>JARHVA010000441.1:3505000-4705000 GCA_037957365.1 Torreya grandis
TATACCACACCTTTTTAATTTATCTCATGGGAGGGTTAATTAAGACAAAAAGGTCGACCCATAAATGTTGAAAGATTTACAAATTTGATCATTTATAGGGCATCAAACTAGTATCAAACCATGAAACACTAGCATTTATGCTAGTTTCCTAGTCTAGATAATAGTGTCCTAGAGGATAGATAATTGATTAATATATTTAATTGATAGTGTAAGATATATAAAGTTGTAAGCATATTTTGGGCTATAGGTGACTTGGGAAATCAAAATATCAGAGTTAGACTATAAGATAAGCATTGAATCATAGTGAGATGATGAACACAAACCTTTTGGTAATATGAGGGTCATGAAATGAAGGGTTGATCCATGAGTGATATTTTCCAAGTATACGAGACTATTTATCATATAAAATATAGATTTAATGTCTACATTCCCCCCCTTGTCCCCCCTACTTTAATCTAGTAATGAATAAGGATGAAACTATTAGGTTAAATGAAAATAAATGTGTATTGTGGTGTGTACAACACACCTTGATTTGACTTGATCCTTGTTTGAATTTTTTTGTGTGTGTATTTACCTACAACCAAGAGCATGTTATAGTGTAATTAGTGAATATAATTGAAACCATTGAAAGAAAAGAGAGTAAAGGAGTACACTTGTGTGTCAATGAAACCATATTTCCCCTTGGTATTTTTATTTGGTAATTATTCTTCCTTTTTAAAGAATTGGATAGAGGTTCACAACTGAACCTTGAAGATGTGAAGAGGAGAATTGAAGGGTGACCATGCCCCCAATCCACTACAAGGGTGAGTTGTGCCAAGGCCATTGAGATAATTGAATCATAATCACACAACTCAAGTGTATACATAGTCTAGCCAATCTCACCCAGGTGAAATGGTATAACCATGTCAACCTTCAAAAGGGAATTAGTTCTAAGTCATTGAGTGCACTGAATCTCAACCACATTACTCAAGGGAGCCAACTATTGTAGACAAATAAAACATAATCAGTGTATCTTGGTAAGGTTAGTGCATAAATGTGTATATAGTAAATATTTATCTATGATTTGGTGAATTTTCATGTAATATGCACCTTTAATGTGTCTCATGTTGAATTATCTATTAAGATTTAATCTATGCTATGTAAAATGTGTATAAGATATGCTAAAAAATCTAAAAACTATCCCAAATTTGGCAAAATTAGTGCTAAATGCATAAATTTTGTCTTGATTGTATATCTAAATCATGTAATTATATCAAAATCTACCCATTCTTCAAATATGTGTATGTGGACTCATATATCTATAGCATGCCCCCGCTAATATGCTCCCATTTTGGGGTGAGGGGAATGTTATCTAATAATCACCTTATCTCAAAAGGATAAGATAACTATGTTATATATGTATCAATCATGCAATAAATAAACATATAGTGAAATCATGTCTAAGTAGATATATCAATGAAGCTCATAGTATCCCAACACAATAAGCCCAAAGATACATGCTATGGATCATAGAAAAGTATAGAATTAACAACTTAAATATCAAAAAATAATTAATCACAAACACAAGAACACACAATGTCATTCAAAATGAGGTGTAAGGAGATTGCAAACTAGGGACATGTTTAAATGTCACATACTCAAAGAAAGAATAGATAGGTCACTGGGGCCAAAAAAAGAAACATGTTCAAATGTTCCACAATCAATACCAGGTGGAAAATAAGAAGTACACTCAATTAATTCATGTGATAATATGAATAATTTATATATAAGTAACTATAATAAGCATATCATACTAGTCCCTACATACATGTGTTAGTAAAATGTCATGTAGCATAACATATATATCGCACTATGTAAGATGTAAGCACGAGTGTATACATTTTAAAAAGTTAGTATATAATTTTAACATGATAATGTAGAGTGATCATAAAATAATATAACTTGTATCAATCATGATTAATATAAGTAGATTCCCTTAATGTAGTGTGTCATGCATGTAGAGAAAATGTCCAACATCTATACGTGCATGTATCATGGATCTAGTATATGTCTATATCACACTCAAGTACTCGTGAAAAATATATGTGTATAGAAAGGAAAATTAATGCTATCTACTAAAAATAAAGTAAATAACATATAGAAAAAAGCTTGTAAAAATGTGAAATGCTAAATATTTTTTTATTTAAATTTATTTATTTGAATGTTTTTGTAGTTTTATTTATTATTTGGTTTTTTTTTTTAATTTTTGAATTTTTAAATGTGAAGGATAGCCAATAATCCATATAAGGGATGCGCATATAATGTTCTAGGAATAGAATGGTTAAAAACAATTGGTCATGGTGTTAATGATCATATATATGTGTCAAATCTAGATTTAAATAATCTGTAGTACTCTACCTATGCCTCATAAGACTCTATGGTTGTGAAGTAGTAATAGAAGATGTAGTGATTCATGAAACCTATTATTCAGTTATATGTGGATTATTTGATGTAATTATAATTTTGGGTATTTTTACCCTCTTTAAAACATGGTGATCTACTCTCAACAGTTTTTTAGGTCATGTAGGTGAAATGGGAACTCTATAAAGTCCACTATGTACCTTTGATACACTAATCTCTCAAGTATAGTCACCTAGGAAAGGGGATTTCCTTTTCTTTACCCTTTTTCTCATGATTAACCTTAATAGGTTGTATAATGATCTAGCTTAGAATAAACTTCTCTTGTTATAATGGATGTTCATATTGAATTCCTAAAACTATGATTACCCTATTGTTATGAACATACTTGAGACATCAATGTACTATGGAGAGTACTATGCAAATATTATGAATCCAATTACATCCCAATAACATATTAAAGACTCATGTATGTGATATAACTGAAAATGGTGTGGTTGTATGTGTTGGACCAACTTACAAAGGTAAATCAATCTCACAAAAAAAATGTTGTGATTTCCCATTGAATGCTTTGACCTTCTTGGTCAAAGGGTATAAATCATCATGTCCATACCCCAAATGTGTGATTAATGTCATGGTACATAAATTTTCACTTGAACCATTATAAATCATAACACTTCATATAGACTAATGATCAATATTCACTCTAATAAAGAATGAGTGAAGATTTGAATCATCCTCCATAATTTCAATGTCATCAAATGTAATAAAAGGCCTATAAACCAAAGGATGTATCTCACATATAAGTGTGCCAATGGTCCCATATAATTATTTGATATAGAGCCCATGAGGAGACCTGATAGTTAACCTACTTAACGTAGGTTAAATAGGTTATATGTGGAAGAGATTTACTAAATGACAAAGAACAAGAAATGCAATGCAATAAGAAATATAAAATGAAAGAACAAAGTGACAATAAGATTAAAACTATAACAACAATATTATATTATGCTAAGTATTGTATAATTTGAGAGATCATATGTGTTATCGTAGGGATCCCTAACTCTATTGTGCTATGTAGTTTGGCATTGTGTGTTGCTAACCTACAAATAATGGAAGTGTACATCACTATACAATGCAAGAAGATGAAGTGTCAGTTGCACTATTACAACTATTGGTAACAACCTCTTCATAACTGCAAAGTATGAAGACATCATTAACCATTATTATTGATAGGTCATTGCTATAATACTAACATTATTGAGACTATCTAGTAATGTATAAATGGATTTACAAGGAATACATTTACATTAGGTGTAGGACCCTGTAACACAACTATTGATGTAAGCACAAGGCTAGTGTTAGTGTAAATGTTTATTTATACTTTTGTTAAGTTAACTTAGGTTAGTTTTAACCACTAGTGGTTAGTGTGTGCACACATGAGTGCTTGATGACTCATATGACACTATTACTTCCCATTTTATTTTTGGTTTTATCCCACATTGCTTAGGATGCTTTGCATCTTGGTTTTAATCACCTATATATGCAAGGCTCTTCTATGAGAAATAGACACAAGTAACACAAAGGAGAAACATTGCAACATTGAAGTTGCATGTAATATGTATTCCATAATGCAATATTATCATTATGGTGTCATTGCATCTTGGTGTGGGATAGTGTCTTTATATTTACACTGATCCTATGGTTACTCAGACATTTCTTAGTCTTAGTGCTAGTTTTATCATGGTATCAGAGCTATGTATGGTATAATCCCGTCATTCTTAAATGTCTTTTAGAGTCATTTTTTGGTTTTTAATTTTTTATAAAAATATATAATTTATGGACTAATCTTGTATATTTTTTGAATTATACTCAGAAAAAATATGAATTTAAAAAAAAATCAGATTTTTCAGAGCTTCTGGGGATTTTCTACAATTTTTTTAAGTTTCTATTTTACAGGACAAGCAAGGAACAATAGATAAAATGGAATTTTTTTTTATGTTTTTTGATTAATCATGGTTAAAATATTATATTACTAGATTCATCTCATTGATATCTTTTTTTAAAGTATTCATTTTGTGAAAATGAAGCACCGAGGCACCCGTGGTGAAAGTTTGAAGGTAGAGGGCAATTTGGAAGTCTTCATTTGGTGTATGGTCAATTTTTTGGGTAGAGCACCACCCAGATCCACCAATTCTACTAGAATCACCACCATCATACCATAAATAAGGATAATACTCAATTTAACCTTTAAATTGGTGCATTTTTTTATAATAAATATCAGTTTATTTACTTGTGTTAACAAGCTTCATGCTTGCACTTGTGGTTAGAGTGCTTGGATTCAAACATTGATGACCTATAGGTCATGAGGTCAAATCTGACTATTGTTTTGGTCTTAAACATTAGTTTTTAGCCTTTGTTAACTCCATATGACCACCCATTGGAAATTTGTATCCCCTAAGGGCTTGTCCTTCACCACTATAAGCCATCTTTGGAGATCTTTTCTTTCGAGGCTCATAACTTTTGATCTGTGAAACCTAGGAAGGTTTTTATTTTTCATCTTGGCTATTTTTTAAATATCTATGTAGTTTTAAGGTTGTTTTTTGCATTTTTATCACCCATATTTCCATAATGTTTAGTTTATTTCTAGTTTAGCTAACCATTTCATGTATTTTAGACCTTTAAGAGGCCATAACTTTTGATTCGTAACTCTTTTTGCTTGTTTTATTTTTTGAAAGTGCATGTTTTTATGTGATATTCATATTTTAAACATCCATTTATTATGATTCTATATCAAATTGTAATTTTTATCTTAATGGACTATTTTACAAATTGTAATTCATATTAGGTGGGTTGTTTAAATGTATTTGTACTTGCACTAATTTATAAAGTGCCATTGGGCGGGGGGGGGGGGGGGGGGGGGGTTTCTAGATTTGTCTACCTTCATGCATGTCTATGATTTATCACACTCATTTTTCACATTTCAATGGTTGATTTCTTCATGTGGCTTGGGAACATTCACACTTGTTTTAGATATCATGTTTGAAGACCGATGAGTGGGTTTGACATTGTTGGTGGTCATGCCCCCCACCATAAACTTTATGATTTTTTTCTCTCCTTATCCTTTCATTTTGAAAATTAATTGTATTTCTTCACCTTATAAAGGGTACCTAAGATGGCCTTGTTTTCAGGACCCTATTGAGGAAAAATATTTTTTTATCTCTTTTCACATGGTTGTTATTTGGCAGGACTCCTACTATATTTTTGAATGTGTGTTCAAGTCATGGATTTTGGGCCACTCGTGCATGGCCATTTTGGGTTTTTGAGTTTATTATCCTTTATGAATCAATGATAGTTAGTTTACACTTCCACCCACACTCATGCCATTGAGACATTTGAGGCCCCTTCTTTTGCACCTCCTTGAATTTTCTAAGAGAGGTTCCATTAATTTCATATAAATAAGCACCTTTTGTGTGCATGTGGTTTCATGTTTTTAACATAATAATGAGTTTGGATTCCTCTATTATACATGGGTTTATTATCAAGAAATATATTTTCCAAAAACTATATGAGGATTATAGTATGATCATCATTTTTGGCCTTCTTTAGTGTACTCTTTTATATTTTCAACACTATCCTTGACAATATGATTGTCTCCATATTATGAGTGGCATTTGGTATACCTAATGTCTATTAGGATTCAAAATTACCCATGGGTAGCCATTTTCATGATTCCAAAATTACCATAGTAGTTCAGGTGTACATCGAGTAGTGGATTTAGACCACTCATGCAGATATTATGAGTATTTTCACTTAGTGTTCATATCCATCCTACATAGCTTCATGTGAGTGTGGATCAGACCACCATACAATCTTGTGATGTTCACTCATTTACCATCACTTTAATAGTCATCAGTTTCTATCATCATTATTCCATTCACCATTGAGGGTGGGGGATGTTTATCAATGCTTTCTTGGGTTTATTCTTCTACCCAGTCTTTTAAAGACCAATGTTTCTTATAGTTGATCCTTGTATTTAGCACTAGTTCCTGTTGGGAAATCAGGTGCAAACAAACAAAGCTCTCTGATTCCACTTGTAGGATCTTACTCCTCAGAAAGAGCACAATATGATTACCAAATATATAAGCAATTAAATATGTGGAATAACACAGAATCAACAAGTAACTAGAATTCACCAATGACATAGAATATGAGAGACAATACACTATCTTGTATTAATACTTGTACATAAAAGAATACAATAAAGAGACACCACGCTCTTCCACCTTACAGAAGCTTCCCACACCTCAAGTGTACAGCTATTCTTCTCAAGAAACACTCTATTACCAAAAATGGTCCCAACACCCAACTCACACACAGAATTGGTGTTCACCTCTCCAACCAATCAGTAATAACCCTGCCAGTTCACCAAGCACTCTATAGTACTTCAAGTTGATCTCCCATGAACCTACAACCTGAAATTCAATAGACCATACTTACACATGTAGATCTCCTATGAGCTTGCAACAACCTGCAATTCAATGATCTTACAATGGAAGGATCTTCCTTGCCTTCCTTTCTAGCTCATAATTACAATACATGACAATGGGTTTATAAATAGATCCCACACTTGAACAATAACTTAGACTCTTAAATTAGACGTAACTCAAGACTCAAAATAGCCTTTTACATGCAAACTCTCGCTTCACTTAACTGACTATTCGTAAATAGTAGTTCTGGAACCGCTATAGGCGACCGATGTCAGTCCCTGCTTGACTGGTGCTACCGACGTCGGCCGACCTACTGCCGATGCCAGTTGCCTCTCTGCACTCATCATGACCGATGTTGGTTATCCTTCTAATGCCAGTGCTCCTAGATCTTTAGCAACCTCCTCCATGTCTGCATAGTTGAAGCTTTTAGCTCCACAACCTAACAATCTCCCACTTGGAGATAAATAGCTACAACTTGTACCTGTACCTGTACATCATCTAGTTTGTTCCCTTGACTATGTATCCCCCTTCAAGATCACACTTGAAGACCAACCACCATAAAACTATGATGCAACTCCTGTCACCCAAATCACCTGCCACATCCGCATCTACAAACCATGTAGACAATAACTTGACCCTGGATAGCAAGTGCACCTGCTGCTGGTCCCTCTAAGAATCTACTGAACTGCCCTCCAGTGCTTCTTACCTGGATTGACTCCAAACTTGTGACAACTCCCACTGCTTGGGAAAACTCAGGTCTAGTACATACCATGCACTTAACCTCATCATGTGAATCAAGAACACATGTCCTACCATCAGCGTGCTAACCGGTCTCACACAATCATCTGAAGACAAAATCACCCTGTGACCTTCCATGTCTCTAGAACACACTTATGCCAAAGAATCTTGCTGCTCCTAGATTCCTCATGACAAACCTCTGAACTAGCTTTACCTTTAGTCCAGCAACTCCCTGCATATGTGACTCTGCAACAAGCACAAAATACAACAATAGGATAATGTAGCTAATATTATCCAACTTGGTAAAGAGAAACACAATGGTCAAACCTCCATTGTCCTGCAGCTAACTCAAGACCATATACCCGACCTTCTGTCTCACGTATCTATTCCCACTCTTCTTTATCCTGAACATCCATTCGTCTATCAGTGCTTTCTTCCAGCTAGCAACTCCACCAAAAAACACCTGTTTGGTTCTCCTCCAAGGAATCACATCCTCATCCATGCCAAGCTCCCACAATTTCTTGGATCTACCTGTTCTGCTTCTTTAAAAAACTTCCTGGTTCTTAACCTTCAGTGAGTAACAAGTAGTGTAAAGAAGGGAAATGATGAATATGAGGCTTACTTACCACTTCAGTCCTCCATATGGGTGCTTGAGACTCCTTTGACAACTTGTTGTCCGCCCAAAATTCGTCTCAATAACTGATGCCGGTCACATCTCAGTCTGCACCTGATCGATGTCAGTTCCATGCGACTGCCTCCTTGCCAACATCATTTCCCCTGGCTGACACCGGTAGTTATCTTCCCTGAGTCACCGACGTTGGTCTGCACATAGCCGATGTTTGTCCCTGTCTGGATGCCGACGCCAGTTTTCTAGCCGTCGTCGGTCTCTATGTTTTGCTAGTGAGAAATGACTTTTTCCTGCGAGCTCTTTTTGGAACAAAACCATGTCCAAATCACCCTTGCTCTGCTCAAAATTCCTTAGCCCTTGTGACTGATACCTATCCATCATCTTCTCCTTGAAAACCAAGACTTTACTGTTCTTGTCACTAACATCGGATTCCTCAAGAAACGTAACTTTCTTCTTCTGTATACAGAAACCATGATCCATGCTCTTCACATCCGAAAGCACACCCTTTGACTCAAGAACAAGCATCTCCTTCTTATCCATGTGACCAAGCCTATTAAGCCACATCTTCGAATCTACAGCTGAAGTAGATAACCCAGAAAGAGAATCAGTAATATTAGTAGATAGATAAAGCGTACCTACTTTCTTACCTTTAACTACAACAAGTGCACCCTTGGTAACCTTCCAAGAGTCCGCTGTGAGAGTTACTGTGCAACCCTCATCACCCAAACTTCCTATAGAAATCAAACTCTGCTTCAGAATTGGGACATGCATGACCTCTTTTAACACCCATGTGTTGCCCATCTACAAATTTAGCTTCACTTTCCCTTTGCCAACTGTTTGACAAGGCGTACCATCCCCTAAACAAATTTCTCCAAAGTCTCCCTGGACATACTCATGAAAAAATTCCCTATTTGGGGATGCATGAAAAGAGGCACCAGAATCTAAAACCCAAGATTCTACTTTATCAATAGAACATACCAGAGCATCCTATGCAATGAACTCTGCAACATCTGCTTCTCCTTCATGTCCTTCATGCTGATCTTCAACCGACCTGCAATCTCTCTTTAGATGCCCTTGCTTTCCACATTTCCAGCAGGTTATTCTGTCATACCTGGACTTGAATCTCCTGCCTATCTTTGACCTTGATCTCCCATGCTCCATCTTCTCTCTTGGCCTTCCTCTGCTTTCAACACTTAAATCATTTCCTGATGATTCACCTGTGCTTTTCCTGCGTATCTCTTCATTCAAGATTACACCCACAATATCATCCACTTTTAAGATTTTAGAAGCAGACGCAGTATTAGAAACTTCCATTACCAAACTTTCCCAACTTTCAAGAAATGAACACAAGATTAAGAGAGCTCTAATTTCATCATCAAAATCAATATTGACTGAACTTAACTGGTTTACCAAACCATGGAAATCACTAAGATGACTATGAACAGATCCACCTTCCAACATCTACAAATTAAATAATTGCTTCATAAGAAATACCTTATTCGAAGCTGAGGGTTTTTCATATAAATTTTCCAAAGATTCCATCAACTCCACCGTTGTCTTACACTGTGATAAGCTGGAAATCACAGATGATGCAAGACTCAATCTAATATATCCTAGAGCCTTCCGATCAAGAACCTTCCATTCTTCATCCTTCATATCTATGGGTTTGCATTGAACCCCACCCAACGGTAAGTACAAATCTTTTTGATACAGATAATCCTCAATCTGCATCCTCCATAATTGATAGTTCTTGCCATTAAACTTCTCCATTCATAGTCTACTTTCATCTTCCATTGCTATACTCCCACTCAAACAGAAATCCCTGTGAGTAACCTGTAATCAACACACACTAACTAGATCTAATCCAACCTGTTAGTAATCCTAACCAAAAGCTCTGATACCAGTTGTTGGGAAATCAGGTGCAAACAAACACAGCTCTCTGATTCCACTTGTAGGATCTTGCTCCTAAAAAAGAGCACAATATGATTACCAAATATATAATCAATTAAATATGCAGAATAACACAGAATCAACAAGTAACTAGAATTCACCAATGACACAGAATATGAGAGACAATACACTATCTTGTATTAATACTTGTATAGAAAAGAATACAATAAAGAGACGCCACACTCTTCCACCTTATAGAAGATTCCCACACCTCAAGTGTACAACTATTCTTCTCAAGAAACACTCTCCTACCAAAAATGGTCCCAACACCCAACTCACACACAGAATTGGTGTTCACCTCTCCAACCAGTCAGTAATAACCCTGCCAGTTCACCAAGCACTCTATAGTACTTCAAGTTGATCTCCCATGAACCTGCAACCTGCAATTCAACATACCATACTTACACATGTAGATATCCTATGAGCTTGCAATAACTTGCAACTCAATGATCTTACAATGGAAGGATCTTCCTTGCCTTCCTTTCTAGCTCATAATTACAATACATGCCAATGGGTCTATAAATAGATTCCACACTTGAACAATAACTTAGACTCTTAAATTAGACACAACTCAAGAATCAAAATAGCCTTTTACATGCAAAATCTCACTTCACTTAACTAACTATTTGTAAACAACAGTTTTGGAACCGCTACAGGCAACCGATGCCGGTCCCTGCTTGACTGGTGCTACCGACATCAGCCGACCTGCTACCGATGCCGGTTGCCTCTCTGAACTCATCATGACTAATGTCAGTTATCCTACCGATGCCGGTGCTCCTGGATCTTCAGCAACCTCCTCCATGTCTGCATAGTTGAAGCTTTTAGCTCCACAACCTAACATTTCCTATTTTACTTGGTAGTTATAGTGATTGGCATCCATGTATCCTGGTAAGATGGATTGGCGTACATCAAGACACTTGGATTCTTTAGTGGATTTTCTTGACATTGTACATAGGTACTCAATATGGCATAATTATCAGGACCTATCTTCTGAGGAGTCTTACACTCTTTTGTTTTTCACTACTCCCTAAGTTTCAATTAAGAGGGGTTGTTAGTGTAAATGTTTATTTACACTTTTGTTAAGTTAGGTTAGATTTAACCAATAGTGGTTAGTGTGTGTAGACATGAGTGCTTGATGACTCATGTGACACTATTCCTTACTATTCTACTTGTGGTATTATCCTACATTGCTTAGGATGCTTTTCATCTTGGTTATAATCACCTATATTTACAAGGCTCTTCTATGAGAAATACACACAAGTAACACAAATGAGAAATATTGAAACATTTAGGTTGCATGTAATTTGTGTTTCATAATGTAATATTATCATTATGGTGTCATTGCATTTTGGTGTGGGTTAGTGTCTTGGTTTTACACAGATCTTGTGGCCCCTCAAACATTACTTAGTCCTAGTGGTAGTTATATCATCTATGCATGTAACTGAGATAATATATAGCATGACTGAGTGACTCAGATACTCATTGATAATTTACCCCTCCTTTAATATCAATGGTTCCCATTTCATTTAGTTTCAAAATAATATGTGGGAACATATTGAAAACCTATGCTTCTATAAACCATTTTCCTTAGGAAGGCATGCAACCAACTTTAACAACTTAGAAGAGAGGTATATCTTGTCAAAGTGTCTATTTTACTTGAGAATCAATGACTTGATTTGATTCTATTAAAATAATGCAATCTATATTGATCTCTATCTACTAGAGAGTTTTCATACTATATAAACTATCTATCAAGGGAGGAAAGTAATGATGCATGAGTTCTATGTTGAAAACTAGATGCAACCCAAGATAGGTTAGAATATTAAGGTTAAAAGCATTATCTCCTACTTTATTGGTGATGGTATATGGCTCATACCAAATTGGATGAAGATTTAGGTAAGGTCTTATTAGTCTTTCCTTGTACAAGTGTATCCATACTTAATCACCAACCTGAAAGGTGTGCATCATTTGATGTTTGTCATGGAACTACTTATACTTTAAATTTGCTTATTACAAAATGGTGTACACATTTTGATAAATATTTCTAATGTTATCAATAAATTGAATAACTTTTTCAACTTTAATTTGAGTGGAATGAGTTTCTACTATTTTTGGTGGAATAAGATAAGTTATATCAAAGGGTGCCAAGCTTTGAAAACCCAAACAAACCTAAAAAGGGTTGTGTGTGGTAGAGCTATGAAAATATATGTTGTATTTTTACAAAATGAAAGGTATAATATCATCCCAAGTGTATTGATTCTTAAAATTTTACACTCTAATAAGATGCACTATCATCCCATTGACCATTTTTAATTATCCATCAATTTGGGAATGGAAAGGGATGGATTTGTTTAAATTTATGTCTAGCATAGACCAAAGTGATTTCCAAAATCAGCTAAAAAATCTAGTGTCTCTACTAGAAAAAATAGTTTCTATAATTCTAAAGTGTATCTAGACATATTGAAAATACAATTAAGCTGTTTCTAGAGCTGATATAACTTTCCTATAAGGTATAAGAATTTCCATCTTTGAGAGTCTATCAACTAATACATATAAGTAATTATTACCATGCTTGGTAGTATGGTATCCTGAGAGGAAGTCCATGAAAATATATTCCCATGGTCTCGTTAGAACATATAAAAGTGTGTATAGATCTTGATTATTATTGATAAGATTGGCTATGGCACATGTGGTACATGACTTTATGTATTTGGATACATTAGATTTAAGAAGTGGCCAGTAAAAATACTTCAACAACACCACAAGTGTATTTTAAATCCAAAAATGCCCCATAATATTGCTAAAATGAATCTCCCATATTAATTTTTATCATGGTCTCATGTAGAATGTACAAGTGGCCAAGATGATAGATAAGACCATCTTAAAAGTAGAAATATGTAACTGAATTAATGCAAAGAAAATTTTAATAGATATCTACAAAATACATGTCGGATACAATTATAACCATGTATTAACTTTATGTCCACATATATCAAGTAAAAAAATGAGAGTTTAGACCAGATGATAACTTAGGCAATCCAAACTAGATTTGTGCTTCCCTTCTTATGCTTAATGTTCAAATGGGACTTTTGAATATAAGAAGACCATTTTTGATGGTGCTCTTATTTCAACTTTCTCTAAATCTAAAAAAACTAAATTGAATTATGATCTATATGGATCACAATATCCTTTCCCAAGATATAATGCTTCCAATGCTTACATGTTTGAACTGTATCATAAAACTCATGATCATATGTTGGGTAGTTCTTTACTAGTGTCATGAAATTTTCACTATGGTAAGTAACTGGGTGACCATATTGAGTGAGGACTACTCTAAGTGAACATTTTGAGTCATCTCTCTTGAGCTCAAATGGTTGATAAAAAGGTATAATAAACAAAATCTTGATGCATACTAGAGTTTGTGTTTCAATTCCTTTAATGTTTTATGTTGTGCAATAGTCTAGTTGAACTTTGATTTGGCACCACCTTTGGTAACTTGGTTTAAATGCCAAATCATGTGATAGAAACCAAGTACAAATATCTGGTAGAAATTTTCTAATCCTAAGAAGCTATGGAATTCAATGAGATTTTTTAGTTGTGGCCAATCTTACATCACTTGGATCTTGGTTGATTCCATATGTACTCCTTGTGAGTACATAATGCATCCCAAATACTTAATTTGTGGCATGAAAAGTGAACATTTTTCCATTTTACATACAATTTATGTTTCCTCAATTTTTCAATCACTTGATCTATATGGCACATATGTTCATCCCATGTTATATTGAATATTAGGTGGTCATCAAGGTAGACTACAAAAAAATAAGTTGTGAATGACCTAAAAATATCATTCATCATCCAAATGAATGTGGTTATGGCATTGGTCAACATAAATGGCATGATTAACTATTCAAAAAAATCTTCTTTGGTCTTGAATGTTATCTTTCAAATGTATGTAGGATCGACAAGAATCTAATGATACTTGGACTTGAGTTTGATCTTAGTGAAGTATATTGAATTATGGATATGGTCTAAAATATCATGAATCTATGGAAGGGGGTATCATTTTTTCACATTGTTATTGTTGAGTGATCTATAGTCAATGTAGAGCCTCTATGTGTCATACTTATTTTATACAAGCATAATTGGGTTGTCACAAGGCAATGTGTTGGGCCTGATATGTCCTTTGTCCATGAGTTCATGGATTTATTACTTGATCTCTTTATTCTTAACAAATGATTTTAGGTATAATGAAGCATTAGGAAGAGATAGTCCAAAGATCAAATCAATAGTATGCTTTATCCCATAGTGTGTAGGTACTTCTTTTGTTAGCTAGAACACATCTTTGTATTTATCCAACTTGAGATTTAATGTATATTTATAATTTGATGTTGAAGGAACTGTGATAATCTTAGGTGCAACAAGGAATTTCTTGCATTTGTATCTCAACATCAAAGGCACAAAATTCTTACTAAATGTTACTAGCTTCTGACACTGTTTGGAACTAATGACTGATAGATTTAAAACTACATACAATATGTAGTATATTAAAACACAAAAATTAATGACAATATTTCTAAGATTCACTTAATAAACTACATGTTGATGAAAAATATATGGTTGACCCAATATAATATCACATACCTATAATGGATCAACGTTACAAAGGAATATATATTGAAAAGGTGTAATGTTGTACACCACTTGACACTACTAAATGACACATTTATCATAACCCTTACTGAACCATCCAATGTAATATGGTTGCATTTGAGATGTCAATGTAAATTTCAATATGTGAACTACTTCAATAGAAATCAGGTTCTTATGACTTCCATTATAAAAAATGAAATGTACTAGTTGGGAATTGAAGCACATTTGAGAGTGGAATAATCTTTTGACTTCTTTTATTTCTATTTCTATAGTATAGATGTTTGAAATGCCTACTATGGAACTAGGCTTAGACTCCATGATATATTTACCTTTGTCTAGTGTTTTGGTGATAGTACCAGTGGCCTCAAGTTGTGTAATAAGAGTTTTCCTAGTGCGACATTCTTTATTATAATGACTACTAGGGTTTTGAACTGAGCACCACTTACTAGTCTTGGACTACTTATTATGATCATCTTATGGCTACTACTTATTATCTATGGTTGTTTGGAGTTATTCCTTATCTTAGAATTCTACTTGGAATTTTTATACTATTGTTTCTTGGTCTAAGAATTTGACTCTTCTATCTTAGTCTTAACCTTGGACTTTGATTCAAAATTTCAAGTATATCTATAAGATTTCCCCAATGGTGAAGATAGTTAGGAAATATAGATATGACTAAGTGTGAGGTCTCAAACCTAACCTATACTTAAGAACAAGATGATGCTCTGAATCCTAAATCCAAAATTTGGAAACCAAGATATGGAAATTATTTGTGAATTTCTACATAAACTACTTTTTGCCTTTACATAATTGAGAAAACTTAATCTTTTGATCATAATAGTTACCAATAAGATAATAGGTAGTTTTGACTAATTCTATGAAATCATTCCATTTATCTACAAATGTGTCTAAACTTAGATCTTCCTCATGTGTACTGAAATAATTTTCACACCATTTGTTAACTGATAAAGAAAATTTTAGAAGAGAAAATGTAATTTTCTCTTGGTTGGATAAATTATTTACTATGTAGTATGAAAATATGAGGTTAATCTAGTTATCTAGGCTATTCACATATATTTTACCTTAAAAAATAGGAATGTCTATATTGACTTGTACCTTATCTAGAATCTATGGAAAAGGTTGATGAGAATGAGATGTTATTGGAGAATTTTGATGCTTGAGGAGTGAAAATTAATCAATGACACTTGCTCAATCCTGCACATGAAATTATTCAAAATATTCCCCTTGTCACTAAAAAGCATCCTTTATAATTTTATATAACACCTCTAGAGTTGGTGTCATTGAATCTTTGTCTCCCATTTGAGGACATGAAGGAAGGTATGATGAAGGGTCATGAGTCTCGATCCCTAAACCTCACATGTGTTGGCATAAAAACAATGATGAAATATTCATATATATAATGATACCATTTATGAATGATATGAAGTGTGTATGCTCTAATACCACTAAATCAAGACCTAGGAGGAGACTCAGTGGAAAGACTACTTAACATAGGTTAAACATGTTAAGTGCATAATTAATTTATTTAATGACAGATAATATTGAAATGTAATGTGGTAAGAAATAGGACATGAAAGAATAAATTGACAATGGGATTAGAACTATAAAAATAATATTGTATTATGCCTTTGTAAAATATGAGAGATCAGATGTGTTGTTGTGTATTTTGATACTATATATTTTTAACCTACTAAGAATGGAAGTGTACATTATTATACAATGCAAGAAGATGAAGCATTGATTGTACTTTTATAATTGTCTATAACAACCTCTTTGCAACTATAAAGTTTGGTGATGTCATTAATTATTGTTAATGACATGCCATTATCATTGACACTTCTGGGACTATTAGCTAATGTATAAATAGATTTCTAAGGAATAATTTTACATGTAGGTGTAGGAAACAATGATAAAATTACTAACATAAATACAAGGTTAGACTTTCAATTGGGGTAATATGCAATATAACTAAGTAACCCAGATCTTCCTCGATCATGGGTGTCCATAATGTGGTGGAGGAGGATGTACATTAAATGCCATTTTCACTTATATTACTTCCTTATAATGATCTTGTAATGGATTTTTGAATATATTTTGGTTTTGGTGGTCACCATATTGTGATCTTGAATCCTTTTGAAAATCATCAAATGTGATATTTTCACTATCAATGAGAGCTTGTATCTTATGCTTTAACTTGAAATAATTGTTTGTATATTTACCAACACATTGATGATAGTCACAATAAGAATTGGAATCATATCCTTTTGGTAGAGGTCGACTCATATCAACCTCTAAAGAAGGAGGTAGAGATATGAGATGATAGTCCACTAGATTCTTAAAGAGTGAAGCTGGAGACTTGGGTAGTCATGTATATTATCTCTTAGATATATTAGACAAAATTAGATAATTAGGTTATTGGGATACCGCATTCACTATTTTTATTGCTTCATTCTTAGCTTTTGGAGGTTTTACCTTATAGCTTGGTTTGATATGAAACTTTGAATTTGATGTTGTTAGTGCGTTGGTGACATAACTAAGCTTGTTTAATGCAATAAGTTTCATTTATCAATCTCATATGATTTGGAATAATTCATCAAAATATTTAAACTTCTTGAAGACAACAGATTTGTGTAATGGGGAAAGCAAACTTTATTTGAAGATATATTGAAATTCTTTTTCTACCATTGGATTTCTCATTTTGGCCAACATTGACTTGTACCTCAAAATGTATTTTTTGATAGGATCATTGGTTCCTTACTTGATCTTTGAAAATTTTCCATATGACATATTTTTAGTAATTTTCATAGAAAAATGTGCTAAAAATGATCCACTAGAGGCTGAAATGCTTTTACGAATTGTATTGGTAGATCATATAACCATCTCAAAGTGTAGTCCTTTAGGCTTCTTAGAAATAATTTGGTCAAAATTTTATCATTGGAAGCATAACCAAGACATGCAACATATAAATATTGGAGATGTTGCTTAATTTCACCCTTTCTGTAGACACCGAAATTGTGTCTATCCTTGGTCATCCTCCCCCTTGGTCTCCTTGGTCCACCTCCTAAACATTCCTAACCCACGCACTTATTAATTTAAAATAAAATAACTATTTTAATTTAATAACCCCCTTGACACATCACCCATGACACCTCACCCCCTCCTTGGATACCTCTCCTTGGATGCCTCCCTCACCCCATGCAAAATCTTAATTGCTTAGACCCCATTTTAACCCTCCCACAAGCCTCTCACGCTCATTTAATCCACCTTGGACCATTTTCCAATGACACTTAGACCTGGCAGTTGGAAGAATAGGCAAAAGGCTAAAAATAGCCTCTTTTCCCATTCTTTAGCCACTGACGTCGATTAGTATTCGGCTGACGTCGGCGGTTTCACCGACGTCGATTCCTTTAAAACTGCATTTTTGCTTCTATTGCTCCCCCCATGAATGTGAATTCTCTTGCTCCAGGCTTCAAGCTCTCTCACTCCTTGACTCCTTGCAGGCATCAATGTTTTAACAACACTCTCTAAGATCAAGGGTTCTACACCAGTCATTCCACACTGGATTGAAGGTTGTACGACATCTCCCACATCAGCCACAACGAAAACAAGCCTCCTGCACCTTTGCCTCTCCACCCACAGCTAAGTATTTCTATTGATTTTATTTTACAGTCCTTTTAAATACTTTAGTAGCCATCCCACTACCCATTTCCAAGCACTGTTGACACAACCCAATCTGCTCATCCCAGAGAGGCTGAAAAGCCTTCTCTCACCCTTATCTCCCTTTTTACCCCTATCCTATATTTGATCCCTCTTTCAGGTCACACTCTCTGCCCTGCAAACCCAACACATGCCACTAAAACTCCCACAGACACCTCAAACCATTCTGTTGACCACAGGTAGACCTGAGACTCATCCAAAGTCCCATTGCCCTGACCGATGCCGGCCACAAGGCCCATTGCCCCTATCGACATTGGTAGACTAATCGACGCCGGTGACCTTGACCTACCGACGCTGACAGAACTATCGACATTAGAGACTGTGGAAGATAGATTGCCAAATATAGGTATGCATTTGTCTCTATTTATTTTGTTTAGTCTTTTATCATTTATTTTTCTAGCAACATTCTGCTCTTTATCAATCAGTGGATTGCCACCCCTCCAAAAAGTCTTTGCACTTCTGGGATCAAGCTTTGCTTGGCAGTCTACTACCTATCTATCTAACAGTCTCCTTGTTTAAGTCTCTCTTATCTACAAGTTTCATCCTCCATAGCCAAAGAGGAGTCCCTTCAATGTCTAGATACGGTGCGCAAACTTCATCTGGGTATCATCTAACCCTTAACCATTATCATAGTTTTTTTCATCTTTTGAATGTGGAAAAGCAAAAATAGTTAGAAACATTCTGGCATGCCTGGTGGGACCCTAGGAATTCTCCTTGGGTTCATACTTTTTCTTTTAAAATCAAAATTTTCATATAGGTGCATTAGGTCTCTCCTTGCATCTTTTTATTTTATCTCTTCCGAAAGACACCATCAGCAAAGTTAAAAAGAATCATTCTTTTTCTTTCTTTTCTTGCATCTTAGAGTAGTAAAATTCATACTCTTCAACCCTTTCTCCATTTTTCTGCATCTGAACACACATTTCAATTTGGGATTAAAATCTATTGCATCTCATTTTTGTTTGAATGCATATTTAGTCCACTCATCTAGTAATTAAAACCACATTATGAATAAATCGTAGTGCACTTATGTTACACAACCTGACCACTTTCACAAATCAAACATCTAAACATACTTGAGACAAGGTCCAACTAGGATTTCATCACCTAGCAGATACCTTACCCTTCCTGGTAATCCTACTTGGACTTCACTACCAAGGGGAGATCCCACTCTGTTCTCTGGTAGAGTATAAACTCTAGGGGAAGTATATACTGGCTAAGTGACCCAGCTTATCTCTGGGCTCGTGAAGTGAGGGGAGCTCGCTCCTTAGCACCAGGCCACGTACGAAACCTAATACAGATCTTGAGCACCAAAACTAACCTAAAACCAACCTTAGATTGCTTCTTCTAGGACTTGTTCTAAAAGCCAACTTCCCAAACACACTCTAAGGCATAAGCCAACACAACTCTAAAAAATTTATTCTTAGGAATTTAACATTTAGGGTCTTCTTGTCTTCATCTTCTTTTCTATTCTTATCTAGTTGTTTGAGCTAGTAAGGACGTATTACCTTGCCTTGAATGGCTTTGACATGTAGTCAAACCAAGACTCTTGTTGACCATGCAAGGCAACAACCGCTTCTGCCTTCGCCTTCCATAGCTAGTCCTCTAATGGAGTATCATTCAGAGACTGAATGAACTCCTACCCAACTGACCCCGACTCAACCCCCTATTGTCCCTGAAGGGGACCAAGACTTTGAAAGGTTCCTTGACCTCAATGTCAAGGCCCTTCAACATTATCTCATGAGAATTCAAATGCGAGACTCTTTAGGCAACTCGATTTATGGGATGCCAACCTCTTTAGTTGAGATGGTAGTTATATCAATAGTGTCTGTAATTCAACCCATAGACACCCAGGCCATCGCCTCAGCTAATAACCCACCCATGACTAATTTTAAAAGTGTGGCTTCTCCTTCTATTTTTGGGCCCACTTCCATTGGGGTTTCGGCCCCCCATCAACCACAAACTATTCAACAAAGCTCTACCCCTTTCCAAAACCTAGTTGTCTCCATCCCGCCTACTCTTGCCCCCATCAACACCAGGGTGGCTACTCATCTTTTGGCTAATGTTGCCACCATCCAACCACCTCTGGCAACATCAAGCCTAGTCATGCCTTCTACCTTCATGACACAACCACCCTTGGTCTCCACATCTATCCCAATGGCTAGTTATCAATACGTTGCACCCATACAAGCGCAACTGACTACATCATACGCCCCTCCTAGCACCTTCAAAGTGCCTTACAACCTAGGGGGTGCCCCACCTGCAAATATGTCAACTAATCTAATCAAAATGTTGATGGACAAAATGTCTAATCTTGAGACCTCAGTTTCAGGTTCAAGAAATGTCCTTTCATATGACCAAATTTGTAATGAACCCATCCATCCCTCAGTCCCAATCCGACCGTATCCCAGTCAGTGGGAACTTCCTAAGTTTACTCACTTCCAAAGTAAGGAAGACCCACATCAACATCTATGAGCATTCAGACATGCTTGTTACCTGATAACACATGATGATGTGCTACTGCTACACACATTCCCCATGTCTCTTTATGGTGCTGCCCTCGATTGGTACAGCTCTCTCACCAGTCACTCTCTTTTCACATTCACCCAGCTAGCTCAACTTTTCCTTGACCACTTTTCGATCAATATCACCAAAAAGGTCTCCATCACAGACCTATACTCTATCAGATAGTTTGATGATGAATCGATATCTAATTTCGTCGCCCGTTGGAGAGGCTTAATCAACCAACTCTCTTTTTCTTTACCTCAACTCGAGCTCATTGAGCTCTTTTCTCAGGCGTGTGCCAAACATATTTCCTCTACTCTGTGGGTCCAAACATTTCACACCTTTGACGAAGCTTTCACGATGGCTAGGAAGCTTGAACTACATGCCATCGAGGAAAATCAAGGCAAATTATGGAGTAAAAACCCCAACACCAAGTCAAATGACTCTTCCTCTAAACCTTCTCCTTCTAATTCCAAATCTAAGGCATCAGAAAATGTTGTAGTCATTAGACCATCATCTTCAACAACAACCAACCAATCTGAACCGTCCACATCTCAAAGTATCACATGGCAATTCCAACAAATATATGTGCAGCGTCAGTATACTCCACTAGGAGAATCATACGCATCTGTGTTGGATAAACTTGTCAAACAGGGAGTCCTCAATCTCCCCCAAATTTGACTACCCCCTCAATTTTATCCCTCATGTGCTATCCCTGTGTGGTATAGGGAGCATGATTTATGAAATTATCACCATGTCAAAGGCCATGACATAGACAACTGCAAGACTCTCAAGAACATCATTCAAGACATGCTAGATAAAGGTGACCTTGTCTTGGACAACCCAAACATGCCACCCAATCAAAGCATAGACATATTTAAACAACCCTTTCCTAACCATCCTCCTAGCCAAAACAATGTGCAGACTATGGCCGATGACTCCCAAGAACATAATATACGTACAGTTAACACGGTCTCACCTCTCATGTCTGACCAACCTCTCTCACAGTCTCAAGAGGTTAGTCAATCCATCAGTCCATCACACATGGATGAACCTTCTTCTCATGTTAGTTCTCCATCGACTTCCCTTATATTGGAGGATGCCTTGATTATACCAACACCGCTAGCCCCACCTTCATTCTTCCTCCTACCAATGGAAGACCCTACCCTTCCTACTCCTCAACCACACATAGAAGGCACAATCATCCCTGCCCTTTATCCTCTTGAGGAGCCACATTCTCCGATTCCTTCTCCACCAAGATAAGAACCTCTCTCTTCACCTTCTTCAATCAAAGACGATCCAATAATGACTCCCTCACACCTTGGGTCTGAGATTGCTACACCTAACACATTTTCAGCCCCGTAACCATCCACATATTCTAGAAGACCAAAGCCTCATCCAACATCTTCCCAACCATTCTCTCGATTAGTGGAGAAACTAGGACTTCTCCATTTGATGAAATTGGAAAATGTGGCATTATGGGAGTGACTCAAAGCTCCTCACCTTGCCCGTCCTGTCTCATCTCATGCTGTTGACCCTCCCGTGACAAAATCTCCAAAAGTTTCCAACAAAGACCAGACTTCTACTTCTAAACCCTCAAAACCTCAACCATCCACATTAGAACCTAAACCCTCATCCACCATATCAAAACCGATCAAATCCCTCAGTGTTCACCCCGTATCTAACCTCACTCACCTGCAAGTGAAGGTAGACTTGAACCTTGCCTCGCCCAATAGTAGTCCTCAAACTAAACCAAAGAAGGCTACTAAACCACGGTGGAAAACTCCTCCTCCACCATCATCATTTCCCTCCACTTTGGGCCCTCATCCTTATACCATAATAAGAGTGCTCCCTACTCCAACCCCTAACCAAAACAAGTTACCTCCACTACTCCCTTTACCCACCACAAGCCTACCTCCTCTGAAAAATTTGGCACCTCTCACAAAGAAAGTGTCGTCTACGCAAGTGGCCACACCACCAACCCAAAAGGTGGTACAGAAGACTCTTTCAACACCTCCCAAGCAAAATTCATCAACACCTCATGCATCAACAAACACATACCCTTTAGTGGGTTCATACACTTTGATATTGTGCCAACTTTTGCAAACCTCTAGCATAACCCTTCCGCCTATCAAACTATTCCAACCTCTCCGGTCAAAACCTTCCTGGTTCGATGATACTAAAATTTGCTTATATCATCGCACACCGGGACACGATACTGAGAATTGTTGTGTCCTCAAGGTTGTCATTCACCAATACATGGAAAAGGACACCCTTCTTCTTGAGGATACTATCGATAGAACCCTGACACCTTCCCATATCTTTCAAAATTCTTCATCATCATCAGCACCCCACCAATAGACTATGGTCCCTTCACCTCCTTCGCCCCCTCTCTTCAAAATTAACACCATCCACGGAGCCACTAGGTCACAAAAGGATAAAGCAAAAGAAAAATCTGCTATTCCTTGGACCTACCCATTTGTCAAACCACCTCAACCACCCAAACCCAAAATTTCTATCTTGGGTGCATCCCAACCCTCTTCTTCAGGGGCAATCCATGACTCTATGTTAAAATAGCTTCACCAAACGCCCGTGAAGATGACCTTGTATGACCTCATCCAAAGCTCACCCCAACATCGTCAAGCTCTAATCAGAGCCTTACAGGCAGTGGAGGTCCAACCCGAAGACCCCCAACCACTAGCTTCCCTAGTCCACTCCTTATCCCCCATCGCATCTATTACTTTCAGTGATTCTGAAATTCCTACCTCTAACTCAGAAGATCAGGACGCTGCTCTTTTCATCATAGCCTATGTTGATCAAACCCACATTAAGTGAGTTATGATTGATAGAGGCGCTAGCATTAATATCATTTCCACCCATGCTTATGATCAGTTAGCCCTCCCCAAGAATTGCATATCAAAAACCAACGCAATCCTTCGATCCTTTAATGACACCACCACCACTACCATTGGCACCATCATCCTACATATTCATGTTGGCCCATGCACAGTCTTGGAGCTCTTCTACATCATCGAAGGAGAGTTCCAATACAACATGTTATTAGGACGACCTTGGATCTGTGCCAGGGCTTGTGTTCCTTCTACATTGCACCGTTGTGTCAAATTTGAACATGACAGGCAAGTCCATGTCATTCCCGCTGACCCATCCCCTTTCAAGACATGTAACATGACCTATCGACTAAATGACATTCTCATTCCTCTCAAGACACCAACCCAAACACCACCTCCATCTGTAGAAGCTTTAACCAGTATGTAAATGGCGGTCACACTCACACCACCTCCTCAATTGATGACAAAGGACACTATGGAAGATATCTTCCAAATAATTTCACTTGGGGAATATCGCTTACTTACCTTAGACATGTTCCAAACTCCGCAAGAGTATAGACAACTTCATCACAGTCCAAGCTATGACCATCAGATTGGAATGGTCATCCCTTATGGTCCTCCTAACCTTCAAACAAACCTCATATATGGGGGGCTAGATCGAGCTCCTACTAATGGGAATCCTCTCTCCTCACCTCAACCATTCACATCCGACTTCTCTTTTCTTGGCAACCCCAACTTTGCTCATACCTACCTTTATCAGTGTGCATGGAAGGGTTTTGGCTTTGGGCACTATGAACAAGGCTCCCATCAGCCCATCTAACCACTAAATGATGAGAATGCCAAGAAACAACATGCTCTGGGTTTTCAAGAACCTACTGAAGCTTCTGTAGACCTTTGCCCCGAACCCACCATAGACCAATCTCCTCCAAGCTCACCTATTCTCCCCTCTTCACCTACGGAGTCGTTGGTTTCCATCCCTCCTAATTTTTTTTGCTTAAACACCATCTGCTTGGAACCCATAACCTATCAACTAAGTGGGGTATCCAGGTCTCTCCCTCTCGTTTATCCCAACATGATAGATGATGAGTCGGCAACCATCAACATTGTCCACTGCATAGACAATGATGCCATTCTCACCTACATGGGTGTCGATTACTCTTTCATTCAATGCTCCCTCCCTTCTGAAATGCAAGTTATGTTAAATGAATTGACCATTAACATTAACCTTCCATCTTCTGATGTTCCTCACGTCTTAAAGATTGGTCAATCTTTGGATGCTCAAGAGTAGACTGACTACACCAAATTTTTTTTAGACCATAGCAAAGCCTTTGCTTGGACCTACAGTGACATGACTGGCATCGACCCCAACATTGCCATCCATAACATTATCACAAACCCAGAGGCTAAGCCTGTTAGGCAAAAGCTTTGTAAGATGCATCCTCAAGTTGCGCTCCTTGTCAAAGAGGAGCTTCAGCATCTTCTCTTTGTCTCTTTCATCCAACCCATTGATTATCTGTAGTGGGTGTCTAACATCGTCCCTATCACCAAAGCAACTGGGGGGATCTAAATCTACACTGACTATCACGACCTCAACCTGGCCTACCCCAAAGATGATTTTCCTCTTCCCAATATTGACCAACTTGTTGATCTCACGGCCGGTCATGAGATGCTATCACTCATGGATGAGTTTTCAGGATATAACTAGATCCTGATTACACCGAAATATCAACACAAGACTACCTTCATCACCCCATGGGGGACTTTTTGTTATAGGGTCATGCCTTTTGGCCTAAAGAATGCAGGCGCCAGGTATCAACGTGCCATGACTTACATTTTTCATGATCTCCTTCAAAAAATCATGGAGGACTATGTGGATGACCTGCTAGGCAAATCTAAGCTTCGTCGTGACCATTTGACCATCCTCAAGATTATCTTCACTCACCTTCTTCAATACAATGTCTGCCTTAACCCCAAGAAATGCATCTTTGGGGTCCTCTCAGGGAAGCTCTTAGGTTTCATCATTTCTCTCCATGGCATTGAGATAGATCCCACTAAAATTCAAGATATACTCAAGATGCCACCTCCGACCAATCTAAGGCAACTTCACAGCCTGCAAGGGAAGCTCCAATCCATTTGTCACTTCATTTCATATCTTTCTAACTGATGACAACCCTTTCATCACCTCCTTAAGAAGGATGTCTTCTTTAATTGGGATAAGGATTGCCAGGAGGCTTTTAAAGCCCTTAAATGCTATCTAGTCTCTCCACCAGTCCTCATTCCACCTAAAGACGACCAACCCTTCTACCTCTACATCTCAGCAACCAACCATTCATTAGGTGCCATGATCATGCACCGAGACGAGCAACACCATAAGCAAGCGATTTACTATATAAGCCAAACACTTGTCGACTATTAAACTCGGTATACTCATACCGAGAAACTCTATTTGGCCTTAGTCTTTGCCGCTACAAATCTCTGTCATTACCTTCTCAATTACAAAACCTTTGTCATCACTCACACTGACCCCCTCAAGTACATGCATTCCAAGCCATACCAAAACTAGCATATGGCTCGTTGGCTCATGCTTCTTGTTGAGTTCAACTTGGAATTCATCTAGCAGAAATCCATAAATGGGCAAACAATCACTGACCAACTGGCAGATGCCCCTCTACTCGACAACCAACCTTCTCAGTGCGAGTTTCCTGATGAATCTATCGCCACACTTTCGACTGATGACACATTCTACCAAATGACAATGTTCTTCGATGGCTCTAAATGTCAACTCGATGGGGGTGTAGGAGTCATTCTCATCCCACATGAGGGTGAGCCCATGCCCCTGTCTTTCAAACTCGACTTTGAATGTACCAATAATATGGCTGAATATGAAGCCTTAATTTTGGGACTTCAAACTGCCCTTTTTTTAAACATCAAGACCATCAACATCTTTGGCGATTCATAAATTGTCGTCAATCAAATCAACGGTTCATATCTTTGTAATAATGAAATTTTGCAAAGGTACAAACACCGTGTTGTCATCTTCCTAGTTTCTTTTGACCATTACCTCTTGCAAATTGTTCCTTGATCTATGAATAAGTTTGCTGACACCATGGCTTCTCTCACCTCACATATTCTATCTTCATCATCTTCATCAAGAATTTATGTCACGGTGCATCATGTGTCATTACCTTCATCTATTTCCACTAACATCAACCATGTCAACACCATTAACTCTAGTCCACATGATGTTTGGTATAAACAACTTGTGAACTACTTGGCTCATTCTATCATCCCTCTCGATCTCTCTAGCAATGCACGATGGGATTTCATTAAACGCACGGCTCGATATACCATGCTAGGGGGTCTTCTCTATAAAATAAGTTTCGATAGCCTCCTTCTTCGCTATCTAACCTCCACTAAAGCATCTCATGCCATTAAACAGGTCCATGATGGTATTTGTGGCAGACACTTTAGTGGTAACTTGGTTGCCAAACACATCCTTCACCTGGGTTATTATTGGCCCACTCTTCATCAAGAATGTAGCAACTATGTTCGACGTTGCATCAAGTGCCAATAGCATGCTAACTTGCTTCACCTCCCTAGCCATGCCTTACAAGTTGCTCAAGATTTATGGCCTTTTTCACAATGGGGCTTAGATCTCATCGATGAGATTAACCCTCATTCATCTCTTCAACATCAGTCCATTATCACCACCACTGAGTATTTCACTAAATGGGTGGAGGCTATTCCCCTCATCTCCACAAAAGTTGACAAAATTTCAACTTTATCAACACCCACATCATCTGTCATTTCAATGTCCCTCATAAAATTATCACCGATAACGGCAAGTCATTCAAAAACAAAACTATCTAGAAACTCTGTAACTCATTTGGCATTAAACTCAACTTCTCCTCACTTTACTACCCACAAGCAAATGGGCAGGCCAAGGCTTCCAACAAAATCTTAACTAAAATTCTCATGAAGGTGTTCAATGACACTGGAAGGGATTAGCACGTTCACATTCCCTTCACTTTATGGGCCTACCGCACTAGCATCCGAACTCCTATGGGTGCTACCCCTTTCTCTTTAGTGTATGAAATAGAGGCTATCCTACCTCTTGAAGTATAGATCCCATCTCTGTGCATCTCTTTGCATGACATTCTCTATAACGATGACTTTCATCAAGATCGCTTAGCTTAACTTGAGTTACTCAATGAACGTCATCTTGCTGCCCTCAACCATCTCCATATCTATCAAAATCACATCAAACGAGCCTATGACAAAAATCTGAGAGAATGAGATTTCAATATTGAAGACCTCATCCTCAAATAAAACTAACACGTGACCAATATGGAAAGAAGTAAATGAGGCAAGTTTGTTCCTAATTAGCTCGGACCTTTCATCATCACGTGAAAGTATGGGTCAGGGACTTATCGTCTATCCTCTCTAGATGGATGGCCAAAACCTGAGCCTCTTAATGCCTTTCATCTGTGACCATTCTACTATTAGTTGAGTACTCGTTCACTTGACATTTAACTTAAGCTCATCCCTTGAGCAATCCCTGTCATCTTAATCCTCATTCCTTTCAACCCTGTGTAACCCTTTTATAAAGTATGAATGTTTTGTCCTAATAAAAGGGAGCCCTTAAACTTCTATAGTCTTGTTCATGACTCAAAATTCTATCAAAAAAGTAAATTGGGATGTCAAAATATCAAAAGGTCATAAACTCTAAAGGCAGACTGCTCCCTCGAAGGACAGTTGTACTATCATTGTTGTAGCTAATAGACTGCTCCCTCGAAGGATAGCTATTCAAAGCCCTCAAATATATATATAAAGCAAAAATATAGACCACTCCCTCGAAGGATGGCTATGACTAAAATCTTGCTACAAACAACACTCTCTCAGAAGCTTCCCGCATTGATCAGCTTCACAAATGACCACAAAGCAAAACAACATCCCTACATAGACTTCCCGCATTGATCAGTCTGCAAAAAAAAAAGGTCATGGACTTGGCTTGTAGTCGTCTCAGGGTCTCTTATAAAAAAGGGCAAAGTTATCCCTACTAAACAGGGGTTACCCTATCCTCACATATCACATCACCTACTCAAGGTATTTTGAGCTCATTTTAATGTCAAAGTGATTCGATTACTTCTCTAACACAACCAGTGGTCAACGACGTAATACATGAATGGGGCTTTAGTGTCTAAAAACCCCTTATGCTATCATTATGGTCCTTGTCAATAAAAGGGAAAAACTACCTTTCAATTCCTACATACCCTTTGGTCACATTCAACCACATCATTTGCCGACCACATCCAACCAACCAAACCCTTTTTCAGACCACTAACATCCAACCAACCTATTCACACTAGTTTCTATGGACACCAATACACATGGAAACTATCGACTACACAATTTATGTCAAGCATAAACCATTACTTACTAAAGTATAAATAGACTTATTTCATTTTTAGCATACATCCATCACCCAATATGGACAATTGCTAGGGATGAAAAACCTTGACCAATGTTACAGAATACACCATTGCATAATATGGAAAAATGTTGTAACATCATCTTCTTCCTATCATTTCAAAGCATGAACCATCAGCCATATGGGACGTGCTATATCATAAACCACCTTGAACCTTCCTCCCTTTCTGGGAGAACTACATTGGCCTAAGGCCCTAACAACAGGGGCTATGTAGGCAGCACTCAGTCGACATGGGGTCTTCTGAGGTTAGCTCAGCCATTCCTTCATCACATTTCTTCCGTCACATTCTTTCATCACCTGTCAATCACATCACAACTAATCATTAGCATAATCATTTACATCATAACATAATCATAAAACATCATCGTCAAATATCATTACATACATCATTAAACCATAATCTAAAAGTTGTAACATAATCATCACAATCTTCATCATAATCATAGCATAGTTATTCTCATCATCAACATCATCATAAAATATCATCATATAAACATCATCATCATAATCATTAAATATCATCATAAAATATCATCAAATTAATCATTAGCATCATCATAGACATCATATCTCAGCATATATCATTACAACATATGAAAAATGCTGACAACATTACCATCTATAACATCCATAACACATCAATAACCAAAAATCACATCATATATATCCATCAATGTTTTTACAATGGCACAATCTATGCCTCTCTCTCTCTCAAAAATATAATACATCTCGCATCAACGGCTCATAGGCTGGTATATACATAATATCAAAAATCTAGCCTCAAGGTTGTGGCTATGGTGGTGGAGGCGGTGGCCATGAAGATGCTGTATCATCTCCACCCTCTAATCTACACCATCTGTGAGAACCTGAAGCAGTCGCTCGTGACATAGATCACTATCGACTCAGCTCAGCCCTCATCTCAGAGTATCACTGTATCTGAGGGAACCCCCTGATGGCCCCCTCATAATACGCAATCTCATCCAATGCATTATTTTACCTAGACATAGGTACAGTCTGTGGTGGACCCATCAGACTTGCTACCGCACCCTGCACTAAACCCTGAGGCTGTGAATAAGCTGGCTACACAGATGCTGAATTTGCTGGCTTCTAAACTAGCTATTGAAGTGGATGCTGAATCAGGCCTTGTCCTCTAAAAACTTGCCCTACCAACACCTATGCCTGGGCTACGGCTAACTACCCTTACAAAATGGTGATCTGCCCTATCAACGCAGCCACCTGACCTATCATCCCTATCATCTACCCCTGTATTCTTGTGACCTACCCCTGTAAAATGGTCACCTATCCCTAGGCTGCATCCCTCTCCTAGATCACCACATCTCTCTCCTGGCAGGCTACATCTCTCTCTGATCACTGCCTACAAATCAGGTTGTGGTCCCGCCTGCACACCTGTGTACTGCCCTACCCACCATGCTGAGTAGGCCTCTGTGCATCTTGGATCTACTATCCTAGGTCTTGCTGGCAACTCCTCAAAGTTTGGCCCCTCTGTCTCCTCTGGCAGTGGGAGTGGCGCCTCAATATCATCTCGCCTATACAGTGGGAAGGTGGGCGGCACATCCTGAATCACCACTGGAAGGCCAAGAGGATGAGTGACCACGATGTGCTCATATGCCCAGTAGTGCAAGAGGTGGCCTATACATATACTGTACCACCACCACTGATTGATACCCCATAGCTCTCTGTATACCTAGGCCAATTGCCCCTATAAAATGGTGATCTACCCTATCAATGCAGCCACCTGACCTGTCATCCCTTCCATCTACCCCTATAGTCCTGTGACCTGCCCCTGTAAAATGGTCACCTGTCCCTGGGCTGCATCCCTCTCTTGGATCACCACATCTCTCTCCTAGCGGGCTATATCTATAGAGCTCCAGAGCTCCTTTTCTCACTTTGACAACAACAGGGTTGAAAGGATTATGAATACATCTTGTGAATCAATAACATGAGCTGATTTTGAAACATTTTGTTCAATATTTGTAATCTTATCTTCTAAAGATTGAATAACATGGAGAAACATTTTCATATTAGACCCATTGGGATTGATATTTTATATATGAGAAGATACCAAAGGGGATGAAAACACAACTTGTGTTGATATAGGCATTGAAACTGGTAATTGATTTGAAGTGTTGATTGTTCCCATGGAGGATGTATCTGTTTCTAAATTTTGACCCCAATTCAAAATTGGTCACCCCCTCTAGGTTAAAACCTCATAGGGTTGTCAAATTTTTTTCATGGTCTTGTCATGGTATAAAGTGGTCTTTGATAGTTTTATATGGTCATATTTGTCCTTATCTATCATTGTCTAAATTCTAGTCTCATGCTCACTTGTCTAGTCCTATGGTCAACCTCAAGGTCTTGGAATGGTCAAACATGGTCAAAGGTTTATTTTGGTCTAGAATCATTATAAAATGTTATGTGGATGTCATTAATATCATAATATCATTCTATAACTTTTATTTGACTCTCATATGCAAAAAATCACATTTTGGCCACCTTTTGGCCCATGTGGAAGAGTTGAACATACCACTTCAAGGAGAAAATAACTAAATAAAATTAAAAATGTCTCTAATGTTATATATTGGTCAGATAATGTTTATGGGTATTCATATTTTGATAGCATCTACAGTTAAATGACTAAACATGGCAAAAGGACACTTCACAAGCACTTGTAAGGCCTTACAAGATTAGTTTTCAGTTGAAAATGGGTTTTAAGTGTCTATTTGGCTCCCTTAAATGATATTACAACTTTGGACCAAGTTTTAGGTCTAAATAACACTCTAGAAGACACCTTTTTTCTTCCATTTCTACCTTCACAAGATGAGGAAGGTAAACTTGAATTGAATGATATGGCTAGGAGAGAGAGCAAGAGAGAGTTAGGAGATAAAAAATTGGACATTTTTAGGGGTCCTAATAATATTTAAATTAGTGGAATTGGTTTGAAAATTGGTGGCATATTATTTATTAATAGTTTCTAAGAGTTACAATAAGTCACTATGGCCTATCCATCTAAGAGGGGTCTATTCTTGCACTTGTTTCTCCACCTAAATTTTTAATTGAGAGGAATTGTTTTTAAGTATATTTTAAGATGTTTTGGATCTCCTTTTCATGGTGGTTTCATCAACCAAATCATCTCTATGAAGTGTCTTCACTTGAAGGAAGAATGTCTTGGTGTACAAGATATTCTAGTGGATCTTAATACAAGTTTATGTTTTGCCTTCATGGTGGTCACTCTCAGAGGTTTACAGTTCTTCATAACTCATGTAAGATTCCTTAGTTTCATGGAGTTCATGTTTTTTTTCTAATATGTGTCTTTGGTTCATAATCTTCAAGTGTGATACTCTTTGGGAATATGGTATAGGTTTACATATTCCACTGAAAGTTTGATTGTAAAAATGGGCTCAAGTGCCAGATATATCATGGTGTAGGTTCTTGAGGTCATATTACACTATTGGAATCATGAAAATATCATGATAAGAATATAAATACACTTTCCAATGAGAGATAAGTGTTTCCTTCATATGCAGTTGTATGGACTATAAAAGTAAAAGGGAGATGCTCAGAGTTATAGACAAGACCTAATACATCTCTTCATGAATTCACATGGTAATTGATTACCCCACTATCATCACCAAGTTACTTCCAATTGACTAAATGATCTAAACTATACATAAACCTTTTGTATTTGGTTGACTATACCTAAATTTCTGTATAGACATGTAAAGTGAGTTGAAAGGGATGACATGATGATTTTCAAAAGCTTTACAATGATGACATGATGTTTTCATAGGATTGAAATTTTAAAAATTCAAAGAGGTGACTTTGTGTATCCTATATATTCAAGTAGATACCTATAAACCCTAAGCCTATAGGTCCTTATTTTGGACCAAAGTGAACATCAGTCCAACACAAGATCAAGTCAAGACAGTGGAGACCTAACCTCAGATAGATGAAATAGGTCACAGTCCATCAAAGAGTAGTTAGGTCACTTAGATAGTTAGAGATAGTCTTAGGACTAATTACACAGTCTAACAACCACCTACAAGACTTGTACAAAATAAAGATGGTCAAGATGTTGATAGTGTAAAGAAACCTATGGAATTTGCCTTATAGTTGGATGAACTCTTTAGGTTTAGACCCTTCAAAACATCATGGCAATAGAAAGGAGTTTAGTTTCTAAACCTAGATGGAGTCATCCTACCTTAAAGGCCACCTACAGGCCTACTTTAGGATTAGTTCATTATTCAAGATGAAGAGAAGAGATAAAGGTGTTTGAAGATGCTTAGAACTCAATTGAGAATGAAACTAGGTTCAAAGCCTAAGGGTAATTGATGTGAGGTGAGGTCTAAGAACAAGAAAAAATTCCACCATTATAAGTAGGCACCTACATGTTACTCTAACTACAAACTAAACTTAAGATTGAAATAAGAGTAGAGTATGTGTATGAAAGGTGATTGAACTCAATTAGGACTCCATCCAGGTTTGTGAGCCAAAATAGGATCAGTGATGTAGAATATGAGGTCCAAACTCACAAAACATAGTCAAGTGACCCTAATAGACACTTATAGGCATATTTGAAGAACTACTCCATATTCAAACCTAAGCAAGGAAAAAGAATATAACGAGATATGCTTAGAACCTAATCTAAGACTAAAAACTAAGTTAGAGTCCATTGGGAAGGTTAGTAATATGGAAATAGATTCCTAGACAAAAGGAATGTAGTCATGACTCCATACACAATCAAAAGGACACCTACATGTTACAAGTGAAGATAAGATAGTTCTAATCCTAGGAAAGATATAGGGGTGTGAGAGGGAGCCTATGAAGCCTAAATGAAGACTTTAACTAAGCCCATGAACTATTGAAGAAGATCAAAGGTAAGAGTGAGGTATAAAAACATAGAATATAGTCAAAATACTCTCAGAGTTACCTACATGCTACATAGTGTGAGAGAGAGGATATGAAGCATAATTTAAGACTTATAACTAAGCCCATAAACTATTGAACAAGATCAAAGGTAGGAGTGAGGTCTAAAACCATATAAGATGATAAATAAAAATACTCTTAGAGTTACCTACAAGATATATAAGGATAGGTTGGTCCTAAGCCTAAGTGAGAAACAAAATGATATAAAGAGACTTTGAGGCATACCTCAGATGGATTAATAATTCATAAGGTTTTTTGAAACCCAAGTAAATTACTATAAAATATGAACAAAACAAGTTCAAACTCCATACACATTTAGTTAAAGCCACACTAGCAGACCCAACCAGTCTTAAGGGTAATTGATGATTTGAGACCTTCATAAGCATAATCACACCTTGTGATTTGGTAAAAAATATGGTAATGAGTGTAATAAGACATTATTATCATGCCAAGTCCACACAAGCAATGGAGATACCCATTATTTTTTCTCAAACCTTGCCCACTCCATTGGCAAGAGGCAATCATGAGACCAAAGGGTCCATTTGAGATCAAAAGCATAAAACAAGTATTCAAAACACCATGGGGGGATCTTGAGGTAGTAAAAACTCATGTAAAAGGAATCCACACACTTTCATGAGGCACCAAACCTTAGGATTCAACTCAAATTCCCTTAAGGGCTATCAAGAAGGTGACAAACCCATAATTCCAAGTACCCTGACTAGTGTACCAGATGCATACAAAGGAGTGATGAACACTTACAAGTAATTTATAATCATGGAGAGGATTGTTTTTTAGGTGTATTAACTCCTAATAATGGAATTGAGTTTTAATACCTAAAACTCATATTAGACCTTTCTTGAGTCTAAAGAGAGATAAACATGCCACTCAATGAGAAACTTCAGATACTCATACCATCTCTCATACTTTGCATGGGAAGCTAAGACATTTTGGGTATTTGAGGAAGTAATTCAATAATTTTTTCCAAGTGGAAGGAGGTCAATTAGTGGTATGTTCTTTATGAATAATCATTAAGACCCCAAATAGGTCTTAAACACTTCTAAAACCTTGATAGTGACCAATCAAGGAAAAAATACCTATAAAGAACATATAATGCCAATTTTTTCTCCTAAAACATATTTAATAATATTTAGGATTCCAAATAGGTTATACACATATTTTTTGATGCTGATGTCACTTGTATAGATTATTACAAATGCCTTATTGTGTGTGTTTTCTGATGTTTTACAAGTGCTTTGAGAAGGGAAGAACTTACATATAATTGGATGAGGTAATTTTGGAGGTTTAATATGTATAAAATTCCAAAACCTTGCACAAATTATTTTGTATGTGGTCAAACTAGGCCCATTTTCCAAGACAATCTCAAACATGCTCAAAATGAGACTACATGGCTAGGACATTTATTGGTTTCCATACTTCCACAAGGCCTTAGGACCCAAAAATTGACATGGATATTTTTTATGGACTAGGTAAAATTAATATCATGCTTTTGGGTGGTTTCACATGTGTGGTATAATTTTGGAGCAAGAAAATAGGGTTCTAGACAAGGAGGTCTAATTCAAGAGAGAAAGATAGAAAGGATGGGCTTCCAATCAAAGTAAGGGGATAAAATTTTACATGGATATATAAGACCATAATGGGTCCTATAATATTCCTTTATTTTCTTAGTATCATTAGTAAAACTCCCTACATAAAGAGGTTTACAAGTTTTTAGGTCTACAAGGAAAATAGGCTCAATGAGGGCTTAAGGAGCAAAATAAATTCTTGGGACTTGTTGAAAGAACCAAAATGGTTTATTTTAGGCCTAATAATATATTTTAAGACCATTCATGGAGATATTATGACTTGAAGAATATAAAATTGAGTTATAGGCCACTTGGACCAAGCTAGGCGTGGGAAATGAAGAGTCTCAAAACACCTATGTGCATGAATGATGAAATGTCAGATCAAGGGAGTTTATTAAGGCATGGAAGATGTATAATGAATTTTATATGATTATTTAATGGTTAATTCATGATTTAAAATTCCAGTTGTCACTCCTTTTATGTAAAAGGGTAGTTTTCAAAATGCTAGTCAAGGTGTCAAGCCAAGTTGTAACCCCTATCCCACTTGGAAGGTTATAAATTCTTCAAGAGTGAGATACATGGCCTTAGAGGTATGTTTGTACTGTCTCATAACTCATTTTTATTTTATAACTCAAATGGACACTTTTCAATCCTAGTCTACTACACCCCTCTCTCTATCTTCATACTTCTTTATATAAACAACCACTTTTGGCTAAGTTTATAGAATCCACATCTGGTATGGTGAAACCATGTTGGTTTGAGTAATATTCTTGAATTTTAATAAAATATTTAAATATATTTTTTAGTTCTAAACTTCTTTTCTAAGTGTGTGAAGTATTGTATAGTTGAATGACAAGTGATAACCATATATCCTTGTGTTCACCTTACTCTTTCATGTTTGTGCAAGTAGTTTGCTCTCTAACAGGTCACATGAAGTGTAGTTAGTGTTATTTTATGTCTCTAAATGTAAGTAATACTATTAGTGTATACAATAATACCTCTTATTCATACACCTTGGGAAGTGTATTGCATATCACCTTCATGTTTGAAATACTTATATTAGAGAAGCCTTTGATGTTAAAGTCAATTTTGTGAATCATCTTTCAAAGTGAAAGTATATGGAATTATTATGGATATTAACTTTGTGAATCACCTCATTATATTAGGTTCATTTCATGTTCTCTTTATCCCTTTTCATCTAATCAATCTAGTAGTATAGATGATGAACTTCAATAGACATATCAAGGGAGCTATCCCTTCAATCTAGAGGTTTACCCTTATTATAGATAACCCACAAGTATAGGGGTAATCCCATGTTCCAATATATTTGGAGAAGGCTTGAGATATCTCTCTAAGGATTCAAAATTTAATGAAAATAGTTATAGAACACCCGGTGGGACATTATCATAAACACTTCTTATCAAAGTAAATGCTAGCTATGAAAAGACAACATTTGCATAAGTGTTCCTCACTCAACATTTGGTGACTCCAATGAAGGTATAATATCTAGTTTCAGACCAATTTATTTTTCTTTTGTTCATGCTTCATGGTATTTATTAAGTTATTTGTTATTAAAATTAACCATCCTATAAATCCACTCCCTCATTTTGAAGTTCAGTACCCTGAGCCTATCTTGACATTTGAGAATCTTGAAGAAGAGATTGAAGAGCAAGAAGGTTTTGAAAGTCAATAAGAGCAAGAGAGTGAAGAAGAGTTTAAAGTCAAAATGGATAAGCAACATTCTTTCCCAGCTTTCGATATAAAAACTCCTATAAACATTAATGTCTATGATTATATCCCTCCCAATGCCACTAAGAGTGTTCCTTCTTTCAGTGGGGAAGGTCCTATCACCCCAAGTGAACATATTAGAGAGATATATAACTTCTGAAATTTTCATAATATCACCGAGATTAATATATAAATTAGATCAATTTCCATGTCTTTTAAGATAAAATCCCTTGATTGGTATAGAACCTTGCTGGTAGGATGCATCACTACATGGGATGAATTTAGAGATTTATTGACTTAAAGGTTTGAAGATAAGAGTGATCATACATCACTGATTCATCAGTTAAATTTTATCCAAAGAGGTCCCAAAGAAACCATGCATGATTTTAATGAGTGGTTTCAAAGGCATGGAATAGGTTTCCACCTCTCATGAGACCTTCCTACAAGTTTTATTTTCTCAACCTATTTAAGAGCTATTGGGACTGATATAGTTATCATGTTACAGTCCATCATAGGGTATACCTTGTCTAATGCTTATGATGTGGCCATTTGAATTAAGAATAGTTTGATCCAAGATGGTAAGATCCATCTAAAAGCCTCAATGCCTATCTTGACTAACATGCCTGTTACTTCTCTAATCCTTGCTCCAATTCCAAATTAAAACAATAAGCCTAAAGCTACTCCAAATTAATCAGATGATGCCATTGATTGAAAAGCAAAGTATAAATCCTTATAATCTTTGATTATGGAACAAAATAAATAATTTGTAGATCACCAAAATCCTTAATATTACCCTCCATAAGCAAATATATTTTCACCTTAGCATAATGGTTAATGGAGGTGACAAGGTCAGTCTACTTTCAATAGGCCACCTAATGTCTATGATCCAAATTTTGCTCCCACCATAAAAGCCATGGTTCTAGTCCATAAAAAATTGGTTCAAGGAAAAGAATGTCATCCTCAAGGAAAGTACATGAATGTTAATGAGGGTGAAGGACAATATTTGGTTTCTCAAGGAGGGCCTACTCATTTGAAAATGGAAGATGAGAGCTTCATGCAAGAAGAATCAAGTGGAGAGTGTGGCAGTTAAGGAGTGAGCCTTGTAAACTTTCAAATATAGAATAGATTTGTCTTATATCAAATCACCTCAGTTGTATCCAACACAAGGTCGAAGAGAAGATATTTGGAATATGCTCAAGGGGTGGATACAACTCCAAATAATCATCCTTCAAGGCAACAAGGTATGAATGCAAATGTGGTAGCCTCTATAAGTCTTATAGCTCTTCAAAATCATAACTTCGGAAGGGTGACCCAACCTCCATTGACATAAGATCAAGGTAATTCATTAATTACAAATATGCAATAAAAGGTTCTTGTCTCTTCCTTGAATATCATTGACTCCTTGAAAACACAAAGACTAGTATATATATTTGAGAAGTACTCCACATGCCCAATCAAGAATAATTACTTCAAGAACAGTTATCCCAACTTAATATTAGTCCCAAACCAATCAAGCATGATGGTATATCCCTCACCTACTCATTGTGAAACCCTCCATCAAATCCAAAAATTGCCCACCTTTCTAACTTACCCTCATTGTGGGAGATATGCTAGTTCATAATTGCATTGTGGATAGTGGGGCAAACACTTCAGTCATATCCAAAATAATTACAAACAAGTTGGGCTTGAAATATGATCCATATAGTAATTTAGTGTTACAACTTGATGAGACACTAGACAAATTAATAGGTCCCATCATAGGTTTAAGAGTGTTCTTGCATAACTGCCCAAGTTTCCTAATTCTACAAGATATAGTGGTGGTAGATCTACCTACACATTTTGACATTTGCCTATCAAGATAATTCACTACTAAGATAGGAGGATATGTTTATGTTGATTGGTCTTTATTGGATTTCAGAACAAGGTATAGATCTAAGGTGACAATAAGGACACATCCATTGGCCAAGTTTCCCATTGAGCCATATGTGGAAACTAGTTCTAATTTGAATTTTATTATCTATGAGCAAGAGGAGCATGTTATAGATGATGGAGCATCTTCTAGACTTAAAGGTATTTCTAATCTCTTCCTATATGAATATGGTGTTGAGACATATGAATATGATACTTATACTTTAATTAAAGAGACAAGTCTTGGCACATACATCATTCATGATGAGGGTGACGAGCATACTAAGGTAAGTATTGATGTTTCTATTAAACAAGCTATATAAGTTAACTTTTATCTTCATGTAGATGATGATGATAATTATCCAAGTGTGATAGAGCATGAGAAGGTGGAAGATAATACATTTTTTCCTGCTCAAAATGAAGAAGTTCATGAGTTTGATAGTCAAAAAGAAGAGGATGATCTATGGCATCAGTTTCATGCTATAGTTCAAGAGTTTGAATAAGTGAGTAAGCTAATTCTCCTTCTTAAAGAACATGAACTTGTTAGTAAAGTCATTGATGGACCTATTGAGAATGACAAAGAGTGTCAAGTCATTGTCAAGAAGGGTGCAGTATTGGAAGATTTCAATTAGACTAAGGTAGAAGTTTATGTGGTCAAAGAATAACCTAGGTAGAAGTTTGATGTTGAGTCACTTTCAAACATGTTTATCCAACAATAAGACAACTATGATGGCCCTATACATCAAGCACATCATGTTATAGGTGAAGGTGAAGTTGAGAAATATTTCATGACTCCTAAGAACTAAAATGAAGAGCACCAAATTATCATGAAGGAGGATAAGTAGGCTAAATTGTCAAGCAGACCTAAAAAGGAACTAGAAGGGAAATTCAAAGGAGTTTCAAGTGGTGTACTTGAAACTAGCAGAGGTCATATGAGTGGTAAGTCCTTTGATCACCTTCACAAGTAAATTTTATTTAATGAGCATCCATCATATGGTGACTTATTCTCATGGAGTAGTTATGACTCATGAAACATTATTTTTGATCCTTTTTGAAGTAAGAGGAAGTGTTTCACCACCTCAAAAATGTTTTGAGGTCTCTACTTAGTAAATCATGTGTGTTGTTTTGAGTCTTTTTGGTGTGTTTTCCCTAAATGCTTTAAAACATAGTGTGTGTTTCCTTCTTGTGTGTTTTGTGTGAGTTTGGAATCTTTAAAAGGCATGTCAGTTTCAGATTGAGCATAAGAGTGACTCCATTTCTCAATGGACAATACAAAGCTACCGGTCTAATAGAATTGTAGGCATGCTACCCCTTTGAATCGTCAGGAATGTTGATCAAATTTTGACCTCAAGTCAAAATTGGTCACCCCATCTAGGTTAAAACCTCATAGGGTTGTAAAATGTTTGTCATGGTCTTCTCATGGTATCAAATGGTCTTTAATAGTTTCATATGGTCATATTTGTCTTTGTTTATCATTGTCTAAGTTTTGGTATCATGCTCACTTATCTAGTCCTATGGTCAATCTCAAGGTCTTGGAATGGTAAAACATGGCCAAAGGTTTAGTTTGGTCTAGAATCATTATAAAATGTTATTTATATTTCATTAATATCATAATATCATGGTCAAATTTTTATTTGAATCTCATATGAAAAAAACCACATTTTAGCCACCTTTTGGCCCATATGGAAGAGTTGAACATACCACATCAAGGAGAAAATATTTCAAGAAGATTAAAAATGTACCTAATGTTAGATATTGGTTAGATAATGTTAAGGGTTAGTCATAATCTAATAGCATATGCAATTTAATGACTAAACTTGGAAAAAAGACATTTTACAAGAACTTATACGGCTTTGTAAGATCGATTTTTAGTTTTAAATAGTTTTTAAGTGTCTGTTGGGGTCCCTCAGATCATTTTATAGCTTTGGACCAAGTTTTAGGTTGAACTAACACTCCAGATACCCTTCCTCCTCCATCATTGCATTCACAAGGTCAGGAGGTCAAATTTGAACTAAATGGTACGACTAGGAGAGAGAGAGATCTAGGAGCTAAAACATTGGACATTTTTAGGGGTCCTATTAAGCTTGAAATTAGTGGCATTATTTTATATATTAGTGGCTTCTTCTTTATGAACAATTTCTAAGAGTGATAGTAGGTCACTATGGTCTATCCATTCGAGAGAGGTCTATTCTTACATCTATTTATACACTTTAAAAATCTATGGAGATAAATAGTTTTGAGGGATATTTTCAAATTTCATGTATCTCATTTTCATGGTAGTTTCATTATCCAACTCATCTCTATGAAGTGTCATCTCTTGGAGGAAGAATGTCTTGGTGTATAAGCTATTCTAGTGGATCCTGATATAAGTTTCTATTTTGTCTTTATGGTGTTCACTCTCATAGGTTTCTAATGCTTCATAATCATGGAAGATTACTCAGTTTCATAGATTCCATATTCTTTGTCTAAGATGTGTCTTTGGTTCATAATCTTCAAGTGTGATACTCTTTGGGAACATGGTCAAGGTTTGCACAGTCCATTGCAAGTTTGATTGTAAAAATGGGCTCAAGTGCTAGTGATATATCATGGTGCAAGTTATTGATGTCATATTTCACTATTGGAAGCATGATAAGATCAAGATAAGGGTCTAAATATACTTTCCAATGAGATCTAAATGTTTCCTTCATATGCAATTGTACAGACTATAAAAGTAAAAGGGGGATGCTAATATTTATAAACAAGACCTAAGACATCTCTTCATGCATTCACATGGTCATTTATTGACCCACTATCATCACCAAGTTGCTTTCAAATGACTAAATGCTCTAGACTATACACAAACCTTTTACATTTGGTTGACTATACCTATAGGTCTGTACAGACCTGTAAGGTGAGTTGAAAGGGATGAAATGATGCTTGTCACAAGCTTTGAAATCTTGGAAAAGTGATAAGGAATGACTAGAGTATGAAGTGTTTTGATAGGATTTAAAGTTCAATAATTTAAAGAGGTCACTTTGTGTAACCTATATAGTCAATTATAGACCTATAGGCCCTAATCCTATAGGTCCTTATTTGGGATCAAAGTAAACATGATTCCAACACAAGATCAAGTTAAGACAATGGGGAGCTAACCTCATAGGGATGAAATAGGTCACGGTCTATCAAAGAACAGCTAGATCACTTGGATAATTAGAGATAGTCTTGTGACTAAGTACACAGTCTTACAGCCACCTACAAGACTTATAAAAAATAGATATGGTCAATGGTTTGACCATGTAAAGAAACCCATGGAATCTACCTTATAGTTGGATAAACTCTTTAGGTTTGGACCCTTAAAACATCATGGCAATAGGAAGTAGTTTAGTTTCCAAACCTAGATGGAGTTATCATACCCTAAAGGCCACCTACAATCCTACTTTAGGATTAGTTCATTATTCAAGATGAAGATAATAAATAGATGTGTTTTAATATGCTTATAACTCAATATATAATTCATCTAGGTTAAAATCATGAGGGCTATTGATGTGGGGGTGAGGTCTAAGCACAAGAAGAAAGTCCACCATTCTAAGTAGGTGCCTACAGGTTACTCTAACTGTATACTAACCTTAAGCTTAAAAGATGAGTAGAGTAGGTGTATGAAAGGTGTTTGAACTCAATTAAGACTCCATACAGGTTTATGATCTAAATTAGGATCAGTGATGTATAAGATGAGGTCCAAACTCATGAAACATAGTCAAGTGACCCTAATAGGCACTTATAGGCCTATTTGAATAATTAGTCCATCTTAATACCTAAGTAAGGACTCAAAGTATAATGAGAGATGATTATAACCTAATCTAAGATTTAAAATTAAGTTAGATTCCATTGGGAAGGTTAGTTATGTGGAAATAGGTTCCTAGACACAAGGAATGTAGTCATGACTCCATACATAATCAAAAGGGCACCTAAAGGTTGCAAGTGAAGATAAGCTAGTTCTAAGTCTAGGAAAAAGAGACAAGGGTGTGTGAGAGAGGATATAAAGCCTAATTGAATAATTTAACCAATCCCGTGAACTATTAAATAATATCATCGGTAGGAGTGAGGTCTAAAAACATAGAGAAGAGTCAAAATACTCTCAGAGTTACCTATAAGCTACATAAGGATAGGTTGGTCCTAAGGCTAAGTGAGAAACAAAATGATATAAAGAGACTATAATGCCTAAATTATATGGACTAATAATTAATAAGGTGTGTTGAGACCCAAGTAAATGACAGTGAAAGATGAGCCAAACTAAGCTCAAACTCCATACACAGTCAGTCAAAGCCACACTAGTAGACCTAACCAGTCTTGAGGGAAATCTATGATTTGAGACCTTCATAAGAATAATCACACCTTTTGATTTGGTATATAATATGGTAATAAGTGTACTAATACATTCATAGTCACTCCAAGGCCACACAAGTAGTGGAGATATCCACTATTTTGTCTCAGACCTTGCCCACTCCATTGGCAAGGGGTAGTCATGAGACCAAGGGGTCTATTTGTGCTCAAAGGCATAAAAAAGTATACCAAACACCATGGAGGGATATTGAGGTAGTACATAGTCATGGAAAATATATATATATACACTTTTATGAGGCACCAAACATTAGGATTCAACTCAAATGCCCTTGAGGGCTATCAAGAAGGTGACAAGCCCATTAACCCCAAGTACCCTGACCAGTGTAATAGATGCATACAGATGAGTGATGAGCACTACCAAGGAATTTATAATTATGGAGAAGATTTTTTTAGAGGTTTATAAACTCTTAATAGTAATGTAATTGATTTTTGAGACCTAAAACTCAAATTAGACCTCTCTTGAGTCCAAAGAGAGATAAGCATGCCATCCCGAGAGCAACTTTAGATACTCATACCATATCTCATACCTTGCATGGGAATATAATCCATTTGGGATATATGGGAAGATTAGTCAAGAAGTTTTTTCAAGTGGAAAGAGGTCAATTTGTGTATGTTATTTATGAACAATCGTTAAGACCCCAAACAGGTCTTAAACCCTTCTAAAACCTTGATAGTGACCAATCAATGAAAAAATACCTAAAAAGCACATATAATGTCATAATTTTATATTTAAACCTCTTGGATGTTGATTATGGATCCAATGAAGTTCTACACATATTTTTTGATGTTGATTTCACTTGTATGAACTACTACAAATGCCTTGTTTTGTCTATTTTTTAATGTTTTATAGGTGTTCTAAAAAGGGGATAACTTCCCAATCATTGTATGAGGTAATTTGGTAGGTGTCCTATATATCCAAGTATATAATCATGCACAAGATATTTTGAAGGTGGTCAAACTAGGCTCATTTTCTAAGGTAGTCTCAAATAGGCTCAAAATGAGAGTAAGTGGCTAGGTGATTTCTTGGTTTGCATACTTCCATAGGGTCTCAAAACCTCAAAATTGACATGGAGATTGGTTATGGAATATGAAAATTGAATCACATTATTTTGAGTGATTTCACATGTGAGGTAGAAGTCTGGAGTAGTAAAATAGGGTTCTAGGCAAGGAGACTTAATTAAAACCTAATTCAAGAGAGAGAGACATAAAAGATGGACTTTCACTTAGATTCAGGGGATACAATTTGACATGGAGATGTAAAGCCATAATGGTTCATAAAATATGACATTTATTTTCTCATTATCATCTGTATAACTCCATACATAATGATTTTTACATGTTTTAAGGGTTATAAGGAAAATAGGGCTAGTGATTTCTTAAAGAACAAAATGAATTATTGGGACTTGTTTCAAGAACCAAAATGGTTTGTTTTAGGAATTACAACATATTTTAAGACCATTCATGGAGATAGGATGACTTCAAAAATATGAAATTGAGTTTTAGGCCACTTGGACCAAGGTAGGTATGGGAAATGAAGAATCTCAAGACACCTATGCATATGAATGATAGATTGTCAAATCAAAGGAGTTTCTTAAGGCATGGAAGATTTTCAATGAGATTTATAAGATAATTTAATTGTAAATTCATGATTAAAATTCTATTTTTTACTCCTTTCATGTAAAGAAGGACAATTTTTAAGAAGCTAATTAAGGTGTCAAGCCAAGTTGTAACCCCTATGCCACTTAGAAGGTTAGAGCTTCTTCAAGAGTGAGACATATGGAATTGGAGACCTTTTTGGACTATCTCATAACTTTTTTTTATTTTTTTAACTCACATGGACACTTGTCAATCATCTTCTATTACACCCCTCACTCTCTTCATACTTCTCTATATAAATAGCCACTTTTGGCTAATTTTGTAGAGTCTACATTTAGTATAGTGAATCCCTTCTGGTTTGATTACTATTATTACCTTTGAATAAAATATTTCAAGATGGTTTTGAGTTCTAAACTTCTTGTCTAAGTATGTGAAGTAGTGCATAGTTGAATAACACTTGTGTTCACCTTACTCTTTTATGTTTTGTGCAAGTAGTCTACTCTCTAATAGGTCACATAAAGTGTAGTTAGTGTTCTTGTATGTATCTAAGTGTAAGGAAGAGTATTAGTGTCTATAATCAAACCTCTTATTCATCCACCTTAGGAAGTGCATTGCATATCACATTTATGTTAAAAATAATTATGTTAGAGAAACTTTTAATGTTAAAGTTAGTTTTTTTAATAATATTTCATAGTGAAAGTATATGTTAGTCTTGTGGAGATTAAATTGGTGCATCACCTCATTAGATTATGTTTCTTTCATGTTATCTCTATCCCTTTTCATCCAATCAAGCTAGTAGTATAGGTGATGAAATTCAATAGACATATCAAGGGAGCTAGCCCTTCAATCTAGAGGTTTACCCCTGTTATAAACAACCCATAGGTCTAGGGATAATTTCATGCTCCACTCAATTTGGATAAGGCTTTAACTACCTCTCCACGGGTGCAAAATTGAGTGACAACAATAACAATATTTGTTTGATCTTTAAAGAAGAATGGCTTGAAGGCATATTATGTGCCCCCCACTAGATGTAAGAATAAATGGCATACTTGAGGGGAAGATAATGGGATTGAATCAGTAGTAGTACCATTTAAATATTCAATATTACTAGATGTGGATACCTTAGCCTTAACATGTTTACTGATTTCACTCATGTGGCATACAAAAATGAATCAATTAATTAATGTTTCCTTATCTTATATTTGTTATTAATATTTTTAATTTCTTATAAATGAAAACAAGTATAATGGAAAAATTTAGATCTAAAAAATTATCACAACAATATGGAATTCTAGAAAGTTAAAAACACTAGAGCAAGCTAGGATTGGAATAAAAAGATTCAAAAGGTTGGGTTCTCCAAATTTTAACCTTTTTTTTTAAATATTAAAAAGAGAGAATAACCTAATCAATCAAGTAAAATATTATTCTAAAAGTAAGCCAATTAAATAAGTTAGATTCACAATATATTTTGATACTATGTTGAATAATGAAAATATGCTAAATATATAAAGTATAATGCCAAAGAGTAATTTGATTACTTAAACATGAAGAAGGAATAATACTTAGCCTATTGAATGATGTGCAAGAATATACAATAATTTCAAGTACATAAACATCAAGATGATACTTAGTTGTGATCTGTCAGATTTAAGAAATCAATGCTCTATTAGCCTAGACACTACTATTGAAAGATGGACAATAGCATTGTTGTTTTTCCTGTAAACCAATGCTTTTGTCCTATACATAATACATATACTTTTATATGAATTTCATTTTCACCTGTTAGGGTTCACCATCACCTTACAGATAATTTATTCAAATTGTGTACATAAATTTTAGATATTAGTATGTATCTCAAAACCCTAGATCCTCTGATTATGGCATGCCACCTTGAAAAATAAGGGTTAGTGGGTTCAATTGAAGTCTAGATAACCTCAAAGACTCTTCTGTTAGTGAGTGTTACCCACATAGACAATACTCTAAATAGGGCCTCAAACCAGTGTAGTTCTCCCCCTTATGTTGGCTTGTGTGTGAATAATTATGAAATATGATATATGTGAGTGTATGTAGTGATCTAGATTGTAAATTGATAAATACTACTCATTGGTTGCTCTTTGAATGCTTTAGACTTGTAATAATACTTCTTTTATGACTAATTTTGAAATAGGGAAGAATAGGGTAGGTTTGCAAGCTTGAGAGGTACTTTTCTTGGTATAAGATAGATGTGTGCTTGATTTGTGTTTGATGGTAATGAATGGTATTTGTTTTTTATTTATACCACACCTTTTAAAAGTATCTCACGAGAGGGTAAATTAAGAAAATAGGATGACCCATACATGACAAAAGATTTACAAATTTGATCATTTGTAGGGCTCAGATACTAGCATCATACCTAGGACACTAGTGTCGACATTAGTGTCCTAGTCTCGACAATAGTGTCTTAGAGGATAGAGAATTGCTAAAGATCTGTAACTGACAGTGTAAGATATATATCAAGTTTTAAGCATATTATGGGCTACAAGTGATCTAGATAATCAGAGTTATACTATAGAATAAGTATTTAGGCACATTGAGATGATAAATGTGAGCCTTGTGTTAGTGGGAGAGTGATGGACTGAAGGGTTGAATCATGAGTGATATTTATCAAGTATACAAGACTAATTTATCATATAAAATTCAAACTTATCATCTATACCAAATAGTTTTCAATGCATAGGAAATATTTTTATTTAGTATCGAGAATCCCTTCAATGAATCAATAAATACCAAACTATAACTTTCTTACAAATAATTGTTGAGCCAATCTTTTTATCTCAGCATCCATTGCTTTAATATTATTAAATGAAAAGCACCTACATTTCCCAATTGAAATTGGAAAACATATCTCAGATTTGTAGTTTTATGCTAAGAAGTTATGTACTTCAACTAGTTTTTGACACAATCACATCAAAGCCCACTTATTGCCTATGTACTTCAACACTTTTTAGGGAACATCTTTGAAATCAAACTGTAATATAATAAAGTTGGGAAACTGGATGAACTAACTTCCCCGTCATACAATTGTAGTTGTTGCTTGAATGAACATCCTTTTGTTGAAATTATTCTCTAAAATTCTAATCACATGAAAGAAAGAACTTTTATTGACATCCCTGAAATATTTATCACTTGCTTTTATTTCAAGTTGAGATTGAGGATATAAGTTATTATGTTTTTTCCTAGAGCCACGGTTCCTCCAGTTTTTCAGCCTCGGAAGACTTTTCTTCTCGTAACTCCATACACTAAACATGAGGTCATGTAAAAATAACCCATTTCTCTGCTTTCATGAGCTACTTATGTATAGAATGGATTATAATTGATGGTCAATCGATGAATTGTTTCCCTTTGAGGATGATGTAGATACTCATACATTCATTGCTAAAAGTATCGAGCAGATGGAATCCTAAACACCCTTTAAAGAAGCGTGATTATGTAATTTATCTCATCATGAAAATCGTTCCTTGGAAAAAATTGAAAACTTCTTCACATTAGGCTGTTATTCTCCATCCAGTGTTTTTTCAGATCATTGTCCCAAAACCGCTGAGCAGATTCCGTAGTAATTTCAACATTTTCTTTGTAATTTGAGATCCCCAACATATCAGTATATTCAAGCATAAGAAAGAAGATAGGTTCGTTGTTGAAATTAAACCCTCCTATAAGAGAGATTTCAAAGAGTTTTAATGGCATTTTGCAAACTTTGGCAGCAGGGTCTGGAAATCTTTAAGTTGATCCGTAATTTGGGAGCTTTGTACAGCGGTTTGAAAGTTTGAACATTGATATAAATAACTTAGATGGCCTTTGAACATGTTTGAATGACATTTTGATACATCTGGAACAACAATCAGAACAACGTTTTGCAATCTATTGATTTCCAATGGCAATTTTAACAATTCAAATGACCTTCTGACAAGCTTGAATGGTGAGTGGCGTTGATTTGGAAGTCATGAATTTATCACTTCATCATAAATATTTAATCGTATGTGACATCCTACTTTAATTCTTACAATTTTTTTGTTATTATTTTATTTAGTTTAGATTTAATTTCGAAAATAAATATATAGTATATTATAATAATGAGTAATTAGTTATTTTGGTTAAGCAATTACGAGTAATTGGTTTTTCGTATGAGATACTTAGAAGGATTTGTATTCTGGTAGATGAATATAAACAACCATCATCCTCACCAATCTGAATATAACCTATTCAATTAAAATTATTTTTCAAATTACAACTTAAAAATAACTTCCATTCATAAAATCTAACATCTCTATATCATCAAAATATAAAATAAATCATTACAAATAATATAATCTACCACAAATGATGTAATAATCTCAGATACATCTTGTTTGGATGTCTCTTATACCTAAAATTATACTTTAGTATCTAACAACCAATCTACCAAATATTCTATTTTATATGCTTATCATGCCACACCTCCTCCCTTTCCTTTTCCATAGCCTAACTCCAACGCTAGGAGCATATTTTCATATAATTACATTAACTTTGCAATCTTCGCAAACAATGACTATTCATCATCTAATAGCGTAATAACATGCTAGTAGTAATGGGTAGTCCGGGTATCAAAAATTATAGTGGCATGACTACTTATGAGTACTTGAAGGTACTATATGTTTTGCCTCACTCTTTTAATGCTCACCTATTTTGTCCCAGCCACCAATCACAGGTGGACATGGGCAGGAAGGAAGCATGTCATTATGGAAGGTGAGGATCCCAAGCACATGTTTCATGGTGGCACATGGTGCTCTCCCCTAGAGGTTTGTGGCAGCCAGTGCCTTAGGTTTTCATACGTCTTTTTGGCCATATGTTGTTTGACAATGACTTAGTTTCCTTTTATGGTCTACTACGAACAAGGTTTGAGGGAAGTTCGGGAAGAGCAGAGAGACATTGTTGTGCTTGATGCTGCAAAGAGGGAGCATTTGAGGGTTTGTTGTTTTCCAAATCAAGTAGATTCTGTAAGTTTTCATTTTTTGTTGTCATCTCTTATAGCTTCTATAAATTTCTCTTGCATGATGATTTTGTCAGCATCTATGAAGGGTTTTTTTAAAGCACGTTGCATTGAATGTGGTTGTGTTCATCATTGTTAAGGGACTATTTTCCAGCTTACCGATTGGAATTTTGTAAAGAGATCCAAAAGTGTTTAAAAGTCAAGAAAGGGTTTTCATTTTGTGTCTGTTAAATGGAAAAAATGTTACCTTGGTTCAGCCAATGAAAACCATAAATTAGTTCTCATCTTTATTTTCCATATATTTCTTATTCATTTATGAATCCTTGTCAAGTATACGGCTTATCCTTTTCATCAACCCAACCAAAAAATAATAATAAATAGATTCCCTTGGTTTTTTTGAGAGTTCGATATCTTAAGCATTTCGAATGAGGCAATGGTGATTGATTTTTTTATTTTTCTCTCTCACACACTTTGAAAATGGTGATTGCAATTTTTATCTTTTTTTTTAATGGTGATTCCATTCCTTACGAGTGGTATTAATGTAATTTGTTATGCTCTAGAATAGTGGCAATCACTGTTGTTCAATTAAAATTATTGATAGCCAAAAGAGTATGGTTATGAGTATTATGCCCTATATCTTCAATATACTATAATCATTGTGGAATTCCTTGCGCTACTTCAGTAGGTAAATATGGTCTTACATAAGAGCATTGTTAAGGTTTATTAATGTGGTGGGTTATGTGTGATTTAAGTCATTTATCACTTTGTATAGACTGCTCTGATTTGTCTAAACCTATAGTCTACTTTTGGTCATGGGGAAAGTATGGTAACATTGTATAAATTGATAGACACTCAAGTCTGAGAAGGAGCTCTACCTTGTTGCTAAAGTATAGTTTATTAAGTCATGTTTGTGTGTGGGGGCTTAACTCTAGTTTGTGCTATCTAGACCAGCCTTGTGATTACTTGTCTCTACCTGAGTAAAGGTCCTTGAGATCAAGACATGAGACTCTTGCTTGCACTACATGAACTTTATATCATTTTTTTGTGAGCAGGCAACCATGTCTTCATGCACTGCCTATAACCACATAAGTGAGTATCTTGTGAAAAGTAGTTTGTTGTTATGAAATAAGCTAAAGCAGGTAATGGAATGGTAGGGGTTGGAAACAACCTTGTCCTAATATACCTTCTTTGCAGCAAGTGGCAATGGTATAAGGTTGGTATCACATTGGTAGTGGTATTCAGATCTAGCATTTGGTCTTTAGGCCTCTTGCAAAGAAGTTAACTATTAAATGTACTTTTCTACTAAAAAGACAATCTTGTGTGGTACCCATGTTCTGATCTTAACTTTAGACCTACCAAATGAAGGTAACCTATGTATGACTCTTTTGAATTACATACTGTTAATATCTCAGTTAGTGTACATGAGTTACTGTAGCTTGAAACTCAATTATGAAGGGTGATTCCAAGGGTATTGGATGGTCCTTATGCTAATATTGTGAGGTTCAATGAAGTGTGGATATTTTGGAAGGTAATCTTGTTCAGGCCTAATATAGCTATGATCGAGCAAAAGAATAAAATCTATGATTAAAATTCTGATCAGTAATACTTGATTAATATGCCATGCTTGTTCTATGATAGCTCATGTTCTTGAGAACTATATAGGGCTATGTAACATTGTAATTTGTAATCTCAATAAATGTGTAAGTTTTTGTAAGAACTATAAGGTAATGTGCTCTGCCGAGTTTGTATAAATAAGGAATATGGATAAAAACTCTAGGACCTTTTAGAAAAGATATTTACTTGTGTTCCATGAATGTTATAATGTGCCTTCTTATGTTACAAATGGCATCTGGGATCCTATAATAATCAGATTGTTTTTACAATTAGCTAGGCCTTGACTGTGTCAACTACTGACAAGCCTAGTAGCTTGTAAGGGCATTTGATGAGAAATTTGTGTGTTCTATATCTGGCTAAATTGTTAGGTCAGACTATGTAGGAGTTACACTTGCAACATCTATACGATATTCTTAGCGCTTCTAACACCAAAGTAATATACTGTCCTAACTAGAACTGATAATGCAAATGTACTCTTAGCTAGTATACCCTGGTAGTGGATAATGCACTTCAAGAAACTAGATTTCATGCTAGCTGAGCTGGACTTATTTGTTAAATAGATTTAGGATGGCTGAGCCTAACCTGACTGCTTGCCTTATCATGCACTGCTATAATAAAGATTGAATTATCAGATTGGGCTGGGAAACTTGCATGAGGATAAATCATGTTAATCTTAGTTGTTTGGTACCTAATATGGATATCAAATTGTATGCAAGTCCTAGCTGTACTTGACCCTCTATGAGAATAGTCATGAAGTAGTAAGTATAGAGTTCAATGATGGTATGATTTTCTAGATAAGTACTTAAATATGTGCTATGAAATAAATGTTGATAGTACACCTAACCTACAGTGGTGATGTTAAACCCTGGAGATTTGCTAATCATGAATTGTTCCTCAATCCACTCTTAGAGCATGCCCTATTTTCTGATAACTCAGTCTCAAGATTTTTGTGGTACTGAATGTTTTAGTGACATGTTGGTACTTGCCCTGTACCTAGATCATGTTGAAAAATACCTTGAGCTATAGATGGTTGTGTTAGGAACTCTGTCTTGTGAAGGCTATCAAGGACAATACTATACGAAGGTGGATTTACTTGGCAGCACAACCTAAAATTGAAGCTGTGGTTGACCAAACTAGGTTACCATTATCTATTTTACTGACTAGGTGGTGAAACAACCTAGTAGACTTAATTGGTGTTAACACTTGATCCCTTCTCTTGTCACTATTTGAAAAAAAAACAAGGATGATTTAAAAAGAATGTTAAATTAAGGCCACCACATCAAACGAGCAAGTTCTTGGACTATAGATTAAATATTGAATAATTGTAATGTTTGGTAATATGTGTGCATGATAGTACTTCCAGCACTTATATGCTTGTACTAGTGCATAGAATTCCTTTCAATAAGTTTTATATCCATCTTGGCTAGATGTTCTCTGCACCAACAAATGGTATTCCAACATAACAAGATTGGTATACATAAGAAAGATCAAGGGCATGCCCTAAGAGAAAATATTTGAGCCATTTGAAAACCCACAATATGGGTAAACTTTCCCATGATTGTCTGAGATCTCAATGAAAGACAATTTGATGACACTGATGCAAAAATTGATAAGTCCTCCAGCTTACGCACCATCACTTTTAAAGTCCCCCACCCAAACTAAAAGAATATAATGCCATTATAAAGAATTTACCATTTTTAGTACAAAAGAACAAACCATTCCCAATTGTAATTTTTACAAAGAATCATTATACAATTTCATGAAAAAGTGGCTAAAGGATTCCGATGCAAGCATATATGTATGTGATAATCATAAATTGTGACATTAAACTATAAGATTGAAGTCCATTCATTTGAGGGTTCAAATTTGGTGGTAAATTGTCTAAGGAATTGTGCTACAATTAAGTGTATGCTTAAATAGGGCAGCCCATAACTTGAGTGGACAAACATGGGGCATGGTTACCGTGTAAGGATTATGAAGAGTGTAATCAATTTTTACACATCTTAACAATGTAGATCAATCTTGATACTTAATCGTGGCCATTAATATAACCCAATATTTACAAGAAAAATCAAAGTAAACTGAAATAGATTGAAGTATGACTGGCCTTCTTGCTGCACAAATAATAAATCCCTGATGTAAAATAAATTCTAAGGCTATACATGTGCTAAAGTAATTTTCAAGGAGAAACTACCTAGTTTAGACCAACACAAAAAAATATAATATAATATTCCCAAAGGATACATTGAATTGAGGCTTGCTTTTTTATTAAATCAAAATACAATGACAAATATAGTGAGTACTCAAAGGTAGTGATTGAAATAATTTTGGATGGTATTGAGGATAAAATTCATGTGGCTTTTTTATGGGAAAATTGAATTGACAATTATTGATAGAGACATCATGGCCACAAAGCTACAAACCTTGAGGAATGGAATTTGTTTTGTTTTAAAAAAAATGTTCACTAGATATTAGATAGGATGACAATTAGTCTCAATGCCACCCAGCGTGCTAAATTTTTTGATATTGTCCCAGATTGGATTGTGTAGACATCCAATTCCTAACACCATTTGTGTTGAAATTGTCAATCTTACTCGAATTGCACTCAAATGCACATTTTAGGTCAAAATCCATAAAACACACTGAATGGTTCGAACTTGTCATTTACAAGTGTCAATTTAGGTCAAAGTATCCTTAAATGGGGCAATGCAATTTATGGGCCAACTAAATTTGATCAATTCATTTCAAGTCAAAATGACGATATCATCTTTTGTGCTCTAGATCACTCTTTTCTTCTAATTCATCGGTACACATCACATACCTTTGTTATTTGTTGTTGGCAACATCCTAAATGGGAATACGGTTCTGGTGCATCTAATGTCACCTTCTAATTCTTCTCGATTCAAATTATGATCTAGTAATATGACTTTCTGACCTTTTGATTAATTGAGGACCAATTTTCAAATAATTACACAAATGTTGATTAACCTTTTTTAATGATAATTAATCCAAATCAAGAGCTTAAGTGGATTTTTCATGAGAATAGTTGATTTTTTTTAAAAATTGATTCTTATTATCTGCATCATCTAGTGACATCATTTCTTGAGAAGACATCCCTAGGTCATAAATGTCACAAATATCAAGATTATGGGTCACCCATGCCTAGTTAATGCCTCCCATGCCTCTTCAATACCCCTTCTTCGAAGGTCATAATGAAGATAATTATGGATTTAATTCCAAATATTAAGATTATCCATGGCCACACATCTCAATCTTGAGATGGGCAGTCATGGTTGATCCTGACCAATTTCAAAAATCTATAAATAGAGAGGCCATGATCATCATTTCTAAGATATTTTGGTGTAAGGATATTATGCTCAAATATCTTCAAATCTTGAACATTTCAAATTTATAATGCTAAATTATTTCCACAAGGCTTTGCATTTGATCATAGATTTTGTTTGCAAGCTTCATTGATAGGCTAGTTTAGTGATTTTGAATCAAGAGCCTAAGTTTTATGGAGTGTTCTTGAGGCATTGGAGGAACTTACCACCATTGTTTACAAAGACAAGGATGCTTGATCAAGGAAGAACATGTTTTTGAGCCACATGGGTATGGTGAATCTATTTGGGAAGGTAATATGGTGTTGCTTTCTTTTATTTGTTTCTTGTTATCCTTTGTAATTCCCATAAGAATAGATAGGCTTGGTTAGTTAGTTCTTTATGCATGTTTCATTTTTTATGGACTAATGCTTGACTAACTTGCTTTGTAATCCTCTCTACATCTTGGCACGTCTGGTGGGACTTGAAGCATCCTACACATGAAGGACATTATTTTTCAACCTTAAAAAACTTATTTGAGCTTTTAAAACTCTTGAAAATTGGTTTTCTAACTTTTTTTTACCATTTTTGGTTGCCACAATTTTTACACAGTAATTAACATCAATAGAAATACTGACATCGATTATTTGGCTTAACTGACATTAGTCAGATCTCAGTTGACTGTAACTGACATCGGTGGTATTGATCGATGTCAGTCACTATGTTTTTTCAAAAACACAAATCTGAGACCTATTTTTTCAAAGTTTCTTGTTTCAAATTCAAAAGGGCTTCAAAGCTAAGGGAAATGCTGACAATTTCACTACAAGATCAAGTTTAGAATTTACTTAAAACATGTTTAAATCACTTTTGCATGCTTAAAATTTGATTAGGAACCTTGTTTTGGTGCTTAACAAAGAATTTTTAGATGTTTTTGGTGAATGTTTTCAAAGTTTACAACTAAGACCAAGGGGTCAAATGAACACCACCAAACATTTTATTTGAGTTTAAAATTGAAGACACTTGTTAATTCTTGTTTACAATAGTTGATTAGATTAATCTTGTTTGACAAAAAGTGGAATGTTGCGTGTATGCTCTTTTATTTGTCCCCTATAGGGAACCCTTGGAATCAAAATCACCATTCCTATTGCAAATAGATTAGTTCAAGGCTCAGAAAGAATGTCACCTAAATCACTCTCCAAAAACTCACTAAAGTTTAGATGATCTTGAAAATGACTCTAAAGTCTTTCTATTTTCATGCTTTCTTTGGTTTTATGTAACTTGGCTTGCGAGGGGGACTTCATCACCTCCCACAAGTTCTTTAGGGAAGCTTTGACCTAGGGTTTCATCTCCCAGCATTGACTTCATTTGACTCTTTTTAGAGTTGCACATAGGATGTAGTAGTAATTTGGACATTGCACTACACTGATTAAATAACAGGATGTAGTGGTTGTATAAAGGACTAGACCTTTATGCAACAAGTCGAATGATACCGACCCAAAATACATGATTTTATTTTACATTGTTTGGCATGAAATTCATTGTGCAATTGATTCCCCTAGAATGTTTGAAACTTGATAGTTTAGTAGACCCCACTTTGCCATAATTTGTTAGTTTAGATTTAAGATGTTTGTTTTTTGTTATTAGCTTACTTGGTCTTGATTTATGTCTAAATTTCTCGTTAACTCAATGAACTTAACCAAAACACTTCGTCTTCAATTTTTTTGAGCAAGGGAGGTGTTACGCTATCCAAATGGAAAATTCATCTTTTCCTTGTTCAATTTATTATTAAAAGCTTTGTGTCGTGACATCCACTTTGGTGTAGTCATGCTGCCCAATTGAGTCTAGAACTTTTACCCAATTTGTTTAAATCTTTCATTTATAATCCACATTTGAAATTGAACCTTTCTGAGTTCTAAGGGTTGGTACGTCAAAGTGGGTTCACCATTTGTGCACTAAGCTTGTTTTAACTTGGGTTCAATTTTTTATTTGGATTGAAGGTCATTTATTAAGACTCAAAATCACATTATCATTTTGGTGGACTCAAGTCATTTTGTGTATCACTCATGCTTTGGGTCCTAGAACATATTTTATCCTACTATAATCATGTGGTGAAGTTATACTACCTATTTGGTCTTATCTTTATACTTAGTGATTCATGTATGTTTTTACATCTTGAGTTTCTTAGTTTATTTTGTCTTCTTCGTAATTTGAAGAGTGAAGTTATACTACCTATTTGGTCTTATCTTTATACTTAGTGATTCGTGTATGTTTTTACATCTTGAGTTGCTTAGTTTATTTTGTCTTCTTCATAATTTGGAGAGCTTTCCTCTAAACTTCTAGGGTCAATTTGTCAAAGTTGAAACTATCTTTTGTAGTGTGGGTGTATCACAAAGATATAGGCTTTGGTATACTAGTTTTTATCTTGGGTCTTTGAGTTACCTTACTCTCTTTCGATTTATATGATTTCAACTTTACCAAAGGTTGAGTAATTTCATGAACCAAATCTTCTAAATTGTGCATGGTTTCAAACCACCCTCCCTTATAGTCTCATTGGTACCTTGGTTGTTTTTTTAAATGAGAGACAAAGCATACTTTGATTGGTGGTTGAACATTGGTCCAAAGTTAGTCAAATGCACAAAACAACTCTTTTTAGACATGACTCAAAGGTTCACTCATAGTGGGGCCTCTTATGGCCTTAGTTATGAGGATGAGAAATTTTATGATGGTCAAGATAACCCCATTTTTTTTTATGATATCCCCACAATATTAGGATTTGAAGATGATTACAATGAATATCAACCCCAAGAAGATCAAGATGAAGCCCTTCTTAGATTGATAGAATTAGGTGCTAGACTACCTTCTAACTTTCTTATGAAATAATTTCATGCCTTGGTTAGAGAAGAAAAACAACGGTGGCAAGAGCAAGATTTTGCACAAATAGACATACCTTATTCTTCTAACAAAGGAAAGGAAATACAAATAGAGTCAAAACCCACAAATCTGAATCTTCTAGCTAAGATCAAGATAATAAGTCAATGATATGCAGACTAACTTGTCGTAGACTTAACTGACTCCCTAGTTGCCACTTCAATTCATAATAATGATTCCAAAGAACATGAAGATATGGTGGATAATATGCAACAAATATTGGATGAGAACATTACCATAGTGGTTCAAGGTAATCTAAATGAATACTTAAAGTCACAAGAGACCTTACAAGATGTTCCATTTGATATATAACATACATTCTTCAATCATCAAGAACCTCTTGTTAATTTTCAAACTCAGAAACCCAAACATTCAGTTCGAATTAAGGAAATCCATCAAACAAACCAAAGATTGGTAAATAAATATAGACATTTCCAAAATCAACAAAATGCGAAACAACCAAATTCAGGGAATTTTTTAAAATCCAAGAATCAATGGCCTATGTTCTCAACTCAAGCAAGAAATTACAACTAAATCATGGATCGAAATGTATACACTCCTTATAGATCCATAAAAAATCAAGGGCACATTACACCCCAACAATAACAAAATCAGGGGCACATTCCACCCCAATAACAACAAAACGAGGGGCACATTCCACCCCAATATCAATGAAACAAGGGGCACAATCCACCCCAACAACAACAACAAAATCAGGGGCACATTCCACCCCAAAAACAACAAAATCAAGGGCACATTCCACCCCAACAACAACAAAACTAAAGGCACATTCCACCCCAACAACATATTATTCAATCCACAAGTGCACCAAATATGCAAGAATGAAATTCTATGAAGGAAATTGTCCAAAGATTGGAGATGAACAATAGAGTCAAAAAGTACAAATTCAATGAGATATGCCCATATCCATTTGATTTATCTATTATCCAAAACCCCTTTCCACCTCACTTTGAGGCACCTAAATTTGACAAATACAAAGGGAAAGAAGACCCATATGAACACATACAATCATTCTTCATCTTGTGTTAAGAGGTTGCTTATAGTAGTAAGTAGTTATTACAAGTGTTTTCACAAAGTTTAGTAGGGCAAGCTCTTGATTGGCTACTTAAACTACCCAAGGGATCAATTGTGGATTGGAATGACTTATCAAAAAAGTTCAATTAACCATTTATCATACAACATAGAACATGAATTGACCATTATTGACTTATGCAAATCCAAACAACATGATGGTGAAAGTTTTGTTGCATATCTACAAAGGTGGAGAGCATTGTTAGGTCATTTTCAACATAATTTACTAGAAAAATAGTTGGCTAATATCTTTGCATAGAATATACATCCCAAAGTTGTGCATAATCTATGGTTATCTTGTGCTAACTCATTTGAAGAAATTATTGACAAAGGAGTGCAGATTGAGAAGACTCTTATTACTAGGGGCCTTGTTAAGATCTTTGCACAAGGATAAGCATCTAATCAAAATAAATAATTGGCTCCTCAAATAGTTATGCAGGATAAGTCTAAGGGCTTTCACAAAAATAATAACATGGTTGGAAATGGGGTGATAGAAACAAGATATGTATAAATGGTACAGACTATGCCTCCAAATGTACAATTAACTCCCTCAAATACACTACTTACTTTGCAAAGGAAACCTCTACGAATGACATTTCATAATAATTTTAGATTCTTTAACAAGTTAGGATAATCGGTTGAAGTAGTATTACAAAATCTCATTACTGCTAACTTAATTATATGGCCAGTATCAAGGCCATTCCCTCAAGATCAACCAAAACCAAACTGGTACAAAGAAAATGAATGGTGTAATTTTCATCATGTTGCTAGTCACGTTGAATATCATTTCATTCAATAATGACATATTATTGAGGACTTTATTGAAAATGGTGAGCTAAAAATTAAGTTGGCCCCTAATTAGGACACAAATCAGGATATGGGAATCTACAAAGACCCCTTTTCTTGACATGATCTACCACCACCAAGAAATAATCAAAATGGTCATAATTCAGGACAGAGGTAGAATAAAAACCAACAATAGGGTTAGAATCATAATAATCATAATCAAGATCATGATCCCCAAACTAATAATGTGGCTTATAATAATGTGCCTTACGACTACAATAACACTGTGGGATGCATTTCTATGACCCACATTGCCACTATTACTATGATGCCACGTGGCTGATCTCATGTTCCTTACAACATGAGACCCATAATTATAGGGTCAACACCCTCTCCCCCTAGTAATACCATGTCAAGTTTGCATCATCATGTTACTACACCATTTGCACAGGCTACTAACCCTGAACAATAGTACCATTCTTCTAGAGGCTCCTTGCTAACCCAAAATTATAGCAATACCATTAATCACCCATGAATCACCATCCAAGGCCATTTGCCTCATATTTATAATTATAATGACTCCTTGCCACTTCTAGGTTGTGCATTCACAACTAGATGCCTGTGAGTTACCATCCAGGGCCCTTCGCCCACTTCTTTCCATAAACCCAATGAGAACATTATGCCAATGGTTCCAAAGTTGAATACTATTCCAACAAAGACTAAACTAGTTCAACCCATAATTCAAAGGCCTTATAGTCTAATGGACCAATTAGATAAAACCCCTACACAAATTTCCATATTGTAACTCTTGCAAACATCTAGTGTCCATAGAAACATCCTCAACAAACTTTTATAAGAGTCTATTGTGCTTAATGATATAAACCTTGATCTATTCCAAAACCTAATTGTACATTTGTCTTTATTTTGGAAAATCACATTTGATCAAAAGGACATGTCCACCCTTGACCCAAACCACAATAACCCACTATAAATTGAGATAATGATCACAGATCACAAGATCAAGCAGGTTCTTATAGATAATGGTTCAGGGCTGAACATCATATCTCTTAAATTGGTGCAATGATTGGGTTACATGGACAAAGACATTCAACCAAAGACTATTACAATCAAGGCTTAAAACAATGTTGAGAGGGAGTCATCTAGTATAATTTGGTTTCTATTCATGGTTGGGGCTATTTATCATCACACATTATTCCATATTATGGATATTGAGCTTCCTTATAACATAATTCTTGGTCGTCCTTGGATCCATGAAGTATAGGTAGTTCCATCTACTCTTCACCAATGCCTTAGTTTTCCCCATGATGGGATCAAGGTTACTATTCCCACTGATCAGCAACCATACCAGTATTGCAAACATCTATAAATAGAGTTTCAAAATTATAACTATTGTCCAGGCACTAAATTCATTACAAAGAAGAATAAAGCCATCATTTCTCATCCATCTCCATCTAATTATATAGACCTTGGTGATCTAGCCTCCACCTCAACTGATCCGTTCCTGACAGCTTTGGCCAAGCATGTGATTATTAAAGATGCAAGCATTTCCATGTATCATCTGAAGGATGTCATCCATATTGAAAAATTAACAAAATCACTTAAAACATTTGGTAAGTCTAAAACTTCCCAAACTCCTAACAGATCCGATCAAATTTGGCAACTAAAAAAAAAGCAACAAAAACCTCATGTGGTTTTTGTACCTAAAATTGCACCAAATAATTATTGAGAGGCTTTTACCGAGGGAGATTGGTTATATTCTAAGGGCCTTGCAGATTGTTTTTAGAATCCAAAGTATTTTATCCCTAACAGGATAATGGATCATCTTGATTATACAAGGAAAGGACTTGGCCCCCAAGTGCAAGGAATTTTAGAGCCCTTATCAGCTGAGTTGTCAATGGGAATCATGGTCTCAGATTTAAAACACCAGAGAATGACCTCATAACATTTGGTAGAGATTCTTCTAAATTGACTGGTAATGAGACTCCTAACAATGAGGTAACATCCCATTATAGCCTTTTTGATGAGCTTGTTGATTGAGATTTGTTTGATTCAAATGCCATATTGACTATATCACCTATTGGAGATTCTCATCTTGAAGCAAAAATCTATCCTATTGGATCTTCTCATCCTGAAGCAAAAATATATCATATTAGATATTCCCATCTTGAAGCAAAAACATGTCCTAGTGTTGCTTCCCTTCCTAAAGTAGAACATTATATCTTTACCATTGGTGCTTCATGTCTTGAAGAAAACCCTAAATGTAACCTATGCCTTTGCCATCCTAAACTCATAGATTGGGATTGATAAAATTTAGTCATATGCCTCGATGAGTCTCAAAATGAAGAATCAATTAAAAAATACATGGGCCTACAAGATGCATTCCCCATTGGTGATCATAAACAGGGTTTTGATTTTTCATTGAATTCTTCTGCCTACTTTGGAGAGTAGGAAAACTTTCTTGGTCATAATAGAGAACAAACATCAATATCTTTAGGTGAAAACCTCTTTAAGGCACTCATTGATCAAGGAAAAAGTAAAGAAAAAGACAAGCCTTTAGGTGAAAACCTATTTTAGGTGCTCCTAGGTGGGAAAGTTTGTTCATCCCCTCAGAACGTAGAAAGTCCATCTAGCCCAAGTTCTATAGCTAGTACAATCATCTCTTTAGAACAAAATCAAATATTTGAGCATCTTGATCTTGAGTTTCCATAGGTCTTTGCCAAGTGGCCTTTACTTGTGAAGGCAAATTTTGATTCTTCATATTATCCAAATCTTTAGGAGGAAAAAAAGGAAGATATAGCAGAAGAAGATGATCATGACCATACATCACTTACAATTATAGAAGATGGATCCACACTCCTTATGGAGATCACAACAAAAGTGAATTTGGGAACCCATGAGGATCCCAAAAATGTTTATCTTAGAGCTTCCCTTACTGAAGCAGAATGTGAACATATTATATCCATTCTTAAGGATAATATAGAAATATTTTCATGGGTATATTCTGACATTCTATGCCTGGATCTAGATTTAGTTCTGCATCATCTAGTTGTTCACCCTGATGCTAAACCAATCAAGCAAAAGTTAAGAAAGATGCATCTGTGCATTGCCCTTTTAGTTAAGGCTAAGTTGGAGAAGTTTTTAGGAGCTAATTTTATCAGACCATTGGAGTAATTTGAATGGATTTATAACATAGTTCTAGTAAGTAAAAAGACCCCAGGCATACGTGTTTGTATTAATTTTTGTGATATCAACAAGGCATGTCCCAAAGATGATTTTTCTCTACCCAACATCAACATGATTATCGACTCAACTACTAGATATGAGATGATATCCTTAATGGATGGATTTTTTGGTTACAATCAGATCAAGATGGCCCTTGAAGATCAGCTTAAGACCGCATTCACCACTCTATGGGGGAAATTCTATTACCAATTCATGCCATTCGATTTGAAGAATACTAGAGCCACATATAAATGTGTAATGATTTTCATCTTTTATGACATGATGCATGACATTATTGAGGACTATGTTGATGATATACTATCAAAATCAAGAATAAGAGATAGACACCCTGACATTCTATGAAGAATATTTGAGAGGCTTTATGCATATAAAGTCCACTTGATTCCTAAGAAATGTGTCTTTGGAGTCACATCAAGAAAATTTATAAGGTTCATTATATCACAATGAGGGATTGAATTCAACATTATGAAGGTCACTTCTATTATGGAAATTCCTCCACCCAACAATCTTAAATAGTTGTGAGGTCTACAAGCCAAGATCCAGTTTATACACAGGTTCATTTCTCAACTGGAAAATAAGTGCCACCCATTTACCCATCTCTTAAAGAAAGGGGCCACATTTCATTGGGATGAAGATTTATAGATAAAATTTGTAAAGCTTACTTGACCAATCCACCTATCTTACGACCTCCAACACAAGGAAAGCCACTACTTATTTACATATCAGCCATAGAATATGCACTAGGGGCACTTTTGGCTCAGCATGATGATCATGGTAAGGAACACATGGTTTATTATTTAAGCTACACATTGGTATCGTATAAACATAATTATATTTCTATTGAGAAAACATGTTTATATATGGTGTTCTCCACTCAAAATTGCAACATTTTATGCTAAATAACAAAAGTTTTGTTATAGCCAAGGTAGATCCTTTCAAGTTCCTCTTATCTAAAGTATCTCTCCAAGGATGCATGGCTAAATGGATTATGCTTCTCAGTGATTTTGATATTGAATACCAAAATCAAAAGGCAATCAAAGGGTATATTCTTGTAGACCAACTTGTAGAAGCTCCTATCATAGCCACTCAACCTCTCAACTTTGACCTTCGAAACGATTCTATCATGATGAAATAACAAGCATCACAAGAGCCTGAGTAGTGGACACTCTATTTTGATGGATCCTTCACATCTTGAGGATATATAGCTGGCATATTGTTGATAACATCACAAGGGTATTTGATCTCCAAAGCCTTCCATATACAATTTCAGTGTACAAATAATATGGTCAAATATGAGGCATTTGCAAGGCTCCATCTTGCCATACAGTGGGATATTCAAAGCTTAAAGGTCTATGAAGATTCATAGCTAATAATAAATTAGACAACTGATCAATATCAAAAAAGAGATGAGAAGTTTGTCCCTTATAAGCAAATTTTTTATAACCTTAAAAAACATTTTAAATCTCTATAGTTTGAGCAAGTTCCATGAGTCAACAATAGGTCTGCCGATGCCATGGCAACAATTGGTTCCATGATTCAGATGCATGACAATGTTAAAGAGTATCAGTTCTTAATTGAAAATCTTCTTTAGCTAGCACATAATTTATCATATTTAGATAGGATATGCACCATTTCTAATCCTAATCTCTCACATGAGCTACCATGGTACCAAGATTTTTATAACTATTTTCAAATCCATGTCTTTCCTGCCAACCTTTCCAATAACCAACAAAAACTTTTCCTTCATTTCCTAACATGTTATATCCTCCTTGAAAACACACTTTATTAAAAAGGCTATGATGGAACACTTCTTTGTTTATCTTTGGGAGAATCTAAACTGGCACTTAAGGAGATTCATGAAGGAATGTGTGGGGCCCCACACCAATGTTGTAGTCCTAGCAAAGAAACCTCTAAGAAAAGGTTATTATTGGCCTAAAATGGAGGCATATACTTGTAATTATGTAAAGAAGTGTGTTATTTGTCAACAGTATGGAAACTTGATACATGCACCTTCCTTACCATTACAACTAATTACAACACCATGGTCGATCTCAACATGGGGTCTTGATCTCATTGGGAAAATTAACCCAACATCTTCAAATGGCCATAAGCACATTTTGATTACAACTAAGTACTTTAACAAATGGATTAAGGCCATTCCTCTCACTTATGTTACTAGAAAACACATAGCCAAATTCATTCATTACCATATCATCTGTTGATATGGCATCTCGGCCTGTATTATATCCGATAATGGTGGATCCTTTGTAAAATAAGATATGAAAGCTCTTTATGCAAAATTCAATATCAAGCACAAAAAATCCACTCCATATAACTTGCAAGGTAATGGACAAGCTTATGCATCAAATAAAACCATTCTAGCCATCTTAAAAAAGGTTGTCAATGATGTTGGTCATAATTGGCACTTGTAACTCTTTCCTACCCTTTGGGCTTATAGAACCAATCATCACACCCCAACTAGAGCTACTCTATACTCCCTTGTTTGTAGCACTAAAGCTATCATCCTAATCGAGATTGAGATCCCATCATTAAGAATATCATTGGATCACATTGAAGATGATGACGACTATATAGCCTCACAGTTGCAAGAACTAAAAATTCTTGATGGTAAGCATTTGGCTGCCCTAGAAAACTTGTAGGCCTATTAGAATAGATTATAGAGAATCTAAAACAAACACAATCTCCCTTGAGAATTTGAGATTGGTGACTTAGTTTTGAAAGAGAACCAGAAGAACATGAATGCTAAACCCAAATAAAAGGCAAGTATCAGCCTAATTGGTTAGGACCATACAATGTCATGACAAACTATGGATCAAGAGCATATCAATTGGATAAACCTAATGGTGAATAAATTTTAGAGCCCATGAACATCATACACCTTAGAGATTCTATGCATGAACAACTTTGAACCATTGTCTATAAGACCCCTAACTGTGTGCTTATAGCATTGATCAATCCTGAGACTAGAATGGGGTCTCTAAAGAGAATATAATAAGTACTCCAGTAGAGCAGATTTGCACCCAAGTTAGGGGTCTTATAGACAATGGTTCAAAGTTTTTCATGCATATAATATCTTAAGGTGTATGATGTTCATGGGCTCTAAAATTTATTCACCATTAGGTTTAACCAATTGATATGCTCTTGATCCATAGTTTGTCATGACATTGTATGGTCCTAACCAATTAGGCTGATACTTGCCTTTTTTTTGGGTTTAGCATTCATGTTCTTCTGGTTCTCTTTCAAAACTAAGTCACCAATCTCAAATTCTCAAGGGAGATTGTGTTTGTTTCATATTCTCTATAATCTATTCTAATAGGCCTACAAGTTTTTTAGGGCAGCCAAATGCTATAAGCGCTAAGCTTGTACTCTCAAATTGGGTATGTTTAAAGTGTGTCCCTTACATTTATGGATTGTATATTTCCCATTACCCTCATCTCTAGGACCTATTATACATCTTATTATATTTTTATCATTGATGGTAATCATGTGTGTGAGCATTAGCTCATCTGGATGTGATCTATTCCATATGCTAATCTCTCACTTTCTCTCTCTTTTTGAGAGTCCATCATTCTCTTTGATCCTAATATGTCCTCTCAAGGGGGAATCATGGGTTTATTCCCATTTATTATTGAAAACTCTTTTCTTTGAAAAGACATTGCTTCACCTAAATGTCTCACTACGCCTTCTCAAATAGGGGCAAAATGTAGACATCCAATTCCTAACACCATTTGTGTTGAAATTATCAATCTTACTCGAATTGTACTAAAATACACATTTTAGGTCAAAATCCATAAAAAAAACTAAATGGTTCAAACTTTTCATTTATAAGTTCCAATTTAGGTCAAAGTATCCTTAAATGGGGCAATGCAATTTATGGGCCAGCTAACTTTGATCAATTTATTTCGAGTCAAAATGACAATTTTGCCTTTTGTGCTCTGGATCACTCTCTTCTTCTAATTCATCAGTACACATCACATACCTTTGTTATTTGTTGTTGGAAACATCTTAAATGATAATACGATTCTAGTGCATTAAATGTCATCTTATAATTCTTCTTAAGTCAAATTATGATCCAGTAATATGACTTTTTGACCATTTTGATGAATTGAGGACCAATTTTCAAAGAACTGCACAAATATTGATTAACCTTGTTTAAGGCTAATTAATCCAAATCGAGAGCTTAAGTGGATTTTCCATGAGAGTTGTTGAATATTTATTTTTTAAAATTGATTCTTATTATCTGCATCACCTAGTGACATCATTTCTTAGGAAGACATCCCTAGGCCATAAATGCCATAAATATCAGGATTATGGGTTACCCATGCCTAGTTAATGCCTCTTCAATGCCCCTTCTTCCAAGGTCATGATGAAGATAATTATGTATTTAATTAAAAATATTAGGATTATTCATGGATACACATCTCAATCTTGAGATGAGCGGTCATGGTTGATCCTGACCAATCTCAAAAATCTATAAATAGAGAGGCCATGAACATCATTTCTAAGCTATTTTTGATGCAAGGTTATTATGCTCTAATATCTTCAAAGCTTGAACATTGAAAAGTTATAATGCTAAATTGTTTCCACAAGGCTTTGCATTTGATCATAGATTTTGTTTGCAAGCTTCATTGATAGGCTAGTTTAGTGATTTGGAATCAAAAGCCTAAGTTTTATGGAGTGTTCTTGAGGTATTGGAGGAGATTACCACCATTGTTGACAAAGACAAGGATGCTTGATCAAGGAAGAACATGTTTTTGAGCCACATGGGTTTAGTGAATCCATTTGGAAAGGTAATATGGTGTTGTTTTCTTTCATTTGTTTCTTGCTATCATTTATAATTCCCATAGGAATAGATAGGCTTGGTTAGTTAGTTCTCTATACATGTTTCATTTCTTATAGACTAGTGCTTGACTAACTTTCTTTGTAATCGTCTCTATAGATTACTATGCATATATCTTGACCCCTTTATCCACTCTACCATGTTGGCTCTGCTTTGAATTATTGAATAAATGGTATCATAATGGCCACTTCACTTCAAACCCTAGGTTTTTCCATAGTTTATTCAGCCATCGATGATGGAAGGAAGCAAGCTTAGCTATAAATATATGTATAACTTCCCACCTCGCTTCATATCATATTGTAATCCTTAACACAACTTATTGAAAATATTTGTGAATGATTCAGACAGAACAATTATATGGTGGATTTCCTCGATTTCCTGCCGATTATCAAACACATTAAAATAGACTAAAATTAGTTTTTTGAAATCATCACATGTAAGAGGTTGGATATTGCTTCATGCCTCTCTGTAGAGCCCCCACATTCATCAGAGTTCCCTCATATTAATTTATAATGTTTTACATGAATTTGTAAAAACATGGGGTGTAGCTTGTAAAGAATCATCTACATATTTTCTTAGACTGGGTGGTAAGACATTTCTGGTTAACAATGTAGTTTTTGAGGGGCCATGCTAGCCTAGCTTCATTTTTTAGGTCTATAATTTAAAATCACTATTTTTCTTTCTTAAACTTGATTAAGGTTAATACATATATTATTTTTTTCACAACTATTTAAATAGTTTATAGACAACTTTATTGTTTTTCATAGGAATTAAATTAACCTTACAGTTTAGCCTACAATAATAAAGAAAAAGTGAATTATTTGAGAGTGTGTACCATGTAAGTAAGATTAGTTCTGTTGATCTATCCAACATTCTCCACATGAAATTTAAAAATTGTGAGATTAGGTATTCATTGAATTTGAGGAGGTAAGGATCTCTGTTCATAGCACTAGATCTCTTTTTTTATGAACTAATATTGCACTCCCTCAAATTCATGGACTATTTTTTAAACCTATATAGTAACAAATACGTGTGTGTTTGTATATTTATATATACACCATATAATTTATTTAATACAAGTCATATATTTTTCCCACAATGGATCCAATTATGTGATAATATTATATATACATACAACCCTTTTATGACCCTCTTTAAAAACCCTATCAAATACTGAAGTGTGATTTTTGGTGGGAACTATTTTTAGCTTTGTTGTTTGTAAGCAGCTCCATGCATTGCTTCACCTACTTCTCTTAGAGGCCTAATTTTGAAGCATAATGCTTTTACTATTTGAGTGCATCTCATTCGACCACAACTCTCCCTAATTTACCTTTTATGGTTGAAATCCATTTTTTGATTTAGATAAAACTATTTATTCCAATCTTTCTTGTAGGAATTATCAGAAGAGAGTTCCATCAAGCTTAGATCTCTACTTGGTTTACAATTCCTAATGGATGGAAGGAGAGTTTAGATCTATATTTAGCATATAGTGCCATGGATGGATGGAAAATCATGCTAGCAGGGGACCTGGTCTCCATGGGGCTCAAACCTTGATTTTCTTTGGGACATGTTTCCATCTTTGTAACTAAGCCAAATTCATCAGACTAATTTAACTCTGCTTTATTATATGATTTTGGAGAGGAGTTTTTATATTAGGATTTCCCCATAAAATTTTAAAATGGGTCTACCCCTTTTGGTTGTTTTTTCATGATTTGGATGCAATTCATAAAAACATAAGGGGTGGAGAGAAATTCAATATTAATATCCATAGGTCGATATACACTATCCCTATTTGTAGTCCTATCTATATATCAAAATGATATTTTACACATATGCCTATATTTCTAGATTGAAAAACAAACCATGTTGGGTAAGGTCTAAGTGTATCTAATTCTGTTGTTCTCAGTTTAGAGTTTTATTTTTTTATTTTAGTGTAACAACCTTTGTTGCAACATTTTATTGCACAAGGATGGATGTTATAACTAGTTTTTTGCTTGGATTTTGGGACCCTCCCAATGCTCTTTGACAAAGCACACTTTGTAGATGTCTATGAGCCATTCATGGAATGGAGCATAGTTAAATCAACCCACACTCAAATTACATTATCTATATGAATAATTATGATATTTTAGTGCTTAAATAGTAATAAATTATTACAACAAAAACTGATCATATAAATGACACCCTTTATTCTAAATATTTTTGTACCTTTCAATAAATATGCAGTACAATGAGATATCATTTTAATGGGTTATTTCATGCTTCTTATCTTGCAATTACATTTGCTTAAAAACCACCATTAGTTTTCCAGCAGTCCTATGTTATTCATATTCAGGTATTCTTAGATTTCCAATTAGGAAAATGGCTCTTAGAGTAAGAATTTTAGGTTGTTTTGGACTGCATTTTCACTCATTCTACAAAATTTGTCATTTTGACATTTTGGTGGTGCATGTCTACCAAAATGGTAAAATAATAGTGCACTTTGTATAACCATAAAATGCATTGACATATGGCTATTACAATGATTTGTCTAATGTTTGCTTCTCTCAGTTTTTGACTATCTAATGTCAAAGTTACTAGTTATTATTAAACTTACTATGTTGATATTTATCTATAGCAAAGCATTTCCTACTAGTGTTACATATATCCTCTCCTTTGGATCACTATTTACAAGCCCAACATAAATTAAGATGTACTGGAGGGTTTGTCCTTCCCTCTGGCTCCTCCAGTTCTATAGAAGCATATGAATATTTTTTTCCTCTGGTATTTTTTGCCTACTAAGAAAAAAGGCAAAAAGAGAACTTTAGGATCCCATCGATCAACTTTAACCCAATCTGTGCACATGAAAATTGAATTAAAATAATCATTAGGAAGGTAATATAAAACCATAATTGTGAAATTCATAGCAAAAAGTCTTCCATAGCTAATCATTTTAATTTGTTAAATATCTAAATTGGCATTAAACAAAGATACAAAAGCATGGACATCAAAACATTATTTATTTTATATAAAATAAATAATATCCCTCTAGAGTGACTGTAATAGTAAATAAACACTAACTCTTAATAAGTGTTGCCTAGAGTTGACACCCTTTGTCTGACCAACTCAAAATAAGAAAGGAAAGAAGTAGACTATGCATTTAAGCATGTGAATTTTTTTGTTCAAATTGGCCAGTTGCAGTGACTTTAAGATTAGATGCACTCATTAATGGGGCATATAACCAGGTGTAAATATTCATAACAGAGGTGTAAAGTCTAAAAATTCCCTATTGCTTCCCTGATCACACTCCACTTCTTCCATTAAGTGTTTTGTTGCATTTACACCTCCTTTCACAACAACCATACCTCTTCCTTCAAAATCTACAACTGGATTTATATGGTCATCTTTATTTATTAATACACAATATAAAACTCTAATCTTTGAGTCGCATCTAATAACCATGGTGATTATCATCCTACCTAATTTTAGATAATAGTTGATGCAAAACATTAGTCATCATATACGATTTCAAAAAAAAGTTTCTTTACCGAACATATAACTGGGATTAATCACGTGTCTCTTTAAATTTAGAAGAAATGTATTTCAAGACTATTCCCAACTATTTCAACTCCATTTCAAGGTTGTAAATTGGAAACATGTTATATTATATGTATAGAGGACAATGTGCATCTCCAATGCATTTTTATTTTGAATACCTCTTGTGTAGTGTCTCAATGCATATTTTTACAAACTTAGTCCAAAGAGGCTTCATATAGGTTGTTCTTACCACTTTGAATAATATCACAACAAACATGTTTTCCTAGTGCTTTTAATTTCTTAAATGACTCTTAGCCAGCTAATAATTATTCACATTGAGAATTAGAAGATCATTTGTTCTTATTTGCTATTTTCTAAAAATAGTTGCCTATATTATATTTATTATCTACCACATGTGTCCTATTATCAAATTTATGTTTCCTAGTGTGAAATTTTAATTGAAAATTTATTAAACATGAAATAATTATTAGAATAATCTAGTATTATTGTAATAATGCTTAGAATGTTTAATCAACATTGTATAGGCATATAGTTGTAAGTGGTTGTACATAGGTTGTAAGCTATTGTGAGGTTGTTCCTCATTTGTGGAGATTCTATTTTAATTCTCAAAACTTGTCAATCAGTGACCCTATGTCTATACAAGAGAACTATATCAATGTTTTGACTTGGGCATAGAAAATGTCATATGATGATGACCTCCTTTCATTCTATGGAAAGGTAGGATCTGCACTTGGACCGATGTATCCCATAAAACATGCTAAATCTATGAAACAAAGCATGGTAATAAGGATGGAACACTATAGATGCCCCTGCTCTCATAGGAAAATATGCATTGTACTTTTAAGTATATTTAGATAATCAAAATAAGTAACAAAAGATATCATTTTTCTTAAAAATTGTACTCATTATACATAAATGAACAGATGATTAGCTGACCTCTATCATGCTTTGTGCCACTCTGATTCTCTTTTTCATGTTGGAAATGCATTTAGCGTATGGGGAAAAGGATTCCTTTTCTAGTGAGGCATAGTCTGTTGTAATGAAGATAAGCAAAAACCTCTATTTTATGATTATATGATAAAATATTATTCAAATATTCTACTCCACACCTTGATAAAGTCCTGCACATTGCATAATAGTTTTATGATTATTATCCCTGACAAATGCTTTTGATATTGATATTCATTCACTTATAGTAACATAATATTATTCCATATTCGACTTTCCATTCTATGCACTATGTTTTCTATTATATGTGCCTTTTTTTGGTAATGTATGAAATTATTTTATTGGCAATGGAATACAAGTTGATGCTCTTCCTTACATGGTTGGTGAAAATTATTGACAATTGGCAAAAGTTTTTAGCCTATTACTATATCCTATGCATAAATTTATGGGTTGTTGCTTATGTATAAATAGCCATTACAATAGCTTCCATGGAAAATATATGGTAAATGTATATGAAATTATCTTAGTATAATCATTATAAGTTCAACAAATTTTATTTTCATTTTTATGCATTATATTGCATTTGGAAAATTCAAATTGCCTTTTTTGTAACATGTTACAGGGCATAATTATTGGCCTTCTTCTTTGCATTGCACCTGTTGAAGATATCCTAAAAGGTACGATCAATTATCTTTTTAATTGTTTTAATCAACTTTGGAAAATAAAACTTGAAACCTCGATTGTAAACCCTGTCTGGCATTTGTGAATATGATGAAAAGACAAAGGAATAAGAAAGAAGGAAAAACACCTATAGTTTTAGTAGATGTGGATACATATGAACATCAACCACAAATATTGATGCCACACATTGATGATGTTTTAAGAAGCAATCATTTTTTTGAGTAACTTCATTCAAATATAATGTAGGTGATTGTCTGTTTGACACAATTCAAGTGTTATTGAATTTTTGTTACATGTCTAATGAATTGTGAAATGGAATGATATATTTATTTTTATCATGTTTGCATAACCACCATCCAAGTGCACATGGTCATATGAATATGAATTACATTCTGACATGCTGTATGACTTGCATGGCATATATGACAAGAGTGCATACTTAGAGAGGATGAGAAATTATGTAAATAACACAAGTATAGGTCTGTCTGGACTATGGGGTGATACATTCTACATTAAGTGGATTTCACGGTGGCTAAACATATCAATTTTCCTATGGTTTGTAATGCATAAGTGAAAATACTTAGATTTTAATAGAGAATCATTGAGTCTAACATATTCCATCTTGTTTCATGATAGGAATCTAACTTCTGGTCACTATGAACCATTTCTGACAAGAAGAGTGCAAGGCTCTGCTCCTCAAATTATACATGATAAATTATCAATTACATGTTTGAAAATTTCAAACAAATAGAATGCAATTGAAAATGAAATACAAAGGTATCAATTACATAAAACAAGCCCATTTGTTGATAATTGCAAAGAAAGCTTGTTCAATGCAATAAGTTACTTGACAAAAGGTGATTTTTATGTACTATCATTGTGGCGTTATATTTCTCAATCATTTTTAAATGCAATTTTCATAGCAGACAAATATTCAATGGAATGCTTGGAAATGTGCAAATCAGAATTCATAGAACCTAGTATTAAAATTATTGTAAATTGGAAAGTTTTTCTATTCAAATTTGCTTTCAGATTCAAGAGGAGAGAAGAAACTTAAAGAAATGGTCAAGGCTTGTATGTACCTAGATAAAGTCTGCGCACCATAATCCAGACGCTGTGAGTACTCCTCTTTGGCTGTGGAGGAATGACACCTGCAAAGAAGAAGACTTGGACAAAAAGGCGTTAGATGGATAGATGGTGGGTTGCCAAGCGAAAGCTTGTTCCCAGAAGTATGAAAACTTCCTTAAGGGAGGTCAACCCACTATTTGATAAAAGATAAAGTCTGATAAATGACAGAATGCTAAAAAGACTGAAATGATAAAGATTGAAAGAGAAAAGGAAGCAAAGGCTTACCTGGGTGATACTGTCGGCTTGGTCACAGTCGCTGACGTCGGTGGTCCTATCGGCGTCGGTTGTCAGGGTCTGCCGACGTCGGTTAGGCTGCCGACGTCGGTTGGGGTAATGACCGGCGTCAATCGGGGCAGTGGCTTGTGGTCGAAGTCTGGGCAAGTTTCTGGTTCATGGACGGGTCTGTGGACGAGTCGGGGTCTGTGGACAGGTCTAAAAGAGTCTTGTTTTGGTTGGAGGAATGCTCTGAGGGTCTGAGTCTGAGTTTGAGGTAGTCTGAAGGGTCTATGCAGGAATGCAAGGGAGTCAAATGGATAGAGGGGTAGAGGAGGCCAATTAGGGCGATAGGAATCCGGGTCTGCCTGGTCTGGGTTAGCAATTTGTTCTGGGAGGATAGAAGTGCTAAATCTAGTTTAAAAGCAGATGACTAGAAAGCATAATAAAAACACAAACAAAGTACTTACCTGTGCCCTGCTGAAGAAGTGTTGCAGACTGGTGTCCTATTGCTGGTGTTGCCGGATGTGAAGACCTGTTGCTGATTGCAGAAGCTTGCTGAGTCGGGTGAGAGAGAGAGAGTCAGATGCAGAGAGGTTGGCAAATTGATTAGCAAATGGTCGAAGACTGAAGATTCCAGATCCCTGATTAGCTCCTGAGATTCAGAACCTGATTAGATTTTGTGATTTCGTGATTAGATTGTGATTCGGGGGCAAGAAAGAGGTTAGACGTCGGTTTAAGTAAACCGACGTCGGTGATCCCACCGGCGTCGGCCGACAGTTGACCGACGTCGGCGGGTTTAGAATGAGTAAAAGGGCATCAAGCCTGTTCTGCATCCACCAAGTGCACAATTGGTTGGAGAATTGGTCGAAGGTAAGGATAAAGACGCACGAGAGTTGGTTAGGCGGTTGGAAGGAGTGAGAATAGGTCTTGGGTGAGTCATAAGGTGGGAATTAGTCTAAGGCGAGGTGTCCAAGGTGAGGTGTCATGGCGAGGTGTCAAAGGAGGGAGGTTTAATTCAAAATAAGTTAATTATTTTAAATTAGTAATTGCAAGGGTTAGGAATGGGTTAGGATTGGACCAAGGGGGGAAGAAGACCAAGGTTAGACACGATTTCAGTGTCTACATTTGCCCCTTTTTGTCTTGTTGGTTGTTCTAGATGAACTGCAAGAAAAAAATAGGAGTTGGTTGCCCCAAGTGAGGGATGATGTGGATTGCCCCGAGTGATGGATGAGGTATTCCCCCTCAAAGTGGGAATCGAGGGAAGGGAACCTGATGTCAGGTGCTGATTTGACAAAAGGTGGATGAAAAAGATGAAGAGTGAGTGAAAACGCTACAAAAGTCATGATTGCGTGCATACCACTTCATGAGATGGTGAGGTCAAATGGTCGTAGGTCAAAGGTCGAGGAGTGCCAAAAGTGAAATAACCGGGCCCCAGCATTTAGTCATCTACTGATCGGGTTATTCAATCGTAGCTGAAGCTCCAAATGGTCTTCGTGTTCCAGGTATCCCAGGCTCAGGAAGTGCTCCCAAAAACATGAAAAAGTCACAAGTAGTGCGGATCAACCGGCATGCAATCCTATACTTGTGAGGGTCCAAAAATAGTCTGCGAACAAATTGGCTAACTAGTCGTGGAATAGCATACAGGCAAAAACAACCAAGACAACATTGACTTGGAAGTGGTCAGGGTCAGAGGAGATAGGCATGATCTCCAATGGTCAGGGTCGGAGGAGATAGGCATGATCTCCAGTCGTCAAGGTGGGTGGATGGACGAAAGGATGCAGCTGAGCTATCCTTAGAAAACTGAGTGCTGCCTACATAGCCCTTGTTACAGGGCCTCAGGCCAATGTAGTTCTACCTAAAAGGGAGGATGGGTCAAAGGTTATGGATTGGACGTGGTCGAGGTCAAGGTTGAGTGATGGAAAAAAAGAGGGGGTTTGTCCATCTGGGAGATGAACAAATGGGATGGACGAGCTAACCCCAAAAGATAGTCGTGTCATCTGAGTGCTGCCTACATAGCCCTGGTCATAGGGCCTCAGACCAATGTAGTTCGAGCAAAGAGACAAAATGGTCAATGATTGGTTTGGGTCATGGTTGAAATGATGAAGAGAAAAAGATGTTACAGCCTTTTCCAAATGGTGTATTCTGCAACATTGGTCGAAGGGTCCTTCATCCCTAGCAATTTTCCATATTCGTGATGGATGTATGCTAAAAATGAACTAAGGTCTATTTATGCTTCAGCAAGTATTGGTTTATGCTTAACATAAATTGAGTCAAGGGTCGATAGTTTCCATGTGTATTGGTGTCCATAGAAACTATGTGAAATGGACTATGATGAGGGTTGTGGTCTGAAAATGTTGAGGTTGGGTTGGTAAAAAAAATGTCAAATGATTAAATGTGACCAAAGTGTAAAAGAAGTGAAAGGCAAAGTGCTCTTTCATTGACAAGGACCAGATAGACAACATAGATAGGGGTATGAGAACCAAGAGTCCTATTCATGCATGATGTCATTGACCAAAGGATGTGTTAGAGTGGTAATCGAATCACTTTGACATTAAAGTGAGCTCGAAGTCCCTTGAGCAGGTGATAGGAAGAGGAGGATAAGGTAACCCGTTTTAAGAGCAGAGATAACTTTGCCCCTTTTTATAGGAGACCCTGAGACAACTATAAGCCAAGTCCATGACTCATTTTTTTTTTTTTTTAAGGTGCAGACTGATCAATGCGAGAAGCCTGCGAAGAGATGTCATTTGCTTGGTGGTCGTTTGCGAAGCTGATCAATGCGGGAAGCCTCTAAAAAGAAATTGCTATTTGTAGCAAGAGTTTGTCATAGCCATCCTTCGAGGGAGTGGTCTATATTTTGCTTGATAAGAGGGATTTTGAATAGCTATCCTTCGAGGGAGCAGTCTATTAGCTACAGCAGTGATAGTACAACTGTCCTTCGAGGGAGCAGTCTACCTTTTTGATTTGATTTGAGTTAAGTTTGTGACCATGGATATGTTTTGACATCGTGATTTATTTGGACATAAATGTGAGTCATGGACAAGACTATAGAAGGTCAAGGGCTCCCTTTTAGTAGGACAAAACATCCCGACTAGATAAAAGGGTTAAAGAGGATTTGTTAAGGGGAATAGGGTTGAAAGGAATAAGGACTAAGAGGATGAGGATTGCTCAAGGGACGAGCTCAAGGTAAATGTCAAGCGGGTGAGTACTCGACTAACAGTAGAATGGTCACAGATGAAAGGCATAAAAGGGCTCAGGGTCAGATAAGTCCCTGGGCCATGCTTGCGCGTGATAAGGTGGTCCGAGTCAATTTGGAGCAAAATTGTTCCATTTGCCTCTTTGAGATTGGTCATGGTGATGGCTGATGCTAGATAGGAAGTTGACTGATATGGTCACTGATTGGTCGAGACTGGTTGAGTGTTTGGTCAAAGATTGGTCAATGTTTGGTTGATATTTGGTCAATGGTTGGTCGATGGTTGATTGGTCAGTATGTGGTCTTTGGTTGGGTCAAATATTTGGTTGAGGTCAGGTTGAATGTTTGGTTGCTAGTCTGGTCGAGGCCAGGTTGAAAGAGTGATTGATATTTGGTCAAGACGGGGTCGAAAGGTTGGTCGAAGCTTGGATGAAGGTTGAATTCCCCCAGCGGCTAGGGAGAATGTTTGACAAATTGGTTAAGGTCGGTTGAGGCTTGGTGGTTAGATTGATTGTGTTGATTGTGAATAAGGGAGTTAAAAGTGACAAAGGGACCATGGTCTGGCATGGAGATCTAGATTTAGGTGACGAGGTTTGAGAAGCATGAGTCGGTGTTGATGATTTGTCTAAGGGGTGGTCAAGAGGATCCTTGGTGAGAAGGGTGTCCTTTTTCTGGTGTTGACAAGTGGCAGCTTTAAGAGCGCAACAATGCTCAGTGTCATGTCCCGGAGTGTGATGATAGTGGAAAAATTTAGAGTTGTCAAACCAAGAGGGTCTTGATCCGAGAGTTGATGAGAAGGGTGGTGTTGAAGGTTTGTTGATAATGTGGTCGAGAAGAAGGGTGTCATTCCCCAAACAATGGCAAATGATGACCTTGAGGGCATGACAATACTCAGTGTCGTGCCCAGGCGTGTGATGATATGCACAAATGCGAGTGTCATCGAACCAGGGTGACTTTGGTCTGAGAGATTGATATGGTCTAAGAGGCGGGAGGTTGATACGAGAGGACTGCAACAATTGCCGTAGTAGCAAGGTGTAAGAACCTGCTAATGGGTCTAGATGTTTTGTTGCAGTGAGGGTTGATGACTTTGGGTTTAGAGGTGTAAGAGGTGTTGGTCGATGGTTTGAAAGAGATATATGTCTAACGGGTTGAGAGAGTAATGGAGGCAAATTGCCTCTGTGAAGTATGGGAGTGGGAAGCACTCTTAGTAAAGTGGATGAATGCGGGCCCAAAATAGAGGGCAATGATGAAGGTGGAGGAGGAGTCCTCCGGTGTGGTCTAGTGGTCTTCATAGGTTTGGGTCGAGGGTCACCGTTGTGTGAGGCAATGTTAGATATGGGTTTGGGTTCAGATGTGGATGAAGGCGAGTGAGATGTAGCAATCTCAGGTAAAGGGCAAGAGGAAACCATGACTGGGTCTTCCTCGGTTAAAATGGATGAAGAGACTGGGTCTTCTCTTGGTGGAGAAGAAATAGGAGAGGGTGGCTCCTCAAGAGGGCAGATGGCAGGGATGATCGTGCCTTCTATGTGTGTTTGAGGAGTAGGCAAGGTAGAGTCTTCGGATGAAGGTAGGGCTAATGGCATTGGCATGGTTAAGGCATCCTCCAGTATAAGAGAGGTAGATGGAGGACTAATAGGAGAAGAAGGTTCTTCTACCTGTGAAGGAGGTGGTTGGTCAGGGACAAAAGACAAGATAGTGTTGATGGTGTGAATATCATGGTCGTGAGAGTCATTGGTCATAGTTTGGACGTTGTTTTGAGTTGGAGGATGATTTGGAAATGGTTGTTTGAAGATGTCGATGTGTTGGTTTGGCAGGGCATTTGGGTTATCTAAAACTAGATCCCCCTTGTCGATCATGTCTTGGATGATATTTTTAAAGGTTCGGCAATTGTCGATGTCATGACCGTGGACGTGGTGAAAGTGGCAGAAGTCGGCCTCCCTATACCATGTAGAGAGGGCTTTCGAAGGGTCGAATTGAGGTGGTCGGATTGGAGGGAGATTGAGGACCCCCTGCTTGACAATTTTTTCCAAAACAAAAGCATATGGTTCTCCAAGCAGAGTGTAAGAACGTTGGATGTACCGTTGTTGGAATTGTTTGGTGATGCTGGAAGATGTTGAAGGTTGAGAGTAATTCATTGTTGTCGAGGATGGTGATGTAATGACCACAGTTTTGGCCACTCCTTTAGGTTTGGAATTGGTAGAAGAAGAAGGTCTGGAAGAAGAATGGTCATTGGTTTTAGCGTTGGTATGACGCAATTTGACCTTATCTTCTTCAATGGCACGGAGTTCAAGCTTTCAGGCCATGGTGAAGGCCTCATCAAAAGTGTGGAATGTTTGAACCCGCAGGGTGGACGAGATGTGCCTGGCACATGCTTGAGAAAAGAGCTCAATGAGCTCGGGTTGAGGCAAGGAGAAGGAGAGCTGGTTGATCAGGCCTCTCCAACGAGCGACAAAATTGGCTATGGATTCATCGTTGAATTTCCTGATGGAGTAAAGGTCTGTGATAGAGACTTGTTTAGTAATGTTGATTGAGAAATGGTCGAGAAATATTTGGGCTAGTTGAATAAATGAGAAGAGAGAATGTCTGGTAAGAGAGCTATACCAGTCAAGGGCAGGGCCAGAAAGGGACATAGGGAACGTGCATAAAAGCAATGCATCATCGTGGGCAATAAGGTAACAGGCATGTCTGAATGCCCGTAAGTGTTGTTGAGGGTCTTCCTTGCTGTGAAAGTGAGAGAATTTAGGAAGCTCCCATTGGTTTGGATATGGTCGAATAGGGACGGAAGGATGGATGGGCTCGTTGCAAATCTCATCGTATGACAGGACATTGCTTGAACCGGAAATGGAGGCTTCGAGACTGGACATTTTATCCATCAGCATTTTGATGAGATCTGCTGACGGAGTGGCGGGTTGAGCGCCCCCTAGGTTGTAAGGCACTTGAAAGAGGCTAGAAGAGGAATATGACATAGTCAGTTGTACAACATATGGATGACTAGTCACAGGGATAGATGTGGAGGCTAAGGGTGGTTGGGTTATGGACATAGAAGACATAAGATGACTAGGTACCGCCAAAGGTGATTGCATGGCGGCATTGATAAAAGGATAGGTTGGCACTCCTGCATATATGGGCGCAAGAGTGTGAGGGGTCGAGACAATCAAGTTCTGATATGACGTAGAACTTGGTTGAATTGGGTATGGTTGAGGGGGTAACGAAACCCCAGTGGAGGTTGGTCTAAAAATGGACGGGGAGGCCAAACTTTGCGTATTGGCCATGGTCGGGCTAATGGTTGAGGCAAAAGACTGGGTCATAAAAGGTTGAGTAGTGAATGGTGTCGATTTCGTCGCCACTTCACCCGAAAGGTCTCGCATTGGGTTTCTCGCGAGATAGTTATGGAGGGCTGTGAGGTCGAAGTTTGGGTCCCGATCGGGGATGATGAGAGTCTGGGTCGAGGTCGGTCCTGTAAGAGTTTTTTCAGTCTCCGAGTGGAACTCCATGATAGGACTGGTTAGGGATGAGGTAGGCGAAAGTGGTTGATGGCTAAAGTGGTCAAGAAGAGTCTTGGTTTGACTGTGTGTCAAAACCATGCAAGGCGAGAAAGGGGTCAGGTTCCAAAAACTGTGTTCTGTCAGTCTCAGAAAACCAGAATGGATGCTTAGACAGTCAGAAAGTTGGATTTTAAGCTTGCTATTTTTGGAAAAATAAAATGGACAGAGACCGACGTCGGTATAAAAACTGATGTCGGTGAAGGAGACTGCCGATGTCGGTCAGATGACCGATGCCGGTACCGAAAAGTTGTCGACGTCGGTTACAGAACCGATGTCGGTTACTGTGTTTTCCAGAAAACTCAGAAAAAAAAAAAGTTTTTGGAAATGAAGAAGACGTCCTTACCATCTCAAAAAAGATAGATAAAAACAAAAAATATGATGATGACAGACAGAGCCTAGCGTTAAATCCCTAGAAACAATTTTAAAATCTTGTGGCTTATGCCTTAGATGAATGTTAGGGGAGATTGGTTATTAGAAGGGTCTTAGAAGAAGGTGGTCTATGGATAGTTTCAGGTATGTTAAGGTGCTCAAAGTATGTGTTAGGTTCGGTACGTGGCCTGGTGCTAAGGAGCAAGCTCCCCTCACTTCACGATTCCAGTGGTTAGCTGGTCTCGCTTAGCCAAGATATACCTTGCCTAGAGATTATCCTCTGCCAGAGAACGGAGTGGGCTTTCCCCTTGGTGATGAAATCCAAGTGAGATTTCCAGGTAGGGGTAAGGTATCTACTGGGGGATGAAATCCCAGTTGGGCCTTGTCTCAAGTGTGTTTGATGTTTGTTTTAGTGCATGTGGTCTGGTTGTGTAACATGAAGTGGACTAGATTTATTCAAGATGCGATTTGTTAATTACTATGTGTGGTCTAAGAAGATGCAAACACAAGTAGAAATGAATGCAAAGTGTTTTAATGCCCAAGTCAAAATGTGAGGTTTTGGAATGAAGACCAACTGAGAAAAGGGTTCGAGAGTATGATGTTTGACTAGTCTAGAAGTGCAAGAAAGAAAAGAAAGATTCTTTTTAATTCCTGCTTATAATGTCATTGAGAAAAGAAGAAGGAGGTGAAAAGGTAAGAACCTAATGTACCTAAATGAATGAAAAGAAAAGGAACCCAGGAAGAACCTAAGGTCCCACCGGGCGTGCCAAAATGTTTCTATTCAAATTTGCTTTCAGATTCAAGAGGAGAGAAGAAACTTAAAGAAATGGTCAAGGCTTGTATGTACCTGGATAAAGTCTGCACACCGTAATCCAGACGCTGTGAGTACTCCTCTTTGGCTGTGGAGGAATGACACCTGAAAAGAAGAAGACTTGGACAAAAAGGTGTTAGATGGATAGATGGTGGGTTGCCAAGCGAAAGCTTGTTCCCAGAAGTATGAAAACTTCCTTAAGGGAGGTCAACCCACTATTTGATAAAAGATAAAGTCTGATAAATGATAGAATGTTAAAAAGACTGAAATGATAAATATTGAAAGAGAAAAGGAAGCAAAGGCTTACCTAGGTGATATTTTCGGCTTGGTCACAGTCGCCGGCGTCGGTGGTCCTACCGGCGTCGGTTGTCAGGGTCTGCCGACGTCATTTAGGCTGCCGACGTCGGTTGGGGTAATGACCGGCGTCGGTCGGGGTAGTGGCTTGTGGTCGAAGTCTGGGCAAGTTTCTAGTTTGTGGACGGGTCTGTCGACGAGTCGGGGTCTGTTTGAGGGGTCTGTGGACAGGTCTAAAAGAGTCTTGTTTTGGTTGGAGGAATGCTCTGAGGGTCTAAGTCTGAGTTTGAGGTAGTCTGAAGGGTCTGTGCAGGAATGCAAGGGAGTCAAATGGACAGAGGGGTAGAGGAGGCCAATCAGGGAGATAGGAATCTGGGTCTGCCTGGTCTGGGTTAGTAATTTGGTCTGGGAGGATAGAAGTGCTAAATCTAGTTTAAAAGTAGATGACTAGAAAGCATAATAAAAACACAAACAAAGTACTTACCTGTGCCCTACTGAAGAAGTGTTTCAGACTGGTGTCCTGTTGCTGGTGTTGCCAGATGTGAAGACCTGTTGCTGATTGTAGAAGCTTGCTGTGTCGGGTGAGAGAGAGAGAGAGTTAGATGCAGAGAGGTTGGCAAATTGATTAGCAGATGGTCAAAGACTGAAGATTCCAGATCCCTGATTAGCTCCCGAGATTCAGAACCTGATTAGATTTTGTGATTCCGTGATTAGATTGTGATTCGGGGGCAAGAAAGAGGTTAGACGTCGGTTTAAGTAAACCGACGTCGGCGATCCCACTGGCGTTGGCCGACAGTTGACCGACGTCGGCGGCTTCAGAATGAGTAAAAGGGCATCAAGCCCATTCTGCATCTGCCAAGTGCACAATTGGTTGGAGAATTGGTCGAAGGTAAGGATAAAGACGCACGAGAGTTGGTTAGGTGGTTGGAAGGAGTGAGAATAGGTCTTGGGTGAGTCATAAGGTGGGAATTAGTCTAAGGCGAGGTGTCCAAGGTGAGGTGTCATGGCGAGGTGTCAAAGGAGGGAGGTTTAATTCAAAATAAGTTAATTATTTTAAATTAGTAATTTCAAGGGTTAGGAATGGGTTAGGATTGGACCAAGGGGGGAAGAAGACCAAGGTTAGACATGATTTCGGTGTCTACAAAAATCATATATAGATATGTTGGGAATGCCATATGAACAAACTCAAATATAAGGTGGGAATTTATGTTTGCTATGGCTTTCAAATATCTTACAAGTGACAATTCAGAAATGGTCAAAAATAACTAGAAAGATGTCAAACGTATATAGAAATTTCTCAAACATAAATCACATATATAATGTCATTGCATTTGAAATAGAGACAAGTCATATTCACTATGAGCCATTGGAAGAAACCCAAGAAAAAATAAGTGGATCTTATCGATCTAGCATATCTTTCCATTAACTAGAAAAAAATGCGTTCAAGAAATGGACATGGAATGGAAAAATGCAAGCCTATATGTATTCAAGAAAATACAAATGCAATTTTCAAATCAAAGCAAAATTTTAACACTAGTAAAGCAACTCAACAAATAGAAACTAGAATTGCACAACCTATGACAGAGTAGATGTCATTACGTTTACTAAAAAAAGAAATTTGAGATCAAAAAAGGTTATCACATGTGAGACAAGAAAACACTAAGACATGAGAACAAACTAACATTGGAAACATGTCAATAGCTCCAACAATAATAAATAAACCACATGATAATGCAAAATGACAATGGATTCTATAATTACTAAATGCACATTGTTACATTCTTTGAAAACAAGAATATGTAGACTTAGAAAAAATGAATGTAAAATAAAAAAAAGAAATAGATGAAGCCAAAAAATAAATTAGAACATATCTACAAGCAATTAATGACACACCTACTTATCCATGTCGTCTATGTGAATGCTTACACTTTTGTAAAGATGTAATTGATCTTGATGATGACATTATTGACATTTTATATTTGATCATTACTAAATCAGAATTCCATAGAAAATAATTGGAAGGAAACATATGTGAGCAATGCAATTTGTCTCTTTAAAATTGTAAAATTCCCATGTTTATCTCACCTTTTTTAATATGAAGAAATCAAACAATAGAAGCAGTTCAAACATTAAGTTCTTTAGAAGAAAGAATAGTTTCCATGAGTATGACCTTCACACAAATAAGGAAACTAGGATATAAATGAGCATAAATAGGACTTGTTGGAACAATTATAAATGTGCCTATTGATTTTGATCGTATTCAAAAAACATTACAGAGGAAAATTGAAAATGACAACTAAATAATTACAATTGCAATTAAGCAAAAATTAGAATATGCCAATGCATATTTGAGTGGAAATTTCAGACCTGCATGTCTGATGAATGCATTATTTGAGCTTTGTAAAATGCCTTTGTATATGCAAGAAGAAGTCACTATTGATAAGGAATGACTACATACCTTTGAAAATGAAATTGACTAAAGAGCAAAAGAAATTCAAAACACTGAAGATATTGACCAAGATTCAATTGAAGTTGAATTAGAACCAATTATAGAATTAATTATTAATGTTTTTGATAGTTGACATTCAATAGGAGACTTTGAAGAAAGCATTATTGAAATAACACCATCTAAAGGCTTTAAGCCATTGGGTATTTTTGAATATAAGTACATAGAAGAAATGAACTTTTCATCTTTATATTATGATTGTGCTTAGCCAAATGATGTTACAAAAACTTTTTATTATCAGGAAATAACAAAGTGGGAACTATTTCATCAGTTCAATGCCATTTCAACTCACATCACAAATCTATTCTTGAAAGCAATTAAAATTATCATATAAGTAGTTTCCAATTTTGCATGGATATGTATAAGAAAAGGCAAATCGAAAGGCCAAACATTATATGCAAGAGACCTTAATAAAAATACAAATGTAGAAAAGAAATCAAAATCTCCAATAGGTTTTTGATGCTTAAAAAACATTCAGATATCACCTGAATATTTGGAAAAAAATGAAAAAAAAACATCTTTGTAATGATAAGGCAATTATGGCCACCAATATTTTTCGTTATGCTAACGAGTGCAAATCATGTTTGGAGTCCACTTTGTAATGCATTAGGTAGTATGGCTAGGCAAAGGAAAACCCAACACAATGAGAATATTTGCTCAAATGATATCAATTTGATGATAAGAAAGAATCCAATAATTTGCAGTCATTATTTCAATCACAGAATACATGCATTTAAGAAGATGATGTTACAAAATAAGCAATTATTTGGTGACATTGTCAATTATTTTTTCGTAACAAAATTTAAAAATAGAGGAAATGAACATGTTCACTTTATGCTTTGGATATGCAATACATTGATCTATAGCCAATGCTCAAATGCTGAAATTGAATCATTTGTAACAAAATACATATCTTGCAATTCGTTATTGCTAGATGAAACACTAGTGCAAATGCAAACTCATTATCAAACAAAAGCATGTAATAAGTACAAGACATTGTAATGTATATTCAACTTCCCACTGCCTCCAATGGATGAAATATTAATATTAGAACCTTTAGAAAATACACAAGATCGTAAATACCACTAAAACATTTTTGGAATCACTAGAAAATAAAAAGTATGATAGAGATACAACATTTGACATGTTCTTAAAAAGTGAAAACCTAACTAAAGAAACTTATGTGAAGCTATTGTGATCAGTTACTACACGCCCTGTAATTATTTTGAAAAGACACCTAGTGGACATGTGGACCAATGCTTTCACAATTGGTGTTCCCCAACTTTGGTATGCAAATATAGATACACAATTTATTCTTGATGCATATTCTTTTGCAATGTACTACACATCTTATATGACTAAGCTAGATTAGAAACTAACAATGGCTTTCTCAAAAGTTTAAGATCCATCAAAAAAAGATGAGACTAAATTTCAATTTGTATGAAAACTTGATAACACCCTCCTTAACTATCAACAAATGTCCAGCTGACAAGTAGTGTATATAGCTCTATCATTTCCATTGCATTATGGCTATAGGAAAACTATTTTTATAAACACATCACCATTAGTAAATAGAAAATTTATTTTGAAAACTCCTAAATTGTTAGCATGAGAGTGTGATGACTCCCAAAATGTAATGTATTCTTCAGTCATAGATAAATACAATGGAAGACCAAAATGTTTAGAACATTTGTGCTTAGCAAAATATGTAGTGTATTATGTAGGAACAAGTAAAAATATGAAGAAACATCAAAAACCACAAATCATACACTATGTGAGGTACAACAAACACATTGATCTTGAGAATTATTGTAGAGAGAAAATGATGTTGTTCATACCATATCGAGAACTAGAAGAAACATTGAAAAAAAATTCTAATACATGGCTTGCAGCTTACCAAAGATAGTTGAAAACTATACAAGATATGAAGAGCAAATTCATAATGAAATTCTAAAATAAATGGGGTGACATCGACATTACTGCTACCCATATTTGTAAAGCAAAAACAATGATATTTGACATTGGAAATGGCAAAGAATGTTATCAACATTTTGCTATAAATGATGAATATGATATCGGGGCTGATATGAATCAAATCAGAAAAAAACACCCAACAAAAATCTAACCACCAATCAAATTTGAAATAGGCAGGCAACCATTTCTAATAAGCAAAGATGAGTATTTCGATTCGCAAAAACATTTTAACTGGATACAGTTTCATGATCCCAATGTAGGCAAATTACAATGGCAAAGAATGGATTCCTTATATAGTACATAAATAAACAAATCATGGAATCCTATAACAAGAGTTACAAAAAGAGTAAATGGAAAAAAGAAAACAACAATGTGAGAGCAATTTCCTATACAAGTAGCATGTGTGATAATAATTCATAGATTGCAAGGGCTAACAATGAATGCTTTGGATTTTGACCCCCATGAAATAAACCATCATGGCCTTATTTATACTACATTATATAAAGTAAAAACCATTGAGATGTTGTACCTTTTTGAAAGACTAACCGAGCAAAATTTCATAGTGTCAGATGAAGTTCAAAGTGAAATGCAAAGGCTTATAAACAATGCACAATGGAATTTTCTATATGATCTTGCCATAAAAACTTATAATTGTTTAAAAATATGCTCTTTGAACACTAGAAGCTTGCAATTGTACTTAGAAAATATAATACACGACTACCAACTCATGGAAGCAACTATGTTATGCCTACAAGAAACATGAATGGTAATAAGCCCAAAGACAAACTTGCTCATTGAAAATTTCAATTATTTTGCTGCAATGAATATTCATGGTCTATTGACATGCTATAAGAAATTGATGACAATACAAAAAATTGAAACATTTGTAATGAAGAACATAGAAACAATTACCACTGACTTATTTTTTGAACACATGTCTACGAATATCAAATGTGTATTTGGTGCCAAGAGCCCCTCTTGTAGACCTTTTAACATTTGTACATAAAATCACATCGAGTCCAGAACCAAACATGAAAATCATCATAGTTAGTGATTTCAACATTGACATTACACAAAACAAAAGTACCTAATAATAATTGCATCGATTCATGACAAACCATAATTTGCTTCTAGTACTAGGTCCATCAACAATAGAGGTAGGTACAATAATAGACCACATCTGGATAAATATCAAAAAATAAAAAAATCAATTGAATATGTTTCATGCATATTGGATTAACCATAGTTCAATTTAAATTACATTGAACATAAACAATTGGCATACAAACAAATGACATTTACATTAACAATGCTTAATTTGAAAATGCTTCATTTACATTTTGCTTCTATGAAATTATAGCACATGGCATCAAAATCAAAACAACAAATTGAAGCTGAATCTCTAAATAATGACACAAGCACATCAAGAAAAAGGTAAGCATCTACAAATTGATTATTGTAATCCCATTTTACAATTGCACACAAACTACAAGTACTTACAATATGCCTTGTAATCCAGCTTTCAGGGCTTTATCAATGAGAGGAATAGATGCAGATCAACAATAAAAAAAGTATGCATTTACATTTATAATAACTTATGTTTAATATAATCTACTACAGGCTCATAGGATTTTGATGACAAAAGAGTACAATGTAAAATATTTAATTTTTTTTATCATAGCAAATCCTTATTCTAAACTAGTTGTCTTTCATGGTTCTTATAATATTATTTTATGTGTTTTATTTAAAATAATTAACCAATTTTGGGAGCATAAACGTCTTAGAAAAAATTTCATCTCTTACAAAACTCATAGGCCTTCCCACTATAACCAAGGATTCATCCAACAACTGAACATTTAGACCACCACTCAATCAAATTGGGTTGTCTTTAATGGTTTTCTAATTTTATTTTACGAATTTTATTTGAAACAATTAACCAATTTGGGATCACAAACTTATTAGAAATCTTTTCATCTCTTACAAATATCATAGGCTTTCCCACTATAACCAATGACTCATCCAACAACTAAAAATTTAGACCACCACTCAATCAAATGCAGATTTCTCAAAGGTGGACTAAGAGGCATCGATACTTTTGATCACATCACATTATGGCTAGCTAATTTGCATTTATATGACATATGCACCAATTTCCTATCCAAGTATACAAAATATTATTACCTGATGTTAACAATATGCATAGTGTGATTGTGTAATTTAGGTTGTTTTTAACGAGTTCCAAATTGAGGTGAAGTTATGGAAATTTATACAACAGCTATGTTTATCCAAATTTGGGATTTAGACTAATACAATGTCCACTTTCCAGTCAAAGAATGAATATCTATTCCATCTCAATATTTTCAACTAATTGCATCATCAAGGTTGTTTCTTATATGGAGATTTTATTTATTGGTTAACCCTCATCATTTAAATATACTCAAAGTGAATATAGTTGTAGTTTTTTTATGACATATATTATATATATATTTAGCCTATAGACATCTAATTTTATTAAAAATAGTACATATTTTAAGAATAAGATGATTTAAAGTTTCATGAAAATTATAAGACTGAGCATAAATTATATATAAAATTATTATCTACAAGAGGATGATCAAGCTGAAGTAACTAATAAAATTATTTTTAATATTATATCAAATATAGAAAATAAACGTGTAGATTATTTGCATAATTAAATACATTACACCATATTGGCTTATAAAATAAGTGTTAAAAAACCTAAAATGATCACCCCCTATTCATTAGTTAATGGTTTCAAGATAGTGTTTCCCAAAGATCTTGGTATTCCTTCAATCAAAGTGTGAATTAAGGTGATAATTTATGATGCATGTTACATAGAAAATAGATTACATCAATTAGAAATGTTAAATGAACCACATATTCATCGTATTGATCACCTTGGGGTTTACTAGGATCTCCTCAGAGAAGCTTTTAAAAAGGTGAAATCAAGTGAATTTAATGTAAGAGATAACACACTAAAATAAAATCATGTTAATAAAAATGTTGATAAATAAAAAGAAATAAATTCTAGTTGGCTTGGCCCACTAATAATCAACACAAATTTTGGTTTAGGGGTATATCATATTTTTAATTTATATGGTAAGCCTTTTAAGAGTCCTATTAATAATATGCATGTGAGATGCTTATATGTTTGATACTTTTCCTCTTGTTTTCACGTTTTCTCTTTCCTTTCATTAGTGACATGTCATATTATTTAATTTTTTCCTTCTTTATTTAGTTGCACATATTGTATTTTATTCTTCTATTTGGTTATAGTTCTTGTTCTCTATTTTGCATAGTTCCTTTATTTATCTCCTAGGAGTATTTCATATTATTTTATCTCTTGCAATGTTATGCTTCATTATTTTTATCTTTATTTGGTTTTGTGTTGATGGTGACTTGGAGTCTATTATTTGCAATGATTCATATCATGTAGATGGAGATGCTTTGGTGTTATTTCCTATCTTGTCATGATTTATATCATGCATCCATTATGATAAATAATCTTTTCTTTTTCCATTCATTTTTTATATTTTTCACTTGAGGGAATCTTGTTTCTACACTTTTCATTGATAATATGAAGATGATTTTTGTATGGGTCCTTTATTGATTCCATGTTTTTTGTGAGGATCATATAAATTATTATTCTTATATTTCTTATACTTGGCTCATATTAAGGGGCACATTATCATTACATTGTTTATATTATTTATATATTCGGCACTTGGGGTATATTACACTTATCCTTATATATGTTATATTTTAGGTCCGTGTTGGGAAATTTATCTATAACATGTAGACTATCATGTTGCTATCTTATTATGTAAGACATCAATGTTTTTATCTTATTATGTAAGACATCAATGTTTTTATCTTATTATGTAAGACATCAATGCTTTTATTTATTATATTAAATATGATGTGCATAATCCTTTATTTTGAGATATGTGCTTCACATGTTTACCCACATATCAAAAGGTGGTAGGGGGAGGGGGGACTAGGATGAATAATAATTATTTATTCTTATTTATATACCAAGCCTCAAGACACTTCCACACTATTTATTCCTCCATGTGAGGATATGAAAAATTGATGTTCAAGATGCACACAACATATGATATATGTTCCCACCATTGGATACCTCACAAGACACTTTCTAACCCTAAATTATTCTATTTACATTATATTTTCATAACATAAACTTTCTATTTTTAAAATTTGTACTCATAATGCATGCAAGATTTAATACAGGTTACAAGAATTTTATTTATACAAGAAAATTTCACATGCTCAAACCACACCTACTAGTGCATCATTTTAAAAAAAAATCATTTTGATTTTATCAAGTTATATTCATAAAAAGTTATTCATGCATATGTTTCTCTCTTACAACTCACAAGACATCCACACAAGACCTTGACGAACACATGTTTTTTTTTTGAAGAGACATGGGCATGAATGTTTGATTAAGATATTAATAACACTCCATAATGGAAACCAGATGTTATTTGTTTTCTTTTAACTTTATATTCATTATTATTCCTATATTTAATTTAAAAATTATTACATATTTTGACAATTTAGGGATCAGCTATAACCTTTCAAATAAGCTTGTTTATTTTACTTTTATATGTATGAACTCACACATCAAGGTGATGCATTATGAAGATACATGATTTTAGTCTCTATGTAGTTTTACTTTTCAAATTCCATTTTTATAGGATAATTGTGTGGTTTTTTAATTATTAGTTCACATTAGGCTCTTATTAGCCATTTTTCCTTACTTTTTTACTCTACTTTGCCAAGTTTTATTGTTCCCATTTATTTCTCTTGTTTCTTTTTCTTCTTAGATTTTGTTGTATTTTTTTTAGATTAAAATAAATGATGATTAATTTATCATAGAAAATTATAATTAGTTTGTTATATTATTTTAGTATTGTTACACCCATGAGTTCTATTCTGGGTTTCTTGTTATTCCTTCTTCCTATATTTTAGTAGCTTTTTTGGCTATATTAATGATTATATAATAGCTTATGTAATACTTTTGATTTTAGTTGAATAAAACATTATTCATATGCTCAAATTTGGTTTCAAAGCATGAGTTGTTTTTGAGGAAATAACATGAAGTGGAGCCTCAAGGCACCCTCATACTGTCACTGAAGGAAAGAAATGAAAAGTTTGTGCTCTCATTCTACGATCTCTCATTATCTAAGATCTCATTACCAAAGTCTCTCTTTCAAAAATTACACAAATTTTTCATGTTTTTTTTAAAAATTGTGTTCCAAATTTTTATCCTTCACTCACAATATTTATCTTATTTGAATGATTTTTATGAAAATTTATGCATGTTTCTAGCCATTTTTTACCATAAAATTTGTAAAACCAAAATTGAAACTTATAGGTATGAAGTAAATTAAGTCATCATTCATATCCAATTTAAAAAATCCAAGTTTGAGTAGGTTGTATAGCCTTTTGAAGATAGAACCTACATACTATTTTTTATGGTAACTTCCTATAGCTATATCATTTTTGGTTGGTATGGATTTGTTTTTTGAAGTTTGAGACCAAAAGGTGGTAGGTGACTATTCCAAATTTCATTAAATATAAGGTTTGACCTATGTTGATTAGACTCTATAGTGTTTTGGGGTGCTAAATAGAAAATTATCAATTTATCCTATCTTTCTACACAGTCGTACATTTATTCTTTGTTGTGAGGATGTACCTTATCAAATTGAAAATATGATGCTTGGGGGACGTAAAAGAATCTCTCAAATTTCATGTGAATTTTTTATGTACAACTTTAAATCAACTTGTATGATCATTTTAGAGCTTCTTCTCAGCCCATTTTGAAGGTATGACTATAGATTTTTACGTATTTAATTTCAAGTTTTGTTCTTTATCAACTTGAAATAATGCTTAGGTGGGTTGGTATAGAGATTTTTTGATAAAGAGGAGGTTAGTGGTTCAAATCCTCCCAAAATAAATTTTAGACTTTTTTTTATAAAATTTTAGCCATCCCACTATATTTGGTGGCAATTTTGCTAAAGTTAGTAGTAACAAACTAAATTTATCCAGAAAACTCATAAAATAATTTTTTTCAAAAGAGGCCAAAGAGCCCAAAATTATTTTTAAAGGGGGGATATTATTTTTAAAAATATATTTAGTTTTTTTCATTCATTGTAATCATTTATTTTTAAAAGCATATTGTAATATTTCATTTTTACAAGAAAAAACATAAAATAATGCATTATGCACATTCATAGTGTTCAATCATAGTTATGCCTCTAGCTCACATTTACGGGTAAATCCATCACACTTGATTTACTAAATACATAGCCTAACATATCTAAAACAATTGTTAAGTAAATAATACTCTCATTCAATTATCGATAGAAATTTGAATTCACTTGTGGTGACAGATTTGTAAGAGACAACTGAAGCCTTGTCTCCATAGGTTTAGTAATTATATTACTATTTATCATCCTAAATTTATCAAGCATTGTCTTGGAATATTTCATCTAGAATAAAAATATGTAGTGTTCCTTTTTCCATACTTATAAGCTAAGACATTAGTTAGAAGCCCCAGATCTATCATGTTGAATGATCGATTAAGATCTTTCTTGGTTACATCAATCATCTTCATTAAACTATTAGTGATGAATAAATCATCAACATACACTAAGATAATCATAATCTCTCCCCCTTGTTATTTGACATAGAGATTTGCATCATAAGGACTCATCTAGAATCCATGTTGAATGAGATGCTCATCAGTTTTTATGTATCCAAATTGAGGAGCCTATTTGAGATCATATAAAGATTTGATTAACTTAAATACTTTTTCTTCATTAACATGAGTGACAAAACCTTTTGGTTGTGTCATGTAAACTTCTTCTTGTACATCTCCATTGATAAATACACTTTTTACATCTAATTGGTGGATCATCCATCCAAATTATATATCCAGAGCAAATATCTTTCTGATTGTCTTGATCATGGTCATAAGAGAAAATCTCTCCTCATAATCTATGTCTTCCTTATGTGCATACCCCTTTGCTATGAGTCAAGCCTTGTGCTTGTCAAAACTTCCATATATTTTGTATTTAGTTTTGAAGAACCATTTATAGTTGATTGGCTTTTTCCTTAGTGGAAGATCTTCAAGCTACCATGTTTTATGTTTTATCAGTGATTAAAATTTTTCATCCATGGCATCCTTGCAAGTTTTAGACTCTAGAGTTCCTAAACTATATTAGGCTCTTATAATTTTAAAACTATGCTCATTAAGGCAAAATTGACCTCATCTCGAGTCATGCAATGAATCTTTGTTCTATTAGTTGATTTCTCTATAACTCTATCTAGTTTAACATCCTTTAATGTACTTATATATCATTTAGGCATACATTGAGTGTTACATATGGGTGGTAGAGCTACACCAGTGTTCCCATCATCATCACTATTTTCATATGATGGATTTCCATATTTTGCATTCTCTATGGGATTGATTGGTGTATTAGGTGTGTTTATAGGATATTTTGCTTGTCTTCTCAAAAAAATCAACATCCCTGCTTGTTTAGATTTGCCTGGTTTTGAGATCCATGAGTCTATAGGCAAGCACTTCTTCATTATACCTTAAGAAGACATACTTTTCTACTTTCATGTCAAGTTTACTCCTCTCTTCTTTAGGAATATGCATACTTTATTTGCATCTAAAATAAATTTAAAAAAAACTTCAATTGAAATTATTTTACTTAATGGAGTACATCCCCACAAGAAACACAAAAACATGTCTTCTTCATGATTATGCCCACTACTACTCTTAAACAACATCTCATTATTCCCATATGAATTGGTTACTACAAAGATCTTGTTTAGTATTAAAAAAATATAAAAATATCCATTCTCACTTAATTATTTGGATAATTAATTCATAAAATTTTCATTAAAGTAACATGCATCAACTAATCAAATTTACTATTGACGAGAACATGTGTACTTGAAATTCTAAAGAAAATATTAACTCTCTTGAAAAATAAAATTAAAAAAAATTAAATTTATAATTTATCTATCCAAAATCCATCAAAATTATTCCACATATTTTATACAATCTCATAGTCATTTTAAATATGTTCACACACTAGCAGTTGCTCCAAAGATACACGATTATAAATCTACCCAATTGCATTTATTGTTACCTTGGGCACAAAAAAGATATTGGTATCATTGATCACTTAACATTAGGATTTTGACATGATATGGGACAAAACTTCTTTTTTGTTTGTTTGTTTTTAAGCATTGTCTATGTGTTGTTCATTTTATTTGTTTATTTACATGTCTTATTTTTGTTATGTTTATATCAGTCCTACGTCATATCAAATAAAAATGACACAATTTTTCCAAAGGAAATATATAATTTGAGTTGTTGAAATCATCACAATATTAAATTAAATATTAAATATATGATATATATTATGATGCATCCATATTTTATTCTTTACATTTTTAATTTATATCATAGTATAAAAATTATGCGATGTTAATCTTTAAAGAGTGTGGTTCTCACATTTAACATGTGTATGGATCTATGTTAATTGTGGTTCAAATATGTAATCATATTTTCTGACCAATATGGGTTAAAATAAGAGGGTGGTATAAGTACAAGGTCTAATTGGACCAATTGTGCTAGTTGTGGAAGTGTAGAGCCAAGTGAAGGAGAGAACCTTTGAAAGAGAAGGTATATGTTAGTGAGGATCATTAGAGAGAAAAGAAGATCAATCATGATTTTATGATCAAGTTGATGAAGGTGAACACATAGGTCATTTGACCTAATAAGCTTATAAGAGGTAGATTGAGTGAGTAAGCCCTATAAACTATTTGAGAGTGATCTAAAAGGGTATTTTGGATGCATGGTTTGAGTGTGAAAGTTTATGAGTGTAAATGAGAAAGAGTACAAGTAAGAGAAGTCCATCATCAAGTGTATAAGATAATAGATCACAAGTTGAGATCAGATCAAAGTAGCTAGGTTAGTGCTTGGTTGTCTAGGGTGTTGGTTCCTCCTTATGGGATGGATGTCTCACTAAACTAAGGGATGGGTATTACTTGATCAATTGGTGCTGGTATAAATTTGGATCTTGTTATTATAGGAATGTATTCCATCTTACAGGGTTCATTGGGATTTATCCTCCGAGAGGGTTTCCCACATATTTCATGTGTTATGTGCTTGATCTTCCTCTCTCTTCTTTGTTCATTGAAATGGTTAATTTGTATGCATCATGATTGTATGTGTTGAATGGTTAAGAGTTAGGAATTGAAATGGATTATCTTGCATCATTGATTTACCCCTAGTGATTGTACCTATAACAATTGGTATTAGAGAAGGACTTTTGTTACAATTTTAATCACTTAAAGGTGATCTAAGGTATTATATGCTTAAGCAATTAAAGAAAGAGAATCAAGAGTTGAAGGCTCAATTAGAGGTTACTTATGAATGTATAAAATAAATTAAAAAAAAGTATAATCAGTACAAGACACTTTTTGAGAAGTAAAGAAGTAAGATGAGAAAGTATGATAAAAAAGAAGCTCAGAATAAGATCATGACCTCAAGCTTTCAGGCTATTAATGATGATTGCATCAAACTCAATAAGGACCTAGAATCCTTGAATGAAAGATCAAGATCAAAAGATGATAAAGAGAAGATCAAAATTTTTAAGGATTAACTAAGAGTTACAAAGACTAATCTAAGTTAAAAATATGAATAATGTAGACATATCAAAACTTAGTTAGAAGAGATAAATTCCAAGTTGATTTCAAAGCAAGGTGAGCATGATGAGTTGAAGTCAAATCTTGATTCTACAAAGATTATTGAAGAAAAATCATGTATATTGAAGGATTACATGGCTAAAGAATCTAAGAGAGATGAGGAGACTATCCAAGTTCTCAAAATTTAGTTAGAGGCTACAAGTTCAAGTATGAGAGCTAAAGATGATGAGAGCATTCAATTGAAAACTGAGCTAGATTCATTGAAGGATGAGCATGAGAAATTTGTTGTCAAGGTAAACAAGTATGATAAAGAGAAATAAAATTCATCTCAAGACAAGAAGGATGCAAGCAAGAAGTCATTTTGAGGGTGTTTTTCCATCAATGACAAAGAGGGAGATTATTGAGTATGGTTATTGATGTTAGGTTGTCATTGATGTCAAAGAGAGAATGAGATACTAGTGACCTAATGATAAAGAAGTTGTGTTGATATCTTGATAGTGTGGTCATGTTTTATAGACCCTATGGGGTGTTATTAGTGATTAGAGTGCTTATATAAATGAAATAAATTCATCAAAGCAATCATATGAGTGTCTAGGTTAAAGTAGTCATCTTGGCAGATAAGGATGAGTAAGTAGTTTGATGATATCATATTTTAAATATGTGAAGGTTTCAAGAGAATTTTTTTACATGTATGGATTCCCATATGAGGCTATTATGTGTTTCAAGTTTTAGGTCTGAACATGGTGTGTAGCAAAATTTATTAAGTTACAAAGTTAGATTTTTAGGCAGAGCTCACTAAGTTTTCATACTTAGCCAAATTTGCAATATCAAAGATCTAAGGTGAGAGTTAAATATTATAAATGAAGATATAATAGTGATCATCCAATATTATAGATGGATATCTAATTATGTTCTAGTGATCATGTAGATAGAGATCAACATCATGTGTGAAGTCATTATGTGGTTCCTGAGATTGCATGTGCTAGTGACATGTGTCTCAATCATGATGATTTGATAGAAGATAAATGGAATGTAGGTGTTTGTGTAGATGGATATTGATGGTATGGTTTCATTAAAATACTCTATGCTAAAAATACATGTAGGTCTACCAAGTGGCACAAGAGTGGGGACTGACAACAATGTGCTCATAAGGCATGTGAGGTTTCCAATTATCTTAATCATGAAAGCGTAGATCAATGATCAATGGTGAGTGTTAAAGAGTTTAAGTTAGGAGGTTCACAAGGAGATAAATTTATTTAATTTTAGTAAGTTTATATGGTACACAAGATGAAGACATGTGTTTACAATGTTTGCATTACATAGTGATCGTTAGCATGTGAATAAAGGGAAAACACTAATCTACAGTATTTTACTAATATATTTTGATCTATGAAGAATTTGAAGGTGGTGTAAAATAAAAATTTGAATAATACTTCAAGGAAAATCCATAAAATATATTTATAAGGTTTTCATATATGTATAGTCAAATTTATTGAGCTCCAAAGTTGATTGTGTTTGATCATGTTCTGTAAGTGACCAGAGAAGGATATTTAAGTTGTTATTAATAGTATTTTGATGTTTCAAGATAAAATATATATTTTATAGATTTATATACTCCATGAGTACCACATGTGATTATTTTTGAGGTTTTACCAATACATCTTTAGTGTTAACAATTGCTTATAATTTGACTGTGTTTGTTGAATGCACTGGAAAATTGAGTGACCATGTTGCAGGAGTGAGTTGAACATGTTCTAAGGAGAATTGAAGAAGAAAATGAGTATGGATATGTTTTTTAAGTATAAAAATATTATAATATTACATTGTTTGTCATTATATTCCCCTGATTAGATATGGAGAGTCAAAATATCTTGACCATATTTTGATTGCATATGACCAGTTTGAGTGGTCATTTTTGAGAGAGTTGTTCTGAGTGATTAAATCTTGTGTTGAAGTATATAAATAAAATGAAGGAATTGTATAGGTCCCAAAGGTTTCATCCATGTGATATAATCATATGTCTATTTTAAATATTTGAGTATTTGCTTTAGAAGTTTGAGACTATTGTTTCTATGTATGAAGGCCTAAAGAGCGAAGAGATCTAATTGGTAGGTTCAAGTGTTAAGTTGGTGTTATAGGTGGCATGGACCCATATGAGAGTGAGAAAGGGATTATTGGATACATTTTTGATGTGTTTTAAGCATTTTTAAAGGATGAATGTGGTCCAAATAGTCTCACATATAACGTGTGAGTATGAAGGCCTAATTGTTTTAGGTCTCACCAAGATCTAATGATAGTTTGGGGATAATGAGGTAATGACCGACCTATAAAGAGTTTGGTTATCACATGTAACATGTGTATAGACCTATTTTAAGTGGTTAAAATATTTAAATCATCTTTGCTAACCAAGATGGGTTAAAGGAAGAGAGTGGTATAAGTACAAGGTCTAACTGGACTAATTGTGCTAGTTGAGGAAGTGTGGAGCCAAGCAAAGGAGAATTTTTTTGAAAGAGAAGGTATAGGTAAATGAGGACCATAAAAAAGTGAAGATTATTATTCATTATTGTTTGATCAAGTTTATGAAGGTGAATACATAGGTCATTGGACCTAACAAGCTTAGAAGAGGCAGATTGAGTGAGTAAGCCCTAGAGGCTTTTTGAGAGTAATCCAAAAGGGTGTTTTGGATACATGGACTCAGTGTGCAAGTTTTTGAGAGTGTAAAGGTGAAAGAGTGAAATTAAGAGAATTCCATTATAAGGTGTAGAATATAATAGATCAAAATTATAGATCATATCAAGGTAGCTAGGTTGGTTCCTCCTTGTGGGATGGGTATCTCACTAAACTAAGGGATGGGTGTTCCTTGATCAGTTGATGCTGATATAAATTTGGAACATGTTGTTATAGTATTGTAGTCCATATTTTAGGTTTTAGTGGGTTTTATCCCCCAAGAGGGTTTCCCACATATATCATATGTTATGTGCTTGATCTTTCTATATCTTCCTTGTTCAGTGCAATGGTTAATTTGTATGCATCTTGATTTTATGTTTTGAATGGTTAAGAGTTGTGAATTGAGTTAGATTATCTTGCATCATTGATTAAACCCCCCTCTTAGTTATTGTACCTCTAATAATTGGTATCATATCATGACCTTCATTACAAGTTTAACCACTTGAAGGTGATCCAAGGTATAATATGGCTAAGTAATTGAAGAAAGAGAATAAAGAGTTGAAAGCTAAATTAGAGGTTACTTATGCATGTCTAAAATAGAGTGAATAAAAGTGCAATCAATATAAGTCAATTTTTTAGAATTATAAAGGTAATATGAATGAGTATGATCAAGAATAAGCTCATAATAAGATCATGGCCTTAGGCTTTAAGGCTATTAAGGATGAGTGCATCAAGCTCAATAAGGAGATAGAATCCTTTAAGGCAAGCTCAAGATCAAAATATGATAAAGAGAAGATTAACATTTTTTAGGATCAACTAAGAGTTACAAAGACTAATCTAAGTTCAAAAGAGAAAGAATGCAGACATATCAAAACTTAGTTAGAAGAGATAAATGCCAAGTTGAGCTAAAAGTAAGGTGAGCATGGTGATTTGAAGTCCAATATTGATTCTATAAATATTATTGAAGAACAAACATGTATATTAAAGGATGACATGGCTAAATAAGCTAAGAGGGATAAAGAAACTATCCAAGTTCTAAAAATTTAGTTAGAGGTTGCAAGTTCAAGTATGAGAGCTAAAGAGGATGAAAGAATTCAATTGAAAACCAAGCTAGATTCATTGAAGGATGAGCATGATCAATTTTTTTTCAAGGTAAACAAGGATGAGAAAGAACAAGAGAGGTCATCTCAAGACAAGAAGGATTCAAGCACCAAACACAACATGAGAAGACCTATCTGGAAACCAAACACCATAAGGTATGAAATTTAATTTCATGGTCATTGCTTTACATGCAAGATTTTTGGTCATAAGGCAAGAAATTGTAGAAGGAAGCATAACTGGTTAGTTAGAGGAATGGATAATGTAGTCTACTATAGTTGTCATCAAGTTGGTCATATTGTAAGATATTGTAAAAATAATCTCTCAAGCCAAAAGAATGTGTATAGACATCCTAGAGTGCTCAATAAATATCAATCCTTGGTATGGAAACCTGAAGAAATGAAAACCAAGAAAACTAATTTAGTTGAGTTGAAAGATCAATGTGGATTGCTTGCTAAAGCAAAAGAGGAATTAGATATGAAGAAGGTTTAGGAATGCCAAAAGAATATGTCATCTTGTTTCCAAACAAGATTCGCTTTTCAAATTCAAGAAAGGGAAATGAGAAACTAAAGGAAATGGTCAAGGCTTGATGTTACCTGGATGAAGTCTACGCACCATTATCCAGACATCGTGAGAACTCCTCTTTGGTTGTGGAGGATGACACCTAAAAGAGAAAGAGACTAAAACAAAGAAGGTGTTAGATGGATAGATGGTGGGTTACCAAGCAAAAGCTTGATCTTGAAAGTACAAAGACTTCCTTGAGGGATGTCAACCCACTGATTGATAAAAATAATGTCTGATAGAAGAAAGAATGATAAAATACTGAAATGATAAAAGACTAAAATAGAAATGGAAGCAAATGCTTACATGAATGTTGTTGTCAGTCTAGACAGTCATTGACATCGGTTAGTCTGCCGACGTCGGTTGGTCAAGTCTGTCGACGTCGGTTAGGCTGTCGACGTCGGTTCAGGGAGTGACCAACGTCAGTCGGGGCATTGGTCCGGGACAGGGTCTGGATGAGTTTATGGTCTTTGGATGGGTCTGAGAAGGATTTTGGGCCTTGTTAATGGTCTGTGCAAGGGTCTGGGTAGAGTTGTAGGGACAATGGACAGAGTGTATGTTCTGAAAGGGAGGATAGAGGTGATAAGGATATCGGAAGGCCTCTCAGCCTTTTCGGGAGGGAGTCAAGTCTGGTCTAGCTGATAGTCTGGTCTGGGGGGTGATATTACTTAGAAGCAATAACTGAAAACATAATGAAAACATAGACAAAATACTTACCTGTGGCAGGGTAGAAGGAGTGATGTTGGTGCTTGTCCCTATTGTTGATGTAGAAGACTGATGGAGAGTCCCTACAGTTGCTGTAGTTGGTGCAGAAGCCCTGTGAGAGAGAGAGTGAGAGGTTTAGTGGATTGAAGACTGGAAGATTGGCTGATTGTTGAAGGTCGAAAGGTGGATGATTGAAGGATGAAGGAGCAGATTGAAAGAGCCGGGTTCAAGATTAGAAAATAGGATCTGCACTCCGGAGGTGGAATGTAGTCTTGAAGGCTACTGACGCTGGCAAAACTGCCGACATTAACCACAGACTGACCGATGTCAGTGGTTGCAGAATGGGGACAGAGGCTAATTTTAGCCCTCTGCCTGTTCTTACAAGCTGCCATGGTCAAGGTTCATGGGAAAACGGTCGGGAGGGGTTTAAATGAGGCATGGGAGAATGAAATGGGGGTCATAAATGGGGTTTAGGTCATTAAGGCATGGGAGGAATGAAGAGAATCCAAGGAAGGGGATCTTAGGGTGGTGAGGTAGCAAGGGTGAGAGAGAGAGAAGAATTATTAATTTAAAATAAGTGATTATTTTAAATTAATAAGACATAGGTTAGGTTAGGGGTGGAAGTGGAAAGGGACCAAGGGGACCAAGGGGGGGAGGACGAGGAAGATGACCAAGGGAGTAGACATGATTTTGGTGTCTACATTTGCCCCTTTTTGTCTTGTTGGTTGTTCTTGACGAACTGTAAGACAAAAATAGGAGTTGATTGCCCCAGGTATGGGATAAGGTTGATTTTGCCCTGTTGGTTGTTCAAGTGAACTGCAATACAAAAATAGGAGGGTTGGTTGCACCGAATGGGATGAGGTATTCCCCCTCAAAGTAGGAGTTGAGGGAAGGGAACCTAGAATTGGGTGCTGATTTGACAGAGAGTAGATGAAAATGGGGTGAAAGTGTGAGTGGAAATGATGCAATAGTTATGATTGCGTGCATACCACTTCACGAGATGGTCAGGTCAAATTATCACAGGTCAAGGGTCGAGGAGTGCCAAAATTGAAGTAATTGGGCCCCAGCATTTAGTCGTAGCTGATCAGGTTATTCAATCTAAGCTGAAGCTCCAATGGTCGTCGTGTTCCAGGTATCATGGGCTCAGGAAGTGCTCCTAGAAACACGAAAATGTCACAAGTAGTGGGGATCAACCGGCTTGCGATCCTATACTTGTGAGGGTCAAAAATAGTCTGTGGACAATTTTGCTAACCATTCATGAGGTAGCATACATGCAAAAACAACCAAGGCAATGTTTTTCTTGGAAGTGGTCAGAGTCGAAGGAGATAGTTGCGATCTCCAAAGTCGTTGGTCAAGACGAGGCTGAGATAGATAATTGGTTGAATGAATGGATGGATGAAATAATGTGGCTGAGCTAACCTCAGAAGACGTCATGTCAACTGAGTGCTACCTACATAGCCCTTGTGGTTAGGGCCTCAGGCCAATGTAGTTCTCCCTAAAAGGGAGGAAGAGGGTCAAAGTTATGGATTGGTCTGGTCGGGGTCAAGTCATGGTCAAAGGAGGAAAGAAGGTTTGTCCATCAGAGAGACGAACAAATGAGGGTGGTCGAGCTAACCCCAGAGGACGTCGTGTCAATTGAGTGCTGCCTACATAGCCCTAGTCTTAGGGCCTCAGACTAATTTAGTTCAGACTAAGAGACAAAATGGTCGATAGGTTGGTTTGGTCATGTGTCGAAATGATGAGGAGAAAGAAGATGTTACAGCTTTTTCCAAATGGTTTATTATGTAACATTGGTTGAGGGGTCTTTCATCCCTATCAATTTTCCATATTCATGATGGATGTATGCTAAAAATGAATTGAGGTGTATTTATACTTCAACAAGTATTGGTTTATGCTTAACGTAAATTGTGTGGTCGATAGTTTCCATGTGTATTGTTGTCCATAGAAACTATGTGAAATGGAATATGATGATGGTATTAAAAGGGTTAGGTTGATTTGGTTTGACAAATGATGTGGTTGAATGTGACCAAAGTGTAGGGGCAAAAAGTGAAAGGCATATTCGCCCTTTTATTGACAAGGACCAGAATGATAGCGTAGATAGGGGTTGTTAAAACTGAGAGCCCCATTCATGCTTTACGTTATTGACCATGGGTTGTGTTAAAGCGGTAATCGAATCACTTTGACATTAAAGTGAGTTCGAAGTCCCTTGAGCAGGTGTATGATAGGTGAGGATAGGGTAACCCATTTTAGAGTAGAGATAACCTTGCCCCTTTTTATAGGAGACCCTGAGACAACTATAATCCAAGTCCATGACCCATTTTTTTTTTTAAGCAGACTGATCAATACGGGAAGTCCACATAGAGATGTCATTTTTCTTGGTGGTCATTTGTGAAGCTGATCGATGTGGGAAGCTTCTAAGAAAGGTGTTGTTTATAGTAAGATTTAGTCATAGCCATCCTTCGAGGGAGTGGTCTATATTTTTGCTTTATATATTTAAGGGCTTTTGAATAACTGTCCTTCGAGGAAGCAGTCTATTAGCTACATCAATGATATTATAGATGTCCTTCAAGGGAGCAGTCTACCTTTTTGATTTTTGATTTTTGATATTTTGACATCTCGACAGAATTTTGAGTCATGGACAAGACTATAGAAGTTCAAGGGATCCCTTTTATTAGGACAAAGCATCCATATGTTATAAAAGGGTTATATAGGATTTGTTAAGGGGAATAGGGTTGAAAGGAATGGGGATTAAGAGGATGATGATTTCTCAAGGGATGAGCTCAAGTTAAATGTCAAGTGGACGAGTACTCGACTAATAGTAGAATGGTCACAGATGCAAGGCATTAAGAGGCTCAGGTTCTGGCCATCTATCGAGAGAGGATAGATGATAAGTCCCTAACCCATACTTGTGCGTGATGATAAAAGGTCCGAGCCAATTAGGGGCAAATTTGCCATGTTTACTTCACTCCATATTGGTCACGTGCTGATTGATGTTGGACATGTAGTTGGTTGATGTTTGGTCATTTGTTTGGTTGGTTGAGACTGGTTGAATGTTTGGTCGAGGGTCGAGTCGATGGATATTTGGTCAATGATTGGTCAATGGTTGGGTTGAATGTTTGGTCGAGGTTGGGTCGAGATTGGGTCAATGACTTGGTCAATTGATATTTGGTCATTGGTTGGGTTGAATGTTTGGTCGAGGTTTGGTTGAGGTTGATGTTTGGTCGAGGTTTGGTTGAGATCAGGTTGAAAGAGTGATTGATATTTGGTCGAGACTGGGTTGAAAGGTTGGTCGAGGCTTGGATGAAGGTTAAATTCCCCTAGTGGCTAGGGAGAATGTTTGACATATTGGTCAAGGTTGGTTGAGGATTGGTGGTCAGATTGACGGTGTTGATTTTGAATAATGGGGTTAAAGGTGGCAAAGGGACCATAGTCTAGTGTGGAGATCCTGATTTAGGTGATGAGGTTTGAGAAGCATGGGTCGGTGTTGATGATTTGGCTAACAAGTAGTCAAGAGGATCCTTAATGAAAAGGGTATCCTTTTTTTGGTGTTGACGAATGACAGCTTTAAGAGCGCAACAACATTCAGTGTCATGTTTCGGAGTGTGATGATAGTGACAAAATTTAGTGTTGTCGAACCAAGATGGTCTTGATCTGAGAGTTGATGGGTGTGAAGAAGATGAGGAGGTCTGAGAGGCAAGAGACGGTGTTGAAGGTTTGTTGATAATGTGGTCAAGAAGAAGGGTGTCTTTCTCCAAACATTGGTGAACGACAACCTTGAGGGCACAATAATGCTCAGGCGTGCGATGATACGTACAAATCTGAGGGTCATCGAACCAGGGTAGTTTTGGTCTGAGGGACTGATATAGTTTAAGAGGTAGAAGATTGATGTGAGAGGACTGCAACAATTACCGTAACAACAAGGCATAAGAACTTGCTAATGGGTCTGTGCGTCTTGTTGCAGTGGGGGTTGATGACTTTGGTCTGAGAGGCGTAAGAGGCATTGGGCGTACCATCTTTTTCATGGGTGGTGTAGCCACACATGTAAATGGCACTTTGGTGGTGATAAGTGTTGGATGTTTGGGAGGAAATATATGTCTGATGGGTTGAGAGAGTAATGGAGGCAACTTGCCTCTGTGAAGTATGGGAGTAGGGAGCACTCCTATTAAAGTGGACGGATGTGGGCCCAAGATTGAAGGTAATGATGAAGGTGGGGGAGGAGTCCTCTGGTGTGGTTTAGCGGCCTTCTTTGGTTTGGGTTGAGGGCCACTATTGTGTGAGGTGAGGTTAGATACAGGTTTGGGTTCAGATGTGGATGGAGGTGAGTGAGATGTAGCAATCTCAGGCAAAAGGCAAGAGGAAACCATGACTGGGTCTTCCTTGGTTGAAATGGGTGAAGAGACTGGTTCTTCTCTTGATGGAGAAGAAATAGGAGAGTTTGGCTCCTCAAGAGGGTAGAGGGTAGGGATGATGGTGCCTTCTATTTGCAGTTGAGGAGTAGGCAAGGTAGGGTCCTCCATTGGTGGGAGGAAGGATGAATGTGGGGCTAATGGCATAGGTATGGTTAGGGTGTCCTCTAATATAAGAGAGGTCATTGGAGAACTGATAGGATAAGAAGTCTCTTCTACCCATGAAGGAGGTTGGTCAGAGACAAGAGGAGAGACAGTGTTGACGGTGTGAATATTATGGTCTTGGGGGTCATTAGTCATGGTCTGGATATGGTTTTGATTAAGAGGATGGTTTGGAAAAGGGTGTCTGAAGATGTTGATGTTTTGATTCGGAGGCGCATTCGGGTTATCTAAAACAAGATCCCCCTTGTCGACATGTCTTGGATGATGTTATTGAAAGTTTGGCAGTTGTTGATGTCATGGCCGCGGACACGGTGAAAGTGACAAAAGTCGGCCTCCCTATACCATGTAGGGAGGGCTTTTGAAGGGTTGAATTGAGGTGGTTGGATTGGAGGGAGATTGAGGACCCCCTATTTGACAAGTTTTTCCAAAATAGAAGCGTATGATTCTCCAAGTGGAGTGTATGAACACTGGATGTACCATTGTTGGAATTGTTTGGTGATGCTTTGAGATGCTGAGGGCTGAGATTGGTCAGTTGTTATTGAAGATGGTGATCTAACGAACACAGTGTTGGCCACTCTTTTGGACTTGAAGTGGGAATAAGAAGGTCTGGAAGAAGAAGGGTCATCGATTTTTACGTTGGTATTACGCAATTTGACCCTATTTTCTTCAATGGCATGGAGTTTAAGCTTTCAGGCCATAGTGAAAGCCTCGTCGAAAGTGTGGAATGTTTGAACCCGCAAGGTAGAAGAGATGTGCCTGGCACATGCTCGAGAAAAGAGCTCGATGAGCTCAGGTTGAGGCAAGGAGAAGGAGAGCTGGTTGATCAAGCCTCTCCAATGGGTGACAAAATTGACTATTGATTCGTCATCAAATTGCCTAATGGAGTAGAGGTGATCGAGACTTTTTTGGTGATATTAATTGAGAAATGGTCGAGAAATAATTGGGCGAGTTGAGTGAATGAAAAGATATAATGTCTGGTAAGAGAGCTATACCAGTCAAGTGTAGGGCTAGAAAGCGACATGGGAAACATGCATAATAACAATGCATCATCATGGGCTATGAGATAACAGGCATGTCTGAATGCCCGTAGGTGCTGTTGTGGGTCTTCCTTACTCTAGAAATGAGTAAATTTAGGAAGTTCCTACTGGTTGGGGTATGGCCTGATCGAGACGGAGGGATGAATGGGTTCATTGCAAATTTGGTCATATGAGAGGGCATTGCTTGAACCAAAAATAGAGGTCTCGAGACTAGACATTTTGTCCATCAGTATTTTGATGAGATCTATTGACAGATTGGAAGGTGGAGCACCCCCTAGGTTGTAGGGCACTTGAAAGGTGCTAGAAGGGGCATACGACATAGTCGGTTGCGCTTGTAGGGGCGCAACGTACTGATAACTAGTCATTGGGATAGAAGTGGAGGCCAAGGGTGGTTGGGTTATGGAAGTAGAAGGCATAAGTTGACTAGATACCGCCAAAGGTGGTTGCATGGTGGCATTGGCAAAAGGGGAGGTAGACACTCCTGCATTTATGGGTGCAAGAGTGTGTGAAGTCGAGACAATCAAGTTCTGATATGATGTAGAACTTGGTTGAATTGTGTGTGGTTGAGGGGGTAATGAAACCCTGATGGAGTTGGTCTAAAAATAGATGGGGAGGCCAAACTTTGCGTATTGGCCATGGTCAGGTTAATGGTTGAGGCAATAGTCTGAGTCATAAAAGGCTGGATAGCGGATAGTGTTGATGCCATCGCCACTTCACTTGAAGGGTCTCGCATTTGGTTTCTTGTGAGATAGTGTTGGAGAGCCTTGATGTTGTGGTCAAGGAGTCTCTCAAAGTTTGGGTCCCCTTCAGGGACAATTGAAGGTTGATTGAGAGTTGGTTGGGTAGGAGTTCATTCAATCTCTGAATGAAACTCCATTAAGGGACTGGTTATGGATGGGGAAGACAAAAGCGGTTGTTGCCTCGCTTGGTCAAAAAGAGTCATGGTTTGACTGCGTGTCAAAACCATTCAAGGCAAGAAGGGTTAGGTTTCAGAAACTATGTTTTTCAGTCTCAGAAAACCAGAATGGGTGCTGGATAGCAAGAAAGTTGGGTTTTGAGCTTGCTATTTTGATAAGAAAAGTTTGGATAGTGACCGACGTCAGTTGAAAAACTGATGTCAGTGGAAAAATGTGGCCGATGTCGGTCAGATAACTGATGTCGGCGAAAAAGGTTGCCGACGTCGGTGGTAAAACTGATGTCGGTGACTGTGTTTCCCAGAAACTCAAAAAAATTGAAAGTTTTTGGAAAGAAGAAAATGTCCTCACTAGCTCAAACAAGTAGATAAGAATAGAAAAGAAGGTGGAGACAGGCAGACTCTAAGCGTTAAATCCTAAGAATAAATTATTAGGATCGTTTTGGCTTATGTCTTAGAATGTGTTTAGGAGATTGGCTTTTGAGATGGGTCCTAGAAGTAGTCTAGAGCTGGTTTTAGGTTTGTTTAGGCACTCAAGAGTCTATGTTAGGTTCCGTACTTAGCCTGGTGCTAAGGAGCAAGCTCCCCTCACTTCATGAGTCCAGTGATAAGCTGGTCTCGCTTAGCCAAAATATACTTTCCCTAGAGATTATCCTCTGCCAGAGAACAGAGTGGGCTTTCCCCTTGGTGATGAAATCCAAGTGGGATTGCCGGGACAGGTAAGGTATCCACTGGGTGATGAAATCCCAGTCGGGCCTTGTCTCAGGTGAGTTTTGATGTTTGATTTGTGCAAGTGATTTGGTTGTGTAACATAAAGTGGACTACGATTAATTCATGATGCGGTTTTCAATTACTAGGTGTGGACTAAGTATGCAATCAAGAAGAAATGAGATGCAGTGTGTTTTAAGCCCAAATAGAAGTGTTAGTTCATATGAAGACAAGTGAGAAGAGGTTGAAGAGTATGACTTTTGATTAGTCTAAGATGCAAGAAAATAAAGAAGAGTTCTTTTTAATCCTGCTAATGGTGTCGTTTGGAAGAGACAAAAGGAAGAGGTGAAGAGGAGAAACCTAATGCACCTAAATGAAAAGAAAGAAAAGAACCCAAGGAAGACCCTAGGGTCCCACCGGGCGTGCCAGAATGTTTCCAAACAAGATTCACTTTTCACATTCAAGAAAGGGAAATGAAAAACTAAAGGAAATGGTCAAGGCTTGATGTTACCTGGATGAAGTCTGCGCACCATTATCCAGATGTCGTGAGAACTCCTCTTTGGTTGTGGAGGATGACACCTGAAAGAGAAAGAGACTAAAACAAAGAAGGCATTAGATGGATAGATGGTGGGTTGCCAAGCAAAAGCTTGATCCTAGAAATACAAAGACTTCCTTGAGGGATGTCAACCCACTGATTGATAAAAATAATGTCTGATAGAAGACAGAATGATAAAATACTAAAATGATAAAAGACTGAAATAGAAATGGAAGCAAATGCTTACCTGAATGTTGTTGTCGGTCTGGTCACAGTCATCGATGTCGGTTAGTCTGCCGACGTCGGTTGGTCATGTCTGCCAACGTCGGTTAGGCTGCCGACGTCGGTTCAGGAAGTGACTGGCGTCGGTCGGGGCAATGGTCCAGGACAGGGTCTGGACTAGTTTATGGTCTGTGGATGGGTCTGAGAAGGAGTTTGGGCCTTGTTAATGGTCTGTGCAAGGGTTTGGGCAGAGTTGTAGGGATAATGGACAGAGTGTATGTTCTGAAAGGGAGGATAGAGGTGATAAGGATATGGGAAGGCCTCTCAACCTTTCCAGGAGGGAGTCAAGTCTGGTCTAGCTGATAGTCTGGTCTGGGGGGTGATATTACTTGGAATCAATAACTAAAAACACAGACAAAATACTTACATGTGGCAGGGCAGAAGGAGTGCTACTGGTGCTTGTCCCTGTTGTTGATGTAGAAGACTGATGCAGAGTCCCTGTAATTGTTGTAGCTGGTGCAGAAGCCCTGTGAGAGAGAGAGTGAGAGGTCTAGTGGATTGAAGACTAGAAGATTGGCTGATTGTTAAAGGTCGAAAGGCAGATGATTGAAGGTCGAAGGAGCAGATTGAAAGAGCTGGGTTCAAGATTGGAAAACAGGATCCGTACTCTGGAGGTGGAATGCAGTCTTGAAGGCTGTCGATGCCGGCAAAACTGTCGACATCGACCGCAGACTGACTGACGTCAATGGTTGCAGAATGGGGACAGAGGCTAATTTTAGCCCTCTTCCCATTCTTACAAGCCACCATGGTCAAGGTTCATGGGAAAATAGTCGGTAGGGGTTTAAATGAGGCGTGGGAGAATGAAATGGGGGTCATAAATGGGGTTTAGGTCATTAAGGCATGGGAGGAATGAAGAGAATCCAAGGAAGGGGATCTTAGGGTGGTGAGGTAGCAAGGGTGAGAGAGAGAAGAATTATTAATTTAAAATAAGTGATTATTTTAAATTAATAAGACATAGGTTAGGTTAGGGGTGGACGTGGAAAGGGACCAAGGGGACCAAGGGGGGGAGGACGAGGAGGATGACCAAGGGAGTAGACACGATTTCGGTGTCTACACATCTATCTAAATAGAAAAAGAGAATCAAAAGTCACATCAAGTTGAGCTAAAATAAAAGACCAAGTTGTTAGTTGATGTTGATTTTGAGGTGTGTATGGATACAAGTAAACATATTGCTATTTTTGAACAAGTTTCATGTGAATAACATTAGTTGTCAATGTCTAGTGATGAGTTATGTCACAAATATTTGTTGTTTCCATGTATTGTCAATTCATTATTAAAAAAAAGTAGAATATTGTAGTGGATAAGCAAGTTGTTTCTCTTAAGTCTAAAAAAAATAAGGAATATCAGTTTTAGATGACCAAAGAGGAGAAGGAATATGAGGAGTTTTGGGCAACTCTTGCTTTCACATTGTTCTAGGATATTGTGGGTTAGGGTGTCTCTATCTAGGCTTCAAAGAGACACTTGAGAAGAAAGAGGAAGCATAGTGGATGATAGTTGAGCTTTGGTTGATGTTTCAAGACAAGAATATCATTTGAAGATGTGTTTGGATAAGGGGGAGATAATTCAATTAGCTTGAGTGGATTGAAGAAGATGTGCATGATGTGAGTGGGAGCTTATGTGAAGATGCTTTAGTCATGATATAAGTATGAAGATGTCTGCTACAGTTGTGAATTTAAGAACATTGATATGATGACTAAATCAAACCAAGCCATGTGTTTTGACAAGGTATTTAATCTTCAATCATGAGCAAAGAGAGATTGTGAGTTTTATAGGTAGACAGGTTTAAGGATCAAAGAAGCCCAAGTTCAGATTGGTGTATATCAAATAACATATGACATGAGATGGAGCTTGATGTTAAGGGGAAATTTCTAATCTCTGTGAGTAGTTTGTCAAGTCAATAATAAAGATGGAGTATTGAGGAAGAGACCTTTTGTCATTAATTCAAAGGGGGAGAAAGATCAAAATGAAGGAGTTCAAATGAGTAAGGAAATATTTTGAGGGTGTTTTGCCATCAATGACAAATGAGGAGATTGTTGAGCATGGTCATTGATGTCAAAGAGAGCTTGAAATACTAGTGCATTAATGACAAAGAAGTTGTGTTTGATATCTTGATGATGTGGTCATGTTGTAGAGACCTTATGGGGTGTTATGAGTTCTTAGAGTGCTTATAGAAGTGAAAGGAATTCATCAGAGCAGTCATGTGAGTGTTTAGGTTCAAGTAATCATCTTGGTAGATAATGCTGACTAAGTAGTTTGATGACATCATATTTCATATGTGTGAAGGTTTCAGGAGTATTTTCTTACATGGATGGATTCCCCTATGAGATCTGATTATGTGGTCTAATTTTTAAGTCTAAACATGGTGTGTAGAAAAAGTTATTAAGGTGCAAAGTTGGCTTTCCAGGTAGAGTTCACTAAGTTCCCATACTTAACCAAATTTTCAATATTGAAGATCTACGATGAGTGTTATATATTAAGATATAATGGTAAAAATAAAATCTTCTAGATGGAGATATAATGGCAAGTGAGTGATTGTGCAAATAGAGATCAATGATGTGCATAAAGTCATTATGTCAAAGGTTCTCGAGATGGCACACGTTAGTGACATGTGTCTCAATCATGATGATTTGATAGAAGATCAATGACATATAGGTGTTCATGTAGATAGAGATTGACAATGTGGTTTGATTCAAATATTTGATTCTTAGAAGGCACATGGGAATGCCAAGTGATACAAGAGTGGGGACTGACAACAATGTGCTTAGAAAACATGCGAGGGTGCCAAGTGTCTTAATCATGAAAGTGCAGATCAATGATCAATAATGATCATTAAAGATTTAAATTTAGGAGGCTCATAATGATATTGATGGAGTGAATTTTATAAATTTTCCAGGGGATTCAATATGAAGACCTGTGTTTTTAATATTTGCATTACACAGTAATCATTGGCATTCGAATTAGCAAAGGGAAAAAATTAGTCTATAGTAGTTTGTTAATATATTTATATCTAAGATGAATTTGAAGGTGATATAAAAGAAAAAATTGAAGAGGGATTCAAGGCACATCCATAAAATCTAGTTAAAATATTTGAAATTTTGTAAAGTCAAAGTTATTATGCTCCAAAGTTGACTATGTGTTTGACCATGTTCTATAAGTGAACAAAGAAGGATATTTGAGTTTTTATTGATAGTGTTTTGATGTTTCAAGATGAAATATCTATTGGAGAGTGTTATATACTCCATGAGGACCATATGTGTGGATTTTGGAGGTTTGAACAATCCATCTTTAGTATGAATAATTATATAGAAGTTGATTATGTTTGTTGAATGCACTAGCAGATTGAGTGACCATGTTGTAGGAGTGAGTTGAAGGTGTTTCAAGTATAATTGGAGAATAAAATGAGTATGGAGATGTTATAAAAGTCTTAAATAATTATAATAAGGCATTTTTTGTCATGATATGCCCTTGATCAAATATGGAGAGTCAAAATAATTTGATTATATTTTGACTGCATATGACCAGTCTGAGTGGTCATTTTGAGAGAGTTGTTTTGAGTTATTAGAGCCTGTGTTGAAGTATATAAAAACCATTAAGGAATTTTATAGGTCTTAAAGGTTTTACATGTGTGATATAATCATATTGCTATGTGAAATATTTGATTAGTTTCTTCAAAAGTTTGAGACTATTTTTTCTATGTATGAAGGCCTAAAGAGAAAAGAGACCTAATTGGTAGGTTCAAGTGGGTGGTATGGACCCATATGAGATTCAAAAAGTGGATTTTAGAGATATTTTTGATGTGTTTGAATCATTGGTAAAGGATGAAGGTGGTACAAATAGTCTCGCATGTAATGTGTGAGTATGAAGGCCTAATTATTTTAGGTCTCACCAAGACCTAATGGTGGTTTGGGCCTAATGAGGTAGTGATTGACATATGAAGAGTGTGGTTATCACATGTAATGTTTGTATGGACCTATTTTAAGTGTGGTTAAAATATTTAAATCATCTTGACTGACCAAGATGGGTTAAAGGAATAGAGTGGTATAAGTACAAGGTCTAATTGGACTAATTGTGTTATTTGAGGAAGTGTGGAGCCAAGCAAAGGAGAGAACATTTGAAAGAAAAGGTATAGGTTAGTGAGGACCATCAAAGAGAGAAGAGGATTATTCATGCTTGTTTGATCAATTTGATGAAGGTGAAGACATAGGTCATTAGACCTAATAATCCTAGAAGAGGTAGATTGAGTGAGTAAACCCTAGAGGTTATTTGAGAGTGATCCAAAAGGGTGTTTTGGATGCATGGATTGAGTGTGAAATTTTGTGAGAGTGTAAAGGGAAAAGAGTGAAAGTAGGATAAGTCAATTATCAGGTGTAGAAGACATCAGATTAAAAGTGGAGATTAGATCAAGGTAGCTAGGTTGGTGCTTGGTTACCTAGGGGGTTGGTTCCTCCTTGTGGGATGGGTGTCTCACTAAACTAAGGGATGGGTATTCCTTGATAAATTGGTTTTGATCTAAATTTGGATCTTGTTATTATATGATTATTTTCCATATTGTAGGATTCATTGGGTTTTATCCCCTAAAATGATTTCCCACATATATCATGTGTTATGTGCTTCATCTTTTTATATCTTCCTTGTTCATTGTAATGGTTAATTTGTATGCATCATGATTGTATGTGTTGAATGGTTAAGAGTTTTGAATTGAATGAGATTATATTGCATCACTAATTCACACCCTCTCTTAATTATTATACCTCTAACATAATGGCCTTCACTTTCTCTATTAAAACTATTATTCTAAGCAACATGAAGGATGGTGATAAAGTGAGCTAGAAAATTTATACCAAAAGTATACAACAAGGTATATATTCTCTCTCCCTCATAGACTAATGTTTTATTACAACCTGATGCCATAGATAATTAATGTAAGTGGTATGAAAATTATTCTATTATAACTTAATTTGTTTTTTTTACCCCCTATGAGGAGTCCCTCAATGTCTAGTTTTGACACCAATGGGAACCATTGAGTGTGCATATCACTCGCATTTGAAACCTCACATAGGTGTTTTTTATTTTATCCTTCAAGGGGTATTCCTAAGTACAATATATTTTGGATAAATAAAGTTGGTGGTTCCTAAGAAATACTCTCTTAATCTTGTGCCTATGGAACCATAACTTTAAGGTCATTGACCGAGCTTCCCTTTGGGTGTCAATCTAAATTGAGCTTCTTGGTCTCCCTCTTCATCTATGGGCCTTTCATGAGGATATTTTCAAACTAATAGGGCATGTCATATGTCATGAAATAAGTAAGTTCTACTTAATAGGCCATAACAAGCTTATTTACATTGAAGTTGAATTGACCAAATATTTTAAAGAATCCATTAACATTCAAGTCAACATTGAGTTTTAGACAAAAAAAGTTATTTATTTCAATATCCCTAACACTTTCTTCCATTTTCAGTCTCCAAACAATTGAATCAAATATTTACCCCTCTTGGGGTGGTTAAAACCCTTGATTAAACAACCACACTTTAAAAATCCCAAGATGGCAAAGAATAATAACAGATAGATGATGGTTATAAATAAAAAGTCATCAATCAATTAAAAAAACTACCCAATTTGTTATTACAACCCTACAAAAAAACCTTATTCCAAGGTGTGCAAATCCAAACCCCCCACCTAAGCCTATGTTGATAGCACCATAGAGCCATGTTTCATAAATTAATCAGACTCAAGTGAGTTCATCTCTTATTGGGACATATTCTACAAGTGGTCCTACATATATGCATTTATGCAACCCACCTCATGGTGGTGGCTGTATACACATAATATTTTCAAACTTTATCAATTATTGATATTTTCTCTCTTTTAGGAACCTGTCGAGTCTCAATTTCTCTAAGTGCACATCTTAAAAAGTGCATCAAGAAAGGGGTGGGTAGACCATTAGTTCTTTTAGACCATTAGTGATTTGCAAGATTGTTATCCCTTACTACCACTTTCTATCTACACATCTATCTCCTAAAAACATTTGCCTAAGCTTTGCCTCCTCTTTTGTACCCCCTCTAGTCATTTTTAGCCTTCATTAGCCTTTCCCTAGCCTAAAATCATTTTTGATGGTTTACATTACACTGTCAGCCACATAAACGTTTTACTCTAATTGATAAAACTTATTTAGTGTCTAGGTCAACCATCGAGACCTAATTTGTTTTTTTATATAATGATACAAGGTCGATTAGGTCAACCTTGTTAGCCTAAACTTTTGAAAAGGATTAGGGTTAGATCCACCTATATAAACACATCCATTTCATCAATTATTAAGGAAGATAAAAAGAAGAGATATATATTATGTATCTACTTATCCACCATTCTACTTGAGGAGAATAGCTTAGGGTTTCATACTTTCTTTGGAGATACGGATCTTGTTTTATGGAGAAGTCTTTTAGATGCATTGATAGGTTGTGTAGCCTAGATCTGATTTATCCTTGTCATCCTTACATACCAAAACAACTTCTTGTGAATCACCTTGGCCAATGGAGACGTTGAGGCTTGGTAGATTTGTCTTCAAAGGTAACTATTCCTAACTTTGTTCCTCTAGATAGATTTGCATTTGTACTTCTCTCTCATGCATTAAGATTTTGTATACATTGGCCTTAGTATTTGTCTTCTATGCATGTTTAATTTTTATATTTATTTCCCCCACTTTGTACCACAAGATTTGGTGATCACTATATTAGAATTTTACTTGTTATCAGTTTAGTGAATATGAAAACATAGGACCTAATTAAGGTTATTACCTAGTTTTGCTTGACCGGAGGTTTTAGAACCCTCCCTAGTGAATTTATTATGGTAAGAGATCCCTTGACTAGGTCTAGCAGAACCATCTTGGTCATGACCACAAATATCTAATGTATCAAAAATTGATAATGTAAGTATGATTTATATTTTTCAAGCTAGAATTGATATGTAGATCAGTTTCATTTCTCTTTCCATACATTTTGGTGAACCCGACATGAATCTAACCCTCGTAGGTTTTCTTTCATACCATCATTTTCATAATTTTATTATATTTTTAATAGTGTATCAAACCAGTTGGTATAGTTCTAACTTTCTATGTGCATGATTAACACACATTCACTTCAAAATTACTTTGTTTTGTTTGTGTAGGTATTCATCATCTATAGGTTAAAAGATGTGATAGGTCGATACACTATCAAACAAGTTGAATTTGTCTACAAATTCTTTTTTTTAGTATAAAAATCAACAAACATTATTGAACAAGTCGACCCTATTCCTTATTTTTCTTAAACATATGGGGTTTTATAAAACTTGGTCAAACCAATTGACCTAATTTGCATAATTTGAAAGTAAAAATTAAGACATTACATTATAAAATTTAAAATATTAATAATTTTCAAACCCCCCAAGCTTACTTTCTTTCCTCTATCATTTTAGTATTTCTATCAATTATATAAGTTAGTAGTCTTTAAAATTGTAACCCTACAACTAATTCAACTTGTTTGACCTAGTTTTATACTCTGTTTGAGAGACATAGTCTACCTATTTGACTCTATTCTTAAAGACCTTGATTTTATAGAATAACAATGACCTAGTTAAATTTGTTTTGTATTGTTTGCATACAATTACATCTAAACCAAATCTGTATTATTCTTAATCAAGGAATTAACAACTATTTGCTAGTAATTAATTCATCTTTCCTTTTTAATTATTTGCATGCTTAGAGTAACTCACATAGTCTAAATAGATAGTTTTTCAAATGACAATTTTATTTACACTATTTTAATATTTTTCACACACTACCAAATAACCATAACATTAAAAACACAATTAAACATTTGCCTTGCCAAGGTCTACCTACTTGGATTTCATGACCAAGGGAGAAGCTGACTTGGTTTTTTGGCCAAGTATAAATACGTGGCTAATGGTATTTATTGAAAAATTACCCATCACCCTTATTATTATAGGATTATGAAGTGAGGGGGTATGCCCCAATACCAAACCAATACCATTGTCAACATAAATAACTTTCAGTCTAAACATCTTGAAACCATCCATAGATTGCCTTTCTAATTCCCTATTTCAACCAACTCTCTAATAATCTAATAAAACTTAGGGTGACCACTTAGTAATAATTTAATTTTTAGTTTATTGCTTGCTCTCTGATCATTTCATGTTGTATTTCAAAAACTTGCATTGGCTAGTATTGGTTTTATGTTTTGTGTTGTGTTCCCCAATTGAATCAATCACATTGATCCAATTATTTTTGTGTTTTCTTTCATTCTTAATTTAATTATCTTTAAAAAATTATCCCCTATTTTATAACACTATCATTTTGGTCGATATAGTCTCTTACATACTATATTTTACCCTCCTGCTAGTAGTACATAATCAAATTGTATGACTATGCCTTCTTATTCACCCATTTAGTTCTCTGTCTAGTAGTACACAATTGACTTACATGATTGTGTATCCTTCTCAACCTATTTTACATCCCTATTTACAATATAGAGTCAACCTGAATGACTCTATATTCTTATCTACCTATTGGGTTATAGAACATAGTCAAACTGCACAACTTTGTATCCTATTTATTGACTTTATCTCTGCATCATATTGTTCCTTATTAACCTTTATCTCTCACATGAACTTCATGTTTGAGGATAACATAGAGTTGAACTCAATAGATATGATTAGTTTTAAAAATCCCAATAGGTTTTTCCAAAAATAGATTGCAACTCTTACTTTAGATGTCAGTAATGTGCATGTGCCCACTCAAACTAAAAATTATGGGACTCTTCATCATTCCTCTTTAGTTTACAACACTTTATTTTCCTTATAAGATCAACTTGAATTAGAGTATACTCCATAAATTATTTTATTCATTAATGAATTTCCTTAACATTGAGGAAAATACCTTTCTACTATTTCACCCTTATGATAAGTGTTCAAGAAGAAGAACCCCATTCACCTTCCCCCACATTCTCACATAGATTTTGGGGCAATAACTTATTTGCCTCTCAACATCTTCCTTCTCTTGTGACCCCTTCTCATATGACCTCTTATTCCTTGATTTCCTCAACCTCCATGCCAAGTATCTCTACTAACATGGTAGGTTCAACATCTAGTGAGCATTTTTCAAGATCCACTCTTCTCAATTCCTCCATTGGTGCATCATTTTCTACCCATGGTAATCATGCCACTAGTGATTCTTCTTCTAATCCTTCTACTAGTGTACCTTTCACAACCCATGCTAATCATGCCACTAGTGCCTCCCTTTATAATAATACCTCTCAATCCACTAATAACATGCATTCCAATACTCATAGTGGTACCCAAGCCAATACTACCAATGCTAATGCTTTGCATGCTACAAATAACACCACTCAAACCCATCAACTTTTTTTATAAACTCTTAACCAAATGAACACTTTTCAAGATAATAATTCTAACCAGATGATGAAATTGTAGAATCACCTTATTCATCTTCAAAATCACCCTCAACAAGTTTTATGGGGAGTGCACAACCAAAATTAACCCCCATCCCCCTTTAGGTATTCCCATGGCAATCTTACCCATCAACCACCTCTTATTAACAAAACAATCAAACACGTTCAAAACAAACCTTTTATGCATCAAATTTATAACATATATATATGAGGTATCACCCCTACCATTAGCTATAATGGATAAACTGATCCTACCTTACACTTAAAAAAATGGAAATATATACAAAAATTAGGTCAAGTTAAACCCTTTTACTTCTACTAATCTCTTATCAAAAACTCTACCCGAAGATTCTTTAGATTGGTATAACCAACTCAAATCTCATTCCATAACTAGTTATGAAGATATAGTTAATGCTCTAGTATAAGAGTTTCAAAATAGTGACCTCCCTAAAAATACCTTGGCTTATTTTATTAATTACAAACAACTTGAGACAAAAATCACACAAGATTTCATCAAATAGTATGAAACCTTATCTAACAAGTGTGAACACAACATGGAAGATGATAACCTATTTCATCTATTCACCAATGCTTTCTATCTAAAGTTTCAATATTAGGTCCATACTCTCTCTCCATGAACTTTAGAAGAGGCCATCAACCAATCTAAGTGCTAAGATTTACTCATGCATCAATTTTAGCCATCCCAAATTCCTATGGGCACTCAAATGCTTATATTTTTTTTATCTTGCTACTAACAATGGTATCACTAATTCATATGATACAATTCATAATATTCAAGCTATTTCTCATGACCATGCTATGGAATAAGCTTCCCCTCTAAACCACATCCCTAATTCTCACTTTTCTCCAAAAAGCACCATAAATGTTCATAAGCCTTTATCCTTAGCAGAACTCCTAAAGTGTCTACCAATGCCTTTTCAATGAGAACTTGACCCCACTCATCTTATGAAATCATAATATGATCCTAATAAATTATGTTGGTTTCATGCTAGCTGGGGTCATTTTCATGAGACTTGTAGGCAATTACGTAACTTAGCAATGGATTTACTCTTTGGCCCCAATTTTGACCATGATTCCCTCATTCATAAATGTCAACAATCCTATGACGTTACCTTCAAAGCTCATGAAACATAAAGTAAAAATCAATATTTGAACTAGGCAACTATTCATCTGGCCATTTACAAAGATCTTGTTCTAAATCATCAAGACAATAATGATAAGCTTACCCATTCCACCAATAATGTTGATAGTCTTATAGACCCAAATCCTAAATAAAATGTGGTCAATATGACTAATATGTGAATTTTAGTTTCCTTCCTTGATTATCATCCTACCCACACACACTAGTCATCTCATACTTTTTAATGAAGGAAAATACAATGAATCCCCAATATAAAAAGAATGGAAATGAACAAATTATTTTAGTAAATTTAAAATCCCTTAAAAATTTAAAATCCAAATCATTTTAACAAAAGGAAATTATACAAAAGGCAACAGTAAAAATTCTAAAAGTCAACTCATACTAAAAGACATGATTCAAATCACATCTCTTTTTTCTAATCAAAACTCAAACTCCCCAGTTGGCCTCATGATAGAGCCAATGTCTCTTGGGGTGTGGTAGTCTAGTAGATTGGAAAAGTAAAATAAAAAATCTTTTAGTGCTACCTAGTTTCTCACACAAGTACCCAATCTTTGTAGTAAATTGAAAGATTTGTAATAGGTCCTAAGGAATGGGGAACATGTTGTGGGAAGGTGGGTCTATTTTCCTTTTCCTTATTCAAAACAACTAACATGAGCTGGTATTTATACAAATTTATGCTTACTATGAATGGGTATCCTTTGTATATTGATGGTCACTAGTCACTTAGTGTCTTTTTATGTTAGTGTGCCTCATGTTTTCTAAGGTTTTCTAATAGACACCTATGTTATGCTTTTTACATTCCCTCTTTCATTTCCCACAATCTTAATATTTACCCTTGAGAAATATTGTTTTGTTCACTGATCACTCCCCCTAGGGATTTCATTTATGAATTACAGTGTAAGACCTTGGATAAGACCAAGCCTTCCTCACAAATTATCAAATTACCATTCCAAACATCCCCTTTAACATATTTTTCCTATTATTTTCATCTTGTTGGTGTTCCCTTTATGAGTTTCAGTGTAAGACCATGGATAAGACCTTGCCTTCCTCACAAAATTTTTTAATACCCAAGTCACAATGAAATTACATCTGTCGAGATAAGTTGTTATTGATCATGAGTTATACATCATTGACATGCTTCTCATCTTGATATAGTATGTTTTATGCTTACTTCATTGATCTTTCACTTTTATCTTCTTATTTTCTGATTTGATGTAAGAATATAACCATTTTTTTTAAGTTTTTCATACTTCTCAACTTGAATTAGTGTGATAAATTTAAGTTCTTTTTTTCCAAATTTGTTTCTCTTTTATACTTCCCAACATGACTTATTATGATTGATTGACTTAATTATTTTTGTTTTTATACCATTTAATTTTCTTGTGCTTTCCATTTTATTACATCACTTTAATCCTTCTCAACATGTTATAGTGTGATTTTACTTGTGTTAATCTGGTGAAAATCTTTTTCATGGTTTAAAAACATTTTGTTATCCTTTTTATAATCTTTGATTTATCATACTTAGTCATATTTTGTTATTACACAATTCCCATCATGGTATAGTGTGTAGTACATTTATTTTTGATTAATTATACTTTTCCAAGTCATTTTTGCCTTTTTATTTTCAACCATGCATGTGTACCACATAATGCTAGAAAAGAAAACACTTCGCATATATTTCTCATAACATATATAATAAAAGAAAAATACATGTGATAGAAAGAAATATATCCATGCATCAATATCCACAACTACATACAAATCATAAAATCAAAATCCAATTATCAAAATCATATATATATATATATATATATATATATATATATCATGTGTTTTATACAATACAAAGTGAAAAATACAAAATACATAGCTCTAACTCTATGATTGGGCTATATTATGCCTATCATATGGCCTAGCCATGCTACCCATAGATGCCTAGGACTATCCTCTCTACATGGTATGTTTTAATGAGGTAGTCTGGGATTTCAATCCTATTACCTATCCCTATAGGTTTTCCACCTGGGCTTATACCTGTCCAAGATGGACTATGGTAGCCATGTGCATTGCTTTCTCCTGAGATAAGGCATGTTAGTCCTATGCCTCTCCCAATATCACCCTTTCCAAATGATGAAATCCATCCATGCATGTCTTCAACTACCTCATGGCCTCCCACACTAGTTTAAACTAACCTACCTGGGTTGGGGCAGATGGTACCATAGGATCATCCAACATGGTGGGGTCGTATGGTATCAAGACCCCATCTAAAATGTCATGGTGTACAACCATAACTAAGGATCCCCATTTGACCTCTTCTATCATTAGATCTTTAAAACCAAAACTAGATAGATATTATATCACATTTATATCTCAAAATCTATTTATCTACTATAATCATATGCAACTAGTATTTTATATCAGAGCTTAAAATTTTAACATTTCTCACTAGTCCTAGTGTCACCAATCATAATATTTTTATCTACTCATCCCCTAAGCACCTCCTCTATAGATCACCTCCCCACCATTAAAAATCCAAGAGTCACCACTCATGCATGCCATGACCCTCTCCTGAGAGGTGCCTCTATCGACTAGCTCTATCTTGGACTAAATATTAGGTATTCATGTGATGTTACCCTCACCTAATCCCACTCTCATTTACAATGATACCATGTATAGTGTGGCTGAGGTGGTCACTAATCTTGATGTGGTGCCTATTATGGTGCTTGTTGCATCCTTACATCTACATCCATGTCCTCTCCTCCTTCAACTACCTGCTATCATGCTTGACCAGTCCATGGTCTCATATGCCATGGCTTAATCTTGGGTGTCTTGATTGTTACTCCTAATATTCTCCCCCTTATCTCTCTAGAATGTCATGCCCAAAAAACAATAACTACTAGAGGGGTTACTAGGTGAAAGAGACTAAATTGGCCTGGTAAGTGTACCACTAGCTACAGCTCTACCCACCAAGTATAGTGTCTTGTGATACACACCTAAGCTAACCCTATTACCATGGTCAAACAATTATAACAAATAGTAGTAATGTGTGTGTAAGGATACCACATGATCTCCCCTCATATGATCATATATAAATCTAGGATATGGGGCATAACCTATCCTACCTAGTCCTACCACCTAGTCACTTGAGGTAACCTCTCATCCACCATATAGGGAAACCCAGCTAGTTGATACATAGAGAACCTCTCGTATATCTAGGCACTTAACAAAACCAATAGCCCCATGGTTTTCTACCATATGGATAACATCCTATACATTTCATGCATGAGTTAGACCCAGATGATAGACCCAAAGTCATATAACACTCCTTGATCTAAAATGTCTTGGGATAAGGCTATCATATATAGAAGTACCTTACCATCCAACTTGTGACACAATATTTTTGTTGTCACAAGTTAGATCATGGCCTTCTATATGTCTAGAATCTATGTGATATATATATCAAATAAGCTAACTTGTAAACCTAGGTATATCATATCTGAGTATGTTACCCACCTGACTAGTGTTCATCTCTCCTCAAGATCATTATATGTCCCTATGATCACTGGTGACCCTCCTAATGGTAGTCTAAATAAATAATAGACATCCTCTAGTGTGATACCCACCTATATGGTATCCACATACACAATCCATTAAAAAGTGTTGTTTAATCATTCCCATGCTCTAAAGAACATGACAACAAGATCAACATTTAGTGGGATGCACCTCATCTCCATAATACCTCCAAATCTTAGTGTAAATAGCCATGCTCTATCTATGTCCATCAATCACTCCAACAGATTTGATAGCCATGATGTGTCTATTAGTCACCAATACCTCTAGCATCTTTGCAAAATATCAAACAACAAAGGATGTATCAGATCTCCATGTCATTAATAAATCAAAATACATTCTTAAAATTTCACAAAATTTCACTAGTTTGATTTAGTTTTTCTATTTTCTATGTAATCAACCTATGCAATAATAAATTATCCCTATATTTTATTTGGGATACTACATCAGCCCTATCAAATTCTTACTAAATTGGCCTATCCAATATTAGATCATCCACTTTATTTCCTTGCGATACTATATCAGCCCTATTGTACATAGTCAACCTCTGTTAGGAATACTATAATGACCATTTCAAATAGACTATATCAGCCTTGTTATACATGATCAACCTTTTCTTCATTAGTAACTAAGTTAACCCTATGCTATGCAGCCAGCCCCCTTCTTATCAAACTAAATCAGCCCACTGCTATGTAGTTGGCCTTATTACTATCACCCACCTTAAGGACTAAGTCAACTAGTTAGACTTTGTCCATCCACAACAATGAATTTTTGACCATTTACCATAAATATCTTGGGAATTTATTGGTTTAACTTATTCCTACCCAATACCCTATTATACCCTTAGTGTACCTAAAACTTTTCTAGGGTTCATTTTGGTTCCTTGATTTTGCCTACCTATTACTTTTATATATTTAGCTCACTTTTAAATCAAAATATTCAAAAATTTGAAATTTTTAGTTGTTTACCTATGCGGCACTTGTTTTGGCCTCTATGCATCTTCCCCATCTCAGTTATCATCTCATCATCGTGATGGTAATCTGGTCTCCAAATGGGTCTCTCAGAGCTTTGTTTTCTTAGAATAGTAAAATAACAAATGAATTATTTTTCACCCTATTTATATTTACTATTCAAAATTATTTAGCTTTCAAATATTTACCATCAGATTTCATATTTTGATCATATCTTTATTTCTACTAGCACTTTATTTTAAATCATAAAATGTTTTGGAATCTTGACATCATAAAGACTATTTCCCCTATTATATGTCTATGTTTCAAAAAGTGTTTTTTTCACTCTTTTTCACTGATCTATATAGGTTTGCCTAAATGTTATCTACATTGGACACCTTTAAATTTATCGTATTTATTTTTTTATCTACAACACTAAGGTAAATAAAGGTGTGTGTTTTTAAATTTTATCCTTTCATTTTATCTTATTTGCTCTTTACTTTTATTTAGCCTCATCATTGTGTGTTGTTATGTTCTTTTCTCGAAGCACCATCTCATGTTGCACCTAAGTGACACATGATGAGATTCAAGTGGGGAATATGTATACACATAATATTTTAAAACTTTATTAATTATTGATGCTTTCTTTCTTGTAGGAACCCATCGAGTCTCAATCTCTCTAAGTGTAGTCTTAAAGGGTGTACCGAGAAAGGGGTGGACAGACCATTGGTGCTTCATAGGATTATTGTCCCTTACTACCACTTTCTATGTATACAAACATATCTTAAAAACATTCTCCTAAGCTTTGATTCCTATTTTCCACCCTCCTCTATTCATTTTAGCCTTTATTATCCCTTCCCTAGCCTAAAATCCTTTTTGATAGTTTACGTTACACTGTCATCCCCATCAACCTTGTACTCTAATTGATAAAACTTATTTAGGGTCTATGTCGGCCCTTGACTGACTTAGACCAAGACCTAATTTTTTTTGTTAATAATGATACAAGATCGATTGGATAGACCTTGCCGGCCTAAAATTTTAGAAAGGACTATGGTTAGATCTACCTATATAAACACATCCATTTCATCATTTATTAATAGAAGAATTATTATATATATATATATATATATATATATATATATAGTGCATATGCTTATACACCATTCTACTTGAGGAACATAGCTTAGGGTTTCATACTTTCTTTGGAGATACATATCTTATCTCATGGATAAGTATTTTAGATACATTAATAGGTTGTGTAGCCTAGAGCTAATTTATCTTTGTCATCCTTAAATGCCACATCAACCTCTTGAAAAACACCTTAGACAAGGGAGAGATTAAGGCTTGATGGGTTTGTTTTTGAAGGTAATTATTTCTAACTTTGTTCCTCCTTTGTAAGAGTAGATATATTTGCATTTGTACTTCTCTCCCATGAATTAGGATTTTGTATACATTGACGTGAGTATATGTCTTCTATGCATGTTTAATTTTTATGTTGATTACCCATACTTTGTGCCACAAGCTTTTGTGAGCACTAGATTAAATTTTTGCTTTACTTGTTATTAGTTTAGTGAATATGAAAACATAGGACCTACTTTGGGTTATTGCATAATTTTACTTGATTAGAGGCTTTATAACCCTTCATAGTGAATTTATTATGGTAAGATATTCCTTGGCTAGGTATAGTAGATCCATCTTAGTCATGACCCTTAATATCTAATGTATAAATAATCAAAAGTTTGAGTACGATTTATCTTCTCTGAGATATGATTGATTTATAGATCAGTTACATTTCTCTTTGTATATAGGGGCAACTCTCCTCATGAATAAAATGGGACTAAACACCATTCCATCTTGCTTAGGGATTTCATTTTAACAAATCAATGAACTCATTTGGGTAATATTTTTTTAGCTCTTAAAGATATTTAAGATAGTCGGAGGGAGCTCTTTATAGAGGATACTACCCAATGAATATCTTATCTTAGAATATTTGAGGTATTTCAAAGTCCTCTCATAAATTATTTATGTGAACTATCTATCAATACTTTATAAATTTAGATTTTTTTGTCTACAAATTTTTTAAATTTTAGGGTTTTTTTTGCAAACTAATATGAAATGAATTTGATCTAACACTACTCAATTTTTCACCTCGCATGAAGACAGTCATGACAATGCTAGTATTTTAGTTTCCCTATAATTTTATTTTTTTAATTATTGTCATGGGGGTTAGTCTATCACACCATGCTATTTTGATTCTCCTTAACATTAATGGACATTTATTAGGGGTATTTAATATTTACACCACTAATGATGGTTTTGATAGATCAAATTTATGGTGATATTTGGATGATAACTTAACCCTGCCCACTTGAATTGTGTGTATGTATTTTAATATGGTGGAGAGTTCAAAGACAACGTTGGTTCTTTGCCAATGTAATGGTGTGTTGGATAACATGAGGTATGGTATTACTTTAAAAACTAGTTGGGTCTGGTGACCTTCTCTTTTGGTGTCATACATTAACTTTCAATACTTAGTTTACACATGGTCTAATTTCCACACCAATGATAATAGGCTCCTCAAAATATTGGAAAAATATATGCTTTTAGAGAAAAATGTATTCTTTTTTTATGTTATTAATGGATATCCTATCAAAATACAATTTGAATATGTTTTATCAGACCATAATCTCATCACTTGTAAAGTGGAGTGGAGTAAAAATGACTTCAAAGTGCCATGCAATCAATTATTCCTAAACATCTCCTTCCTCTACCATGGGGACACCATATGTCTCATTACTTGGGTTTAGATTTTGGCACTATGACTAAATTATGTTGCCAATTCGATAGAGTGGTGGAATGAGGCCATCATTCACACCACCACCTTTCTCCACAACTATGGTAAAAATAATTCTTGTGTTTGAAAGCAGGTTGATGGATTTGTGCTTAAAGAATACCAAAGAATCATTCATCTCCTTGAATTCAATCCTTTTGACTCATAGATTAAAATTGAATTTGCCTCTCTCAAACACCAAATCAAAGTGGAAAATAATCATGAAACCAAAGGGGCACAAATTCACACTCACCTCTATTGGATCAAAATTGTTGATAACACTTCTAAATAATTATTGAAATCTCTTAAAGACAAAAAAGCTCAAGATCATATCAATTCCATCAACTCAGCCCTTCTAAGACTAACTAATCTCTCTGACATCTCTGCTACTTTTCTAGACCATTATAAATTAGTATTCTAAGCCCATGAGGAAAAAATTGAGCAAACTCAAACTTTTTAGGAATGCTTAGATGTAGTTCCTCACAAACCCAATTTAGTTGACCAAAAGTTATACGATGTGCCATTATCTCGTAGTGATATTTATCATGAATTGCATTGCATAAGTAATTTCAAATCCATGGGCATTGATCGATTCTTGTGTGAGTTTTATAAAGCCACTTGGAAATTTGTTGGTCCTGATTTGCTCCAAGTCTTCAAATAAGCTCTACAAAAAACATCTTTAGGTTCCCTTTTCAATAAAATAAATATAAAATTCATACCCAAATATAGAGACCTATAGCTTATCACTGGCTAGCACCTCATCACCCTAATCAATGTGTCATAAAATATCTTTATTAAATATATAATTAACCTCCTCCTCATATTATTTGTCATTGTTAGACTTGAACAAATGGGATTTATCAAAAATAGTTATATCCTAGATAACCTTATTATTGTGTTGGAAGGTATGGAATGGGACAGAGCCTCTTTTTATAGAACCATATTTTTCAAACTTGATTTTGGGAAAGCTTATGATAGGATTGAGTGTTCATTCTAGAAATGCTTCAAGATTTTAGATTCTACTTATTCTTTAGTTCATCTATCCAAACCCTCTTTTTGGATGAATCAGCCTATATCATTATCAATGGCCTCAAATATGACACTTTTGACCTCTTTTGATCCATATGTCAAGGTTTCCTTCTTGTATAAACCTTATATTTTTTTGTTTGCTTAAGATCTTAGATATATTTTGGTGCACATAGTAGAGTGGGGTTTCATTGGTGTAATTTTTATTCCTGATAGATCCTCTTTACTAATCAATGGTCATTTTATTGATGAAAAATTTCTCACTCTTGAAGATTAATAAAAGTATTTTAAGGAGGTTATGTCATGTTTAGACACTTTTTTCCTAGCTAATGGCTATAGCTTGTAGTGGAATAAAACCTGATGCTTTAAACAAAGTATGATGCCTATGCCTAATTAGTTACATCACTAAAAATGGAAATGGATTTAGAGATGGGAATAATTTAAGTTCTTTTTCATTCCCTTTGCCTTTTATAGTTCCCCTACAAAGATATGAAAACATTTCATAAATAGAGTGGAGAAAAAGGTTAATTCCTAGATCACCAAACCCCTATCTTTAACAAAGAAATTCTAAGTGTATACTAAGATTTTGGTTGCTACTCATTTTTACTATTCCTCCTTCTAGGGGCCCTCTAAATCCTCATATGACAAATTGGCTAAGATTATTAGAGAAATTATTTGTTTTAATACCAAAACCTTGGGTTTCCACATAGTTGCTTGTGATATTTGATGTCTTCCTTTTAATAAAGGAGGTATGTGGATCATTGAAATATATAAGTAGAGAATTTCCCTATGTGATAAGTGGGTTTTTATATCCATTTAAGGTATTGAATCATGGAAAATTATCCTATGTCATTGTATCTCTTATGGATCTCCCTATGCTAAATCTAGTTGGAAAAATATTAGTTTTCACACTCAATTGATCACTCATGATGATGTCAAAATTTAAGGCTCATTTGTGGATAAAATCATTTGGAAATATTTTGAAACTATTAAAAATCATTTAAAATGGGTTGGTGATGGATTTTTTAGTGGTATTTCTTTCAATGACCATAATATCTAGTGGTCTTCTATCATGAGCAATCCTAGCCTACTTGTTGGATCACCTAGTATGAAAACTTTAAGAATTTTAAAAAGAGGAATTAAAATTATAAAGGGTTTGGTTTCACCTTTTAATCATTCCCCTTGGCCCATATTAAAGGAAAAATTCAATTTAAACAATTATAAATTACCAATTATTCTTAGCATTTAGGAGCTAATGTTAGATGCCATTCTCCATGAATTGGGTATGTAACCTCCATGATCCCAGTGGAAAGATTAGAGGTGGAAATTTAATACTTATTTTGAGAATTATTGTCTAGGCCTCCTATATCATGACATGATCCTCTTATCTCTAGATCTTGGTAAGATCAATAAGTGTTTTAACCTCAATTCCTCACCTAGTACACGGTGTGTCCGACTTAAAGAAATTTAGAATGAGAAGCTTGAACCCAAGCTTACTCATTTCCTCTAGTGTATGGTTTATCAAGGCCTTATACTTGGGGAGAATATTCCTCATCTTATATTTACTCAACCCACATGTCCATCTTTATCTAGACCCAAGCCCTTGAAGCATATATTTTAGACATGCCCAAAATTTGAGTCTGCTTGGGAGTTGATACATAGTCTATTTTATCCCTACCATCCTAAAAATTTCTCATGGAATTTGGCCCTCTTTAGGGATTATTTAATTAACTAGAATAGATATTTTTCTTATATAATTTATTCAAAAATGTAATTTTATTTCAATCACATAAAGCTATAAATGTTGCTTTATTTAACAATAAAGAATCATCTTTTCATTTCTTAATTAATGACAAAGTGTTTGTTTTATCTTTAACCTATATACATATTCAAGCCTAATAAAACTAATTTGTCATAGAATTTAGGCATTTATAGGAGTTAATTTACCACTAGGGGAGTACTCCTTGTGCCATGAGTTGCATCCCCCTAGATTGTCCACCATAGGGCTCACCACCTCCAGTGCCTAGATGCCAATCAAGTCATTCCTATAAGCACAACTAATTCTCCACCCCTTATTCTAACTAGAGGGTTTATGTCTACCACTATTATGTGGGAAATATCTCACATGTCCCTCTCAATGTGGATCACCAATTAGTCTTGACCTTATTGGTAGTGTGGTATAGCCTCCTCCTGGGTGGGGAATTATTGTTTCTTTAGATCCTCTAGACCCCATGGATAGATAGGTGGATCTAAATTATCCCTTGGCTAATCATTCATCTTAGAATTCTTAACCACATAAGTATGACCTGAAACCTCCTCCTTCTAGTGTGGTGGATTATGTTTAATTTTAAGATGTGCTTTTTATAGTTGCTCTGGTGTTATTTTATTTTGATTTTTTCTAGTTTGTTTTGAGATGTATTTTACTATAGTATGGAGTTTGAGATGTGAATACCAACCATCTAATTTAATTTTTAATCTTTTGTAAATTTATATTTTATTAATAGTAGTTTTACTGAAGTGTTCTAATAGTAAATATGTTGAGAGATCAATCTCAAGGTTCTTATTTTAGATTTTTCACATATCACATTGATTAATATTTTTGTTATCTTTTTAGTTAATTTTTAATTGATTAGTGATAAATGACATAAATATATTTACATCATTTTGTTGTTAGTGTAGATTTTTATTCCATTTCATGGTTATTCCCTATACATGTTTAGTTAGTTTGCTTAGGTGTCCTTTTAGGATATTATGAAAGATAATCCCACAATCATGAGGATGTGAGGACATCTTTATCTTTCATCTATATAATGTATCTTCCTAAAGATTTTATGGATAATGATGCTAATGCTAATATTACAATCTTTAAGTTATTGAGTAATAAGCTTCTTCTATATCATGTTTTATTTCCCTACTACATAGGTAATTTCTTCATGAATTCAATCCTATCCAGATAGATCCTTGATTATGGCCCACTCTGACATGGTGTCAGATCTCTTCTAGTGGATGAATGTCATTGGTCATGTTGTGAAATATTGAGTTTCAATTTAAATGTTATAGATCTACCATTCATTGACCTAGTATTAAAGATACACTCTTTCATAAATTTTTCTCTTTTTCTAGGGTCCTTTATTGATCCAAATTTAAGAAAATAAGACAAATGTGTCTCATGTTATTCATATTTCATCTCATAAGTTTTCATGAAAAAACCTACACCATTAGATTCATAAGGTGTTAAACCCCTAGGATCAGTTGTAAACATGACCTAGTTTCATGACAGTCAATTTTTGCCTTTTTTGGAAGGTTTAAAGGTTTTTTTGATGATTTCATGCAAATCCATATAGTTGGGTTCTCCAATAGAAAATCAATTTCTAGGTTTTATAAAATTTTAAATATATTTTGTGGGTCTTTGGTGATTTTTTCAGAGCTATACCAGAGCTAAGTTTTTTATAGCTTGGTAGAAAATTCACACCTCCTTGCCCCTGCTAGAATGATCACTTGTCACAACAATCCTCATTCCTAACATCAAAGTTTTTAAATTGTCTAGCCCTCAATATTAATATCAAATTTTATAACATTATGTGCAAACATCATCTTCAACATTGGACATCTTAGCTACATTAGTCGGCTAAAATCTTGATGTATCAGGACCTTCAACTACACCCACAACTTATAAGTCTGACATCGAGACTTTTGATTGTAGTCACAATCCATAAGTCTAATGTGTCAAGACTTTTTATTGTACACATAATTCATAATTCTAACATTGGGATTTTTGATTGTGTCAATAGTCCATAATCCTGACATTGCAATTTTTGGCTGCTTATGCAATCCCCAATTATGATTGCATCGGGGATGACTACTTCTAACAAGAACTCTGATGATTGTTGGGAAGCTCAAAATTTTTTTTGACTATACCAAACCATTACAGGTTTGATGAAAAACCCTAATGACTATAGAGAGGGGTCATTTTTCCACCTTGGTACATTCTACCTCCAAAACTTAGATGATAGACATGGGTACATCAAATGTAATCCCATGAATTTTGACACTATTCATTAAGAAATTTGAGTCATTTTATGATGACATCACTCCCACACCAATAAAATCAATCAAGAGGGCATCATCATCCTACCCATTATCCCCCTGATCACATGAGAATTTAAGTTTTTGGTCACAACCAACCCAAGGAATATTAACTTTACCTAAAAAAAAGTTGGCCAAACTTTTTACACAAAAAAATTTAAACCCAAAAAATTTCAAATTAAAACAAAGTGGGGATTATTATTTTTTTGCGACCAAGAAACATTCAAACTTTCATAACTTTTAGCTGATACCTCCTTTTTGGTTCTATTTTTTTATGGTGCCATTTTTTTTAAAGTGCAATTTTTTTTTATCTATATGCGTTAGTGATATTCTTATGCTTTTTAAAATTGAACACGTATAGATTCATGGTAGTTACATATAATTTTCTATCTTACATACTCAATTCAACACATACTTCCTTAATACAATGGATCAATCTCAATTTTTTCTTCTTAATCCATTCAACTAAAATGAGTGGAAAGTAAGAATACAAATCCTCTTGAGGAGTAAAGACTTACACTAGATTATATGGGTAGAAAAATAAAACCAACACCGGATGCAAAGAAGGGGAAGTGGTATAACATAAGTGAGGAAGCTTATGATATATTATGTTTGTCTATGTATCCCAATTTTCTCTTTCATAATGAATCTAAAACTAATCCTAATGGAGTGTGGACCACATTTTAAACATTATTTAAGAAGCAAAAAATCATGAGGGGTCATGAGTTGGAGAATAAGCACATCAGTTTGAGTCTAGGTGATTTTAATATGATGCAGACTTATTCACAAAGTTCAAATTCCTCATGTTACAATTGAAACTATGTGGCATTGACAAAAATGATGATCAAATGATTCTTTCCATCCTTGCCAAATTGGGTTTTGTATGATGAAATTTTGAGAAATGAGATTTGATTATGCAATTGATATCAAAAAATGCCCAAATCTACAATCTAACATTAAAATAAAAAACCATTAGATTAAAATGCAATACAATGAATCATTCAACACGCCATCCTAATCTAAAGATAAATGTTCCCAATCAAGATTCAAATAAAAATAAGACTAAAGAATATCTATGAAGATTGGATTTCTTAAAAGTAGACTTAGATTTTTGGTATGATGTTAGCTTGATCTTGGATTACATGGATTCATGGATAACTTGATGAATTGATGTATCATGGATTGATTGCACGTTCCTTAGTTGGAAAGTAAGGATATGGTGTGTTTAAATAGGTAATTGAGGGAGGATTAAAAATGAATTAAAATTTATTAGAAGCCTCTAGATTTAGAGTCTTTTAGATATGATAGAGAGAATAGAAGAGGATTCTAGAATTGGAGAATTCTATAATCCATTAAGGGATAAGCAAGATTGGTAGGTGGTTAGATATGTGATTAGGGACTAGGGATGTAGGAGAGCCTAAGAATAGGTTAGGGTAGGTGGGATTGGAGTTTAAAATTATAATATAATGAATAAGTAAGATTAGTTAACAAATAAGATATGATTAGAAGAATTAATAGATTTATGGGATAAGAATAAGGTTAACATAATGAAGGGGGATGCTTAGATAAAAGACTATAAGGGGTGATATTAGGACAAAATTAGAAGAGATAAATGATATTAAATTAAATAGATGAAATTAATGTTGATTAATAGTAGTATCAGTGATGATAAATAAAATGATCAAATTTAGATATATACATTTTACCCCTCATTGAAAGGGAATTGTGAGCAAACAAAGTATAAGGAATAATGGTCTTTTAAAGAAAAACAATTGCATGGATGAATATTAGTAAACATTGTTAGTGGGTATAATTTACCCTTGAGGGGACATGTAAGGATGAAGAAGCTGGATGGCCACTCAAAAAGAAGAAAAAAGGGGCAAGATGTGATGAAGAGATAAGGGGTTAGGATGTTATATGTAAGATCGATGATGAATAAGATGAGATTGTAGACATAATATTAGCCACCAATGGCTTCATACCCTACTTTATAACAATTCTTACCAACCATTGAACATCTTACTTAAGAATTTCTAAATGTCTTAAAGTTGGCTTAAGAATATGCAATTAAGTTAATTTATCCAAAAAATCAATTAAATAGAGCAAATTCCCAAATAAATTAAATCAAAATCTTGGAAATGTTCAAAAGCCTAAAAAGGATTAATTAACATGTGATTTCTAATCAAGTCCTAATTGAATTCATCCTTGAGAAATTAATGAATTATTAAAAAGGAAATTCAAAATCAAGAATATATTAGGAATTAATCATTACCATTTGTGATTTGTCTAAAATCTAAAAATATCTCAAACCATGCCTATTCCATGCTAATCATGAGGTTTGGATATATTTTAACTCTACTGGGGTTAATTAAGCAAACCTAGGTTAGGATTTAACTCATTTCAAGTTTATTTCAAAGCCTATAAATACAAGCATATATCTATTAATTTAGAGAGCTTGGACATAATAATGTTATAATGTAGGATCTAGGGCATGAAATAAATACATAATGTTATAATTCCAAAATTCCAAGCCAAGACACTTTGAACAAACATCAAGCTACAAAAGCCAAGCCAACCATGGTGCTAAGAGATGGATATAGCCAAGACCCATTGATGAAGACTTATTGAACACAATCCGAGCAAGCCAAATGAATAACTTCTTAGATTATTCAAAGATTTTGTAAGGAATTTATGTGTAAGTTATTTACATTTTTAGTTGTGATTTGTTTATTTGTGTTTCTTCACCATTCTCCTCCTTTTGATCTAGGTAAGGTAGTGCTATGAATGTTAGTGTGTTATTTATTTCATTTTAAGTTGATTTTATTTATTTCATTATGAAACTAACATATGATCTAACCACCCTCCTTGAATTCCTTGATCACAAATGGCACACATGATGGGACATGTACCCTACAAAGTTACTCTTAAAGAATTCTAGGTCATTTTACTAGTGATTTTTATGTCAAAATTTGATCTTGTTTTCCAAAGAAGGTGAAAATTTTAAGTTAAAGTACATTTTTTGCTTCTCACGAGTTTATTGTATGTAAATCATGGATTTTATTTCTAGACTATAATATCATAACTCACACAGAGGAAATATTTCAATATCATGACTCTACAGTTGTAGTTTTGTCAAAACCACAACTTAGTAAATTATGATATTGTATGATAATTAGTTGTTTTATGTCTTATTTTTTAGTGGTCATGCCAAATTTTTGGGTTAAACTACAAAATTGCATCTTGAAAAATTGCATTTTTACATTGTGAGTTATGTTTTTGTACTGTGGAGTTGTATTTTGTAGTGTGCAGACTCAAGAGCTAATAAGTCATCTTTCAGAGATTCATTTGTGGTTATAAAAATAATAATTTTGAGGATTTTTTTTAAAACCACGTGTTTTATCCTAAATTTTTATAATATGCTATCAGTTTACCTTCCAGTTGCATATTTTTTTCACAAAATCTTGAAATAGGACTTTTAATCTTTTAAAAGTTTCTAATTATTGTTTCTTGGTTTCATTACATTGTGTTTTCTTTGTCTAATCATCCTATTATAGTTTTTTTTGAGATTTTTTACTAACATTGAGCTTAATAATGATGTACTAACCAATATCGATCCTCTTCGATCGATATCAGTTATTTTCTAAAACTTGTTTTTCTTACCCATGAAAGTGATTCAAAGAAGAACATTACTGTCTAAAAATTACAGGTCACGGATGGGTTTTGAACACAAGTTTACATGTTTAAATAAATCAAACATTTCATTTTGGGATTCTAAAAATAATTAGTCAAATCTTGAACATTTCAATTTGGACACTAAAATGAACATGTTAGACCTTGCACATTTGAATGTTGGTGTTTAAAATGAATCTAAGATTGGCTAAGTCTTACAAACATTTCATTTTTAATGATTAAAACAATATTTAAATCTTCAACATTTTCAAATTCATGTCTTAAAATGAACTTAGGCTAAATCTTGAACCTTTCAATTTTGGGCTTAAAATAAACCTAAATGTTTTTACTTAATTTGGTTTTGTGTAATTCTTTCCATTTTTGCACTTAATCCAAGGGGCCTAGTAATGAAAAATGTCACTTTAAATTTTGTGCTTAAAATAAAACCTCACTTGCAATTCAAGGTAAATTTTAGTGGCAAATATTCATTAATTCACAAATATTCACTTTTTGGTAAATTGTATTTGGTGATTTTTTAGGAGTAGTACATAGGACCCATTTGCCTAAATTTTTTGATGTAAATGTTTTTAGGGATCAAATCATCAATTTTTTATAATAATTATGGGATAATGGGATCATCCATATAATTCACCATATATATAGTACATATATATTTGAATTCATCTCAAAGAAATATGCAATTTAAAAAAAATCATCTCAATTTGAATTTGTATACAAACATTACAGTCTTAGAAAGTTGATGTTCAGTGTTGTTTGACTGAATTATGGTGTTATCACCCAATAACATCATAATTTTGTTTCTTGATAGCATACTATAATTTAACAACATGTTGTCACTCGATAACATGTTGTCACTCAGTGGCATGCTGTGATGTGACTGAATAACTTCTAGAGGCCATAACTTTTGTATATGGAATCAGTGTGAGACAATTTTTTATAAATTGTATATCTTCTGAAGAAGAATCTAAATTTTATCATGCCATTATGTGACATAGTTCCATCATGAAACTTGTTGCCATTATGTGACATATTACTATCATACGAAAACATAATGTGCTGCAACTGAGCACCAACTTCTAGAGGCCATAACTTTTGCATATAAAATTGATTTGAGATGATTTTTTTTCAAATTGTATAGATTTTAAAGAAAAATATAAATTTTGGTATGTTATCACATGACATAATGATGTTGCATGACATATTTCCATCGCACGATAGCATAATTCACTATAATGGAGCACAAACTTCTAAAAGGCCATAACTTTTACATATAGACTTGGTTTGAGATGATTTTTTTTGAAATTGCATAGATCTTAGAGATTAACACAAATATGCAATAATATTAAAGTTTAGAAAAGTTTTTTATACTATTTTTTAATTTATCCCATTACCTATATGTTTTAACTGTGTAGATAGATGATTGTATGAAAAACTTAAGAATTTTTTTTTTGAAATTTTAATATTGATGAAGGATATGAATTATATTTTCATAAATAAACCTAAGGGGGTTTTTGATATGGTCTCTTAAAATTAACCCTGTTGCAATTGTTTACAAAACTTGTTTGTTGATTATTTGTTTTTCAAAAAGAATTGTGTGTATGCTCTCCCCCATCCCCTATATGAAATTTGTGGGATGAAAAATTCCTTTCCATTACATTTAGTGCCTAGTCCAAGGTGTATAAAAAAATTGCATAGGCTCTCCTCAAAACCTGTATGGTTTTGGGTGATCTAAAAAAACCCTAAAGTATTTTTACTTATTTTTTATTTTTATACATTTTGGTTTGTGAAGGAGATGTCATTACCTTTCACAAGTTCTTTAAAGAAGCATTGACCCAAGGGTTCATCTCTTAATAGTTTTTTAGGCACTCTCCATGGGAGGGTATATAAATTGGGATCACCCCACTAACATGGTAGTTTGAGTAGTTAAACCATCTTCGTTAGTGGCAATCCGGTCCAAAACATTTGATCATTTAGGACATGGCACTACACTAAGAAATTGATCGATGTAGTGGTTATGAAAAAGACAAGCCATTTTCATAATAAACTATTTGTCATGGATTAAATTTACATACTACATTTCTTATGTTCAAAAGTGAAAGTTTGTACACATGAGATTTATCTAGATAGTCATAACTTATAAGTTTTAGTCAACCCCACTTTGCCACACCTTGATAGGATCTAAGATGATATACTTAGTTGTATTTTTTCATTTATTATTTTATTGCTTAATGTGTTAGAACTAAAACTTTATTGTTTATACCATGTCAGAATGAGTATTTTATCCAACATTACTCCATTATTTGAGGAGGTGGTATGCCATCTGTTTGACACCTTGATTTAACTTAGAAAACTTTTGTGTCAAAACATTGTGTGTGGCACTTGATTGAGATAGGTAATGTTATGCTACCCAAATCATTTCAAGTCTTGTGCTTTAGAAGTCTTTGAAACATAAAAATTGTCACATCTTTTGGGAGTGATAACATTGTTACATTTCCTAAATTGTTTAAAAAGACTTGTCTTGTCTTGTATCTAAATTATCATTATTTAAACCAATCATTTATGCCTTGTTGGATCTTTATTTAACATAGTCATGTTGTTCAAATTTACCTAGCTTGTTGGTCATTAACCCTAGTTTACTTTAGTTGAGTCTTTGATTAACTTTTACAAAGTTTGGATCCAAACATTGATTGATTTTAGTTTAGGCCTCGACACGCAGCGGTTAATACACAAATATTTCTCTTTTAGGTTGTGTAATTTAAGTTAATTGATTACTCAAATTTGAAAAAAATATTATTTGTGCATTTATTTAATAGAATCAATCCATCTTCAAAGTCCATTTTTTGTGTTTTATACCAATTTGATCATGTTTATGTCTAGAATCAAGTGTCTAGTCTTTACCAAACTGTTCCAAGATTGTTAGAATAATCATCATCCTTTATTTTAAATCTAGATTTTGATGTCGCATTTTAGCCAAAAGTCCTAGCAATAACCTTGTTTAGAGCCTAGCTTTTGACATCATGTTTGGCCAAAAGTCCTAGTGACTCTTTTTCCTTCCCTATTTTAAACCTATTTAGAACATCTTTGGACATTAGAGTTTAGCATCTTGTTTTTAGGTCATTTTACTTTACCTAGTTTGTGTGAGATATTTAATGTTAGACATTTGATATTATATTATTTTTACCAAGTCTTTGCATCGGATGTTTTGGAGATACAACTTCATCCTCGACCAAGTTAGATAGAGATGAACCCTTTGTATTTTTAGATATAGATTTTTATAGTTTGAATAACTCTAATCCATCTTATTACAAATCATTTTCCATTTGATTTTACCATGGTTCACTATATACATAGTGAAACTATGTACAATCCAAGATATAGAAATGTTAGAGTACAAAAGAACTTTGTTCAAGACCCTTATAAAGATGATGTTGTTTGGGAGATGGATTCTTATCCACCATACAAAACCCAAATATGGGAATATATTCAAGATCCTTTAGCCATTTATTTGGTTAGCACACCTCATTAAATAGATCAAGATCAAGAATAAATGGCCTAATATTTGGATAACATACCTATGGTTGCAAAAAACATTAAAAAACAACCTTATTACATGACCATGACATCATTATATGATCCTAATAGAGTTGTAGAGGTAGGGCATGATAATTTTCCAAATATACCAAGAGGGCCTTATAACATGTTTTATAATCTGAATAATGATCAAGCCTCTTCTAGAAACCCTCATGCCATAGTACCAATGTCATATCAAGATCCACTTATGCTTGTCATGCAAAGAGTCCTCATGGAGAATTCATTTAAATTCATATAACATACCAAACATATCAAAACCTAGCACATAACTAGCAATATGGCCATGTTAAATCCACCTTTTATTTAGTCACTCCCTTCAAAAAAAGTCTTATTTGAGTTGACAGGTTAAGAAAATTAGGATTTAGACCCATTTATGCAAAATACTTAGGTCAACAACATGTTCAATACTCTAACTATTGAGGAAGTGTCTTCTAATTATACCGAAAAAAATGAGCAAAAAATTGTGGAAAATGTGCAAGCAATGTCTAATTTAGACCAAAGTGGTGTTAACACATAAGCAAATATTCAATAATAAAATGTGCCTTTAACTAGCTCCATTAGTCATTCGTAAACTCAAGGAGTAGGAGTTTCTATGTCCCAACCTCAACCAACTACCACTAATCCTCAACCAAATACTTTTTATAGCACCCAACAACAAGGATTAAGTAGTCAACCAATGACCAGTGTTGCACCACAACAGAACGTGATGAATCTTACTCCAACACAATAGGTGATGAGTAATATTCCATAACAATAAGAACCATCCAATCAACCCATGTAGTATATTCAAAACATATTACTACCTAAACAAGGGGAAACTAATGTTTCACCTTGTCAGGTAGTGATGAACATAACTCTTTCATCACAGACTAACATGTCAATTCAAAACCAAATGATGTCTAACCAACTACTTATTAGTATTGGTTAGTGACAGATACCAAATATCCAACATGCATCCACTTCCAAATAGGGATTTATGAAACCAAGAGGTTACAATGTTCCACAAGTACCTACTAGGAAACAATTGCCTTTCATGCCAAATGTGCCACAAGTTCAGAGATAGGGTCTTGGTTCTCAAGTTCCCCCTCAACAACAAAGTATGACTAGTTAGAAACATGTCCCTATTCAACCTTAGTAGGCATAGTAAAACTATATACCACCATCCTAACCTAAATATTCACAAAATCAAACCTACATACCCAACCCTAACTAGATATATCACACTGTAGTACATGTAATTTCAATAATTGGACCAACTCATGCATGCATATTCCTAGTCCATTTCCTAGCCAATCCAATATACCCTAGCAAATACTTTCATCATACCTCGGTTAAAGTAATCCACTTGTGACCATTTAATCATCACCTTAGGCCAATGTTCCCACAAGTTTCCTTGAAAAAGAGCTACAACAAATGAAGGATGTAATTGTTTTCATCCAAGTTAGGAAATAAGTCAAAACATTCAAGTTGGACAACGTGTGTTCTTACCCTTTCAACATGGAGTACTTGTAGATACCATTTCCTCCAGGGTATGAGCCACCAAAGTTTGACAAATATGAGGGGAAAGGTGAACCCAAGGCCCATCTAATGGAATTATTTATTTTGTGCCAAACATTGGCCTATAACAACATATACTTATTGTTTCCAAAACATTTAATAGGACAAGCCTTAGAATGGTTCCTAAAGTTACCAAAGAAATTAGTTTCTGATTTCAATGATCTTTCAAATAAGTTTGTACAACACTTCTCTTACAACCTCAAGCATGAAATTTCATTGGTAGAATTAACATAAGCAAAATAGAAACCAAGTGAAAGCTTCACAATCTATCTATAATGATGGAGAGCCCTTGAAAGCTAATTTACCCATAGTCTACTAGATAAATAACTAGTAATTATATTTATGAAAAATCTACATAGTGAAATATCTTACTATCTGAAGTTAGAATGTATAAATACATCCAAGGAAATCATTGATAAAGGTTTAGTGATTGAAATATCCCTTATTAATAAAGGGATCATTAAACTAGCCTCATCAAATTAGAATAATGGCCATAATTAAAACCAAAATAGTGGCTAAAATCAACATCTAGTCTAAGTGCGAGCATCATACCCAGCACAGACCAATAACAATGATAGACCCAAAAAATTTAATCATGACAAGATTGATGTATAAAATAAAGTAACAGAGTCGTGACATGTCCAAATGGTGCAAACACTGTCTACTCAGCCTATGCCACCTTTCAACTTACTCGTAACCAACAACCTCTTCAAAAATCATAGCAAACACAACAACCTAGACCAACATAGAAAATACAACAAACGTAGCAACCTGTGCCTTTACAAAACCCTCCTCCATGAAGAAATCTACGTATTCATCATGCCTTCCACAACCTAAGAGAACCCATCAAATCAATATTTTGAAAACTTGTTACAACTAACCTGATTGAATGGCCTACTCTAAAAGAACAATTTTATGAGGGCAAGGACATGTTAGACTGGTACAGGCCAAATTAATTCTATGATTTTCATAGGTTTACCATAATTTATAGCATTATGTACAACTCAAACATATCATTAAAAATATGTTGGAAAATGGAGAGATCATATTGGATCATTGAGCTTCCACCTCCAATCAGAACCTTGGTATTTATCAAAATCCTCTTCCCTAACATAATAATCAACAACAACAATGACCAGTATAACATCAACAACAATAGTATCAACAATCAAAGCCAAACCAATAGAATCAACGAAACCAATAATGACAAAACAATGGACAAAACCAAGATCAGAATGATGGTAACAACTAATAGACCTACCATACAGTTGCACATAACTATAACTTAGTTGTAGGACATATTGCAAGAGGTCACATAAAAACCATTTCAATTAATACAAGACCAAGTACCAATCAGACAAGACCATTGATAATCATACCAAATCAACCAAACCTTTCTAGTAATCCTTCCTTGACTTAGGATTGCACATAGGCTAACCAACAAGTAGGGATTCCCATGTTTGAACATTATATAGATAACTTTTCATTATCCTATGGCCATGCACAAGTGCAATAAAAAACAAAATTTATCCTACCTAGTCCCTTTCCACCATCGTTTTTAAGTAATAATGGCCATGTATCTAATCTTGATTGTGCAATCACAACTCATTAATCAAGGATTACCATACCGGGCCCAAACCATCTACCACTTCACCCATCATCCAACCTGTTAGGAATAAAACACTTATAAATATAGATCTATTATTACCATAAACCATATCTAAAGCTATATAATAAAATGCATCATGAAAACATTCCTTAATTTACCATTAATATGAAATCATAAATGAGAGTAAGATAAAAATAACACAGATAACACATATCTAACGCGGTTCACCCAATGTGGGCTACATCCACCAATGAAAGTTTTCAAATAAATTAGTAATCTAAAACAATATTACAATAAAATCTCATATAGATAGAAAAAATTCTTATAAAAAGTATTGTACAAAAACTACACTTTCACCTGCACCTACACAATGTTGTATCTCACAAGTTGTTAAACCACACCTTGTAATGAACACTTTCACTTTGCAAAACACCTGCACTTTAAATCTAATCATCAAAGCCACACCCTAAAAATAAACCATCAACCTCTAAAGGCCACACCACACCTTGTATATATAGAAAAATGAAGAAAATCCATAAAAGGAGGAGCAAATATGCAATAATTATCCAAGATAAGCATTATCCAACATGTGACAACCTTTTTCCACCTCATCAAGCCTATCTAAAAGCTCTCCCAAGGATAAATTTTCCATATTCATCTTCTCCACCTTCTAAGGACACATTTTCCCATGAACATGTGATCACAACCAACTCTACTCAACAAGGAAGGAGTTCCCTTTTCCAAAAAACAATTACCTTCCTCAAAACAAGGAAGTCAACATGGGAAAAGGCATCTAAAAACTAACTCCATGAAATATGGAATACATAGAAATTAAGAATGCTAGAAATATTCCACTCACATGTGTAAAACATGAAAATTATGCCCCCACATCTTTGGAGCTCTTTAATCCCCCAAAATTTAATCCTATGGTCACGTGATAGCCCCAAAGGGCTCCATACTCAATAATATTCCACTTGGAGACCATTTCTCCTAAAAATAATCTATCACTTCTCCATGATCACTAAGGCCAACCAAATATGAGCATAGTCTCAACTTGTCCAATGTGACCACCTTGGTCATCATATCTGTAGGATTCTGGCTAGTATGAATCATTTCTAGCTTCACTAAGTTCTCCTCCAAAGCTGTCATAGTGAAGTGATAATGTAACTGAATGTGTTTTGTCCTTGAGTGGAAATTAGAGTTCTTTGTCAAATGAATAACACTCTAAATATCATTGTGTAGTCTCCTAACTTATTTCTCATGCCCCAACTCTTAAAACAACTCCTGTAACCAAATTATATCCTTGCTAGCCTCTATGGTTGACAAAGCCACAACCCTTTGTATCCTAAAAATCTATCTAACTATTGTATCTCTAATAGTAAATATATATATTGTCGTACTCCTCCTGTTATCAATATCCCTTGTCATATCTAAGTCCACATAACCATACAAAGTGGTATCTGATCCACCATAACATAATGCAAAATCAATGGTTCCTCTCAAATATCAAAGAATCCATTTTACTACCTACTAATGCTCATAACCTAGGTCACTTATATACTTTCCCACAACTCACACTACATGGTTAATATCGAGCCTAGTACAAACCATGGCAAACATCAAACTACCAACTACCAACTACCAAAGAATAAGGTACCTTGGACATATTAATCTTTTTAGCTTCCATCTTGAGATACTTCTCCTTTGATAATCTAAAGTGCCTTGACAAAAGAGTACCAACAAATTTAGCATCCAACATACAAAACCTTTCCAAGACTTTCTTCACATACTCTGATTGGGATAAAACTAGCTTCCTCTCCTTCCTATCATGAGTAAACCTCATACTAAGGATTTAATTTGCAGCACCCAAATACTTCATAGCAAAGGAATTACTAAGTTGTTTCCCTAGCATATGAATATGATGTATGTTCTTTCCTATAACTAACATTTCATCCACATACAAGCATAAAATAATAAAGGAACCATCATCAAAATGTTTGATGTACATGCAATGGTCATAATTACACATTTTATATTCTTGTTCTAACATAAAATAATCAAATTTTTGTACCATTATTGTGGAGCTTGTTTAAGGCCATATAAGCTCTTCTTTAATCTGCACACATAGTTCTCCCTCCCTTTGATGTCATATCCCTATGGCTGCTTCATATATAACTCTTCATCCAAATCACCATGAATAAAAGTAGTTTTCACATCTAATTATTCTAAGTGCAAATCCTCAACTGCAACTAAACCAAGAATAGTCTTAATATAAGTCATTTTTACAATTTGGGAGAAAATCTCATCAAAATCAATACTTAATTTTTGTGCAAACCCCTTGAACACCATCCTAGCCTTATACCTTTTTCTCCCTTGATCCTCTTATTTCATTCTGAATATCCATCTTTTTGGTAATGCACTCTTGCCCTTGGGTAGCCTTACCAAATCCCATGTTTGGTTATTCATGATATATCTATGCTCATCATCCATGGCTTGTTCCCACTTCAACTTGTCATCTACCTACATTACTTCCCTATAACACTCTAGTTCTCTATTGTTAGTGAGTAATAAATAATTCAAATAAGGATAAAAATGCTCAGGTGCTCTTCTTACCCTAGAATATCTTCTTACCATAGGAGGTTGGGGTCCTTATGTAGAAGGTTTCTGAACTAAATCCTTGGATACTTTTCCATTTGCATTGTCATCTAATAATGTGTACTCTCTTTGTTCCTGATCTTGTTCTAACAACTGATCCTTATGCATGACTTTTTCATTAAAGACTACATCTTTAGACCAAAATATTTTATTATCTTTAATCCATAAACAAAAACCAAAGTCATCCTGACCATAACCAACAAATGTGCATTTATTTGATTTAGCCTCTAGCTTGGTCCTATCCTCTTTATTGATGAGAACAAATGCTTCACATCCAAAAACTCTAAGAAAATAATAATCAACATTCTTACTAGAACAATCTTGTTATAGAATGCCTCCATCCAAAGGCATAAAATGTCCTCTATTAATTAGATATACTATTGTGCTAACTACTTATACCCAAAACTATAAAGGCAACCCTGCATGTAACCTCATGCTCCTAACACATTCCATTATTGTTCTATTCATCCTTTCAGATACCCCATTCTACTATGGAGTCCTTGGAACCATTCTTTGCCTATGGATTCTATTGTTAGAACAATAATCAAATAAAACATTACTACAATACTCACCTCCATTATCTAATTTGAGACCTGTTTCATTCTCAAGAAAGGCTGTCCACTTCTTAAAAGTGGTAAATATATCAGATTTCTATTTAATGAAATAAACCCAAACTTTCTTAGTTACATCATCAATAAAATTAACATATTAATTAGATCTACTAATAGAAGATACTCGAGCTAGTCCTCATACATTTGAGTGTACTAGATCTAACTTGTGGTCTTTCTTTGTGGATCCAACCTTTAATAACTTAACCCACTTCTGTTTTCCATACACAAAATTTTCACAGAAGTCTGGATCTAGATCTTTCAATCTAGTCAATTTATCTTTTAAGATCTGCATGCCTTTATGGCTCATATGACCAAGCCTATAGTGCCACAGTTGCATCTCCATCTATAGCAACTAAATTAATAGAATCAACACTACTAGTCAAATACAAAGTATCAACTTTCTTACCTCTCGAGATCACAAGAGCACCTTTGGTAAATTTTGAAGAATCTATAGTAAACAATACTGAACATCCCTCATTACCCAATTGCCCCACTGAAACCAAATTCCATCTCAACATAGGCACATGTCTAACATCCTTAAGGATCCATGTGTTCCCATTCTACATCTTAACCAAAACACAACCTTTCCCTACTATCTCATATGGTTCATCATTACCAAGATATATATGTCCTATATTCTCTTGAACATAATCAGTAAAATAATGCCTATGTGGGGTGGCATGAAAAGAAGCCCCTAAATCTAATACCCAAGAGTCAAAAAAAATATCTATAGAAATAATTAAGGAATCTTGACATGATTTACCTGATGTCACATTTACTTCATTCATTTATTCCTTATTGGCATTCTTATCTTGAAGTGACCAACAATCCTTCTTTGAGTGTCCACTCTTTCCACAATGTCAACATATCATTTTGGATCTAGATCTAGACTTAGATCTACCTTTTGACTTTCCTTGGTTGTCTTTGCTCTTGTCCTTTTGCCTCCCTCTAGTATCAATGGATAAATAATTACCTAAAGATGATTCACCAATGGTTTTCCTTTGCATATCCTTGCTAAGGATCACACCTACAACATCCTCAAAATTCAAGCTTTCCTTGGTAGGGACTGCATTACTCACAACCATAAATAAACTATCCCAACTATCATGAAAAGAACATAATATTAACAAATCTATAAATTCATCATCAAAATTGATTCCATGTGAAGTGAGCATACTTAAAATTGTATTAAAATCATTTAGATGATTATCGATTGAACCATTCTCAGACATTTTCATGTTAAACAATCTTTTCATAAGAAATTTTTTATTAGAAGCTGAAGGTTTCTCAAAAAACTTCCCAAGTTTCTCCATGAGATCCTTTATAGTTATCTGATCTGTAATTTTAAATACAATAGAAGATGTAAGGCATAACCTTATGGCTCCTAATTACTTCCTATTAAGTAATGACCAATCTGCATCACTCATACTTATAGGTTGTCCTCTTTTCCCCTCCAAGGGGAGTCAAAGTTCCTTTTGATATAGGTAATCTTCCATCTACATTTTTCACAAACCAAAATGCTTACCATCAAACTTCTTAAATCTAAATCTGATCTCTTCTCCCATAGCTCCCACTCAAGCTAAAAGCCTTCCTATGATTTACCACTTTAGCAAAACACATAACCAATGGCTCTGATACCAATTGTTAGGAATAAAACACTTATAAATCTAGATCTATTATTACCATAAACTAGATTTAAAGCTATGCAATAAAATGCATCATGAAAATATTCTTTAATTCACCATTAATATGAAAGCATAAATGAGAGCATGATAAAAATAACACATATAACACAGATCTAATGTGGTTCACCTAATGTGGGCTACATCCACCAATGAAAGTTCTCAAATAAATTATTAATCTAAAATGAGATTATAATGAACTCTCACAAAGATAAAAATATTTTATAAAAAGTGCTACATAAAAACTACATTTTCACCTACACTTGTACAATGCTATATCTCACAAGTTGCTAAACCACACCTTATAATGAACACCTATACTTTGTAAAATACCTGCACTTTGACTCTGATCCTCAAAGATACACCTTGTAAATAAACCATCAACCTCTAAAAGCCACACCACACCTGATATATATATATATATATATATATATATATATATATATATATATATATATACATATATATAGAAAAAAGAGAAAATCCATAAAAAGAGTAGAAAATATGCAATGCTTATCCAAGATAAACATTATCTAACATGTGACAACCTTTCTCGACCTCATCAATCCTATCTAAAATCTCTCCTAAGGAGAAATTCACCATATTCATCTTCTCCACCTTATAACAACACATTTTCCCATGAACATGTGATCACAACTAATTGTACTCAACAAGGAAGGAGTTCCCATTTCCAAAAAACAATTACCTTCCTAAAAACAAGGAAGTCAACATGGGAAAAGGCATATAAAAACTAACTCCATGAAATATGGAATACATAGAAATTAGGAATACAAGGAAGTTTCCACTCACATGTGGAGAACATGAAAATTATTCCCCCCACATCTTTAGAGCTCTTTAAGCCCTCAAAATTTAATCCTATGGTCATGTGACAGCCCTAAAGAGCTCCACACTCAACACAACCAACCATTCTACCTCAGAACAAGCCATTTATCACTGTCCAAGAAAAGATGTTTGACATTGTGGAACAATTGTAAAAGATGCCAACAATAATCTCCATTTTATATTTTTTGTGTATGTCAATAATCCACAAAAATATCTTGATATAGTTCCTTGGTCAATGCATAATTCTAAATGACATATCCCTTGACAAATTTCAAGCTTTGGCTAGACACCTAGCTCCAATCCAACAAGTAACCTTCAACCAAAGCGATATGTCATCCCTTGACCCACTACATAATAAACCATTGTACATTGAATTTTACATAAGGAGGCACAAAGTGAAATGTGTCCTCATAGACAATGGATCAGGTCTAAATATTTTGTCTCTAAAGCTCATCAAGCTTCTCGAATATATCTCAATAGATTTCCAAGCAGAATAAATCACCATCAAATCCTATGATAATGAAAAATAAGAATCACAAGGCACCATCAATGTGCTAGTTATCATTAGCCCCTTGACCCATGATACACTTTTCCATGTTTTATATCTTGGTTTATCATACAATATGTTTTTGGGTAGACCTTGGTTACATGAGAATCATGTATTCCCATCGAAAATACACTAGTGTATCAAGTTCTCCCATCTAGGGATGGAGGTTAGTATCTTTCCAAGAGATTTACATCCATACAAGCATTACAAACATCTAGAGGCCAAGTTCAAGATCTATAATTACCATTTTAGCATGAATCTATTTGCTAAGAAGGATAAGAGAAATCAATACTTATTAATTTACCAGAGGTCAACTATATTAACCCTGATATCCTTGATTCACTTTGCCACATGCCACCTCCTGAAATGTCTAATCACTATATCATCTTAGCTAATGTCCTACGAGATTAATTAACTATGACACCTTTCACATTTCAAAGATTCTACAAAACCCAAAATCCTTTGAAAGACCAAAATCCAAACCACTTCATCTAGAATGGGAAATAAAAGGAAAAGGTAAACTGCATAGTCCAAGACCTATCAATTTCATACCAGCTTCAAGATAGGAATATGACCCTCTCAAAGGATATGAATCATGGTTGTATAATGACAAGATGATTTATTGTTATAAGAATGCAAAGTATCCTATTCCTAATAGGATCATGAAGAAACAATACTATGAAGGAGGAGGCCTCAGGGAAAATCAATAAGGAACACTTGAGATAATTTCTATGACTAAGTACAAGGAATCTTATAGACTTGGATTTAAACCACCTAGGGGTGACCCCACGTATCTTATTCAAGTTCTATCACCAATGACTAGTGATGATGATGTTGGTAGTGAAGTAGAGTTTGATCATAGCTAATTTGATGATTTAGCCCAAACAAATATATTTGATAATAATTCCATTTTCACCCTTCAACCAGACATTCACCATAATCCAATACCATTATATTATCCCCAATTCATAGACTAGGACCAACAATAATCCAACATGCTAGTTGATGAGTTCCAAAACGATGAGGCCTTATATAATTTTCTAGGCCTTGGGGATAACGTTTTATTGGGAGATCATAAAAAAGGGTTCTCAATCAAGTTGGATCCTAAAGCCTATTTTAGAGACTGGGTGAACGCCCTTAGCCAAAATAGAATAAATAAAACACTAAGGTCCCAAATTGAAAACCTCTTTGAGGTGTTTTTTGACCAGGGAAAAAGTAAAGATAAAGGCCACTCTAATGGTGAAAACCTATTTTAGGTGCCACTAGATGGGGGTGTTCAACCTTCTTCAAATATAGACCAAGAGACCACCAACGATGAACTTGTTTATGGCTCTGAGTTTAGTCTTGATGAAAAACAAGATTTTGAGTGAATCATTTAGGAAACTACTGATGATGAACTTACCAATGGATCTAAGTTCAGTCTTGAAGAATGGCAAGAATTTAATTGTAACATTCAAGAATTTCTAACAACATTTATTACATTACCATCCATCCCATTGGGGGATTTCAATTCATCATGCCTAGAATAAATTGAAGAATAATTCATAACAAAGAATTCTGACATAACCAAATAGTTCAAATCTTTGCCCACTATTCTTGAAGATGGTTCAGCCCTTCTAGTGCAAGACATAATAGAGGTAAACATCAGGTCTCCAAATGACCCAAAATGGATTAAATTAAGAATGTCCCTCACTAAAGAGGTGAGTAAAGTCTTTACAGCCCTTTTGAGGTAATTTTCAGATATATTTTCATGGTCCTATTGTGACTTGTCAGGTTTGGACCCTGCCTTGGTTATTCACCACCTTATGGTACATCTTAATGCCAAACCTGTGAAATAAAAATTATGTAAAATGCATCGTTGTATTGTTGTATTAGTAAAGAAAGAGTTAGAAAATCTCTTGTAAGTAAGATGTATTAGGCCAATTGACTATTCTAAATGTATTTCTAATGTAGTGTTGGTCAACAAAAAGTCAGAAAGAATCAAAATCTGCATTGATTTTAGAGAAATTAACAAATCTTACCCTAAAGATGACTTTCCATTGCTAAACATTGACATGATCATCAACTCCACAGTGGGTTATAAGATGATTTCATTGATATATGGATTCTTAGGCTATAATTAGATCATAATAACACTAGAAGACCAACACAGAATAATGTTCACCACTCCGTGGGGAACATTCTTTTATCAAGTTATGCCATTTGGTATTAATAATGTAGGGGACACTTATAAAAGAGATATGATAGTCATATTTCATGATATGATGCATGAAATTATTTAAGACTACATCAATGACATTATATGAAAACCAAAGACCAGGGCTAACCATCTAGCAACACTGAAGAAGATATTTGAGTGACTATACAAATACAAAGTTAGGCTCAACCCTAAGAAATGTGTTTTTGGAGTTACATCATGTAAATTGCTTAGCTTCATTATGTCTCATCAAGGTATCAAAGTTGATCCAACCAAAGTATGAGTCATAACAGAGATGCCACCACTAACCAATTTGAAGCAACTTCACAATTTACAACACAAGATCTAATCCATCAGATGCTTCATATCTCAATTGGTTGACAAGTGCTATCCATTTACACACTTACTAAATAAAGGAGTAACATTTCTTTGGGATGATGACTGTTAGAAATATTTTCAATAGCTAAGGGATTATCTAGTGAATCCACCAATTTTATTATCTCCCATGATGGAAAAACCATTCTTGTTATATCTATTAGCTACTGACAATGCCTTGGGGGCACTTATAACTCAACATGATGATCATTGAAAAGAGCATGAAGTGTACTATATAATACATACACTGGTCATGTATGAACACAATTATATACCCATTGAAAAATATTATCTCACTATGGTCTTTATAACTCCAAAACTACAACATTACATGTTGAATAATAAGACCATGGTCATTTAAAAAGTAGATTCACTCAAGTATATACTATATAAAATAGCTTTACAAGGTATCATGGCCAAATGAATCATGTTTCTTAGTGAGTTTCAGATAGAATATGTGAACCAAAAAGCCATCAAGGGGTCAATTCTTTCATATCAGTGTGTTGAAGCACCCCTTACAGACACAAAGCCACTAACATTTCAATTTTATAATGAATCTATAATGACCATCATTGAAACACCTATTGAAGAGTATAACTAGAAGTTGTATTTTGATGGATCATTCATGGCACATGGATTTGGGGCATGCCTTTTTTTCATCACACCATAGGGGGATCTAATGCCTAAATCATTTAGAATTAGTTTTTCTTGTACCAACAACATGGATGAATATGAAACACTCATCGTAGGGATTTGATAGGAATTAAAATGGAACATATCTCATCTAAAGGTTTATGATGATTCAAAATTAATCATCAATCAATTTATAGACCATTTATAGACCAAAGATAATAAGCTAGTTCCCTACAAGGTTATGGCCTACACTCTCAAATAGCAGATTATCAATATCTAGTTTGAACATATACTAAGGGCAAGAAAAATAATAACATATGCCATGAATGTCATTATATCTTTGATTTGACATGCATACACAACCAAAAACTACCAATTTTTCATTGAAAATATAATAGTGCTAGTTCATGAACCTTCAATTGTCATAATGACCTATGATATTGTTGGTCCTAACTCTACTTGGTATTTAGACCTATATGACTATATTCATGATCAAATATTACCACCAAACTTATCTTTAAAATAATCCAAAGCCTTCATCCACAATGCCCAACATTATACCTTACTTAGACCAACCCTATACTGTTGTAGTTTTGATGGAACTATGCTTCATTGTTTACCTTTGGAAGAATAGATATTAGCATTATAGGAAGTTCATAAAGGGTTATGTGGAGCCCACACTAGTGGGGTAGTCATATAAAAAAGTATCTTATGTATTGGTTATGATTGACCAATTATGGATGCAGATGTAGCTACATATGTCAAAAGATGTGATAAATGTCAATGGCATGCTAATCTAATTCATGCCCCAACCAAGACTTTGAACCTAATGTTTACACTATGGCCATTTTCTTAATGGCCTCAACCTCATTGGGAAGATAAACCCCACTTCATATGATGGCCATAAACATATCCTCATCACCACATAATATTTTACTAAGTGGGTTGAAGTTATACCGCTCACTTACATGACTAGAAATTAAATTTCTAAATTCATTTTCAACCATCTCATCTACCACTATGGTATCCATTCCAATATTATATGTAATAATGGAAGATCATTCAAGAATAAGGATGCTATGTGTTGAGTACAAAATCAAACAACATTTTTTTATAGCATATTACCCTCAAGGTAATGGCCAGGCCGAAGCATCAAACAAAACCATTGTCAACATCCTTAAAAAGATTGTCAATGATGCTAGCCAAAATTATCACCTTTAGATATTCCATATCCTCTAGGAATAATTTACCAATCACCACACCCCAATAAGAGCCACTCCATACTCACTTATTTATGGAACTAAGGCCATTCTTCCCATTGAGGTCGAGTTACCTTCATTATGCATCTCTTTCAAACATGTCCTAGATGATGAAGACTATCATTTATCTCATCTACAAGAGCTAGAGTTACTTGATGAGAAATACATGGATGCAGTGAACAATCTACAAACATATCAAAAATAACTCCATATTCACTATAATTGGCATGTAAAACATAAACAATTCAAACTTGGTGATATTGTCCGCAAAGAAAACCAAAAGAATACCACAACCAAAAAGAAACATAAAATCAAGTTCAAACCCAATTGGGTTGGTCCTTTCATCATTATTTCAAACTATGGCATAGGATCACACAAGCTCACCATACCGAATGAGGATGAGCTTGATGAGACTATGCACATTATACACCTCAAGTGATACTACGCTTGAGTGACTCATGTATTATCTATGAGGACTATTTCAAGTTATACCATATTATCAACATTCTTATTTGTACCATAACTTTTTATCATCCTACCATCCTATCACTTATCCATTCTATCATTCCATTCTATCAACCAAATCATATTTTGATCCATCCTATCCTAACTCATTTGACCTTGGTTCATCCATTGGTTTCACATTTATCATGAAGAATCAGATCAATTTTAATAGTTGTTTCAATAATTCTAGATAGAGGTAGTATTTTGGAGCAGTAAGACAAAAGTTTTGGTAGTTTAATCCTTCATTTCTTATTCTCTTATTATAATTTTTTCTTATATGAGCCTAATTATATATGCCTATATAAGCAAATTAGTGTTTCACCAATATTGCTACTAATTATAACCACCTATGGGAAAATTAGTATCATTGATCTGATCAGTTGTATCCTAGTTAGAACTACCTATGGGTAAACTAGGGGTAACATTTGTTTATCGTGCCTTAACATACCAATTATCCATTCCTATATTGTATTATGCCACTATGCCAACTATACCTATTTTGTTTGAATTGGTTACTACACTAGTAATATTCCTCTACTATAAGGTGGAACTACTGTGATCTAAGGCCATTTTGGGACTATGTGGGTCATGTTCATTACATTTTGAGGTCAACTTAGTCCTCCTTTTTGCAACACTCTCATCATTTTATGAGCATCCATTTCAATTTATCCACACTTTCACTATTTTGGTAGCTTGGAATATTTAGTGTCTTATCATTCTCAATTAAGTTGAGATACAAAAAAATTATAAAAACATTTGTAAAACCATTTAGAAAAAATAAAAAACATTGACCACTTCTTTGCCTTAAGAATTTTGGGAACCCTTACTAAGTTTCTTGTCGCTTAGTTTTTCTATCCTTTTTTAGCCTTTTATCCCATGCTCTTGTCATTTTGCAAGTTCATTCCTATTCTTCTATCACATCCAATATGTTTTTTTTCTCTATCAATATTTTCTTCTATCTTATTTCCTGGGAGAACTACATTCGACCTGAAGTTTTTATTAGATCATCACATCTATATAATTATGTAGGAATCATCCATTTTCCTAGTGCATATGGAGATAACTTGACCACCCCCTTCCTTTTAATCTATTCTCCCAACATGTTTGTTTGTTAATTTGTCACCTATTTTTTAGGGCTAATGGTTATTGTGTTGTTTGTATCATGTTATTTTTATTAATATAAGGACTAATTATTTGTGTGCCTATTTCTTTGATTTTAGTACTACTTCCTTGATTTAGTATATGTGTGTTCATTAGGTGATTCCTTGTGTACTACTATTTAATCTATCTATATTCAAATTTTAACATTATCATCATGGTTTTTATCATTGTTACATTGTTTTCCATTGAGTATTGGATCACATGAGTTAGTCCTTATGCATATTTTGGCCAAGTCCTCATGGTATTCTATCATGATGCCTACTATCACATGCTACAACAAAAATTAGCTTCAAGAAGTCTACACAATAATGATAGTATCAACATATCCTTAGCAATGACACCAACAACAATCTCAATCCACTCCAAACTATATCCCAAATAGAGTAATTAAACAACGAAATAATTTCAACCTTTTTTAATTTGGATGAGCATTTACCTACTAATAGGTTATCCCAATTCATCTTTATCCTCTATATCAAGTTACCATCATCATGTTTTCCATCATTAGCCATCAATCTTGTTTTCCATAATCAAGGTACAAGGCTTATAACCACCTTTGGGAAAATGATTTACACCATCTCACTTGCATTCTCAATGATTCTAACTGCCTTTGGATAAATCATTATGTTATCACCGATTTGAGGGTTGATGATTATAACCACATTTGGGAAAATATTTCACTTTATTCCATCTAAATAGGGCATATTTTTATCCTATTTTTCTATCTTAACTAGGGCATCTCCATATTCTCAATGATTATAACTGCCTTTGGGAAAATCATTATGTTATCATACCATGTTTGCCACTATCAGGGCACAATGCTTATAATCATCTTTGGGAAACCAATTATTCACCATCCCACTTAAATTCTCAGTGATTTTGACTATTTTTGAGTAAATCATTATGTCATCAACCCATAATTTTCATCAATTTGGTACACTCATTTCCTTCTTTCAAGGGAGCATTTGTCGACCCATTTTACCAATAACTCCTTCGAGGGGGTAGCTATAATTAAAACCATTATCATTGAAGTCGTAATCACACAAAACATTTTTATTCTTTGAGATGATTTTATTGTACTTACAGCTTATAATGTCTTCTCAAACAAGGACAAACTATAGACATGTAAAATTGGCCACCAATGGCTTACCCTACTTTAGAATAATTCTTACTAACCATTGAACATCTAGCCTAAGAATTTCTAAATTCTCAAATTTGGCTTTATAATATGCAATTAAATCAATTTGGCCCAAAAACCAATTAAATCAAAATCTTGGAAATGTTCAAAAACCTAAAAAGGATTAATTAACATGCAAATCTTAATAAAATCCTAATTGAATTCATCCTTGATCAATTAAATGAATTATCAAAAAAGAAATATAAAAATCAAGAATATCCTAGGAAGTAACCATTACCTTTTGTGAGTTGTCCAAAATCCAAAAATATCTCAAACCATGCCTAATCTATGCTAATCATGAGGTTTGGACATCTTTTAACTCTACTAGGGTTAATTAAGAAAACCTAGGTTAGGATTTAACTCATTCCAAGTTGATTTCAAAGCCTATAAATACAAGCCTAAAGCTCTTCATTTAGAGATATTGGACATAGTAATGTTATAATGCAAGATTTAGGGCATGAAGCAAATACATAGTGTTATAATGCCAAAATTCCAAGCCAAGCCACTTTGAGCAAACATCAAGCTACAAAATCCAAGAAAACCATGGTGCTAAGAGAAGATGGAGATAGCCAAGGCCCAGTGATGAAGACTTCTTGAGCACAATCTGAGCAAGCCAAATGAAGAACCTATTATAACATTCAAGGATTTGATAATGAATTTATGTGTAAGTTCTTTCCATTTTTAGAGTTTCTTTGTTCATTTGTGTTTATTCACCATGCTCCTCCCTTTGATCTAGGGAAGGTAGTGTTATGAATGTTAGTGTCTTATTTATTTCATTTTGAGTTGATTTTATTAATTTTATTATGAATCTAACATATGATATAACCACCCTCCTTAGATTCCTTGATCACAAAACTTAATTTGAGTATTGAGCTATAAATTGATGATGCCCCTAGCAAAAACATATGCACAGAGAGTGAAATTTTTTAAAGATAACTATGTTAGTTATCATATGTAAGTGATGTAATAATCACATAGGTTAGTTATATTATGAGAAAATAAAATAATAATATAATTGAATTGATAATACAACTCACGTAAAGATATTAGCGTGTGAGAGATTATAGGTGTAAGGGAATATAGGTTGTTATAATAACTTATCTAAATTAGTGTTTGGAAGGTTAATAGTTGACTACCTCTTAAATAATAGGAGATGCAAAATTATATATAATGTAATGTCTTCCATTAATAAAATATGTTTTTTAACCTCAAAATTTTTTGTGCTTCTATAATTTTGATCTTTAACTCTTCATCATAATGAATTAAAATACTAACAGTGGTATCAGAGCAGGTGGTTCACACCTCTCTATATTTACATTCATTTGTTCTATATCAAAATGGATTATTGGGTAACGTTACAGTGCAGACAATGTGCAATAATGCTTAGTTGTCCATCCACCTCACTTGCACACCACCAATGGTTGAATAGTGTAGACCATGCATGATCTTATTGGCTCTAACATCCATGTACACAAATCCTCTCAAGCTTCCACTCTATCCACTCTTTGTTCATAGTTTGAACATGCATCCTGTCCTCAGTGAGCATTCTACAAAATCAAAAAATTAAAAAAAAAAGTAGTTTTTTTATTTTTATTTTTATCTATAAGTTTTATTGTGGACTTATATATATAAGCTCCTACCTATTATTTTCATGGATTTTTATTTTATTATATATGTATATAAAAAAATGATGCAAAAAAAATTGAAACAACTTCATGGAAATTGTCATAACTTTTTCGTTATTTGACAAAATTGAAAGATTTAAATTTTTGTGGAAAGCTAAATATCAGAAGAAGAAAGCCCAAAAAGTGTTTGAGAAAATTCTATATATCCCAGGAGCTATTAATAATTCAAAAGTGGAATTTTGCATCTATTTAACCCCTATGCCTCAGATCTGAACACAAACAACACTTAGTGTAGACATCCAATTCCTAACACCATTTGTGTTGAAATTATCAATCTTACTCGAATTGCACTCAAATGTACATTTTAGGCTAAAATCCATAAAACACCCTAAATGGTTCAAACTTGTCATTTACAAGTGCCGACTTAGGTCAAAATATTGCTAAATGGGGTAATGCATTTTATCAGATAGTTAACTTTGATCAAATCATTTTGAGTTAGAATGCCAATTTTGCACCTGGATTTCTTAGATTGCTCTTTTCTATCAAAACTCTTACACGAGACATGTGCCCTTGTTATTTGGTGTTGACAACATCCTAAATGGGATGGCAGATCCAATGCATCTAACATCACCTTCTAGTTATTTTTGAGTCAAATTATGACCCAGGACCTTTTCACTAATCTTTTCCATGTAGGATCTTGGAGTTAGAGGCCCAAAAAAGTGAAAATTTAGCTTATAATTCCATTTTTTTGATAATCACATTTTTTTTCTAGAAACCTCAGTTTTGATCTCTGGAATGATATCGCTATTACGTATTTCTGATTTTATGTAAAAAAAATTGCTATTTTCTAAATAATGATTTTGTGGACTTGAGCAACGATATTGTCTTCCAGAGTAGTGATATTGTTCTTTTAGGCAGTGATATCACTCTTTTGGGTAGTGATTTCATCATTTGGGCAATGATTTCACTAACAATTATTTCATCATCTGAATGGTGATTTTGTATATTTTGTGTTTTCTTTCTACAAATAGTGATATTGTATCACCTAAAAATAGTGATATCATCATCTGGTCTAGTGATTTCATTTGAAATAGCGATATTGCATTTTTTGTGTTTTTTATCTGACATTGGCAATTTTGTAGGAAACAATGATATTAACTAGGTAAATTTAATTTTGTAATAGAGACTTCTAATTTCAAATTTTTTCCTTCCATTTGTAAATTTCCTTCAAAGGTAAAGGACACTAACATTTTTTCTACAGGATCAAGCTTGGGAATTTGATAAAACATGTTTTAGACCATCTTTTGCATGTTTTTAAAATGAACTAGGAACTTTGTTTTAGTCCTTAATGAAAAATTTAGGTGCTTAAGATGAATGTTTGATAGTAAGAATTTCAAAGTTACAAATTAAGACCAAGGGGTTAAAGTAACACCACTCAATATTTCAAATTGGTGCTTAAAAATGAACTCATCTTTCCAAGTTTTTGAAATCAATAGTTATTTGAACCAGATTTTGTTTAGCAAAGAGAGGGATGTCACATGTATGCTCTTCTACTTGTCCCCTTTAGGGAAACCTTGGAATCAAAACACCCATCCTTATTTCAAAAATCCTAGTCCAAGGCTTAGAAAGAATGTTGTATAAAACACTTCCCAAAAACTTGTAATAGTTTGGGTGATCTTGAAAATGACCCTAAAGTCTTTCTCTTATGTATTTTATTTCATAGCATCTTAGTTTAAGAGGGGGACTTCATTACATCTCATGAGTTATTTAGGGAAGATTTTACCTGAGGTTTCACCTCCTAACACTACTTTAACCAATCCTAATAGGATTAGAGGTTTGAGTGGTTAAACCACCTTCTAGTGATGAAGTTACATGATGTATTTGCACTTTGGACATCACACTACCCTGAGCATATAATAGGCTATAGTGGTTGAAAAATTGGAAAGACCTTTTTGTAACAATCCGAGTGTTATAGACACTTAATTACATGATTTTTCTTTTACATCATAACGTGAAAGTCATTGTGTAATTGATTCCCTTAAAAACATTTGAAAACTTGTTAGTTTAGTTGACCCAACTTTGCCATACCTTGCTAGTTAGATTTAAGATGATTATTTTTTGTCATTAGCTTACTTGGTCTTGATTTGTGTGTAAAACTACTTGTTAACTCAACGAACTTAACCAAAACACTTTGTCCTCAATTTTCTTGAGCAAGGGAGGTGTTACATTGCCCAATTGAAAAATTTATCTTTTTCTTGTTCAAATTATTATCAAAAGCTTGTGTGTCATGTCATGCACTTTGGCATAGTCATGCTACCCAATTGATTCTAGACCTTTTTCCCAATTTATTTAAAGTCCCTCATTTATAATTCACATTTGAAATTGAACCTTTCTAAGTTTTAAGAGTTGGCATGTGAAATTGGGTTCACCATTTGCACACTAATCTTGTTCTAACTTGGGTTCAATTTTTCATTTGGATTGAGGGTCATTTATTAGACTCAAAATCACATTATAATCTTTGTGGACTCAAGTCATCTTGCATATCACTCATGCTTTGAGTCCTAGAACACATTTTATCTTACTAGAACAATGTGGCAATGTTGTGTTATCCATTTGGCCCTAGCTTTGTACTTATTGATTCATGCATGTTTTTTACATCTTGAGTTGCTTAGTTAATTTTGTCTTCTTCATAATCTAGAGATATTTCCTCTCATTTTCTAGGGTTAACTCATCAAAGTTGAAACTAGATTTTATAGTATAGGCATATCACAAAGATCTAGGCTTTGGTGTACGAGTTTTCACCTTGGATCTTTGAGTTACCTTACCCTCTTCCAATCTATATGATTTCAAATTTACAAAAATTTGAGTAAATTCATGAACCAAATCTTGTAATTGTGTGTGGTCCAAGCCACCCTCCTTTATAGTCTCCTTGGTACCTTAGTTATTTTTTTTAATAGAACCAAAGCATACTTTATTTAAAGATTTGCAAAAACATTGATCCAAATCAAGTTAATCATAGAGAACAACTCTTTTTAGACATGACTCAAAGGTTTACTCATAGTTGGGCCTCTTATAGCCTTAACTATGAGGATGAGCACTTCTATGATGGTCAAGATAACCCCATTGTTTTTTATGACATCCCTACAATAGTAGGATCAGAAGATGATTACAATGAATATCAACCCCAAGGAGACCAAGATGAAGCACTTCTTAGGTTGATATAATTAGGTTCTAGACTACCTTTAGACTTTCCTATAGGAAAAATTTAATACCTTAGTAAGATAAGGAGAACAATGATAGCAAGAGCAAGCTTTGGCACAAATAGACATACCTTATTCTAACAAAGGAAAATAAATACAAACAGAGTCAAAACCCACAAATTTGAATCTTATAGCCAAGATCAAGATAATTAGTCAATGATATGTGGATTAACTTGTCACAAACTTAACTGACTCATTAGTTACCACTTCAATTCACAATGATGCTTCCAAAGAATAGGGAAAAGTGGTCAAAGGTATGTAACAAATATTTGATGAAAACATGACCATAGTGGACCAAGGTAACCTATATGAACAATTAAATCACAAGAGATATTACAAAATGTTACATTTGACACAAAGCATACATTATTTAATCATCAATAACCTCTTATTAATTTACAAAATTAGAGACCCAAACACTCAATTCGAATTGAGGAAATCCCTCAAAACAATTTGGCTAGTTCGTTTCAACCAATACAAAAATTGGTAAACAAACATAGAACTATCCCAAATCAACAATGTATTAAACAACCAAATTTAGGGAATGTTTTATAATACAAGAATCAATGGACTATTCTATCAATTCAAGGAGCGAGTCAGAAGCAAAGAATGGATCAAAAGGTATACATTCCCTATAGATCCACATAAAACTAGGGGCACATTCTACCCCAATAATAACAACAAAAATTGGGGCACATTTCACCCCAATAGCAACAAAACCAAGGGCACATTCCACCCCAACAACAACAAAACTAGGGGCACATACCAACCTAATAACATCTTATCCAATCCACAAATGCATTGAACATTCAAGAGTGGAATTCTATGAAGGAAATTGTTTAGAGATTGGGGATGAATAATAGAGTTAAAAAGTACAAATTTGATGAGATATGCCCATATCTATTCAATTTATCTATTCTCCAAAACCCCTTTCCACCTCATTTTAAGGCACCCAAATTTGAAAAATACAAAGGAAAGGGAGATCCATGTGAGCACATACAAGAATTCTTTTTGTTATGTCAAGAGGTTGTTTATAGTAGTGAGTACTTTGACTATTTTTGTGGAGTTTAGCAAGACATGCTTTAGATTGGCTACTTAAACTACCTAAAGGATCAGTTACAAACTAAAATGACTCATCAAAAAAGTTTGTTAACCATTTCTCATATAATATGGAACATGAATGGGCCATTGTTGACTTGTGCAAAGCCAAAAAGTGTGATGGTGAAATATTTGTTACATATCTGTAAAGGTAGAGAGCATTGGCATGGTGATTTCAACATAACTTACTAGATAAATAGTTGTTCAATATATTTACATAGAACTTACATCCTAAATTCACAAATAATCTATGGTTATCTTGTGCTAACTTATTTGAATAAATTATTGACAAGGGAGTGTAGATTGAGAAAGCTCTTATTTCTAAAGGTCTTGTTAATATTTTCATGTAGATTCAGACATCTAAATAGACTCAATCATCAATTGAAATAGTTGTGCAAGACAAACCTAAGGGATTTAACAAAAATAGAAACATGGTTGGAAATGGGGTAATTGAAACAAGGTACGTATAAATTGTGTAGGTTATGCCTCCACCAAATATACAATTAACTCTCCTAAATCCACTACCTACTTTGCAGAGACAACCTCCATGAAGGACATTTCATAATAATTTCAAAGTCTTTATCAAGTTAGGAGAATCAGTTGAAATAGTGTTAAAAAATCTCATTGTAGCTAATTTGATTGTATGGGTAGTATCATGCCCATTTCCTCAAGATCAACCAAAACTAGATTGGTACAAAGAAAATAAATGGTGTAACTTCCATCATGTTTTTGGTCACAATGTATATCATTACATCTAATTACAACACATTATTGAGGACTTTATTGAAAGTGGTGAACTAAAAATTAATTTGGGCCTTAATCAGGACACAAATAAGGATATGAGAATATACAAAGACCCCTTTCCTTGACATAATCCACTTCCACCAAGAAATAATCAAAACCAAGGTCAAAACCAAGGATAGAGGTAGTATCAAAACCAACATCAGGGTCATAATCATAATGAGAATAATAGGGATTATAATGCCCATACTAATAAGGTGGCTTATAACAACATGCCTCATGACTATAAAAATACTATAGAGCACATTTCTACTACCTAAGTTTCCACTGTTACTATAAAACCATGTGGACAATCTCATGTTCTTCATAGTATAGGACCCATCATTAGAGGGTCAACACCTTCTCCCCTAGTAATACCACATTGAGTTTGAATAATCATGTTATTACTCCATTTACATGGGTTACTAGTTCTGAACAATAGCACCCTTCTAATTATAAAGGCTCCTCATCGACTTAAAACTATAGCAATGCAACTAGACACTTGTGAGTCATTATCCAAAGCCCTTTGCCTTCCTCTTCTAATTATAATGACTCCTTGCCACCTCTAGGTTGTGCAGTCACAACTAGATGCCTACGAGTTATCATCCAGGGCCCTTCACCTACTTCTTCCATGAAACCCAATGAGAACATTGTGCTGACAGTTCCAAAGTTGAATAATGTGCCAACAAAGACTAAACTAGCTCAATCCACAATTGAAAAGCCTTATAGTTTAGCGGACCAATTAAACAAAACCCTTGCATAGATTTCCATATTAGAAATCTTGTGTACATTTGATGCCCATATAACTATCATGAACAACCTTTTGAAATAATCTACTATGCCTAATGATATTCCTAATCAGTTCCATAACCTAGTTGGACATTTTTCTTCATTTTAGCAAATCACATTTGATCAAAAAGAAATGTCCACTCTTGGCCCAAACCATAATAACCCACTATACATTGAGATAATCATTACCGATCATAAGATCAATTGGGTTATTATAGATAATGATTCAGGTCTGAACATCATATCTCTCAAGTTGGTATGATGATTGGGCTACATGGATAAGGACATTCAACCATAAACTATTATAATCAAGGCTTATGACAAAGCCGAGAGGGATGTTTTAGGTATAATTTGGTTACTAATCATGGTTGGGTCTATTTTTCATCACAAATTACTCCATATTATGGATATTTAACTTCTTTATAACATACTTCTTAGTTTTCCATCGACCTATGAAGTATAGGTAGTCCCATTTACTCTTCACTAGTGCCTTAAGTTTCCCCATGATGGGATCGAGGTTACTATTCTTGTTGATCAACAACCATATTAATATTTCAAACATATTGAAGCTAAGTTTTATAATTATAACTATTTCCCAGGTTCTGAGTTCATTATGAAGAAGAACAAAGCCATCATTTCCCATCTATTTCCATCTAATTATATCAACCCTGGTCATCTAGCTTCCACTTCAGTTGATCCATTTCCTATAGCTCTTGTAAAATAGGTTGTTATTAAAGACATGGGTATTTATGTGTACTATATTGAGGACATCCTCCATATTATAAATTTTTTTGAATCCCCTAAATAATTTGGAAAGCCTAAACTATTCAAGACTCCTACTGGACCCACCCAAATTTGGCAACCAAAGAAGAAATAACCAAATCCACCTATAGTTTTTGTACTTGCAAGCACCCCAAAGAAATATCGAGAGGATTTTATAAAGGGAGATTGGTTATATTATGAAGGCCTTACTAATTGATTTTAGAATCCAAAGTATCATATCCCTAACTAAATAATGGATCATCTTGACTATACAGGGAAAGGCCTTGGCCCACAAGCCCAAGGAAACTTGGAGCCCTTATTAGTTGAAGTTATCAATTAGAATCATGGTCTCAAATTTATACCACTAGAGGGTAACCTCATGAATTTTGATAGTGACTCTTCTAAATTTATTAGCGATGAGACTCATAGCAGTGACACAACATCCCATTATAAACTTTTTGATGAGCTTGATAACTTGGATTTAATTGATTCAAATGCCATATTAACCATAACACCCATTAGAGCTTGCCATCCTGAAGTGATATCCCATCCTAGTGGTGCTTCCCTTTTGTTGACGTAGTGGATTGCACCCAGGGACAGGATGCCTAGCTCCCACCCTTCCACATGCAACAATGGAAACTCCCCTCTCACATGTGGGACCAGTGAAGCTGGAGGGGAGAGTCTCTATATGAGGGATAGCTCCCTCTGATGTATTTTTTAGGCCCTGGTTTCTCCTACTGCTAACAAAAAATGTAAAAAGGGGGGATGAAAAGAGAGAGAGAGAGAGAGAGAGAGAGATAGAGAGAGAGAGATGCTGAAAACAAAGCCTAAGCCTAAAAAAGAAAAGGTGATACACTAGAAAATGTGATCCACCTAGCCTGAATATACACTTTTCACCAAAAGGAAGCACCTATACACTTCATCTGAAGTGAGAAAACCTTCTACATTAGTGGGTCATGGGTCCATGGAGATACAGGGAGGAAATAACTACTAGAGGCATTTTGGGACACACTGCAGCAGCTTATCCACTTCACCTACACTCCTCTAAGGACACTTTTGATAGACCTATAAAAGGAAACTCAAAAATGCACTAGACATGATGAAATCATTCTGAAAAAGCATTTAAGAAAATGACTTAACACAAAATCAAGGCATAGACACATACTAAAGATGCAAAACTCAGAATGGACGTAAAAATAGCTAAGTTCTAATTCAAGGTAAAAATTTTGGTAGAGCTCTGCCTTACAAGCCTGAGAGATTTTTGGGTAGAGTTTTGCCTTAAGGCTGAGAGCAGATCCTTTCTCAAAAGATAAGTTTACAATATATAGGAAGAGGAAGAGAAACTTGGTGCTTCCTGGGAAGGATTTTGGCACTCATTTCTGCAAGTGGCCCATGTGCGTTCTGAATCTTGGGAAGAGGAAACCATTGTTACTGATGTCATTCTTCTAGAAGAGGCCTACTAGAACCATGTTGTATAATTGCCAAAATTGACTTTGGCATTCAAGCATTAATGAAAGAACATGGCTTCACCTCTTTTCTATAAATAGACTACTATTTTTCCCCTCATCAATGCCAACTGCAGAAAAATAGGTCACACTGCTCATCTGCAATAACTCACCTTCCCTTTGCCACTTGAATTACTTTATCTTTTCTGTTGCTTGTCTTTTTCCTACTCTTTCAGCCCTCAGGGGCGATCTTCTGATAGGTCACTACATTCCTTGGGCTCTTTTCACAGTTGGCACACAAGCAGTTTAAAACAAATGGCTACTTCACTGCTTTAAATTTGACATTTACGTGGCCATCACCCAACAACTAGTTTGTCTCCTTAAATTTGATGATTTTTGAGATGTCACTGTCTTCAGCAAAAGTCATTAGGTCTTTTTTTTTGAGATTTTTCCCCACGGGTTTTTTGTTTTGGGCCTTTTCCCATGGACAAAATGTCTGCAAGAATTGGTTACTTTGACTTCTCTATAGGCTCTTTGACTTTTTTGCACCTTCAAGCCCTTTGAAAATCCTTTCCCTAAATTATTTTAGGCCTTTTAAAGCTCTCTCTACCCTCTACAAGGGATTTTGGACCTTGAACTACCCTTCGCAAGGGCTTTTGGACCTTGAACTGCCCTTTGGCTGTAAGGCACACCCTTGAACCAAGTCGTTGAACCAACCCATTGAACCAAAATTGGTTCAACAGTTCAATTGGTTCAACGGTTCAACCACTGTGTGCCGAGCCCATTGAACCAAGCCCTTGAACTGATTTATTGAACCTTCTTGTTGAACTATCTATTGAACCAAAGTGATTGAACCAAAGCATTGAACCAAATGATTGAACCAATCCATTGAATCAGTTCAATAGTTCAACGAAGCACGACAAGCCTATTGAAATTTGGCATTGAACCATCTAATGAACTAAGTGCCAAAGTGTTGAACCAACTGAGTTAAACCAAGGCTTGAACTAAAGGCGTTGAACCAACGCGTTGAACCGGTTCAAGGCTTCAACGCTTCAAGCAACTATTGAAACAAACCCATTGAATTCTTTTATTTGAACTAAAATCTATGAAGCAAGTGATGAACCAAGCCTAGAAATTGAAGTGATGGACTTGAAGTGATGAACCAGGCTTTGGAATGGAGTGATTGAACTATCGATTGAACCAAGGCTCGAACTAAGGCCAATTGAACCAAGCGATTGAACCAGGCATTGAACCAAGGCATTAAACTGGGTTCAATGGTTCAATGATGCCAACCTTCTTCATGATTTTTCCTTAGACAAGAGCTCAAAGAAGCCTTGAAAAAAACTAGCACTCTTTGAATTGATCCTTCATGCGCCAAAGGACTAACTTGCTGAGTCCGTAGATTTCCAAAACTTGCAGAGTCCATAGATTTAGACCTACAGAGTCTGTATAGATTTTGTAGAGTCCATAGAAATGAACAAATTCATGCAAAATCAGAAAATGAAATGGCCTAAAATAGCAGGGACAGAAGGGGACCAATTTTTGGCCTGTTGGGAAAAAAATGGTCAACAAATTGGTGACTCCTAGGGGAAGCATGCCCGCTATGCTTAAATACTAGTTGCCCTGTAGTCCATTGGGCATGGAGTCAGATGTAACTTTTAAGAAAGGTTAGAAATAGTCCCAAAGATCCAAGAATCAAACATGAAGCTTTTTACCCCACACACAAAGGGAAACACACAAGGCTAAAAACACTACATGTGCAAACTGCACTTAGGGAAAATAGGAAAGAAACTGAAAACAAACTACTATATACAGCTAACTAGGAATATTTACCTCCCTCCTAGATCAAAGGGAAAACTTCTTAAGTCCCCTTCCTGGAAAGAAGACTTATGGTGCCAAGCAAGTGGCTGAATGAAAAGGAGATTTGGTGACCTCCTCCTCTTGCCTCTCACCTAGATTGGCTAGTATTCGAGTGGATCAGATTCAAACATGCCTCCAACATACATGTATTCTTCTTGTCCCTGGAGGCTTGTTGAATTCCAGTCTTTCATGCTGGTGTTCTTCACTAAGAAATAAATGGCTACTAGCTCATCACCATAAGCCCTTTGATATGTATAGCTCCCTTATAGTACATCATGGTCTGACTTGTTTCCTTCTACCTCATTGAAGACTCTGTCAGACTCATCCTCTACTCCCTCTTGGCCTTCTTAAAGAAGGGTGACTGTGGTGATGTCTGAAATGGACTCACAAAATGATTGCTCATCCCATAGAACATCACCTCTCTGTTTAAAACTTTCTTCTTCAAGGCCTCCCTCAAGGAAGACAGACCTCTCCTTTTCCTCATCAAAGATTAGGATCTCTAGATGTTCAAAGATATCCTCCTGATCCTCCTTCAACTCAGTCTCTTTATCATAGTCATCCTCCTCATCGAAGCGATAGGGAAGTTCATCGAACAAAGGGGGAGAGAGCTCACCATGCTTTTGTTCCTCCTCATACTACTGGAACATCCGCATGTATGCAAAACTTACATCTTCTCCATTAATGATGATGTCTTCACAAGGAGCATTGATGATGATTCCTTCTTCGCTATCACTCATGATAGCCCCTTGGGAAACTGTAGCTTAGATCTTCTGCTCCTCACTTGCCTCCTGCAAAATAGGTTCCTCCTTGAGAAGGGATGAAGTGGGAAAACCATGTGGAAGAGGAGGCAGTCCTTGAGCTAAAATCAAATGATTCTCCTCCTTCCACTTGGCTAACACTTCATCAATATCAGGTGTGGCCTGATAGCTCTCTTGGAAGTGTGTAGATGGGGTGTGTTTAGACATGGAATGTGTCATTGGGTCTAAACCATCCATCACACATTGGCTGAGGAATCTCTCTTTAGATTCCAACTCTACAATTATCTTGGCTAGATCTTCTTGGAAGAGCCTTTCTTGGAGATCATAGGAATCATGGGTAGGAGCAGTTTTATCTTTTCTAAGGTTTTGAGCAAAACCTTTCTTCTCCTCTTTCCTGCCCCATGATTCCACTATTTCCCCCCAGGTCAGGAGGTTGCCATCATGGCGAAAGATCTTAGAATTAGAATTTGCCCTTTTGGTTGAAGGGAAACTAGGAGGGCTGCTTGAGGGGATTGCATGAATGTTTTTAGCTTGATCATGGTAATATGAAGGAATACAAGGACCATGATTTTGTGTAGAGGGATTATACATACAAAAGTGATTTCTGATGGCACCAGGCTACTTAACTAATTGATTCAACTCAGAGTCGCCATTGGTGTTGATGTAAAAGCCTCCAAAGGTTGGTTGGTTGAAGAACACACCAAAAATTCTTCAACTCTTTAGACACAACTTGTCCTAGTTGATACCACTGGGCATGCCAAAAACTATTGATGTAGTGGATTGCACTCGGGGGTAGGACGCCTAGCTCCCGCCCTTCCACATGCAACAATAGAAACTCCCCTCTCGCCTGTGGGACCATCAAAGGTGGATGGGAGAGTCTCTAGATGAGGGCTAGCTCCCTTTGATGTATATTTTAGGCCCTAGTTTCTCCTACTGCTAACAAAAAATGTAAAAAGGGGGGGATGAAAAGAGAGAGAGAGATGCTAAAAACAAAGCCTAAGCCTAAAAAAAAAAGGTGATACACCAGAAAATATACACTTTTCACCAAAATGAAGTGCCTATACACTTCATCTAAAGTGAGAAAACCTTATACATTAGTGGGTCAGGGGTCCGTGGAGATACAGGGAGGAAATAACTACTAGAGGCATTCTAGGACACACTGCACCAACCTATCCACTTCACCTACACTCCTCTAGGGACACTTCTGATAGACCTGTAAAAGGAAACTCAAAAATGCACCAGACATGCTGAAATCATTCTGCAAAAGCATTTAAGAAAATGACTTAACACAAAATCAAGGCATAGACACATACTAAAGATGCAAAACTCAGAATGGAGGTAAAAATAGCTAAGTTCTGATTCAAGGTAAAAATTCTGGCAGAACTCTGCCTTACAAGCCCGAGAGATTTTTGGGTAGAGTTTTGCCTTAAGGCTGAGAGCAGATCCTTTCTCAAAAGAGAAGTTTATAATATATAGGAAGAGGAAGAGAAACTTGGCACTTCCTAGGAAGGATTTTAGTGCTCATTTTTGCAAGTGGCCCATGTGCATTCTGAATCTTGGGAAGAGGAAACCACTGTTATTGATGTCATTCTTCTAAAAGAGGCTTGTTGGAACCATGCTATACAATCAACAAAATTGACTTTGGCATTCAATAATTAATGAAAGAACATGGCCATGACTCTTTTTTGTAAACAGACTGTTATTTGTCCCCTCATCAATGCCAACTGTAAAAAAATAGGTCACACTGCTCATTTGCAATAACTCACCTTCCCTTCACCACTTGAATTAATTTGTCTTTTTTGCTGCTTGTCTTCTTCCTGCTCTTTCAGCCCTCAGGGGTGATCTTCTAGTGGGTCACTACATTCCTTGGGCTCTCTTCACAATTGGCATGCAAGCAGTTTAAAACAAATGGCTACTTCACTGCTTTAAATTTGACGTTCACGTAGCCGTCACCCAATGGCTAGTTTGTCTCCTTAAATTTGATAGTTTTTGAGATGTCACTATCCTCAACAAAAGTCATCGGGTATTTTGTTTCGAGATTTTTCCTTGCAGGTTTTCTATTTCAAACCTTTTCCCACAGATAAAAAGCCTATGGGAATTGGCAGATTTGACTTCTCTATAGGCTCTTTGACTTTTTTGCACCTTTGGGCCCTTTAAAAATCCTTTCCCCAAATTCCTTCAGGCCTTTTGAAGCTCTCTCTACCCTCTGTAAGGGATTTTGGACCTTGAACTACCCTTCACAAGGGATTTTGGGCCTTGAATTGCCATTTAGCTATAGGGCACACCCTTGGACCAAGCCGTTGAACCAACCCATTGAACCAAAATTGGTTCAACGGTTCAACCACTGCGTGCCGAGCCCATTGAACCAAGCCCTTGAACTGATTCATTGAACCTCCTTATTGAATCATCTATTAAACTGAAGTGATTGAACCAAAGCATTGAACCAAATGATTGAACCAATTTGTTGAACCGGTTCAATAGTTCAATGAAGCACAACAAGCTTGTTGAACTTTGGCATTGAACCGTCTGATGAACTAAGCACCGAAGTGTTTAACCAACTGAGTTGAACCAAGGCTTGAACCAAAGGCATTGAACCAACACATTGAACCGGTTCAATGGTTCAATGCTTTAATTGACTGTTGAAACAAACTTGTCAAATTCTTTTGTTTGAACCAAAAGCCATGAAGTAAGTGATGAACCAAGCTTGGAAATTGAAGCGATGGACTTGAAGCGATGAACCAGGATTTGGAATAGAGCGATTGAACCAAGGCTTGAACCAAGGCTGATTGAACTAAGTGATTGAACTAGGCATTGGACCAAGGCATTGAACCAGGTTCAATGGTTTAATGATGCCAACCTTCATGATTTTTCCTCAGATAAGAGCCTGAAGAAGCCTTGTAAAAAACCAACACTCTCTTAACTGATCCTTCATGCACCAAAGGACTAACCTACTGAGTCCATAGATTTCCAAAACCTACAGAGTCCTTAGATTTAGACCTATAGAGTCTGTAAAAATTCTACAGAGTTTGTAGAAATGAACAGATTCATGTAAAATCAGAAAATGAAATGGCCTAGAATAGTAGGGATAGAAGGGGACCGATTTTTGGCCTATTGGGCAAAAAATGGTCAACACCTTCCTAAAGTAGGACATTATATATTTACCATTGGAGCTTTTCATCCTAAAGAAAACTCTCATTTTTCCCTATGCCTTTGACATCCTAAACTCATAGATTGGGACCAACAAAATTTGGTCATATTCCTCGATGAGTTTTAAAATGAAGAATAAATTATAAAATACATAGGCCTACGAGATGGATTGCCTATTGGCAATCATAAATAAGGCTTTGATTTTTCATTGGATCCTTCTACCTACTTTGGAGAGTAGGCAAACCTTTTTGGTCATGATAAAGAACAAACATCAAGATCTTCAGGTGAAAACATCTTTTGGGCACTCGTTGATTAGGTAAAAATTAAAGAAAAAGACAAGCCTTTGAGTGAAAATCTATTTCAAGAGTTCTTAGGTGAGAAAATTTACTCATCCCTTCAAGACATAGAAGGTCCATATATCCCAAGTTTCATAGCTAGTACAAGCATTTATTTATAATAACATCAAATATTTGAGTGTTTTACTCTTGAGTTTTTAGAGGTTTTTGCTACTTGGCCTTTACTTGAGAAAGCAAATTATGATTCTTCATACTATCTAGATCTTTGGGAGGAACAACAAGAAGATCTAGCAGAAGAAGATATTCATGATCGTACCTTACCCATAATTTTGGAAGATCGATCCATACTTCTTATGGAGAATACAATAGAAGTAAACTTGGGAACCTATGAGGATCCCAAAATTGTTTATCTTGGAGCTTCCCTTACTGAAGCAGAATGTGGGCATATTATATCCATTCTTAAGGATTATAAAGACATATTTGCATGAGAATACTCTAACATGCCAGGCTTAGACCTTAATTTGGTTGTGAATCACCTTGTTGTCCATCCTGATGTCAAACCAATCAAGCAAAAATTGAGAAAAAATCATCCATGCATCACCCTCTTGGTTAAGGCTGAACTGAAAAAGTTGTTAGGAGCCAATTTTATTAGACCACTGGATTACTCTAAATGGGTTTCCAACATGGTCTTAGTGAGTATAAAGACCCTGAGTATATGTATTTTTACTTATTTTTGGGATATCAACAAATAATGCCCCAAAAATGATTTTCCTTTGCCCAATATTGACATGATCATCGACTCAACTGTGGGGTATAAGATGTTATCCTTAATAGATGGATTTTTTAGTTATAATCAGATCAAGATAGCTCTTGAAGACCAACACAAGACTACATTCACCACTCCATGGGGGATAGTCTATTACCAAGTCATGTCATTTGGATTGAAGAATGTTGGAGTAACATATCAATTCATAATGATTTTCATCTTTCATGACATGATGCATGACATTATCGAGGACTATGTTGATGATATACTAGCAAAATTATGAATAAGAGCTGGACATCTTAACATTCTATGAAGGATCTTTTAAGAGGCTTCATGAATATAAAGTCTGCTTGAATCCTAAGAAATGTGTCTTCAGAGTCACATTAGGGAAATTTATAAGGTTTATTATATCATAACAAGGGATCAAATTCAACCCTACAAAATTCAACACTATTTTGGAAATTCCTCTGCCAAACAATCTTAAACAACTACAAAGCTTGCAAGAAAAGATCCAGTCTATATGTAGGTTCATTTCTCAATTGGCAGATAAGTGTCACCTATTTACTCATATTTTGAATAAAGGGGTAACATTTCAATGGGATTAAGATTATCATATATAATTTTTAAAGCTTAAGACATACTTGTCTAATCCACCAGTCTTAAGACCGCCAATATAGGAAAAGCCACTGCTTCGGTATATATCAGCCACAGATCATGCACTAGGGAGACTTTTGGCCCAACATGATGATCATGGTAAGAAACACATTATTTATTATTTAAGCTACACATTGATGGATTATAAACATAATTATAGGCCTATTAAGAAGGCATGTTTAGATATGGTGTTCGCTAATAAAAAATTATGACATTATATACTAAATAAAAAAACTATTATCATCACCAAAGTGAATCCTTTAAAGTTCCTCTTATCTAAAGTAGATCTTCAAGGACTCATGGCTAAATGGGTTATGATCCTAAGTGAGTTTTATATTGAGTATCAAAATCAAAAAGCAATCAAAGGGCAAGTAATTGCTGACCAACTTCTAGAAGCTCCTATTGAAGATACTCAACCTCTCAAATTTGATTTTCCAAATGATTATATCATGATGATCAAACAAGCACCATAAGAACCTAAATAGTGGATGCTCTATTTTAATGGATCCTTCACATCCCATAGATATAGAGCCAGCATCTTATTAATCACACCACAAGGGGATTTAATTCCCAAAGCATTCCATATACAATTTCATTGTACAAATAATATGGTCAAGTATGAGGCCTTGGTTGCAAGGATTTGCCTTGATATATAGTGGGATATTCAATGTTTAAAGGTATATAGAGATTCATAGTTAATCATAAAGTAGACCACTAATCAGTATCAAATAAGAGATGACAAGATTGTTCCTTACAAATAGATTATTGATAACCTCAAAACACATTTTAAATCTCAATAGTTTGAATAAATTCTAAGAGTCAACAATAAATCCATCAACATAATGGCAATAATTGGTTCCATGATTAAAATGGATGACAAGGATAAAGATTATCAATTCTTGATTGAAAATATTCTTTATCCTGCACATATTATAATAGATTTAGAGAGGGTATGCACCATTGTTGGTCTTAATCCCTCACCCAAGCTACCATGGTACGAAGCTTTTTATAACTATTTCCATAGTCATGTCTTCCTTGCTGACCTTTCTAAAAACCAACAAAAAATATTCCTTCATCTCTTAACATGTTATACTCTCCTTGGAAATATGATTTATTGTAAAGGCTATGATAGAACTCTTCTTCATTGTTTATCTTTGGGAAAATCCAAGCTGACACTAAAAGAGGTTCATGAAGGAATGTGTAGGGCTCACACCAATGGTGTAGTATTAGCAAAGAAGCTCCTTAGAATAGGGTATTATTGGCACAAAATGGAGATTGATGCTTTAAACTATGTGAAGAAGTGTGTTCTTTGTCAGTAGTATGGTAACTTGATACATGCACCTTCTCTACTGGTACAACCAATCACAACACCATGGCTGTTCTCAACATGAGGTCTTGATCTCATTGAGAAAATTAACCCAACATCTTTGAATGGTCATAAACACATTTTGACTACAACTGAGTATATAACCAAGTGGATTGAGGCCATTCCTCTCACTTATGTTACTAGGAAGTATATAACCAAATTCATTCATTACCATATCATTTATCGATATGGCATCCTAGCCTGTATTATATCTGATAATGTTGGATCCTTTATGAACCAAGATGTGAAGTCTCTTTATGTAAAATTCAAGATTAAGCATAAGAAATCAATTCCATATAACTTGTAAGGCAACATATAAGATGAGGTGTTCAACAAAACCATTGTAGCCATCTTAAAAAAGACTGTCAATGACGTTGGTCATAATTAGCACTTGTAACTCTTTCCTACCCTTTGGACTTATAGAACCAATCATCAAACCCCAATTGGAGCCACTCCATATTCCCTTATTTTTTGCACTAAATTTATTTTCCTGATCGATATTGAGATACCATCATTACAAATATCACTAGAGCACATTAAATATGATGAAGACTATAGGGCCTCATAGCTGTAAGAACTAAAAATTCTTAATGTTAAGCATTTGGCTACCCTAGAAAACTTGCATGCCTATTATAATAGATTACAGAGAAGCTAAACAAGTGCATTCTCCCTCAAGAATTTGAAATTGGTGACTTGGTTTTGAAAGAAAACCCAAAGAACATGAATGTTGAACACAAAAATAAAGGTAAGTTTTAGCCTAATTGGTTGAGACCATATGTTGTCATGGTAAACTATGGATCAAGGGCATATCAACTAGATAAACCTAATGGTGAATAAATTTTAGAGCCCATGAACATCATACACCTTAAGAGGTTTTATAAATAAACAACTTTGAACCATTGTCTACAAGACCCCTAACTTGGGGGCAACTTATGCTGAAGTAATTTTATCCCATCATTTTATCCTACCTTGAACACATTTTATACTACCTTGCCCCACACTTAATGACTCTAGATAGTGAAGGCTTTGAATCATTAGTGCTCTGAACACATTTCATCCTATCTTGGACCATTCCCTTTGAGAACCATATTCTTTATCCCACTCTGGACCATCCATGTGTTGGAACCTATTCTTTAGACCATTCTCGAAAGAGAACCATATTCTTTGTTGTCTTGGAGATGTTGTAAGCTTGAAAACTTTTTATCCCTTGACTAATTATGATCTTGATTATGTCTCAAGAACATTATGAACATCCTCAATACTAGTTCTACAAATTAGTTCACATATAATAGTATTTTATAGGTTCTTCAATAGACAAGTGAGTAAGAACATATTTTTAGTTCTATAACTTTGTTACACTATTATAGATAGGTGAGTGTAGATACTTCTTCAGAGTTACTTCATGCTACACACTATTCTATATTACATTTGATAATCTTTGTAGGTAGTGGTTGTCTTATCAGGATCCTCACTCTCACTGATTTTCTAGCATGGGCCATTGTAGCCAACTTAGCTATTTTATTAGAACCTCTACTCTCAGACATGCATCTCCTTGACTAGATGGTCCCACCTCGTGCATATTTAATCCCAAAAACACCAAAAACATTGGAGATACTTTGATAATACCAAAAAAATTATAACATGATCCAAAAAAGAACAAAAGCATTATCTCATGCTTTTTTATATTTGTACATTCCCATCCCACCATGCTACTCTCTTTCTATTTTGTAAGCAAAAAAATACCAATTTATCTTGTCCCACACACTTGTCATTTTTCAAGATCATTATTTTTTATCCCATCAACTTTTTATTTGCAAGATCATTCTCATTTGTTTGTCATATCTTCCATTTCTTCTATAAACATTAATCATGCTGGTCTGATCATCACTTTTCTTCTATCCAATTTTTTGGGAGAATTACATTTGGCCTAAAGTTTATGTTGGAATATGCATCCATGAAACTATGTAGGAAATGTCCACTTGTCTTATACATCTGGAGTCAGATCGGCCAAACCCTTCCTTTTCTTCTCTTCCCCCATTTCTTCTATCATTGTTCTTTTTTAATTAGAGAATAACTTTTGTGTCATCGTTCTTTGTTATGTTGTGGTGGAAAGTAATGCCTCTACCGCACATGCAAGAATATTTATCTTTAAATTGTACTAACTTGGTTCTTTCTTTGGTGTTTATTTGTTTTTTCTTGGTGTTTTGTTGTGCTTTCACACCTCTCCTTTTATTTCTTCTTCTTTTTTTATTTCTTCTTGTCTCATCTTAGTCTTGTTTTTCCTGTATGTTTTTGCTTATCGCTTTTGTGTTTTAGAACATCTTGATGATTCACATGGATCTTGATTATTTATATCTTTATCTTATGTTATTAAGTTTTTCTTAGACCATTTTATTTATTTGATTGTTGTTGGTGTTTTTTTTAATTTTATTTTATTTTGCTCTTTTGTGATCAAGAATGTCTTGATGGTCCACATGGATCTTGATTATTTATATCTTGGTCTCATGTTGTTAAGATATTCTTGTTTTTTTGTTTTTAAATATTTTTGTTCCTACTTAAGTCTTGATTGATCATATCTTGAATTCAAGTTAGATTCATTTATGTTTATCTTTATCTTTTTCTTTGCTTTTTTGTTTAAATGTAAATAGTTGTAAATCTGATTTTGGTCATTATTTTACCATTATATTTAGTTGTATGCATTCACATTTGAACCAAATAAATGCAATTAGAATATTATGTCATTATAATTTATTCATACTTATTATGCCTAATTTATTTTGCTATAGCAAGTACTTTGTGCTCAAGTCTCAATTTCTTAATGTCAACATCACTCTGATGAACAATTCTCAAAAACACTTTGCATAATCTAGGCTCATGATATGGAATTAGGAATCTAGGTAACATGCATTTTGGCACTTGACTCTATGCTTATACATTCATCTCTTTGCATATATTGTGAGTCTAGTCAATTCTTGGTCAAGTTTTCACCATTCCTCATTCCACTCTCTCCCAAACTTGGGTAAACTACATGAGCCTAAATTTTAGGTTGGAATACGAGTCCATAGAATTATGTAGGAAATGTCCACTTGTCTAACATATTTAGAGTTAGCTTGGATATCTTTCATTCTTATTTTCTTCTCTTTCATCACTTTATGCATTCTCATATGCTTGGTTTTATGTGGCTTTCTAAGCCATTACACCTTTGCACGTACGTTTGTGCCCACTCACTTTAACCTATATTTTGATTTATATCCTTGAACTATTTTTGTTGCCAATTGCCCGTGCTAGGGTGTAGCATCTGAACAACATCATAATCAAATCAGCTCTATAGGGGAAAACCATTACTTATTCTTTATCAAACGATCAAAATTCTCCCTACTAGGGAAAAACTATTATATCACGATCACATTTACTATACTAGAGCACTTATTATTATCTTATCTTTGGAGACCCTATTCTGGTGGTGTTTCCCTTCCTGAAGTAAAACATTCTCTCTTTTCCTCTAATTCCAAGCTCTCCACACTACTGCCCATGATGGCAATATTTAATGTGTAACTTGTATTGGGATTGATTATGATGGCAATATTGGGTACATTTAAAGTGTGTCTATTACATTTATTGATTATATCTTTCTCACTATCCCCACCTTTGGGGTCTATTAGACCTCTAATTATATTTTGATCATTGATGGTGATCATGTGTGCATGCATTAGCTCATCTAGATGTGATCTATTTTATGGGTTAATATCTCACTTTCTCTCTCTTTTTGAGAGTCCATCCTTCTCTTTCATCCTAGTATGTCCTCTCGAGGGGGCATCATGGGTCTATTCCAATTTCTTCTTGACAACTTTTAAAAAAAAATACATTGCTTCATTTGAATGTCTTGCTATACCTTATAAAATAGGGGCAAAATATAGACATCCAATTCCTAACACCATTTGTGTTGAAATTGTCAATCTTACTTGAATTGCACTTAAATGCACATTTGAGGCTAAAATCCATAAAACACCCTAAATGGTTCAAAATTTTAATTTACAAGTGATGATTTAGGTTAAAGTATCCCTAAATGGGGCAATGCATTTTATGGGCCAACTAACTTTGATTAGATCATTTCAAGTCAAAATGCCAATTTTGTACCTGAGTGCCCTGGATTACTCTTTTCTATCAAAACTTTTACATGAGACACGTTCCCTTATTATTTGATGTTGACAACATCCTAAATGGGATGGCAGATTCAACACATCTAACATCACCTTCTAATTATTCTTATGTCAAATTATAACCTAGTAATATGACTTTTTGACCATTTTGATTAATTGAGGCCCAATTTTCAAATAATTTCACAAATGTTGATTAACCTTTTTTAAATATAATTGATCCAAATAAAGAGCTTAAGTAGATTGTCCATGAAAGTTGTTGAATATTTCTTTTTAAAAATTGATTTCTATTAATTACATCATCAGGTGACATCATTTCTTGAGAATATATTCCTAGGCCATAAATGCCATAAATATCTAGATTATGGGTCTCCCATGCCTCATTAAGAACATTCATGCCTATTCAATGCTCTTTTATCCCAAATATTGATTAGCCTATTTATGATTTTAAATTACATAATTAAATTAATCTTTAACCACATATCTCAATCTTGAGATAGACAGTTCAGGTTGATTTTGATCAATTTTGAAAATCTATAAATGGAGAGGACATAGACATCATTTTTAAGCTTGATTTGTGCAAAGTTATTATGTTAAATTATCTCCACAATACTTTTCATTTGACCATTGATTTTAGTTTCAAGATTCATTAATAGGCTAGTTTAGTGATTCCATATCATGAACCTTAGTTTTGTGGAGAGTTCTTGAGACATTGGAGGAGTTGGCCACCATTGTTGTTGAAGACAAAATCCCTTGATCAAGGGATAACATGATTTTGATCTACAATGGTATGATGAATCCATTTGGGAAGGTAATATGATGTTGATTTTTTTAATTGTTTCTTGTTATCTTTTGTAATTCTCACATGAATAGATAGGCTTAATTCAGTTTATTCTTATGCATTATTCCTTTGATTTATTGGACTAATGTTTGACTAATCATGTCATGTAATCCTATCTACACTTATTACTTCACACTCCATGACATCCAACATTCACATAAGCTCCTACATACAATGGTGAACCTGATCCATCGTTCCACACCCTGTTCATGGTTTGTCTTGCCATCCTAGATCCACCATCCACTGCCATAACCGTACTTTGAAAATAATGATTTTTTTGTTTTTTGTTTTAAGTTTGTTATATTTTAATTAGGTTATATTTTATTAAATATTTTTTAGTTTTTTTAAGTCCATAGTTTGACATTTAGGTAAGTGGTAGTTTTATGTTTTTAATTATTTGTCTGATAATAGTTATGAGTTGAATTTTATTTTAGTGGTCTTAAAAGTCATGTTTTTATGTTTTTATATTTTAGTTTCATGTCTTTATTTTTAGATTATTATTTTAGTTTAAGTTGATTTTTAGATATGTGTTTTATATTGATTTTTTTATTTTTTTATTTTTTATTTTTAAGTGATTGGTTATTTTTTTTAAAGTCATTTATGTTTAGATTCAAATCCTTGTCATTTTGTTTAAGTGTGTGTCATTTGTCATTGTCTAGAGTCATTTTTTAGTTAATTCAAGTTCACTATAAAATTTGTGTGCTTCAAATAAGCCTATGAAGGCAATTGATTCTATCTAATGTAAAACTTTGTCAACTAAATGCATATCAAGGGTATCGACATCTATAAGATAAAATTAATGGGGAGCAATATAGTCATTTGATTCCTCTCCCCATATGATCACTAAGGGGGGGTGTTAATGATAACTAGATTAGTGCTCATATTTGTGGTGAGAAATAGTATTTATATTAGTAATAAAGTCATGTGACTATTACATGATTTAATAATCATATAGGTTAGTTATATGTGAGAAAATAAAATAATAATGTAATTGAGTTGATAATACAACTCGCGTAGAGATATTAGCATGTGAGAGATTATAGGTGTAAGGGAATATAGTTGGTTAGAACAACCTATCTATATTAGTGTTTGGAAGGTTAATAGTTGAACTACCTCCTAAATAATAGGGGATGAAAAAATTTGTATAATGTAATGTCTTCCATTAATATAATATGTTGTTTGACCCCAAAATTCTCTATGTTTATGCACTTTCAAGCTTTGGCTTTTCATCATAATGGATTAAAATCCTAATAAAAATGACTATGTCATAGTTGTTGACACATCCCAAGGGGGAATCAGTCGTAATATGATGATGATAAGATAAAAAACCATAGGTTTTAGATGTATCCCAAGTAAGTAGGCATGCAATGGAGAGTTGTAGGCCCCAGATAAGATTGATTTGATAAGATGATTGATGCGTGTAGCTCAAGGCTAAAGTTGAGAAATATGATGAAGGATACAATAATTAATATGATCGAGTGACCAAAATATGAAAGGGATGAGAAATGGTGGCTGAGATATCCTTGGGTACTAAAATCTGGCCAAGTGTTGCCTACATAATCTAAAAATACCTCAAGCTGATGTAGTTCTATCTTGATGATAAATGACAAGATAGACTAGAGGATGATGATATTGACTATTAGACATGTTTTTTGTTAGATAGATGTTAGATGCAATGATGATTGGATTGAGAGTTGAGTTGAGATGTTAGATGTTGATAAATAGAGAGATGATAGATGATTGGATAGAGGATATATATGTGATGATAAAAGGACTCAGAGGAATGATTTGATATTAGATGAGAAGTCTTGGATTATCAACTTGAAGATAAAAGACTAGGATAAATGTTTGGATATGGGTTGTTAGACAGTATCATAGGTGATAGGAGAAATGATGAGTGTGTGTATTGTTAATCCACCATTGTTGTAATTAGGCTCATAATAGTTTAAGCAATCCAATGTAAATATAACACTAGGTAGTATGCCCCATGATATAAGTATGATGAAGAGGATATTGTGCCAAAGTGCATAAAAAATCACAAATAGCAAACTCTACATCATCAAGGGAACCTAAAAGCATCATTATATAATTTTTTAGGGTCATCATAGCATCCTCATTCATTGATAAAAAGAAACATAGACATACAAATGAAACACAAGATAAATATATATATATATATATATATATATACATGATAAAATACATTTAAACAAGTCAAACACACAAAAGTATCTACATGAAGTGTCATTACAAGTAATGTCTTGTTTATTATCCTGATGAGATTTGATGGGATGATTAATTAGGTGATGAGTTGGGCTAGGTTAGAATAATTTAGATTAAGGATATGGAATTTGAGTAGATTGGTGACTTGTATTAGTATTAGTATGGAATGGTTATTGGGCTTGAGAAAACTTGAACATAGGGGCTAGGCAACCTATGGATTGATCATGTTGTGATCTGAGATGAGATATTTAAGACTTATCAGACAAAAGTTAGACTATATTTTCCCTAGTTTAGAATAGGGGATAAAATACAATAGCAGGATGGATTGTTATGACTTGGTGATGAGATATGAAGGGCATGGATATGGATGCGATTGGGTAAATAGGAAAGATAAGACATCATGGAATATTTTTATTTTTTTCTATATTTTATGTTTTTTTTTGGATTTTTGACATATTTCAATTTTTAGGTCTTTTGTGGATATGTATGTACACTATACAAATGGGGTTACTAGCAAAGGGAATACCAATCCTAGTAACTATGATAAGGGGATGTAGAATACAAAGATGACAAAAGGATGAGGGTGATGCCAAAAAAGGGATGAGGACTAAGGAAGAATGTGATTATGGATTCCCAATGAGCACATCAAGAAGGAACCAGATATTGAATTACTTGATTATGCATTAGAGGATATCCCAAGATGATTCCAATTTTTTTTTCAAGATATCTTACATTCCTTATGAAGGTCAAGAATAGAAGAAAAGATGGACATAATAGGATGCATGATATTATTGCATATGGACTGATGGATATGATAAAAAAATGATGATATGGATGAAATGGATTTTCCCCTAAGTGTTGAGTTACAATATAGATAATAAATTATCTTACCATGATGAAAAAACCTATTTTTCATCATGGTACTTGCCCAAGGTGCTGGAAGACTAGTTTTCATGATTGGATGAGTAATTTTTTTGACTTTTTTAAATTTTGGCATCTCAATTTATTAGATATGGGTAAAAGATGTAGGGTGTTGGCATTTTCATTATCTTCAACAAACACTTTTTCTAGAGATGTGTGATGCTAGGATCATGTTTTCAATGATAGATTCACTAATGTCTTGGTGTCCTTTGTTGACTCTTGATAGAGACCCCTCTAGACATTTAGACTAGGTCTCTTCGTTATCCCTATGAGAGATAATGATGCCTAGGTTTGTGAGGTGTAGAATAGATGGGTTTTGGATTTGATGTTGATGTATAGCACTTTATTAGATGATAGGATCATGATAGGAAGGATTGACGGGTGTTTTATTACTGGGACTAAAATCACACACATCGTTGGAGATTATGTACATTCTTTATTTTATAGGTGCCAAATGACAAAATACTTTAAGAGATCCAAAAAAAATCAACTTTGAGGTAATTATTTGATATGATTATTTTAAGGATTATTGGTAATAATGATTTGAATAATGTTTGGATTTGGTGATTTGATTATATTTTGACAACCACCTAGTGCCTGATTTTAGGTTTCACCAAAGGATATAGATTTTTGACTTGATAGATGATAATTTTTTTGACTTGGATGATCCCCTAGCATATCAAGGATGTTTTTACTTAGGGATGATGCTTTTTGATTTAGATGACTATGAATCTCTTCTTAAATTTGATTTATTACTTTTAGATCATAACTAACTCGATTATTTGTCTTGATTAATTGATTATTGACTTGGATCGTTTTATATTCAGCACATGAGATACACGTTGAGGGGATCCAATGATGCATGTTCCTATTTATCCCATTCAAGAAGTGGGATGGAGGGATTTTTAAAAAGATGTTGATTATTAGGGATGGGTTATTTAAGGGGTGGATTAAGGGGATAATGGGTAGCATAGTCCTTATAATAACTACTAGGAGACCCAGTGTCAATGTTGAAGAAAGTGTCCTCAAGAATCTCAAAAGGATCACTAAAAATCATAAAATTAGTATCTATAGTTGATTAATACCCAAATTGATGAACATATAATAATTGTGTTATAGTTTCATTATATTGATATGGATCAAGAATCATTCCTTTTGATTGGTCGACACTAGAGACGTTGTCAAAGAGATAAGTGTCAGCATGACTTTCATTATCTAAAAGGGATGATGCTTCTAACATGGATTCTGATTCAGATGTTGATCTCAAACATGATCCTAACCATTTTTATGTTTAATATGATAGGGATGTTTATGAGGTGATGTATCCCATAGATGATTTTATGATAGAAGCCATATTATTGTTGACAAGTACCTTCTTCATCTTGGGGTTGTGGATGGATGTTTTTGGCTTAATGGATTTGTAAAGATGGGGGATTTGATGTGGATAAAATATAGGGATGGTTTGATCAGGGATGGTTATGTTATGGTAAGGATTAGTGTCATGAACTTGGTTAAGGAGGGAAGAAGCTTAATCATACTCAAGAAGCAATTCTAGGCATGCCCCTTTTTGCACATTCTTAGGTGCAGACAGATTGGATTTTACCTCAATTTCAATGTCACCATTATTAATTAAGTTTTGGACATAATCTATAAAAGGGAGATATCTATTAATATAATTCCTAGGGAATTTAAGATATATACAAAATTGTTCTGATTGATACCATGAGGGTGTATATTTGGACAAATCTATATGTCTTATTTTTGGGTGGACAACTATGCCTATGGTCCTTAGTTTCTAAAATAAGGCTTCTATGGATATTGGGAGAGGGGTATATTACTTGTATATGGTGTTGGATATAGAAGAATGTAATAGTGATGTCATGATGTAGGTATATGGTGGAGAATTAGATGATGTTGATAAGCTAATCTTACCCTTGCTAGTAGGATATGGGACTTGTGATGGACTATGATTGGTAAATGGAGGATTCAATTGTGGATGGGTAAAAACTGGAGGTAAGGTTAGTTGAATGGTTTCAAGACATTCATGAAGTTGGGACCCCACCTCAAGGATATATAAGAGGATTGTATCCTTGTTTTCATTAATATAATTATTAAACAATGTAATCTTTAGAATAAGAAGGTCATGAATAAGATTAGGACGAGTAGATAAGGGACTGGAATAAGATTGGTTGTCATGATAATTTGATGGGATGAGATTTGATGGGAAACTTATTTTTTAGTTGAATTTAAGCTTATGGGTTAAAAATTATAGGAAAGGTGGGCACCCATCTCTAATAGCTATAAATGGCACTTGTCCTTGTTGGCAATGATATATTCATTAAATAGGGTGAGCTTATCACTTGTATATTGAGGGATGGCATGACTATGGCTATGATGAATGGAAAAAGGTTTTGAGCATGGTGGGATAGCATGGGGGATAGGTGTAGATTAGGATTATTGATGGGGAAGGACATGGGACATTTTTTAAGGCTTGATGGTATTGAGGTCATAAGGTAGGTGAGCACATATTTCTAGGGTTTGCAAAAGGACCTCATCCTTGTTAGTAAATAGGTATCGTTCGATGAGAATTGGATTGAAATCTATTTGAGTGGATGATAGATGAAGGGTAAAAAAATGAAAAAGGGGGATGATTCAAAGGTAGATGAAGGATTAGATTAAAATATGGTCCTTGGATAAGGTAATCTTGAATGACTAAGCTAGTATGATGGGTGATAATAAGGACATGATAAAATAAATGGATTATAATATAAAACTAGGATTAGATTTCAAAATGATAGAACAATAGGTGTGAATTGATTTATTGATAGTGCCAAGTTTTTAATCTAGAAAAATGATTGAGGATTTGATTAATACCTAGATTTAAACTAGTAAGACATTGAATAGATGGGTGCTATTTATAAATAGGTAAAATGAATAGATTAGAGATGAATGGATTTATGATGATTGGATGATAGATTGAAACTAACAAAGGGACAAGTTGTTAATAGGGCATTGACCAAGTATGAAATCTGAAAAAGTGATGGGTGATAGAAAAATGCTAATGGACTAGAGTGATAGGATGATATATAAGGATGACATGAGGACTAGCTCAAGTCTTAGACCGATTTGCTCAAGGTGGGATGGATATAAAATTATGTAATTAAAAGATCAAGGATGATGGGATTTAAGATCGGGACAAATATATAAGGGTGTTGATGAAATGATGATTGGGGGTAAGATTAATGATGTAGATATGGTTTGGATAAGTGTATGACCTAAAAAACCAACAAAATAAGAGGGAATTTTATCTAGGTGAGGTCAAACTAGATGGGATGAAAGGCAAGTTGATAAGATAAGGATGTATAAGATATGAAGATGCCAAGACAAAAAAAATATTAGGATATGCACAAGATGGGATGATGTACAAGATTATACAAGATTATGATGAAGGATAAAGGATTTACAAGATGATTAAGAATTTATAAGGCAATATGATTTAAATAAAAATATATAGGATGAAGATATATAGGATATATATAGCCATGTATAGGTTTAGGTGAAAGGCTAACTCAGCTCATGAATAATATTGGTTTAACATGACATAGACCAAATCAAACAAACCACAAACCTATGATTAGTAAACGCATAGGTGTCTAACCCTAATGACTGCACCATCCAATATATTCATGGGTGAGGTTGTAGGTTGATGAGCCATTATAGAATCTCCCAATCCCACTCAACCCTATTTGTACATGATGGTCACTTGGGATCTTATACTAACTTCGATAGCAAGTCACCTATTATGGACAAAAGGTCTTAAGTTAAGCTATATACGCATTCTAGGGGGTTCCTTGATATATGATAGATACATTGGGGCTCAAGTCCATGTAGGGTGATGTTTAATGCCTGGTTTAGAGAATTAACTTCTTTGAAAAATCCCTATTTGGGGTCAACCACTTAGCCTAACAATAATTGTCCCTAATTTTTATATTCCACCAAAACACAAAGTGTGGATTTATACATGGTGGTTAAATCCATGGTCATAATCCCCTTAGCACTATGGAAAGTGCATGGTAATTGCTTCCACATCATGTTACCCATAAAAATAAAAATGGGAGGGTTTATTAGTGGTTTTTGATCCTCCAAGACTCATTGCTAGGATGCAGGAGGAGAGCATACACCATTATATTCCTCAAATGACATACAAGAAAAAAAAATTTAGTAAACAATTTAATTAACTATGATATATAAAAAAATATATACAAGATGATGTTAATGCCAAAATCTCTAATAGGCATCTTGCAAAGCAAATGATTAGTATTTTCAATTGGTAACCTTGAGGAGAAACCTGCAAGACAAGATGTTAGAAAACTATGACCTTAAAGATAATATTTTAGACAAATAAAAAATGTTACCTATAAGATAAGATGTTATCAATCCAAAATTTCCACTAAATTCACCCTTGTAAAAGTGCTAGTCCAATAAGCCTTAATAAAAACATGAAAAAATTAGAATTTTTCACTATAACATTTTTGGATGAGGGGCCATGATGCAGGGGTTTGGGGGTGGTAACCACCATTAGGGTCAAGGGGAAGCACCCATTGTAGGGTTAAAGGGTAGTGCCCCTCATGGGTTTAAGGGGTAGCACACTCCAAAGAGACAAATTAAAGGCAAAATAAAAAACAAAATCACAACTAGATTAATCAAAACTATAGATACACAGTTAGTGTTATGAAAAAATACTTACAGATAAGGTAATACCATATCTAATAGTCAAAATTGACTCTAAGGGATATGCAATTTTGTAGATGGTGAGGCTGATAGTGACCGTATAATTAAGTAAAAATAACTTGTGGTCAATGCAATATCGTAACTATGAAAATCAATACCACACTTTAAGATATGCATTTTTGTAAAGGGTTAGGCTATTGTGACTACATGGTTAGACAAAACCACTTGTAGTTAGTGAAATACCATAGTTAGGACTCAATATCACAGTTATTAGAAATGCAATTTTAATATCTACAAAAAAGACAATAAATTCTAAGGTAAAATATTTATAGAATGCCTAGAAGATTTTTAAAATGTAAAAAGGATTTATAGAATGTTAAAAATATTTATTGGATGCTAAAAGATATTAAAAATGAAATATTTATAGAACACATCTATTGAATGTGTTTTTGACTATCTTAAATCAAAATTGACTATGGAGATTCAAGATTGACTTTTATAGATTAATATCACCTATTGTGAAATGCAGTTTTAATTTAGGTAGATTTAAAATAGGTATAAATTATTAAAAATGATAGAATATATACAAATCACATCTATAAATTTAGATTAATTATAAAAGCTTGCTTCTAGCTTGCAAAAAAGTAGACTAAAAAGTGAACAACATAAGATGTTTCTATATATGCAAATCACTTATAAGGACACAAAATTGTATATTTTAATCAAAATCACCTTTGTGAATAGGTAGTATTGTAAAATGTGGTCAAAAAGATCATTTCAAGGGTAACGATTGTGTCTAAGTAGGGTATTTCTTCCCTTTCAATTAGATTACCATTAAATAGAATTCATAATATTGTCATATATCAAAACATGGCTTAGTTAGTGAATTAAAATTTAAATCAAAATTAAAGTTTGTAAAAGTAAACTGTAGCTGAAGATTAATACGACAACTATGGATAAGTAGTTTTCTTAAAATAATTAATCTACTTATTTAAGGGTAACAAGGACTTTATTTATATTCCCTATAACACCACAAGATTAGTCCAGAGTATAGAAACCAACAAGAAGACAAAATGGATAATATTTGACCTTAACATAATATTATGTCAAAGCCACATTTAGACTTTCAAAACTGCATATGATTTGTAAAATTACCTCTATCGAGAGGTGGTTTTGAAAGAGGTTGAAAAAATATCAAAATTGGTAAATGATTAGTGGTTAAGGTTGATGGTTTATTCAAAATTGTAACTATTGAGGTCAAAATTACCTGTGCAAAATCACCATTTTGTAGAGAAATATTACCTTTCAATTGGAGGATGATATTTTTGAAATTTTGAGCCTTAATTTGCCTTCTATATGACATGTAAGATTTATTAACACTCTTAAACCATAAGGGATCAATTTAAAATGAGGTATCCCACTATGGTCACCAAAATATAGGATGAAATTTGAGCAATGGAAGTTGATTATGTAATTGATATGTAAAATGCCCAAATCTAGAATCTACCACTAAAATAGAGAACCATTAGATTAAAATGTAATACAATGAATCATTCAACACAACATACTAATATAAATATAAATGTTCCCAATCAAGATTCAAAAAAAAATAAGACTAAATAATATAGATTGAGATTAGATTGTTTACAAGTAGACTCAGATTTTTGGCATGATGTTAGCTTGATCTTGGATTGCATGGATTCATAGATAACTTGTCAAATTGATGTATCATGTATTTATTTCACATTCCTCAGTTAGTTGGAATGGAGGGAGATGGTGTGTTTAAATATTAAATGGAATGATGATTAAAAAGGAATTAAACATTCCTTGAAATCCTATAGATTGAGAGGCTTCTAGAGAGGATGGAGACAATATAAGAGGATTCTATAATTAGAGAATTATAAAATCCATTAGGGGCTAAACAAGATTAGTAGGTGGTTAGATAGGTGATTAAGGACTAGGAATGTAGGAGAGCCTACAAATAGTTTAGGGTTAGTGGGATTAGAATTTAAAATTCTACTATAATTAATTAGAATTAGTAGAATTAATTAGCAAATAAAACATTATTATAAGAATTAATATATTTGTGGTATAATAATAATTTTATAAAAATGAAGGGGCATATTTATATAAATGAATAGAAAGGGTGATATTAGGACAAAATTAGAAGAGATAAATGAGATTAAATGGAATGGGTGAAATTAATGTTTACTAATATTAATATTTATGATGATAAATGAAGCAAGAAAATTTAGATGTATATAGGTTTAGACTATTTTTTCTTTATTTCTACCTTTATACCACCAATTATTCCCTTAGAGCTACATGGACCATGTCATCCATATATGACTTTGTTTTTGACTTGGCTCAATAATAAGACAAGATTATTTAAATGGGTACATTAAAGTACTCCAAATCACATGTATTAATTGTGAGTCATGACAAATAGAAGGATTCTAGTAATAAGGAGAAGAAATATAACAAGGACCCAGAGTAAAGCAAGGGTAAAAAAATTGATACTAAGTCTAAAGAATCAAAATAATCCTCCCTTCTAATGGGAAACCCAATAAAGAGTGACTCGCATGTGCATATTGCAATAAGTATGTTCATGATGAATCCAAATTTATAAAGAAATAGGTTGACCAACTGACAAAAATACTTAAGAAGCACAATATCAGTGTCCTTGATTCTTCCAACTAGAGTTCATCATCATAGGAGTCTTATAAGTCCAAAGATAGTAAAAAGGAAAAAGATAAGGGAAAATCACTTATTGTATTTATGTTTCAACCTTCCACATTGGTAATTGACTATGATACCTCACACCAAATGGCTTCATCACAGGGTATATTCTCATTCTTGGAGCATTTTTATATGCATTCCATCTTATTGGGTGATAATTATTCCACAAAATTTAGTGGGAGAGGATTTTTTGAAGTGAATGATGGGACTTTTCATGATGTTTTATGTGTTCCCTCATTATCTACAAATCTATTATATGTTTATCAGATCACTCACATCAATTAGGTCAAAAGATTTGAATTCACACCTAATTTAGTGGTTATTAGGGAAACATATAGTGGCTCCATAGTTGTATTTTAGAAAGCATATCACTAGTCATAATTATATACTTTCTCACATTTTTCTATTGGCCAACCCTATATTACATTGCTCACTCACTTATATGGGGTGAGTGAATTATGATGAGTGATTTGGCAATCTCAAATATCACTACTTGGAATAACTCAGTCATCATGACATGGTTTTAGGGTTGCTATGAATCAAGTTTTCTAATAGAATTTGTTAGGTTTACATACTTGGTAAGCATCTTGAAGAGAAGTACAATAAGGGAAACTCATGGAGATTTAAATAAATATTGGAGATTGTCCATAGTGACATTACTAATCTATTTCTAAAACCTTTATTCAACAAGACTAAATGCATGATTAATTTCATAGTAGAAATCATAGGTCTTTGACCATTTTTAGGACTTCAAGGTACTTGTAGAAAAATAATCAAGAAAAACCATGAATATTTTATGCACCAATAATGGTGGTGAGTATGTCGATAACCATTTTGAATAATTATACTCTTTATAGGGGATTAAACTACAACATATAGTTCTATATTTCCTCAGTAGAATGATTTTGCAAAATGGAAGAACATATCCTTGAAGGAAATAGCCAATTGTATTCTATAATCCAAGTCTCTTGCACCTCAGTATTGGGTTGAAGCCATCAAATGTGATTTATATATATATATATATATATATATATATATATATATATATATATATATATATATATAACTAAGTTCCTCACAAAGAATTGAAGTGAGTCAGTCTTTTTTAAACATAGAGTGATAAAAAAACCACAATGAATCACTTTGAGTGTTTAGATATCATGTTGGGACTCACATTCTAAAGAAAAAAGTAAGGTAATGGATCCTTGGAATTAACCTTGCATCTTTGTTGGATATCATTAGGGTGTTAATTGATATGGGCTTCTCCATCCCACCACTCATGAGTTTTTCATTAGGAGGAGTGATCATATTCAATAAGGTCCTTCAAATTCCACACTTGGCACCTCTCCCCTTCCTTAGATGCACTAACATTGGATGATAATTCTGATGATTTAAATTTGCTTGAGTATCTTCTTGATGATATAGATTCTTTTAGCTCTGATGATGAGAGTAATGATGAGGACACACCTCCTCTTTCTCCTAGAATATATTTACATAATGAGGAACCTCCTCTCAACTCTTTGAGTACTATCCCTCTTTGGTCTAGATAGACACTATAAAGTGTTGGGAAATGGATTGGAGATCTATCTGACACTAGGTAAACCCATTATCAATTCCAAAATTGCACGTATGATTTCATAGAATCTTATTTTGATTTAATCATTTTTTGAGTCATTAGGCAATCTTGAGTGGGATAGTTCCATGGAAGAGGAGTATGGTTCCTTGATAAAGAACAACACTTGGGATTTAGTCCCTCTTCCTAAGGGAAGAAAACTTGTTTGATGTAGGTGGATCTATTGAAAATTTTTTTAGTAGGTGGGTCTATAGATAATTTCAAATCACATTTGGTAGCAATGTTTTTTTTTCAAGTACCTAACATTGACTATACCAAGACATTTTACCTATTACCCAACATGAACTCAATCCGAATCACTCTCATCATTACCACAATACATTTATGGTATGTTCATTATATGGATGTGAAGAGTGCCTTTCTTTAAAGTGACCTCAAAGTGGAAATATACATAGATCAACCAAAAATATTTATGGAAGATTCATCCTTACTTTTATAACTTCATAAATATATTTATGGCTTGAAACAAGCTCTTCAAGCTTGGTATGATAAGATGGACTCCTTACTTATTTTGGTTGGGTTCACCAAATGCCATTCATATTTGAATGTCTACATATTATGGTAGGATGATTAACTATTAATTATAGTTTTTTATATGGATGACCTATTGATCACAAGGAGTTTTTCATCCATCATCGTAGTAGTGAAAAATAATTTTTATGATAGGTTCTCAATGATTAACTTGGGCTTGTTTTATTACTTCCTCAAGATTGAAATTTCTCATTCTAACTTCGAGATCACTATTGCATAATCCAAGTATGCTCTTTATTTAATTGAACCATTTAACATGGCTAACTATAAGCCAAATCCAACTCCCTTTCTATCTAATGTGAAGCTTGAAGCTAATTGTCCATCTACTTTGGTTCATGCTAACTCAAATTGATAACTTATTGATAGCCTCATCTACCTTACACACACTAAACCTAACATCTCATATGTAGTGAGCATGGTCTCCAAATTTATGCAAAAACCACTGATCTGCACTAGAAAGTGTTGTTTCCTTCACCAATATTCCACATTTTTAGACTAAAAATAGGTACTCTCTTTATTTTGAGCTAAATTTTGGTAGTATAACTCATGATTATGTTATTCATAGTGAATTGGATTTAGAATTTAAAAATGCTTAGTTTGATACTTAACAAAATATTCTATAATCATGATATTCTTTGCCTATGAATAAAGTTTATTTCCCCTTTATTTAAAACATTTTTATCTCATTTTGATATATAATTTATCTTATGAGTGTTTATCCTTAAAATTTATTTTTATTGAAATAATTGGGTTCAATTCTTATATTTATTCACTATTTTTTGCATGAAATTTGATTGACAAAAGACTTGGTTATTTCAAATTTATTTAATTATCAATTTTATTATTTTATCATAAGTTTTCAAAGACTCTTGAGGCTCTCCAAATTCTTTCACGCATATAAATATAGTTGACGCATGGATTTGGAGTCAAATATTTTTGAAGAAAAAATAAGTCCTTTTAAATACATGGGGCCATAAGATCACACCACATGGCATGATCTCATTGACTCCTTAACTCAAAACCTCATAACCTTAGAACCTTGAGAAAATTAAGGAATTAGCCTAGTGGATCATAATTTGATAAAAATTGGTAAAGCTTCATGCCCTTGAGGCCCCAAAGAGATGCCATGTGGAACACTATTAGAAGCCTAGAAGCTAAGAGTAATGATAACATTATCCCAAAGCATGAAGAGCCTAGGAGGTCAAAAAAAAGACACATGGAGATGATATATCAAGAACATACTAGAACCTAGGATGGTCAAGAATAAAACACATGGTTATGGTGATGACAAAGGTAGATAGTGAATTAAAGTTGAGGGATGCGAACAAGACACCAAGTGGTAAAGTGGGATCGGGAAGGCAAAGCTAATGTCCTAGTGAAGGATATGGAATGCGATGTCAAATAATATCAATGTGGAATTAATTATGTCATAAAAGTGATGGGACAAAGATTGATGGCCTGTCTGGTTGTCAAACCCATCAAAACCTTGAGAGGATTATGCATCAGGTATGAAAAGTGTAGTTGGTTCCTCACCAACTAAAATTCCCAAAAATGATAGATTTCATGATAATAAATGAGTGAACTAATCTAAGAGACCTTGAAATAAAGATAGGAATGGATATTTCAATTAATCATCTCCTAAAATTGAATGTAGAAGTTTGTGTAGGGCATGGTGGAAGGGCAGTCCCAAGAAAATACCAATTATAATCTTCTAACAATATGTGAATCTGGTCACTATTAGTCCCTCTAAATTGAATACAATATGGTCATTATGGCATGAGTAATCATATGGTATATGCATGGATTAAGGCCAAGAAGACACCATGAACACAAAATAAAAAATTATGCCTTCATTAGGTGTGGTCTCTAAACTAAAATCATGCTCAGTCTAGAAATCTATTAGTAAATATGATAGAATTCTAGTGTTTCCAAACAATTTTTGCTTTCACATTGAAGAAGGAAATGAGAAACTAGAAGAAATGGTCAAGGTTAGATGATACCTGGATGAAGTCTGTGCACCGTTATCCAGACGTTGTGAGAACTCCTCTTTGGTTGTGGAGGATGACACCTGCAAAAGAAAGAGACTAAGACAAAGAAGGTGTTAGATGGATAGATGGTGGGTTGCCAAGGAAACACTTGATCCTGAAAGTACAAAGACTTCCTTGAGGGATGTCAACCCACTTATTGATAAAAATAGTGTCTGATAAAAGGAAGAATGATTAAAAGATAGAAATAATTAAAGACTAAAATAGAAATGGAAGCAAATGCTTACCTGAATGCTGTTGTCAGTCTGGTCACAGTCACCGACGTCGGTTAGTCTACCAACGTCAGTTTGTTAAGTCTACCGACGTCGGTTAGGTTGTCGACTTCGGTTTGGGCAGTGACTGGCATCGGTCGGGGCAGTAGTCTGTGGATGAGGTCTGGTCAAGTCTGGATGGGTTTATAGTCTGTGGACGGCTCTAAGAAGGGGTCTGGGTTTGTCTAAGGCTCTGTTTGAAGGCAGACTAAGAGTCTTTTGTAGGGGTGTGGGACAATAGACAGAATGTTAAAAGGGACAAGCGTAGAGGAAGCCTTTCAGCCTCTCCGAGAAGGGCAGGTCAGGTCTGGGTAGTAGGTTGAATAACTGATGAATTCCAAATAGAAATTGAAATGGAAAATAAAGAAAATACTTACCTTCTGCTTGCTGAAAGAGGAGTGAAGAAGCCCTGTTTGCTGATGTACCTATTGTTGATGCTGTGGGTGTGGAAGTCATGTTGTTGTTGTAGCTTGTTGTGTGCCAGAGAGAGAGAGAGAGAGAGGTCTGATTCGCATTCGGGTTGAAGATTGAAAGATTGCCGATTGATTAAGATTGATTGAGAGCCAAGTGGACCAAGCATAGATAGAATAACAGATGCAAAATATAGTTATGAAGGCAACCGACATTGGCCATATCACCGACATCGGTCGACAGCTGATCGACGTTGGTGGCTGGAAGGCAGGAAAAAGGCTAAAAATAGCCTTTTGTCCGTTTTCCCAACTGCCAGGTCAGCGGGTCGGGGGAAGAAATGGTTGAAGGTGATTAATAGGCATGGGCAATGAGTGGGATAAGGGAAATGGGGTCTTAAGTGATTAAGGCATGGGAGGAATGAAGAGAATCCAAGGAAGGGGATCTTAGGGTGGTGAGGTGGCAAAGGGGGGAGAGAGAAGGGATTTTATTAATTTAAAATAGCTAATTATTTTAAATTAATAAGTGTGTAGGGGGTTAGGAGTGGTTAAGTGAAATGGGATGAAGGGGACCAAGGGGGGAGAGGATGAGGAGGATGACCAAGGGAGTAGACACAATTTTGGTGTCTATATTTGCCCCTTTTTGTCTTGTTGGTTGTTCTGGACGAACTGCAAGACAAAAGTAGGAGTTGGTTGCCCCAGGTGTAGGATAAGGTTGATTTTGTCCTGTTGGTTGTTCAAGTGAACTGCAAGACAAAAATAGGAAGAGGTTGGTTACACCAGATGGGATGAGGTATTCCCCCTCAAAGCAGGAGTTGAGGGAAGGGAGCCTGTAATCGGGTGCTGATTTGACAGAGAGTGGATGAAGATGGTGAGGGTGAATGCTGCAATAGTTGTGATTGCATGCATACCACATCACGAGATGGTCAGGTTAAATTGTCATAGGTCAAGGGTCGAGGAGTGCCAAAATTGAAGTAACCGGGCCCCAGCATTTGGTCGTAGCTGATCAGGTTATTCAATCTAAGCTGTAGCTCCAATATGTCATCATGCTCCAGGTATTCTGGGCTCAAGAAGTGCTCCTAGAAAACATGAAAATGTCACAAGTAGTGGGGATCAACTGGCTTGCGATCCTATACTTGTGAGGGTCAAAAATAGTCTTTGCACAATTTTGCTAACTAGTCGTGGGGTAGCACACATGCAAAAACAACCAAGGTGAAGTCGTCTTAGAAGTGGTCAGGGTCAGAGGAGATAGGCATGATCTCTGAGGTGGTTGGTCGAGATGAGGCTGAAATAGATAATTAGTCAAATGAATGGGCAGATGAAAGAATGTGGCTGAGCTAACCTCAGAACACTGAGTGCTGCCTACATAGCCCCTGTGGTGAAGGGCCTCAGGCCAATGTAGTTCTCCCTAAAAGGGAGGAAGAAGGTCAAAGGTTATGGATTTGTCTTGGTCGAGGTCAAGTCATGGTCAAAAGGAGGAAAGAAGGTTTGTCCATCAGAGAGATGAACAAATGAGGGTGGTCGAGCTAACCCTAGAGGACGTCATGTCAACTGAGTACTGCCTACATATCCTAGATTGTAAGGGGCCTCAGACCAATGTAGTTCAGATGAAGAGACAAAATGGTTGATGATTGGTTTGGGTCATGTGTCTAAATGATGAGGATAAGATGATGTTACAGCCTTTTCTAAATGGTGTATTTTGTAACATTGGTCGAGGGGTCTTTCATCCCTAGCAATTTTCCATATTCGAGATGGATGTATGCTAAAAATGAATTGAGGTCTATTTATGCTTTAGCAAGTAATGGTTTATGCTTAACATAAATTGAGTGGTCGATAGTTTCTATGTGTATTTTTGTCCATAGAAACTATGTGAAATGGACTTATGGTGATGTTGGTGGTCTGAAAAATGTTTGGGTTGGTTTGGTTTGAATTGGTTTGGGGAAAATAATTTGGTTGAATGTGACCAAAGTGTGAAAAATAAGTGAAAGGTGAATTGTTGTTTCATTGGCAAGGACCAGAATGACAGCATAAATAGGGGGTGTTAGAACTAAGAGCCCCATTCATGCATTGCGTCGTTGACCATGGGTTGTGTTAGAGCGGTAATCGAATCACTTTGACATTAAAATGAGCTCAAAGTCCCTTGAGCAGGTGTATGATAGGTGAGGATAGGGTAACCCATTGTGGAGCAGAGATAACCTTGCCCCTTTTTATAGGAGACCCTGAGACAACTATAAGCCAAGTCCATGACCCATTTTTTTTTTTTTTTTAGAGCGGACTGATCAATGCGAGAAGTCCACATAGAGATGTCATTTGCTTGGTGGTCATTTGTGAAGCTGATCGATGCGGGAAGCTTCTAAGAAAAGTGTTGTTTGTAGCAAGATTTAGTCATAGCCATCCTTCGAGGGAGTGGTCTATATTTTTGCTTTATATATAAGGGCTTTGAATAGTTATCCTTCGAGGGAGCAGTCTATTAGCTACAACAATGATAGTACAGTTGTCCTTTGAGGGAGCAGTCTACTTTTTGATTTTTGATTTTGTGACCTTGGATATTTTGACATCTTGATTTATTTTTGATAGAATTTTGAGTCATGGACAAGACTATAAAAGGTCAAGGGCTCCCTTTTATTAGGACAAGGTATCCATATGACATAAAAGGGTTATATAGGATTTGTGAAGGGGAATAGGGTTGAAAGGAATGAGGATTAAGAGGATGGGGATTGCTCAAGGGATGAGCTCAAATTAAATGTCAAGTGAACGAGTACTCGACTAACAGTAGAGTGGTCGCAAATGCAAGGCATAAAAAGGGCTTAGGTTCTGATAAGTCCCTGGTCCATGCTTGTGCATTTATGATGTGGTTCGAGCCAACTAGGAGCAAATTTTCCCCATTTGCCTCTTCAAGATTAGTCATGATGATGGCTGATGCTTGGTTGGTTGATATGGTCGTTGATTGGTCGAGACTAGTTGAATGTTTGGTCAAGGGTCAGGTCAATGGATATTTGGTCGATGATTGGTCAATGGTTTGGGTTGAATGTGTTGATGAAAATGTGGTTTATGTTTGGTTGATATTTGGTCGCTGGTCTGGTCGAGGTCAAATTGAAAGAGTGATTGATATTTGGTCAAGATTGGGTTGAAAGGTTGGTCGAGGCTTGGATGAAGGTTGAATTCCCCCAGCGGCTAACGAGAATGTTTGAAAGATTGGTCAAGGTTGGTTGAGGCTTGGTGGTCAGATTGATTGTGTTGATTTCAAATAATGGGGTTAAAGGCGGTAAGGGGACCATAGCCTGGCATGGAGATCCTGATTTAGGTGATGAGGTTTGAGAAGCATGGGTCGGTGTTGATGATTTGGTTAACAAGTGGTCAAGAGGATCCTTGATTGAAAGGGTATCATTTTTCTGGTGTTGACGAATGATAGCTTTAAGAGTGCAACAACGCTCAATGTTATGTCCTAGAGTGTGATGATAGTGGAAAAATTTAGAGTTGTCTAACCAAGAGGGTCTTGATCCGAGAGTTAATGGGTGGGGTGGTGTTGAAGGTTTGTTGATAATGTGGTCAAGAAGAAGGGTGTCTTTCTCCAAACATTGGTGAACGACAACCTTGAGGGCACAAAAATGCTCAGTGTCATGCCCAGGTGTGTGATGATACACACAAATCTGAGTGTCATCAAACCAGGGTGGTTTTGGTCTGAGAGATTGATATGGTTTAAGAGGTGGGAGATTGATGTGAGATGACTGCAATAATTTCCGTAACAACAAGGTGTAAGAAACTGCTAATGGGTCTGTGCATCTTATTGCAGTGGGGGTTGATGACTTTGGTCTGGGAGGCATAAGAGGCGTTGGTCATACCATCGTATTCATGGGTGGTGTAGCCACATGTGTAGATGGCACTTTGGTGGTGATAGGTGTTGTATTCTTGGGAGGAAATATATGTCTGATGGGTTGAGAGAGCAATGGAGGCAATTTGCCTCTGTGAGGTATGGGAGTGGGAAGCACTCCTAGTAAAGTGGATGGATGTGGTCCCAAAATTGAAGGTAATGATGAAGGTGGGGGAGGAGTCCTCCAGTGTAGTTTAGTGGCCTTATTTGGTTTGGTTTGAGGGCCACCATTGTGTGAGGCAAGGTGAGACACGGGTTTGGGTCCAGATGTGGACGGAGATGTAGCAATCTAAGGCAAAAGGCAAGAGAAAATCATGACTGGGTATTCCTCGGTCGAAATGGGTAAAGAGACTAGTTCTTCTCTTGGTGGAGAAGAAATAGGAGAGTGCAGATCTTCAAGAAGGTAGAGGGCTGGGATGATTGTGCCTTCTATTTGCGGTTGAGGAGTAGGCAAGGTAGGGTCTTCCATTGGTGGGAGGAAAGATGAATGTGGGTCAAATGGCATAGGTATGGTCAAGGCATCCTCCAATATGAGAGAGTTCAATGGAGAACTAACAGGAGAAGAAGGTTCTTCTACCTATGATGGACAAAGGGGCAAAGAAGGCTCTTCTATCCGTGGAGGAGGTTGGTCAGGGACAAGAGGAGAGACATTATTGATGGTGTGAATATTATGGTCTTGGGGGTCATTGGTCATGGTATGGATATTGTTTTGATATGGGGGATGGTTAGGAAAGGGATGTCTAAAGATGTCGATGTTTTGATTGGGAGGTGCATTCAGGTTATCTAAAATAAGATCCCCCCTATCTATCATGTCTTGGATGATGTTCTTGAAGGTTTGGCAGTTGTTGATGTCATGGCCGTGGACGCGGTGAAAGTGACAGAAGTCGGCCTCCCTATACCATGTAGGGAGGGATTTTGAAGGGTCGATTGAGGTGGTTGGATTGGAGGGAGATTGAGGACCCCATGTTTGATAAGTTTTTCCAAAATGGAAGCGTATGATTCTCTAAGTGGAGTGTACGAACGTTGGATGTACCATTGTTGGAATTGTTGATGATGCTTTGAGATGTAGAAGGTTGAGATTGGTCAGTTGTTGTCGAGGATGGTGATCTAACAACCACAGTTTTGTCCACTCCTTTGGACTTGAAGTGGGAAGAAGAAGGTCTGGAAGAAGAAGGGTCAGCGGATTTTGCGTTGGTATTATGCAATTTGACCCTGTCCTCTTCAATGGCATGGAGTTCAAGCTTTTGGGCCATGGTGAAGGCCTCGTCAAAAGTGCAGAATGTTTGAACCCACAAGGTGGATGAGATGTGTCTGGGACATGCTCGAGAAAAGAGCTTGATGAGCTCAGGTTTAGGCAAGGAGAAGGAGAGCTGGTTAATCAAGCCTCTCCAACAGGCGACAAAATCGACTATAGATTCGTCATCAAATTGCCTGATGGAGTAGAGGTCTGTGATCGAGACTTTTTTGGTGATATTAATTGAGAAATGGTTGAGAAATAATTGGGCGAGTTGAATGAATGAAAAGATAGAATGTTTGGTAAGAGAGCTATACCAGTCAAGGGTGGGGCCAGAAAGTGACATGGGGAATGTGCGTAACAATAATGCATCGTCATGGGCTATGAGATAACAAGCATGTCTGAATTCTCTTAGATGTTGATGCGGGTCTTCCTTACTCTAGAAACAAGTAAATTTAGGAAGTTCCCACTGGTTTGGGTATGGTCAGATTGGGATGGATGGATGAATGGGCTCGTTGCAAATTTGGTCATAGGAAAGGGCATTGCTTGAACCAGAAATAGAGGTCTCGAGACTAGACATTTTATCCATCAACATTTTAATGATGTCTATTAATGGATTGGCGGGTGGAGCACCCCCTAGGTTGAAGGGTGCTTGAAAGGTGTTAGAAGGGGCATTCGACGTAGTCGGTTGCGCTTGTAGGGGTGCAACATATGTATAACTAGTCATTGGGACAAAAGTGGAGGCTAAGGGTGGTTGGGTTATGGAAGTAGAAGGCATAAGTTGACTAGGTACCGCCAAAGGTGGTTGCATGGTGGCATTGGCAAAAGGGGAGGTAGACACTCCTGCATTTATGGGCGCAAGAGTGTGCGGAGTCGAGACAATCAAGTTCTGATATGATGTAGAACTTGGTTGAATTGCGTGTGGTTGAGGGGGTAATGAAACCCCGATGGAGGTTGGTCCAAAAATAGATGGGGAGGCCAAAATTTGTGTATTGGCCATGGTCAGGTTAATGGTTGAGGCAATAGTCTGAGTCATAAAGGGTTGGGTAGCGGATGGTGTTGATGTCATCGCCGCTTCACTTGAAAGGTCTCGCATTTGGTTTCTTGTGAGATAGTGTTGGAGAGCCTTGATGTTGTGGTCAAGGAGTCTCTCAAAGTTTGGGTCCCCTTCAGGGACAATTGAAGGTTGATTGGGAATTGCTCGGGGAGGAGTTCGTTCGATCTCTAAATGAAACTCCATTAGGGGACTGGTTATGGATGGGGAAGGCGAAAGTGGTTGTTGCCTCACTTGGTCAAGAAGAGTCCTGGTTTGACTGCGTGTCAAAACCATTCAAAGCGAGAAGGGTCAGGTTCTAAAAACTATGTTTTTCAGTCTCAAAAAACTAGAATGGGTGCTATACAGCAAGAAAGTTGGGTTTCAAGCTTGCTGTTTTGTGAAGAAGGTTTTGGACAGTGACCGATGTCAATTTAAAAACTGATGTCGGTGGAAAAAGGTGGCTGACATCGGTCAGATAACTGATGCCAGTGAATAAGGTTGCCGACGTCGGTTAGATAACCGATGTCGGTGACTGTGTTTCTAGAAACTCAGAGATTTGAAAGTTTTTGGAAAGAATAAAATGTCCTCACTAGCTCAAACAAGCAGATAAGAACAGAAAAGAAGATGGAGACAGGCAGACCCTAAACGTTAAATCCTAAGAACAAATTATTATGATCATTTTGGCTTATGCCTTAGAATATGTTTAGGAGATTGGATTTTGAGACGGGTCCTAGAAGTAGTCTATGGATGGTTTCAGGTTTGTTTAGGCGCTCAAGAGTCTGTGTTAGGTTCCGTACTTGGCCTGGTGCTAAGGAGCAAGCTCCCCTCACTTCACAAACCCAGTGATAAGCTGGGCCCGCTTAGCCAGTATATACTTCCCCTATAGATTATCCTCTGCCAAAGAACAGAGTGGGCTTTCCCCTTGGTGATGAAATCCAAGTGGGATTGCCGAGACGGGTAAGGTATCTACTGGGTGATGAAATCCCAGTCGGGCCTTGTCTCAAGTGAGTTTTGATGTTTGATTTGTGCAAGTGATTTGGTTGTGTAACATAAAGTGGACTCTGATTAATTCATGATGTGGTTATTAATTACTAGGTGTGGACTAAGTATGCAGTCAAGAAGAAATGAGATGCAGTGTGTTTTAAGCCCAAAATTGAAGTGTGAGTTCGTATGAAGACAAGTTGAGAAAGGGTTGAAGGGTATGACTATTGATTAGTCTAAGATGCAAGAAAATAAAGAAGAGTTCTTTTTAATCCTGCTAATGGTGTCGTTTAGAAGAGAAGAAAGAGGTGAAAAGGGAGAAACCTAATGCACCTATATGAATAGAAAGAAAAGAACCCAAGGAAGACCCTAGGGTCCCACCAGGCATGCCAAAATGTTTCTATACGAGATTTTTGCTTTCACATTCAAGAAGGAAATGAGAAAATAGAAGAAATGGTCAAGGTTAGATGATACCTAGATGAAGTCTGTGTACCGTTATCTAGACGTTGTGAGAACTCCTCTTTGGTTGTGGAGGATGACACCTGCAAAAGAAAGAGACTAAGACAAAGAAGGTGTTAGATGGATAGATGGTGGGTTGCCAAGAAAAATCTTGATCCTAGAAGTACAAAGACTTCCTTGAGGGATGTCAACCCACTTATTGATAAAAATAGTGTCTGATAAAAGGCAGAATGATTAAAAGATGGAAATGATTAAAGACTGAAATAGAAATGGAAGCAAATGCTTACCTGAATGCTGTTGTCAGTCTGGTCATAGTCACCGACGTCGGTTAGTCTGCCAACATCAGTTTGTTAAGTGTGTCAAAGTCAGTTAGGCTGCCGACGTTGGTCTGGGTAGTGACCAACATCGGTCGAGGCAGTAGTCTGTGGATGAGTTTTGGTCGAGTCTGGACGGGTTTATAGTCTGTGGACGGCTCTGAGAAGGGGTCTAAGTTTGTCTAAGGCTATCTTTGAAGGTAGACTAAGAGTCTATTGTAGGGGTGTGGGACAATAGATAGAATGTTAAAAGGGACAAGCGTAGAGGAAGCCTTTCAGCCTCTCCAGGAAGGGCAGGTCAGGTCTGGGCAGTAGGCTGAATAACTGATGAATTCTAAATAGAAACTAAAATGAAAAACAAAGAAAATACTTACCTTCTGCTTTTTGAAAGAGGAGTGAAGAAGACCTATTTACTAATGTACCTGTTGTTGATGCTGCGGGTGTGGAAGTCCTGTTGTTGCTGTAGCTTGCTGTGTGCCAGAGAGAGAGAGAGAGAGAGAGGTCTGATTCGCGTTCGAGTTGAAGATTGAAAGATTGCCAATTGATTAAGATTGATCGAGAGCCAAGCGGACAAAGCGCAGATAGAATAACAGATGCATAATACCGTTACGAAGGCAACCGATGCTGGCAATATCACCGACGTCGGTCGACAGCTGACCGATGTCGGTGGCTGGAAGGCAGGAAAAAGGCTAAAAATAGCCTTTTGTCCATTTTCCCAACTACCGGGTCAGTGGGTCGGGGGAAGAAATGGTCAAAGGTGATTAATAGGCATGGGCAATGAGTGGGATAAGGGAAATGGGGTCTTAATTCATTAAGGCATGGGAGGAATGAAGAGAATCCAAGGAAGGGGATCTTAGGGTGGTGAGGTGGCAAAGGGGGGAGAGAAAAGGGATTTTATTAATTTAAAATAGCTAATTATTTTAAATTAATAAGTGTGTAGGGGGTTAGGAGTGGTTAAGTGAAATGGGATGAAGGGGACCAAGGGGGGAGAGGATGAGGAGGATGACCAAGGGAGTAGACACGATTTCGGTGTCTACATCCAGCTAGATTCCCCAATTATCATTGAATATTTATAACCACCCTAGTATTGGGTTGAGTGAACTAGATGGAAAAATTTATATACATAAGGGATGTTGTTTCCTTTTGTTGAAGGTCAGAAACTTGTAGTCCCAAAATGTTACCAAAATCAAGTCAAGATTACACCTATTGTTCTCTTATGATTTTAGACTTGGATTTTTTGCCAAGGTTGACACTCTGTATAAAGAAATGATATTGAAATTATAGTAGAATATTGTACTTGTTTTAACTTTGTCTTCTACTCACTGAATGTTATCCATAATTTCCTATTTTGATTATATTCTTGTGTCAAAAAGTTGGTATTTTTCTTTATTACATTAATAAATGTAGTAATTAGATTGTGTAATAAGCTAGTCTAATTCACTTATGAATCCTTTTAATTTCCCATGGAACGCTCTTTGTTTTATGTGCTTGAAACTATAAATTAATATGAAAGATCTATGTGAAATAGCTACAATTATTTTATGTTTTTACATTTATTGAAGAATTCTTGATTTATGAATTCATATTTTGTCCCTATAAGTTTTCCCATTGTGTCCTTATAAGTTTGTGCAACTTATGAATTAGGTACACAATGGTATAACTGTGACTTGGTAGATTTTGTTTATTGAAGCACTATCATTCTCATAAATAGAAACCCTCTTTTTTGTTCTCCCTTTCTCTTTATTTTTATGTTTGTTTTGGAATTAAACTACACTCTTCCTTATTTTAGAAAGTGATAAAGTGATAGTCAATGGTACTTCATCAGTAAATATTAAAATGATGAATGAATTCCAACTATCATCAAGCAAAAATTGAGCCTCTAGCGGTAATAGTTTATGGTGTTTGAGTAAAATAGGTTAAATTAATCAATTTTTAGATTGAATCAAGACTAGTCATAAAATTATTGAGGAGATATCTTTATCTTATGCATTATCCCCCACTTTTCTCTTTGGAACTCTCAATCTCATGAGTTATTTTGGACCATATTACTTTGGGGTGAACAATATTTGGTGTTAGAATGAGTTCCATATGAGTTATAGTTTAATCTTTGACTAAGCATGAGGAAAATTGAATATTATTGAAAGTTCTTAATAATTAGTTAAGATTTTCTATATGCTTTTGAATTCATTAAATTCTCATTTGTATGCTTCTACTTCTTTCTAAGAAGAGTAGTGGACCCAAGAAGAGTAGTTGGGATTGAATTATGCATGTTAATCCAAGTTAGATCTTAACATTTACATTTCCTGATCCCAATATATATGTGAATTTGATTATATTTCCATTAAATATCCATAGAAGATCTTGAACTGTCATAGGTAGACCTAATCATGTAGTTAATATTATTGACTCACCCTCTCAAACTACCCAAAATCAAAATATACCCATGGTGTTACCTATGGCTTGGCTTGTTGGGTCTACCATAAATGTATCTGGGGTTATCCATGACTTACCTTAGAATCCAAGGGGATACTTCCCAAGATGTATACCTAGTGTATGAAGGACTCTAGAAGAGCATGCAAAATCATACAAAAATACTCTAAGACTTCTCAATATTGAGCATGAGGATGTGGCTTGTAGACTATTCACCTTCATGCTTATGGATCCATCATATGATTGGTTTATAAAACTTCTTAAGGACCCCATTATAAGTTGAGACTAGTTTAGTAGTACTTTCTTGGCCTAATTTGGATAAGTTATAGACCCAATCATCCTATATCAACAATTTTCATTTATTAAACAAGAGCCCAATGAACCTAATAGGAAATTAAATTCCCAATTCTATAATATGTATATTTGAGTCATCAATATTTACAAACATGATGCTCATCTAGCATTAGAAATGTATAAAAATGCATTGGACCCATGGACTATGATGTTCTTGAGACAAGACCCTATGGTACTAACATTATATTTGGCATATGTTGAAGTAATTTAAGTTTGATAGATAACTCAACCCACAAGGTCAAATAATGGTCTTCATCCCAAATGCATTACTTAACATGTCATACTTGAACCTCATTCCTAATATAAACTAAAATGTGCCTCTGTCTCAACCATTGCCAATAATTATCCAACTCCCTTTGAGATATAATACTCCAAATCAATACCTAAGTTTACTTAACCTAGTGAAACATGAGATGGTTTCATAATTATAAAACCAAATGATGTTATCAATTACTAATAATACCCAAACCATACCTTAAGATTATACAAAAAATGATTTGGATGCCAACCAATGAATGGTATAAAGACTAAGTAATGACTTCCCTGGTTTGCAAAGTTAAATGGGCATCTTTGGTGCTAAGAGTTCAAACAAAAACTTCAATTACCAAAAATAAAATAAAATATAAATTACAATCATCCCCAAAATAAGCCAGAGCCTTCTCCCAATAAGCTACTTGACACCAACATTTGTGAAATATCCCTTACCAGTTGGTGATGTGTGAATAATACATCCCATCATGGAGAGCTTGATTGTATTAAATTCTATATTTAATTCAATATTTTCCAAAGATAAATTGAATATTATGATGTGGTCCTAAACCAACCTAAATCATCTCATGTTGGTAGACTACTTAGCATAGCAAGGTGTTAGAAACCATGTAATTCCCTAGCCAAAAAGAGAATGAACCAAAAGAGAGTGCTAGTGAACTACATGATTTGTGGTAATTTTAAAGAAACAATTATGACCTTAGGAACTAATAGCAACATCAACCCCTCACTAACTCAACTCCTCTAAACAATGGAACAAATCCCCCTAATCCTAAGGCTAAGAATGACCCTCCACCTCCAAAGTATAATGAACCCAAATCCCACATGGATATTTAGCCACCTCAAGGTAAAATTTGATATAGTATCATGAAAGATATAAAAAATATCAAATATAACATCACATTTCATGAGCTCACTCAAATCACTGAGCAATGTGATATTTTTCTTAAGTTACTTAGTGAAAAACCAGTCCAACCCAGACAAAAAATAGCCCACACCAATGTGTTGATCCATCAAAATGAGACTGAAGTGACTTCCTTTCTCTTTAATATTAGATTATTCAATAAAGACTTGCATAACTACCTAATATATTATGGGGATTTGGTGAACATAATGCCTATAGGCATTTGTGAAAAATTAGACTTAGTCCCCATCAAGTTGGAGTCCAACTCGATAATTTTGAAATTAGGGTAGTAGGTTAATTACTCAATATGCACATGTAATTTGAATGAGAGCCTATAATCCATCAATTCAAAGATATTTAATTTGTATAAATACTCAAATCATATGGAATGCTACTTAATAGGTATTGGTCTAAATATTTGAATGGATATGTGGCCAATGACTTCTGTCACATGTGGTTACCTTGGATGGGTGTCAACAACCAAATCAAAGTAAATAAAGAGCTAAGAATGAAGCACATGATATCCAAATATAACATGATCAATGAGAAAGTAAACTTAGTGAAATTTGATTTAAGGGTTTACACTTTGGAGATAAAACCTGCCAAAGGAAAGATAGATAACAATATCAAGTTGTCTAGGCTATGGTCATTATATATGGATGACACCCACTCTAAACAAGGTTATAGAGATGGAGTATTAGTTATTCATCTCTGATGTGATAAGAATTTAATTTCTTATAGATTATAATTTCCATGTACTAACAACTTAGTATAATATGAGGCATTAATTATGGGACTATAATTTGCATTAAAACATAAAGTGAAATAACTAAAATTATTTAGTGATTGTGAGCTCATCATGAATCAGGTAAGGAGAAAAATTCATTGTGAATTATCATATCTTATAAATTATAAGCATATAGCATGAGAAATTTTTAATGTATTCAATGTCATCCTTATCCCTAGGGAAGAAAATCATATTATTGACTCAGTAGCATCCTCAACTGTGAACTTAACCCTACTTTATGACACTAAATTATAAGAATTCACTATGGAATTAGTCTATTGGCTCTTTGTTTTATATAATGTTCCAAATTTACAAGTCTTTGAAGATGATCAACAAATTTTTCAATTCCTTAACAATGTTGGGGTATTTGAAATAGAGGAATAAGAGAGAGATAATCCTAGAGCTAAAATAAAAAAGGAAGTGATTCTCAATATCTAAGGGAATCAAATTGTAAAGGTAATGATCTATTTACATAAGGCATTCAACACATTAAACCCCATGCCCCCAATCAAAAGACCCAAATTTTCAAATTTGAAATGTCAAACCATTAACTTTGGTTCCTTGAAAAGACCTCAAACTCTCAAAATAGGTCCTCTTTATATGAACATAGAGATTGAAAATTTTTGAATGTTTTTATTGAGCTATAAATATGTAATTTCATGGGCTTATCAATACCTCAAAGTCTTCAACCCAAATGTGATCACTCACACTATCCCCCTTAAGCCAAACCAAAGACTACTTCGACAAAATCCGAGACCTATAAATATAGTCCTTGAACTGTTAATACACAAATAAGTTCACAAACTCCTTTTATTGGGATAATCTTTCTAGTTTTCCATTCCACTTGGATGGTAAAATTAATACATGTTTAGAAGAAAAATGGGGAAATTAGACTATGCATAAACTTATAAAATCTAAATGGAAATTTAAATAAGGACAATTATCCATTGCCTTCTTTTGATAAAGTGATTCAAATGGTTAATGGATCCTAGATGATGTACTTATTGGATGGAATCTTGGGGTATAATCAAGTTTTAGTAATTTTTGATGATTGAACTAAAACTACCTCTACAAAAAAATAGGCCACATTTTCCTACAAATAAATGTCACTTAGATTGAGCAATGCTGGAGTGACATTTCAAAGAGTAATATATTTCACATTTGAAGGTCTAATTGGTAAGTGAATAATAATTTACGTGGATGATTTATTTATATTTTCAAAATGTAGGCCAGATCACATCTGCCATTTGCATAAGGTGTTTGAAAGATGCATAAGGCATGGTGTTTATTTGAACCCAAAAAAGAGTGTGTTCAGTGTCACCAAAGATTTACTTCTCAATAAAATTGTTACAAAATAAGGTATAGCTATTGATCCTAAATGAGCTGAAGTGATTTATAAATTACCCTAGCCTAATAATAAAAAAGAGTTGAAATCATTCTTTGGAAATATCAATTTTGTTCACAAGTTCATTTTTGGATTTGTTTAAATTGTAAAGCCTCTAAATGTTATGTTGAAATAGGACATTAAATTAGAGTGGCATGTTGAGTCAAGGAAATCATTTCAAGACATAAAGGATGTTATCATTCAAGAACTAGTGTTAATCAATAAACATTATGCTAGAGACTTTTATATTTACCCGTTTTCCTTTGATGCACCATTTCTGCCTACCTCACACAAATATTGGGTGGAGAAGAACACTTTGTTGTGTTTATGAGAACTAATCTAAAAGACACATATTTGAGATATTTTACATTTGATAAACATGCCTATGCTTTGTTTTAAGCTATGAAAAAATTTAGGCATTATATTATTAGGAATAAAGTGAATTTAATCGTGTTAGACCCAACTATCAAGTAAATTTTAGGCCAAAACAAGCTAGGGGAGTGTAGAGGTAGATAGATGACTAAGTTGTAAGGGCATGACTTGGAGATAAAACCTTCCAAGATGGTCAAAGGGAAAGGTCTCTGAGATTGACCCAAGAATCACTATGAATCAATTAGACCAAAAACAATTGATATAGCACAATTGGTGCACCCCAATTTTCCATTACCTTCTCTATGGAAACCCACCTACTAGACTTAATCAAATGTAAAAAAAAGATCTCAGATTAAAAATGGTGTAATTAAGCTAATGAAAGGAATTATCTATAGGAAAAATCATGAATGTGTCTATCTTAGATGCCTATCAAAAGCTGAAGCCAAATAAATCATGGCTAATTTCCATGATAAATTAGGCATTGTTCATCCTACAAAAAATGCAATGGCACACAAAATACTTAAAACAAGTTACTATTGGCCAACTATATTCAAATATGTCCATGCACATATTAGAATGTGCCATTAGTGCCAAGATTTTACTAAAATATAAATCCATGTTGTAATTCCATCACATTCGATTATTGAAAGAATACAATTTTCCCAATCAGGACTAGATTTCATGGAATTCATCAATCCCAACTCCTCAATGCGCCACAAGTTTATTTGTACTATCGAAAACTATTGCATAAAATGGATAGAAGCTATGACAATGAAGAATATCTCTACAAATGAAGTAAAGTTCATGGAGAGCAATGTGACCACTCTTTGGGACCCCAGTATCATTAGTTTGTGAAAATGTCCCTATATTTAAATCCATATAATTCACTGAGTGGGCACATGAAAATGGGATTACTTTAAGGTTCTCATCCTATAGACACTACAATTTCATATACTATATACAATTTATCTGATGTCATAGGACCCCTATTATTATTTTAATATCCTAAATATCCATATCCTAAAGTTTAATTTATTTATCATTAGCCACTTGATAATTTGTTTTTACAAATTACCTTTTCACCTCCCTAACCCCCTAAATTTATTTACAACTTGGGGAATCTTAATTAACCACCTTACCCACATATAACCCTGTCTTCAATAAAATCATGCTTAAAAATACAAAATTGTCCACGATTAGAACAAGCTAACATGAATAAAACTATTTCCTAACAAAAATGGTGAATCATTACCAATTCTCCTATGATTGGCATTGATTCTCCTGATTGGCATTTATCCATTTATACCCAGCCAGCTCTTTGGCTCAGGGATGGTGAATTTTGATTCTTGGAACACTACTCAAAATTTTAAGGATATTCTTAACATTACTCTATCAAAATTCTACCACACTCAATCCACATCTAACCTCATGAACCGAGAAGACCATTTTAAATCTTTGAGAATAAATCCATTCTACCTAAAACTAGGTTCAAGGTAAGTATAATCTAGTTATTTCATTTTCTTTTAATATTTATATCTTTTACTACTTATTCTGATTATAGAACATATCATAAATCCCTATTTGCCTTATGAGTATCCTTTATCACCTTTTAAGTCTCTATTTTTAATTAAGTGCATTTTTTAATAGAATTAATGTCAATTTATCTAAATTGACATTGATCTTATATAATCAACACTGATCCTATAGGATCGACATCGATCCACTGCATACTTTTTAAAAAACCTGATCCTTTTAATCATAATAATTCTATCTTCAATTATTTTGATTCTCTATCTTTTAAAATATGGAATTATTATGTAGATGACTCTACCTATAATTATGCATGGCATCATTAATATTATTGATCTATCCATTATATCTCAACCCTTTTTCATCGACCAGAGTGACATAGCCTTTGAGTTAGCAATTTGTATCATTGTTTATTCTCCTTCTATTGAAGACACTTCTGAGCAACTTGATGTTATACAAGAGGATGTGAATGTTGCTACAATTTATTGGGATGAATACTTTGATTAAATAGATAGTTTAAATTAATATTAATTCAAAATCATTATTTATATCACATATTTATCTTTTGTAATTTTAGTGTTTATTTATCCACTTGAGGAAGTTCCTAACTTCTTGGGATTGGTTCCTAACTAGGAAGCTCACCTATATATTTATTAATCTATTTTTATCCAAGTTGTTTATTTGTGTATAGTTTATAATTCCAAGCCAAAAAAAAGTTCCCTAATTCACTATATTTAATCAGTACACAACCATCTTCATATCTCCAGGTATTCTTCATAAACCCTGCATTTCATTAAGTTTTTAGTAAGTTAATTAAATTAAAAGGAAAAATTAAAAACTACTATAAAATTCTGGCACATCAGGTGGGACCCCTAAGGTCTCATTTTTCTTATTGTAATTCATTGTGAATTTATCTATTATTCTCCTTTTCTCTTGATTATTGTCTTCATTTGAAAGAAAAATCCAAATTTTGTACACTTCTTTTAAAAAGGTTAAAAATAATTACATCCATTTCTTACTTTCTTAGGCAATTCATATAGAATAATCTAGGTGGTTAAATTATAATATAAATCACTTCTCTCACACACATACCAAACCACTTACATAATCAATTCATTAAACATTGACATAAGGGAACCAACTAGTATTTTATCACCTAGTGGTAACCTTCATCCTAGCTATCCTACTTGGATTTCACCACCAAAAGGATAACCAAATCAGTACATTAATTGAGTATAAACTTTGGTTATTTTATATATATTGGTTAATCACTTGACACCCTTATGTTATGGTGTGTGAAGTGAGGGGGTAGGCCCCAATACCTAGCCATATATCGATTTCAGTATAAAGATATTTTGATCCTAAATAAACCTAAAACCATATCTAGATTGCCATTTGTTAGGACCTTTGGTAATATTTTCTTTCTTATCACACTTTAAAGTTAATTTATTTAAAATTAAAATCTTTTTAGGTACATATTATAGAATGTGTGCTTTTATTTTTCACTAAATACGAGATAATAAAAAAGGCTATTGTGTGCTTTTGGTTTTCATGTCTTGATTTTTCTTCATCGCTACATGGTTTTGATGTGATAGTAGTCACTAAAGAAAACCAAACCCCCAACTTAATCCTCATCCGTGGAGAATTCTCTAGTCCTACTACCTCCCCTGAGTCTATAAAGGAGGGTATTCCCTAGTGTTATACTCTAGGTGATCCTAAATTCACCACCATATTAGATAGTAATCCAATCATGCTTAATCATTACCTTAGCACATGTGTTATCCTCATTATCTTTTCCCCCCATACACATTTTTTTGCAAATGCTTTTGATATGCCCCTAGAGGAAGGTGAAGGGTTTAACATAGTTATGGTGTCCTCACATGACAATCCTTCCCCAAAAATTTTTGATACTAACACCACACAAATTTTAAATAACCCACCTCTAGTAACATCTAGTAGTCCATCCCCAACTAGTAACTAAGCTCATAATATCATTGTACCTCAACCCACATCTACTCTACCTCTTATCATGGCACCTCAAAACATAGTTATCTTAATCCCATCAACTCTCCCACTCATCCAGACTAGTGTACCTTTAAATCCCCTAACTTAGCCTTTGCAACAAGCCCTCATGAGTCAACCTCTTTAGCAATATATCTCATTGATGACCCAATACATATCTCCCTTACAAGATCTTGGGTCTACCTATATACCCTTGTAATCCTCATAGTATGTGGTGGCATCCAACCAATCATGGCCACCTCAATTGGTTATCCTTTATCCTGGCCCTTTTCCACTCAGTTTTCTACTTATCAACATCCATAACAAAATGTCTTAGGGGATATTCCTCAGTACAATACCCAATCATACCGTATGAATATCCTTATTAATAGGATGGCCAATTTAGAAGATTTTACCTTTGGGTAGAAAAATATGCTCACTTATGAGAAAATATGTAATGTATTTATCAACCCAACTATCCCCATTAGACCATACCGTTCACAGTGGGAGCTTCTAAATTTATGAAATTTCAAAATAAGGAGGATCTTCAGTAACATCTGTGATAATTCAAACATACTTTCTATCTTATAGCTCATGATGATGCTTTTCTCCTCATAAATTTTCCCATGTAACTAGCTAGGCCATCCTTAGACTAGTACAGTTTTATTCCTCAGCATTCCTTATTCTCTTTTGGGCATCTAGCCCAAATCTTATTAGAGCACTTTTCTATCAACATCGCAAGAAAAGTGACTATCACCAACCTCTATGCCATTAGATAGTTTGATGATGAGTCTATCACTAATTTCATGACTAGATGGAGGAGCCCAATAAATTGACTCACCTTTTCCCTTCTACAAACTGAACTAATTAAATTATTTGTGAGGTCATGTGTTAAACATATCTCATCAATGTTATGGGTATAAACTTTCAAAACCTTTGATGAGTCCTTTTTATTGGCTTACAAATTATAAATTAGAGATTTGGAATGAGGGAAAGTGATATTTCATAGTAAAAACTTCAAACTTGATCCCTCTAAAGGGACTGACAATAACAGAACCAAAGGATCTGCTAATGTTATAGTCTTAAAATTGGCACCCCTATAAATGAAAAGCCAATCTAAACCATCTACCTCTCAGGCACAATCCCAAATTCCATTAACATATTTTCCTCCACAAAAGTATACACCCTTAAGAAAATCTTACACATCTATATTAGATAATATTTTAAAATCATCTATCATTAAACTTCCTCTAGTTAGACCTCTCAATAACTCTTACCCTAAATCTAACTGGTTCAAGGAAAATGACTTTTACAACTTCCACCATGTAATAGGTCATGACATTAATAGGTGTTACTATTTTAAAGGTCTAGTATAGAACCTTATCAATCAGGGGGAATTATAATTAGAGAAACCTAATGCTTCCTTGAATCAATTTATAGACATCTTTAGGTAGTCGTTCCCTAACCATGCTTCCACATCTAATTTTGTATGGGCTAATTCGAGATCCAACTCAGACCATGAGACCCATGTAATCAATTGATCCCTACCAAATTCTACCTAAATAATTTGGTAGTGATTTTATCCCTAATATCCTTATAGGAGATGCCTTTGAACCATCCAAATTAAGTGAAGTTATCCCAAAGACTCACTCTAGCTTTCTAGATCTCATTGTTTGGGATCTACTTGAGGAAACATTATTTGAAAACATTCAAGATGATCAATTAGAAACAAAGAAGGAAGGAGATATCAAAGAAAAATATTGTTCATACATTCCAAAATATATGCATACCATTCTTTGTATCATCTTAATACCTGTGTGTAGCATACCCATCCCCTCTAGCTTACTACACCCTAAGGAAACTGTTACATTATCGCAAATAAACCCAAGACCAACTCCTTTCATAACTCAATAGGAACTAAATCTTGGGGAAATTGAGAAGGCTATAGGTATCAAAAAAACCCTTAGGGTATCAAGAGGGAAGTATTTGCAACATCTTCCCATCAGTATTTAACTTCCTAAAGAGGATATCTTTGTTCCCTCTTATCAGATTTAAAAATGGAAGGAATCTATACCACCTATTAAAATAAAAGTATCTATATTGGGAGCCCATCCTTCAACAATACTAAAAGACACCATCATAGAATCATCTAATAAAGATAATTTACCATCACAAAGGTATCTTCCCACTGTGATAATACCAATACATAACCCTTTAAACCCTTACTATCCATAAGGTTTAGGTGTAAGGACTTATCCTAAGCACAAAGTGCCTACTATAGGTAATATTAAAATAACCAATTTGAAAGATCAAGGTCCGAAGTCAAATAAAACTTCCCTACAGATACCTCAAAAGATCAAAAAATCTATTAGGTTCCATTGAAGGGGTCTTATTCTAAGATCCTCGATCAACTTCTCCAATCCTCCCTTATCACTCTACCACCCATAAAACCCATTAACCCTCATATTCATAGACCAATGTGGTATTAGGAAAATAAGAAATGCACATATCATTGAATGGAAAGTTAATATATTTAAATTTGTAACATGCTAAAGGTTGTGGTCTAAAGCTTATAGAATAAGATGATCTTTTAATGGAGCAGTTAGATCACAACTATCCACATAGTCAAACTACTAGGGTCATATCCACCTCAAAAAATAGTATATTACAAATAGTATCAGAATGAGCTGTAAAGGAAGATAAAATATCTGATAGAGCTCAATATTAATCCCTCTTAAACCCTCTAGATGTGGACAAGTCTAAAAACATGACAATTCCACCTTTATTTCAAATAGACACAATTCACATAGCTATATAATCCCGAACCCAGGTAATAAAGCTAAAATAACTATTGTAAAGGCTCCTACTACTAATAGTCCTAAAACACCCACTCTAAAACCTAAAATTTATATTTTATGAAAAGAATAAAATAATAATGTTTTAAAATTAATGTAGATATATATTTTAAAGTAGTTTTATAACTCGCAATCAATGTCTTTATATGAGCTTGTCCAAAACTTTCCACATCATCACAAGGCTATGATAGAAGCCCTATAGGCCATCAAAATACAAGATGATGAAGCTCATCATCTATCAGATTTCATCACATCACTTCAAAATCCATTATCTATAACATTCCATGATTTAAAAGTATCACCATTATAACCTAATGACTAGGATCCCCCATTATTTATCACTACCCAAATTGATCAGACTCAAATCAAAAGAGTAATGATTGATAATGGTTAAAGTATAAATATCATATCCTCTCATATGATCAAACAACTATAATTACCTAAAATGGTTTTAGCCCAATACCCAACTATTTTATGAGCATTCAATGATACTATGGCCCCTGCATTAAGAATGGTTGTCTTTCCCATCCAAGTAGGCATCCACACTATGCTCAAGGTATTTTATGTAATAAAAGGGGAGTTTCAATACAACATATTTTTAAGACATCCTTAGATACGTGCCATGCATTATGTTCCCTTCACCTTTCACCAATGCATTAAATTTGAACATGAGGGTAAAATCCACAATGTCCTAATCAATCCCCATCCATTTAAAACTTGTAACCTTACATTTCAACCAAACAACATTTTAATTCCATTACAAAACATGGCACCATCATCATCTAATGAGGCATCATCTAGTGTAATAATCCTGCATCAAGGATTGGCAATGAGTCCATTGATTCCATGTTTCAACAACTATCAATTTGAGAGTATCAATTACTGACACTTAATACTCTCACCACTCCCCAGGAATATGGGAATTTAGACAAATAACCTACATATTATCCTAACCTAGGAGAGATTATTCCCTTCAATCTGCCTTTCCTCCACACTCATTTAATCTACATGGGAATTGATCAACTTTATTCAGGTTTTGGTAACCAAACCCATGCTAAACCATTTACCTTAAAATTTCATTCCTAGATAAACCCCACTTTGCAAAAACATACCTACAATGGTGTGCTTGGAAGGGTTTTGGCATAGGACATTATGAACAAGTCCCACATGAGGTTATGTTATGATATTTTAGGAAACCCCATGAAAATTATGGCCTTGGTTTTAACAAGAATCCTAAAATCATCCCAAAAGTTAATCTTCTACCTATTCTCGAAGAGGACATGTTGTCCTCACCATCCATCACCCCTTCTTCGATAGATGACATCATATCAATGTTAGAGTAATTAATGTGGGTTAATTAATTATTAAGCTTACTTAGGTGTATGTCAACATTATGTTGTCATTGTATTGACATACCTACCCCTATTCACCTACACTCTCTCTTTTATTTATAGACACTTAGAGTGCATTTCATAAGCAAAGGAGTTGAGGACATTGTAATCTATTTTTTATGTTAATAGATAGTTGTCTCATTATGTGAGAAATGCATTAGCATCATGGCTATGGTGATGATCTCTTGAAGAGATCTTAGGTGAGAGTTTTGTAAACTCTGACATGGTATCATAGCTACCTCCAATAGCCATTACTCACCAAATTTTTGTTGTAGTCTATATTTTATAGATTTACATTAATTGATTGATAATGTTTTGAAAGATATGGATATTTGGGATGATTCATGTTTGGAGGCTTGCAAGGTGTAATATTTTTATTTGATGTTTCTATATTTTGGATCATGGATCCTATTTTTCTAATAGTGGAATTATTCTTATCTCCCACTACTATGATGTTGTAGATCTAATTTTTTTGGCTCATTTAGAATGATAATGAATGTGCCTACATGAAGGATATTATCAAAAGCTTTCTTGTTCTAGATCTAGTTTGCAAAGATTTTATTGCTAATATATTAAGGATATTTCTCCTTCAAAACCATCTTAGATCTGATCATTGGTTTTAGATCTATAAGCATTTTATTCTAGCTTTTCCAAGACCTTGACTTGATGAGGTTAGACATGGCCAAGTATTTTGTCTTCTCTCTGTAAATCAACCTCAGGCATCTTACTTTTATAATATTACATTAGTTTTTTAAATTCTTACTCTCATCTTTAGATCTGGGTTGAGCTGGTGGAGTTAGGTAGAGAAGTAATAAACTTGATGACATGTATTTTGTTTTTTTTTTCTTCTCAGAGTTATTCTCTGAAACTATTGGATCTAGTCAGCCCTTGGCACTTTCTTATTTGAATGTTCATTCCTATCACCACTCAAAAAAGAGAGATCATTGAATTTTATTTAAAATTTTAATGGTTATGACTATTTCCCTCTCACCACCAAATTTTCCAAATAAAGGTCTCTTCCTCAGCATCATAGACTCGGCCATTGTTATTTTGGCAGTGGCTCGTGTAGCTACAAGCTTACATAATGGTACAGCTAAAAGGTTCAGTGGTAATGTCATTTATAGGATTATACATGGCTTGTTCCATCATCTTAGTATTTGAATAGCACTTGGTTTTGCATTTTAGTTAGTCCACTTCATCAAAGTTACACTTGTGTTCTATCCCAAATAGCTCACTACACCATCCAAATAAGGCTCACGATTGATCATCCACGACCACCTAGTCAACAGTCACCCAAATCCACCACTCATCATTTGATTGGGTTTTGTTTCAAATATTTAATTATATACAAAATCACTTTTTTAATTAATGTAAAATTTAAAATTATAAAATTTTCAAAAGGTTAAAAGGTCGGTGGATGCTTTCTGTGGTGAAATATTTAAGAGGGCCATTTTTTTAAGTAGGGAGACAATTTTTTTGCCAGTGATTTATGGGCCCATTATGCATGTGAGGTGGGAGGGGCCAATTTGTGTTCTCACATGGTGTGTGAGGACATATTTTTTATTCAAAAACAATATTTTATAAGAAACTAGTAAATTGTTTTTTATTTTTACCCTCTTCTCTCGCTTGTCGAAGATGGAGGGTGAGGCCCAAGTTGGTGGGAGGCCAATTCACCCTCAAAAATAAAACCATTGAAATATTAGTTTCATGTTGATTTGAATGAGTGGTTGGAAGGCTAAGTTTTCCTTCATTGTGGTATCTTTTTTAATCATTTAGTGTAAATTTTATTAAATATGCATCTTTTTACAAGAAATTGTTTGTTTAATAACTTTTGATCGGTAGCCCAAAGTTGAGTACAGTCTTTTTCAAAAGTTGATGTTTTTCAAATTTCCATAAATTTTGCCTATTTACATTGTAAAATTCACTATTTTATAAAGTGTCACATTCTGGGGGGGTCTCTTCGCACTGGTTATGCTGTCTTGTGCTTACATTATGTGGTGACACTTTTTGCTATGTTACTTGTGAGCATTTTTAGAGGGATTAATCATTGTTTTACACATACATTATCTCTTTCATTTGTTAGATATTGGAGGGTGAGGTCTAGTCTGGCAGGAGGTTATAACCCCCTCATAGATAACACATACTTCCTTTTTGCTCCTTTGCATTGTCATCCTTTCTTGCACTCATGGATGCATTTTTAGCTGAGTTTGGCATCCTATTATTTAGTGTAGATAGTCTCTATTATGGGTTTTTCTATGTTATGGGCCCTTTATTATACTTCACATACATATTTTAGATGTATTTTTGGCTGAGCCTAATGTCATTTTGCATGTGCTTTGCACATTATTTTTTGGCTATTGATCATTCTCTAGTGTGTTTGCATACATTATGACTCTTTTCTCCATTTGTCACACTTTTATATCAACCCACAACATGTATTATTACATTGACACATAGATAATTATGTCATGTCTCCTCGAGGCCCCTTTCTTAGTACCTCACCTTTCTTCTATGGAGACACTTTTTTGCTCCCTTTATTTTTGGAACATATTCTATATTTTTGACACCTTTCTTTAAGACAACTAAAAGTCTCCCACAACTTGATTATAACTATTCTAGTGAATCCAAATGTCAGATTATCTTATTCAACAATCTAATAGTCTCATTTAATGTGACAGAACTATTTATGTATATAGTGTCAACTTGTTTGATGTTTGAGTAGTGGATTCAAACCACTTTTATAGACCTTTTCTCCACTTTATTCATTCAATAATATGGGGGGTGTGATGTATATTCTTATTTTTGGTGTTGAGTGTTCCTTGTACTTGTTCTTTTTTTTGTACTTTTGTCACCACTAATAGTCTTCTTGATTAAAGCTATTCTGGTGAATCCCAATGTCAGTTGTTTTGTGATTGAGTAATGGATTTAGACCACTCGTGCAGATTGAGTTCTTTTGTGACCTATGAGTACTTAGAGTGTAGACTTATTCAACATCATCTATGGAGGGATTTCTTTCTCTCTCTTCTTCTTTTCTCTCTTTTGAGGGGGGAGTTTTTCCTATGGGTTTTCTCTCTTTTCTCCACTTTATGAGAGTTATGTTTTTGCATCTTTTGTGTGCATGTGTGATTTCATGTTTTTAGTACAATAATGAGTTTGGATTCTCTATCATACATGGGTATCTTATTCAAGCACTTTTTTTTATCAAAACCCATATGAGGATCGCATAATGTCTCATCATTTATTGGCCTTATTTGGTGTACTCTTCTATATTTTTGTCACCACTAACAGTCTTCTTTATTAAATCTATTATGGTGAAGCCCAGTGTTAGTTGTTTTATGATCGAATAGTGGACTTGAACCACTTATGTAGATATTATTAGTATTTTCACCTAGTGTTCAACATTGAAGAGGGGATGTTTAGCAATGCTTCCTCAGGTTTCATCTTCTACCCAGTGTTTTAAAGATCAATGTTTCTTCTAGTTGATCCTTGTATTCAACACCAACTCCTATTTCACTTGGAAGTTATAGTGATTTGCATCCATGAATTTTAGTGAGATGGATTGGAATCCATCAAGACATTTAACTTACTCACTAGATTCTCTTGACATTATATATAGGTACCCAACATGGCATAGTTGTTGGGGCATATCTTCTGAAAAGCCTTACACTCTTTTATTTTTCACAACTCCCTAAGTTGCACTTAAGGGAAGGTGTTAGAGTAATTAATGTGGGTTAATTACTTATTAAGCTTACTTAGGTGTATGTCAATATTATTTTGTCATTGTGTTGACATACCTACCCCCACTCACCTGCACTCTTTTGCCTATTTATAGACACTTAGAGTGCATTTCATAAGCAAAGGAGTTGAGGACATTGTAATCTATTTTTCTATTAATAGATAGTTTTCTCATATTGTGAGAAATGCATTAGCATAATGGTTATGGTGATGATATCTTGGAGATATTTTGGGTGAGAGTTTTGTAAACTTTGACAATCCATTCTCCCAAAAAACAATTTTAGTCAATGCCATCACCATAGAAACTCTTGTCCATCACCATGATGGGGAGGTCAAAACCATTCCTCTATCCTACCCACACATGATAGGTAAGATTTTCCCACCATCCTTGTTCTTCAATACTAAGATGATAAGTCCATATTAACTCATTTAGGCATGGAAAACTTCCACTTACACAAAATAATTTCATTTGAAACCTCTAGTCTATTAAATGATTCTACCACTAACATTAACATAGGATCTCTCAAAACTCCATTAATTGTTAAGGTCAACAAATATTTATATCCTCAAGAATGCCATGATTTCACTACATTTTTTATAGATCATAGTGAGGCATTCATTTGGTCCTATAGTGACATGTCTAGTATCGACCCTAATATTGTCATCCATAACATTGTCACATTCCCTAATGTCAAACCTATAAAGTAAAAGCATTGAAATATGCACCCTTACATTGCATTCTTAGTCAAAGAAGATTTTCAACATCTCTTATACATTAAATTTATATATCCTATTGATTACCCTAAATGGGTATCTAATATCATCCCTATCATAAATCCCATAGGGGGACTACACTTTTGTACTAACTTCTATGACCTTAATCTCATTTGTCCTAAGGATGATTTACCTCTCCCTAATATTAACTAATTAGTGGATCTAACAACTGGTAATAAAATATTTTCATTTATGGATCTTTTCTCTAGATATAATCATATACTTATCGCACCAAAATATCAACATAAGACTTCATCTATTAATCCCTAGGGGACTTTTTGATATCGAGTCATGCCTTTTGGTCTAAATAATGTAGGATCCACCTATTGAAATTCCATGAATTTTATATTCCATGATATAATCCATAAAAATTTTGAGGATTACATGGATGATCTCCTTGATAAGTTGAAACTATGAAATGACCATCTATCAGTGCTACAAGTAATCTTTGTCTGCTTAATACAATTTCATGTCTGTCTAAATTCCAAGAAATACATTTTTAGAGTTTTGATAGGAAATCTTTTAGGATTTATTATCTCTATTAGAGGGATAAGATTCAAACCTACTAAGATCAAATCCATTTTATAAATTCCACCCCCATTTAATCTTAAGAAACTCCATAGTTTTCAAGGAAAATTTTAGTCTATTCATCATTTTATCTCCTAACTATCTGATTGATGTCAACCATTCCATCAGCTCCTAAAGAAGGATATTCATTTTAATTGGGACTCTAGTTGTTAGGAGGCTTTTGACACTCTTAATATCTATTTTTTTCACCACCAATTCTCATTCCCTTGAAATAAGGGAAACCATTCTTTTTGTATATTTCAGCTATAGACCATGCCTTAAGAGCCATGCTTGCCCATCATGATGAGCAACATAAAGAGAAGGTATTTTATTATATCAATCTCACACTTATTGAATACAAGACATGTTGTTCACATATAGGTAAGTTGTGCCTAGATTTTGTCTTTGTACCTTCTAAGCTTCACCACTATCGACTCAATCATAAGAATTATGTGATCATGAACATCAATTCCTTAAAATATATGCATTAAACACCTTATTAGAATCAACGAATGGCCAAATGGCTTATGCTTTTGGTAGAATTTGATCTCAAGTTTATCCATCAAAAATAAATTAAAGGTCAAATCATCATTGATCATCTTGTTGAGGAACCTCTTACTAATGATTAACTAATTAACTATGAATTCCTAGATGAATCCATAGCCTCCACATCTCAAAAAAATCTATACTATCAAATGACTCTATTATTTAATGGATCCAAATGCACGTATGGTGGGGAAGCTATAATTATCCTAATCCTTCCTGGGGGGACACCTATACCTTTATCTTTTAAGCTTGATTTTTACTACACTGATAATATGATAGAGTATGAGGCTTTGATCATAGGTCTCCAGACCAGTTTAGCTTTAAGTATTAAAACACTCAATATCTATGGTGATTCCCATCTTGTGGTCAATCAGATAAAGGGCATATATAAATGTAAAAATGACACCCTTCATAAATATAAGACCTTGGTTAATCAATTACTAGCTACTTTTAAGCATTATGTTATCTAAGCCACTCTTTGGTCAACTAACAAATTTATAGATACCATGGATTATTTGGCCTTATTCATCCCATATTCATCTCAGGAGTCGATTTATTTTTCCTCATCCACAAGGTTAATCAACCTTATTTTACCAAAATTGATCTTCCTTCCATCTATAGTGTAGAGCAAAATCTATTGGATCTTTGGTACATGTAGATATTTTATTACCTATTAAGCAGGATTATTCCTCCAGATCTATATAGAAATGGAAAGTGATCCTTTTAGCATCACATCATGTATTTTGTCACACTAGGGGGTGTTCTCTATAAACATGGTTTTGATAGTATCCTTCTTCATTATCTCCAAAATCATGAACCTACCCTCACTATCAAATAAGCTCATGATGGGTCATGTGGTGGACATTTTAATTGCACCATCCATAAGAGAATCTTATGATTTGTCTAATATTGGCCCACTTTAAATCATGATTGTTGTCAATACATTAAGAAATGCATAAAATGTTAGCAACATGTCAACCTATCACATGTCTTGAGTCAAGCATTATCAACCTATCACATGTCTCGAGTCAAGCATTATAGGTAACACAAGACTTTTGGCCTTTTTATTAGTGGAGGATTGATCTTATAGGTTAGATTAATCCTATATCTTCCTAGTGTCATGGATTTATCATTACAACCATTGAGTATTTTACTAAGTAGGTGGAGGCTATTCCTCTTATCTCAAATATAGTAGACAAGATTATGGAATTCATTAGTTAGCATATTGTTTTTTACTTTGGTGTTATTCATAAGATCATCATAGATAATGGAAAATATTTTAAAAATAAAAAGGTTCAAGATATCTATGATTATTTTAACATTAATCTATGTTTCTCCTTGTTATTCTATCCTCAAGTCAATAGACAGGATAAGGCATCCAATAAAACTCTTGTCAAAATCCTAACTAAAGTCATTAACGAAGTAGGAAAGAATTAACATCTTCATGTTCCCTTTACCTTATGGGCTTATCAAACTAGTATTTGAACCCCTACAGGTGCTACTCCTTTCTCTTTAGTTTATGGTACCGAAGCTAACTTCCTCTTGAGGTTCAGATTCCTTCTCTTCTCATCTCCTTTAAAGATATCATTTATGAGGATGGCTTCTATCAAGAATGATTATCCCAACTCAATCTCTTGGATTAGCATCAATCAGTTTCCCTTGACCATCTCCATGTATATCAATAATGCATAAAGTTTACCTATAATAAACATCTAAGAGAACATGAATTTAATATTGACGATCTTGTCTTAAAATAAAATTAATGTCATTAGGATGGAAAAAAGTAAATGGGGAAAATTTGATCCAAATTGGCTCATATCATATATTATTCTCTTAATGCATTGCATTTGTATCCTTTCCATTTTTAATAAGTCTTAATCACCTTAGTCAACCTAGATTCATTTTATGGGGGAAATTTGAGCTCTATGATAATTTAACAATGCAAATCTCCAAACTCAAATATCAACCACTAGGTAATATGATAAAGCCATTAAAATCTAAATGCCATTAGATGAATGCAACATTCAATCCTATATTTAAATCCTAAATCTAAGTGATTCACAACATGATTAAATAAACTAGAAAAGATAATAGGATTGGGATGAATTTACCTTAGACTCGGATTGACATGGATGCTTGATCAAAGATGATGGATGATGAATGCTTAATTGAGGATTAATTTTGGCATGAAGATGCTATGAAAATTTTGGTTAACTTCCATGAAGGAGAAGCCTTGCTTATATAGATTTGGGAGGGAAGATCAAGGGTTGATATTCAAACTTGGATGAGGATATTTAATGGCTATGGATTATTCAAGGAATATTAAATTCTTTATAAGTCTCTAGTTTAGAGAGTTCTAGAGACTTGGAGGATCTTCTCCAATTCTAGATATACCTTTTGGGCTAGTAAAGGAGTGAACTAATATAATATACTTTGAAATCAAGATATGTATGGATCTTTCATTTAATAAACCCCTAAAATTTAATTCATAAGTTTGCATAAGGCATGGTGAAAGGGTAGTCCAAAGAAGATCCCAATGATAATTTGTCAGCAATATTTGAATCTAATCATTATTATTCCCTCTAAATTGAATGTAATATAGTTAATATGGTGTGAGCCATCATATGGAATGCACATCAAAGAAGACTAAGAAGACATAATGAAGATAAAATATAAAATTCATCCTTAAATAGGCATGGTCTCTAAGTTAAAATCATGCTCAAGCTGATAATCTATCAGTGAATCATCATTGCCTATTTATAACCACCCCAGTAGTGGTCTGAGTGAACTACATGGACAAATCTATCTATATAAGGGATGTTTTTTCACTTTGTTAAAGGTCATAAAAATTTAGTCCCAAAATGCTTCTAGAATCAAGTAAGGATTACACCTATTGTTCTCTTATGCTTTTGGACTTTGATTATTTACCAAGGTTGACACTCTATGTAAAAAAAATTATTGAAGTTATAGTAGAATATTTTGCCTATTTTCACTTTGTCTTATGCTCACCAAATGTTGTCCATCATTTCCTATTTGATTTTGTACTTATGTCAAAGAGATAGGATTACAATTTGTTATATAAATGATTGTAGTAATTATATCATGCAACAACTAGTCTAATTTTATTATGAATTATTTTTGTTTCCCTTAGAACATTCTTTGATTTATGTGTTTGTAGCTATAAAGTAATATGAAAGCTCTATGTACAATAAATACAAGTATTTTATGTGTTTACATTTAGCTAATAATTCTTTAGAAATGAATTCATAAATTATCCCTATAAGCTTACCCATTGTGTCCCTATAAGTTTGTACAACTGTTGAATCAGCTACATAGTGGTATAACTATGACTTGGCAGATTTTGTCTCTTGAAGCACTAACATTCTCATAACTAGAAACCCTCTTTTTTTCTCTCCCTTTCTCTCTCTTTATATGTTTTTTTTGGAACTAAACTACACTTTCCCCTATTTTATAAATTAATAAATTGATACTCAATGGTAATCTAGTATTAAATATTATAACAATGAATGAATTTCAACTATCATCAAGTAAACATTGAACCTCTTGTGATAACAGTTCATGCTCTTTAAGAAAAATAGATTAAGTTGTTTGGTCTTTGGATTAAATCAACATAAATCCTAAAATTAATGAGGGGATATATTTATCCCATGCATTTTCCTCCACTTTTATCTTTGTAACACTCAACCTTATGAGTGATTTCAAACCATAATATTTTGGGGCAAATAACTAAAATTGACTATGCATATTCTCCACTACATTTAGGGTACTCATAGTTTTAAAATTCACTATGTAGTAGGCATTGATGTTGAATTAATTGGTTATACATATTAAAATTGGGTTGGTGATATTCAAAATCATAAATTTAATTTCTAAAATTTCTCCATTGGTTTAGGTCTGATCAGTTGGTCAAGTGAGAAGTAAAATATTATTATTTTATTTTCTTCTAAGGTAAATGATCTATTAATGTTATTATTATCACCAAATATTTCACCCTTAATGAGGTTTTTCAATCCTATTCTAATATTTGGGTAACATTGAAATACCACTAGGCCTATGGGTTTCTTATAGTAGAGGTAGACCTCTATGTTTAAGGGCTAGCTCCCTAGATTGATCCTTAAGTGCTTATCACCTACACTAACTGATTTCTTGAATGAAAATGGATAGAAATAAACATGAAATTAAGATAATCTAAGGGGGTAATACACCAAAAATATATCCACTTGACCATCATTTACTTTCACTAAGAGACATGATCTACAATGTTAGTCTTCGAATCTGGAATTGTTCAAATATTAATATTTCAAACATGGAGGTGATATGCATGAAACTACTCAAGGTAAGCAAACCAGAGATCAGTTTCAAAAATTAAGTCAACTTGTACACTTGAATATAGGACTATACACTTAAAAACACTTCATGTGACCTATTAGAGTGGAACAACTTGCATCAAATATGATAGGATTGAGAGAAAGCAAGGATATACATCAATCACTTGAATTTTCACTATACATCACATCACATAATTAGACAAGATATTTTTTGAAATTAAAAATAGATTGCATATCTTATTTCAAAGGTAAATTACAATATCAAACCTTCATATCTTCACCATACCAAGTGTGGAATTCTAATACAAGAGCTAAAATGGCCTACATTTATAGGATGTGTGAGAGGAGAGAGAGAAATGAAGCTCAAAGGTCACAAATAAAAAGTGTCAAGCTGAGAGATATAATTAAATTTATAGGATAATAGAGTATGAAATATAAAATGAAAGGTCTTCTTGGAAAAGGGTCCATCAAAAGCATCAAAATCCCCAAAACTGACATAGGGTCTCTTCAGTTGCCTTCTTGAAACTACCTTCATGATTAGGCATATTTTGACTATTCAAAACTAGACTAAGAAGAGATAACATATATGAAATATTAAGGATGGTGTAGACACCAAAAAATTTCACACCATGATTTATAATGTTAAAATTCCCCTAGACCAACATAGGACCCCTTTGGGACCAATCTGACCCTTCATACCCTAACCAAGCCTAGCATGTGGTTAGTTTGTCTAACTTAACTTATCTTTTATCCACTTTCTTACCTTCACCCTTGAATGCTAATAATTAGGATGACCTACAATGGTCACCTTGACCATCGATGGTCAAGGTGCACCTCCTCAACCACCAACATGCAAGCCACCCAACTTGATTGTCTAAATATAACTTGTTTAAATCCACATGCTATCTATTGTATACATGAGTTAAAATTAGAATGCCTAGTTAACATCTTGTTGCAACTCTCTTGACTTGCCTATAAGAAAATAGGAGTATGGAGGTGAAATTGATATATAATTGTTATCAAGAGCTTGTACATCTAGATTTCCTTTGTTTTATAGGTCAATTGTCATCAACAATCTAGTGATCTAGCTATCATGTTAGAGATCTAACTTACCAATGTTATTCTACCAAAGTGTCAAGTATCGTTACTGTTAGGTTGTGGAGCTAAAATCTTCACTGATGCAGACATGGAGGAGGTCATTGGAGAAGGTTGTTGAGTGTCACAGACACCGGCGTCGGTCAGGCCAATCGACATCGGCAGGATTAGACAGGGATAGCAACCGACGTCGGTCAGAAGTCGGTCAGCATCGGTCACCTCCAGGTAGATAGGGACTGATGTCGGTCACCTGTGCGGTTTGAACTATGAGTGTTACGGGTAGTTAGTTAACGAACCAAGTGTTTGCATGTCAAGAGCCAATTTTAGACTAGAAGTTGTGGATCTATTTATTGTAATTAGATGTCTAATTATTGTTTGCATGAGATATATTTAAGAGACTCATAGGTTGTATTGTAAAGTGTTCTAGTTTGAGTTGAGCAAAGTTAGCTCCTTCTGTGTGTGAGGTGAGCAAGGGTGTTCCTCCTAGTTCCACAGCAACACCAAGGTGGGTGCTGGTTTTGGAGAGTCAGCAGGATTCTTCAGGGGTGTAGGATCTTAGTCAGCAGGTGTGCATGGTTACTTTAGGAGATCTACATGGTAAGTAAGATCATTGATCTGCAGATGTATGTGTGTGCATGATCCAGGTTTTTAGGTGTGCAGAACCATATTGATTTATAGGTGTGCAAGATCAGGGAGGACAACAACACAATAGGGAGCACGATCAGGTAGGATCTACTTGGAGTATAGTGTGTACTCAAACATGGAGCAAAGAGGAAGGCAAGGCAGTTCCTTCCATAAGTGAGATCATTTGGGTTGCAAGGTGTTGCAGTTTAGGGGAGATCTACTTGAAGTATGATTGTGTACTTGTGGAGTGCGTAGAACACTTGGGTATTGGTAGTAGTGGATACTGACTGGTTGGAGGTGAACACCAACTCTATGTTTGAGTTGTGTGTTGGGACCGTAAGAGAGAGAGCTTTGAGGTAAGATTTATTGTTTATGCCCTAGAGGTGTGGGAGCCCTAGAGGTGTGTAAGGAAGAACTGTGGCAATCTTCTTTATTGTATTTCCTTCTGGAAGAGTTTTAATACAAGTTGTGTATTGTCTCTCATATTTTGTGTTATTTTTGAATTCTAGTTACTTGTGTATTCTGGTTAATTTCTGCATATTAAGTTGCTTGGTAATCAATTGTGTGCTTCTGTTATTTCCTAACAAGTGGTATCAGAGCTAAGGTTGCAGGGGGCAGTTTTGTGTTTGGTTACAGGTCACTCTCAGGGGTTTCTGATTGAGTGGGAGCAGAGCAATGGCAGAAGAAAGTAAGCTAAGAATGGAGGAATTGAAAAGCACAGATGGTCACTTACGGTCCTATGGAAAGAAAGAGCAGGTAAAGAAAAATTGTTGGTTTGTGGAAGATCAGCATGAAGGAACTGAAGAAGCAGAGGTTGCAGGTGATGTGGCACATGATGCTCTGGTATGTTTCTTGGATAAATTAGAATCTTGTTTTATAGATTTTGTTGTCTCTTTCCATGCAGTCTAAAATAGAGTATCTTTTCATGGTAAGGTCTTTGGAGACTTTGGAAAGATTTATTTAGGGGCTGGTGAGCCTTGTCAAAGAATTGGCAAAGGGGAAATGAAGCTGAAGTTGCAGGCGGCCAACACATGGGTGTTTAAGGAGGTCATGCAAGTCCCAGGCTTGGAGATGTGGCTAATTTCTTCAAGAAAGTTGGGTGATGAGAGATGCACAAGAACTCTCATAGTGGATGCACTTAAATTAGTTGGTGGTAAGAAAGCAGGTACTCTTTATCTACTTGCTTATATTGCTGATTCTTCTTCTGTTGCAGAGACATGGCTTTGTAGGCTTGGTCACATGAGCAAGAAGGAGATGCATGTTCTTAAGAGGAAGTCAGATGTGTTTGATAGGCTTAAGAACTGGAAAGCCTTGGTGTTCTTGGAGGAGATGACAGACAAAGTTTAGTGGATGGGGCTGGATACTTCTGAGCAGGGCAGTTTGGACATGGGTTTTGATTCAAAGGAGCTCATGGGTAAAAATTCATCACTCATAGGTGAACATAGGTACCGGCATCGGTCAAGGGGAACCAGCGTCGAACAGACAGGTGCTGATGTCAGTCATGTGCAGATCGAAGCTAGTGATGTCAGGTAAGGTAAGACTGACGTCAGTTAATAGGACCGACATCAGCAATAGGTAAGACCGATGTTGGTCAGGATGACCGACGTCAGCAATAGGGACACCGACATTGGTAGAGTTGGTAGTCAAGATAGGTGCATGGGAACTGATGTCGATCAGATGTAGACTATGTAGTGACCAAGGTCGGTCACTGTAACAGATTTTGGGTGGACAGCAAGCTGTCAAGGAGTCTCAAATGCCCATATGGAGGACTGAAGGTGGTAAGTAAGCCTCAAATTCATTGTTCCTCTTCTTTATACTCATTGCTTACTGCAGAGCAGGAAGGATCCAGGAAACAGTGGGAGCATGGTAGGAATATGATGCAGAACCAAGCGGGGGATTTGGTAGGGTTGCCAGCTAGAAGAAATCATAGAGATGAATGGATTCTTTAGTTGAAGAATAGAGAGAATGGACACGTGAGATAGAAGACCAGGTCATATGGTCTTGAGGAAGCTACAGGATAGTGGTATAGGTTTTGATAGGTGGATGACAAAGCAGGGCTTTAGTCAGTGTCAGTGTAACCATTGTGTTTGTCTTACCAGGTGGATGATGAGTCATGGCATCATTCTATTATTGTATGTGGATGGTATGCTAGCTAGCAGGTTTGTACATACAGGGTTTTTCTGAGCTAAGGGTAAGGTTAGTTCAGTGGCATGTCATGAGGAATTTGGAGCAGCAAAATTCTTTGGCATGAGAGACATGGAAGATCACAGGTTGATTTTGTCTCCAATGGGAGATGATGTGAATCAGGTGTTGGCGAGGTTCAGGATGCAGAGCTGGAGCACACTAAGGGCTGGATAGTTCAGTGTTTGAAATCACATGAGGTCTGGTATAGACCTGATTTTGCCCAAGCAGTGGGCGCTATCAGAGAGTTAGGAGCCAATTCGGAGAAGTGGGTTCTCAGATATTTGAGAGGGACCAGCAGTAGGTATTCATGCTATGCAGGGTCAAGACTTCACTACATAGGTTTGTAGGTTCGGATGTGGTAGGTTACTCTGATGATAGGAGGTACACCATAGGTTGTGTGGTGGGTGGTCTTCAGGATTGATCTTGAAGAGGGATACAAGCAAGGAAATAGATTAGATGGGGTACAGGTATAGGTATAGTGCAGCTATTTATCTCCAAGTGGGAGATTGTTAGGTTGTGGATCTAAAATCTTCACTGATGCAGACATGGAGGAGGTCATTGGAGAAGGTTGCTGAGTGTCACAGACACCGGCGTCGATTAGGCCAACTGACGTTGGCAGGATTAGACAGGTATAGCAACTGACGTCGGTCAGAAGTCGGCCAACGTCGGTCACCTCCAGGTAGACAAGGACCGACATCGATTGCCTGTGTGGTTTGAACTATGAGTGTTACGGGCAGTTAGTTAACGAACCAAGTGTTTGCATGTCAAGAGCCAATTTTAGACTAGAATCTTTGGATCTAATTATTGTAATTAGATGTCTAATTATTGTTTGCATGAGATCTATTTAAGAGACTCATAAGCTGTATTGTAAAGTGTTCTAGTTTGAGTTGAGCAAAGTTAGCTCCTTCTGTGTGTGAGGTGAGCAAGGGTGTTCCTCCTAGTTCCACAGTAGCACCAAGGTGGGTGCTAGTTTTGGAGAGTCATTAGGATTCTTCAGGGGTGTAGGATCTTGGTCAGTAGGTGTGCATGGCTACTTTAGGAGATCTACATGGTAAGTAAGATCATTGATCTACAGGTGTATGTGTGTGCATGATCCAAGTTTGCAGGTGTGCAGAACCAGATTGATTTGTAGGTGTGCAAGATCAGGGAGGACAACAACACAATAGGGAGCAAGATCAGGTAGGATATACTTGGAGTACAGTGTGTACTCAGACAGGGAGCAAAGAGGAAGGCAAGGCAGTTCCTTCCATAAGTGAGATCATTTGGGTTGCAGGGTGTTGCAGTTCAGGGGAGATCTACTTGAAGTATGATTGTGTACTTGTGGAGTGCATGGAGCACTTGGGTATTGGCAGTATTGGATACTAACTAGTTGGAGGTGAACACCAACTCTATGTTTGAGTTGTGTGTTGGGACCGTAAGAGAGAGAGCTTTGAGGGAAGATTTATTGTTTATGCCCTAGAGGTGTGGGAGCCCTAGAGGTGTGTAAGGAAGAAGAACTGTGGCAATCTTCTTTGTTGTATTTCCTTTTGGAAGAGTTTTAATACAAGTTGTGTATTGTCTCTCATATTTTGTGTTATTTTTGAATTCTAGTTACTTGTGTATTCTGGTTAATTTCTGCATATTAAGTTGCTTGGTAATCAATTGTGTGCTTCCATTATTTCCTAACAGTTACTCTATCAAAATCATGTTAGACTTCATTAATGGGTTAACCGCCTCAATCACCCACCTAATCATCCTTTTGTAAGATAAGTATTTGTTTTCTAGTGTTTAATTACTTTATTTGTCTTTCGTACTTAACCCAGCACCAATCCATCTCTAAAAACTCAACTTTGGGATCCCGTCAATCTGAGTATTTGCCAACCTAGACCTACACACAGTAACCATCGATGGTTGTCTTAACTACCAATGGTGTGTCTAACCATTGATAATCACCCTGAATATCGATGGTCACCTTAACAACCGATGATCACCTTAACTACCGACGGTCACTATGGAAGGAAATTTCATCAAGTTATTTTCACCCTCTTACCCCCAACTAAATCCAATTTTTTGTGTCCCTACATATTCATATACCCTTTCCTAATTTTTTGAAATATATTTAACCATATATAATTAGTATTAACTTGCTTATTGATATATCAATCATTTCTAGTCTATTTCTATCAAGCATTTCTTGTGTTTAATTTTAGTACCTTTTGATTATTGATGCAAGTACTTTCTATTATGTTTATAAAATTATTAGTTAAAACTTGTGGATTGACATCCCTCAAGGAAATTTTTGCTTCCAAGATCTATCTATCTATCACTAGGCAATCCACTCAACTATCTATCGAACCAACCATTTACTTTAGTGTTGTCTTATTTATAGGTCATCTTCTCAAGCCAAAGAGTAGTTTTTCATGATCTTCTGATTCAACGTGTGCACAATCAAATAGGTTTTTAAACCATACCCATATTTATTTTTTTCTTCTTCCCTTTTTGAAATATAATCTAAAATTCAATGAAACATTTTGGTAAGCTCAGTGGACCTTGAGTCATTACTTTGGATTTTTTTCTTTGCATCTGTATACTCTTCTCTTATATGTGCTCATTAACAAAATTGAAATTTTTATTGGGTTTAAAATCAAGTGCATCCATTTCTTTATTCTAATTTTAGCTCACTTTGAATTAAAGCATAGTAATTTTATCATAGCATCACTATTTGCTGCACACACTAAACTAAATCACTTTTATCAATTAAACATCAAACAAACTTAAAACAAGGCCCAACTATGATTTCATCACCTAGAGGTCACCTTAGCCTTTCTCAATGATCCTACTTGGAGGTCATTACCAAAAGGAAAACCAACTTAAATCTCTAGTTGAGTATTTTCATCTAGGAATCTGACTTAAGAGAGGATGGTTAGTATCATGTTAATTATAAAATGAAAATAAAATGAAACAAACTCACTAATAACATAATATCTCTAGGCCTAGACACTATGGAGAGCTTAGTTAACAATCATGAATGAAACACACAACTAAAATGCAAAATAAAACTCTTTTACCTTCCTTGGATGCTCCAAAATGCTTGTTGTGGTGGCTTGCTTGGCTTGTGCTCATGAAGTCCTTGGTAATGAAAGCTTGACAACCTCCATCTCTCCTTGGCACCTTTGGCTTGTGGCTTGGCTTGGCTTGGAATCAATTTGGCATTATAACACTATTTTATTGAAGTTTTTGAAACCAATCTTGCATTATAATTTTGCACTAATTAAGCTTAGAAATGATGTTGTGAGGCCTCCTATTTATAGATTTTTGGATTTGGCTAGAATCAACTTGAACCGTCCATCTCAAGATTGAGATGTGTGGTTGAGGATTAATTCAATGTTTGGAATTAAGTTTGTAATTATCCTCATCATGGCATTGGAAGAAGGGATAATTAAGAGGTATGGAGGGCATCATGGAAGGCATTGATGAGGTATGGGAGGCATGAATCTTGATATTTGTAACATTTATGGCCTAGAGATGTCTTCCCAAGAAATGAGATCACTTGATGATGCATATATTCAATATTCATTTCTAAAAACAAATATTCAACAAGTTTCTATAGAATTATTAATTAGGCCTTGATTTGGGTTAATTAGCTCTTAAGCATGATTAAGTACTTTATAAAAAATTACTCAAATTGATTAGAATGTTTTGTTATTGGTCCAAAATTTGATTGGATTAGAATTAGAACACGATGTTAGATGCATTGGAACCGTATTCTCATTTACGATGTTACCAACAACAAATAATAAAGGCAGATGTCTTATGCAAAAGATTTGATAAGAAAATGCAATTTAGAGCACCTAGGTGCAAATTTGACATTTTGACTTGAAATAAATTGATCAAAGTTAGCTAGCCCATAAATTTCATTACCCCATTTAAGGATACCCTAGCCAAAATTGACACTTGAATATGTCAGTTTCACATAATTTAGTGTGTTTTAGTGTTTTTAGGCCAAATTATGTATTTTGGGTGGAAATTAGCCAAAATCTTGATTGAGGGTTATCGATGGCCAGTTTTAAGTGTCTATAGTTTGCCCATATTTGAAAACATGTTTCAAAATGTAAGTAAAATAATGTCTTCCCAAATAATGAGAAATGGATTGTATGCTAAAAATTAGATGATGCTTGAAGAAAAAAGCTCCAAATGATTTTGGAAAGCCTAGGATGATGCCCCCTCAAGGGAGTGGCCATCACATTTATTGATGGACGGTCCCTCAAAAAGAAGTAAGAAGAAAGGTGGAATTAACCCATGGTTGAGATTAATCCAAATGAGAAAATGCTTATATGCATTGATTTAAAAATAATGTTGATTTTCCCAAAGGTGGTTATAATCAAGAATAAAATTCAACATAATGATTTTCCCATTGGTGGTTATAATCATTAAGAGACTTGGATTGGGTAAAGATGATTGTACCCTAGTTAGGGTTGATTAGAAAGCATAACTCAAAGATATAACTTGGAATATAGATTAAAGATGAGACAGTGCAAAGTGATGAAAGAGATGAATAGAATAATAAGATTGATTAGTGTGAATGATTAAATTGTACCTATCAATGAGGAGATGCATGTCTTAACTAGAAATGATACAACTAGAATGGTCATTGGATTGATTTGATCAAGGGTGAGATGGAAGGATTTACCAAAGTACCAAAGAGAAACTTATGCAGCTCCATTGACTATAGACCTTCATGAAGCTAATTTTTATTGTAGCATGTGATGTTAGGCTTCATGATAGAACACCATGAATATTTGGCCAAAATATGCATAAGGACTGACTCTTGATCCAATAAACACTAAAAAATAATGCGATAATGATAAAAGCTATGATGATAATGTTTACGTATGAATATGGATAGACTTAAGAATAAGGTGCTCAAGGAATCACCCAATGAATGCATAGAGATTGAGTCAAGGAAACAGTACTAAAATTAAATAAATAGGCAAGCAAATAAACAAACAAATAAAATAAATAAATAAAAAACTTGAAATAAATAAATAAAAGCCTGAAATTAAAAGTAAAAGAAAGCATCTTAATAATGACCATGACCTAATAAGGTAGATTAAGGATAAATGACTAGGCTTAGATAGGATAAATATTTTTGGATTTTTAAAATGTTATGAATGTTTTTGGAATTTTAAGGTATCTTAACTCATTATATAATGACAATATACTTTCTTGTAAAAAGTAAGAGCATTTGGCTTAGGTTGCTCGCAAAATGGTGAGAGCATATGAAAAAGGGAATTAAGGTGACTTCAACATGAATTGAGCATGATCTACATAGTCCTAAAATGACCTTAAGTAATAGTAATTATGTCCACACAAAAGGTGAGGAAAAAACCAACTAGGTCCCAACAAGTTTTCAAATCCATTAAATGGCCAGTCAAATGAAAATAATAATGGCAAGGTGATGCAACAATGCATAATAAACAAGTGTTGCCCATAGATTACCCATAGGTGGTTATAAATAAGATAAAATGGCATAGGTCAGTGATATTAATTTGTCCATAGGTGGTTATAATTATTATCAAGACTGATGAAACACTGATTTTCCCATAGATAATTATAATCAAACTCACATAAACAATATGTGGATATAGGATGAAAGATATCTTGACAGATCAACTATCACACTAATTTAATAGATTGTAATTATAAACATTGATTGGATTGATTGTTAAAACTTGATTACAATCCTCTCATAAAAAGTACAAGAACAAAAAGAACGTAGATCAAAGTAGGATTGGGTAGGATGACTAAAAAACATGCTTTGGTCTAGATAGGAATGGAATGGTAGGATGGAATGACATGGCTAAGGATAATGATGGTCTAGATAGATTGGATAAAATGGTCAGAGGGTTTCCCCCAAGTGATGGGGTGAATGACTAGGAATATACAACAATGGGAAAAGGATATGTAACAATAGAAATGGCATGGCAATGTGAACTGGTATGGTACATGTTTTTGGCCTAGGTATGGTTTTTTATTCTATTGTTCTTGTTTATGATGGAGATGCATGTCCTAATTAATAAATGATACAAAAAAAATACTTGATTATGTTAATTTCTATCCCACACCTCATTTTAATAGCTATTTTGTTAAAAATGACCTACATATTTAGTTACCAAGAATGCTTTTGTGATCTTTCTTGGTCATTGATTCTAATTCTTTCAAGCATCAAGACAAGGTATCTTTGTAGCCTTTGCAAAGGAAAGTATGGTCATGGATGGTAAATAGGGAAAAATAATGGATGGTAGGTTTGATTTTGAAATGGAGTGGTCAATGATAATGGAATGTGGAATGGTGGGAAAACAAATGAAGATCAGGACTTTCAGTCACATGTAATGTTGTTGATGCTAAATTCAACATAATTTTGGTTGTGGTAGGGTCAAATATTTTTTATCTCAATAGGACCACAAAATTTTTCTATTTTTTGATCTTTATAGTAGCTACCATCTGATTATGCTATAGATTTCAAGCTATTTTGATTTGATCTTTGATTTTATCTTCATCAAGTAGTAAAGAAATTTTATGCTCAGCTATTGGTGCCTTAATTTTGTTTTCACTAATGAAGTTGTCTCAATTGTCTTGTAGCACCTCTAAGAAGATCTCACTATGAGTGTTATTATACTACATGAATATTGTCTTAGCCTCCTTACTCTTTTTCAACTGCTATGTCACCATGGATGCAGTTTAACAAAGTGTGATTCTATTGATCTCAATCAACACTTATGATAGGTGGAATGCCAATGATATGGCTATCTTGGTTGATGGTAATGGCATGTGGAATATTAATGGAATGGGAAGAGGTTTCACAATACTCATAAAATATACTAGGAGAAATTATGTCAATGTTTAAGTACTCAACCTCAAAAATTGTAGAAGGATCACAAATATAGTCAAATTGATCTGCAAGGTATGCACAATCAATGTTGTAATAGCCACAAACATATTCTTATTCTGAATCTAATTCTAACTCAAAGGACTCTGAATTTGATGTTGAGACTAATTTTGATTCTAATTTTGATACTAAATCTGATGTCAGTTCAAGAATATAACCTAACTCTAACTCATATTCTTCATCTGATGGGTACTCTATTACAATAATGTCTTGTTGAATATTTGGTTTTAGACTAGTAACGACCTATGATGGCATAATGGGCTTCACAAAAATTGGTTTTTCAAAGTGAGACTCCTCTAAGATGGAAAATAGGTAAAGAGACAACTCCTCAAAGACTGACTTGTCAATAGAAGGCTCCTGAAAAATAGGCACATGGTCAATGTAATGATTTACCTATATGCAGTTATAATCATTAAAAAGTAACTCAACAAATACTGACTTATCAATGTGAGACTCCTCAATAAATGGTATATGATCAATAGGTGATTCATAACAAGTTGACTTATTAAAAATGGTTCGTTCAACAAAAACATCTTGGATTGGTTGGTTCTCTTGGCCTTGGTTTTCAGTGAGTTGGAAAATCCCATTTTTGAACATAGATTGGTATTCAAAAGAATGGATGGGTTGAGGTTTGTATGGGATTGGTACTTGATAAGGAATGAATTGTGGTTGGATAATGGTAGGGCCTAAAGGAGCATGATTACTCACATGAGCCAAAGGACAAAGCCTTGAGATGGTAACGATAGGGCATTATGGGGCTTGATTGCTCATACAAACCAAAGGATGAGGTCATGGAATGATGAAGGGGCATTGTGGATCTTGATTTCTCACATAAGCATCTATGTCTTCCTCATAAACCATATCATCCTAGTCATGAGTTGGCTCATAAGCTAGTTCTTGACTATGTTCCATGTATTGAATTTTGAAAAGGGGGTATGGATTTATATCCCAAACAACATTATCTATAGTTGGGTCTTCAAAGTCCTCTTCACAAGCCTCTTCATACCAATCAAGGTATCGATTTGGATCATAAGTTTCTTCATGATTTTGCTCCCATGAATGATTAATATGAGGTGGATAGAAATCTATCTCACAAACCATATTAGCATCATTGGGGTCTTGACAAAATCCATAAAAGTCATTTCATGTAGCCATTCTATTATAAGGTAGATTGTAAGTGAATCCACCATAAATGTAGTGAGACATATCTATGTAAATGATGAAATACCTGAAAACAAAAAGACTTAGACTTTTAAAAACTCTAAAAAACTGTCTAAAGGACAAATGGTGCAAAATTGGTCAAAAAGTGGAGTTGTATCTCTAAAATGATTTGTGCTAAGACTTGGCATAAAACAACCTAACATAAAATGTCTAATGTAAAATTTCATACGCATAAAAGGTCAAGTGTTTGGATAAAAATCAGTATGTCAAATGTCTACATCAAAGTGTTCCAAATAAGGTCTAAAATAGGAAAGGGAAAAGTTGAGTTTCTAGGTCTTTTGTCCAAACGTGGAGTCAAAAGCTAGGCTCAAACAAATAGGCATGCTAGGATTTTTGACCAAATAGTGTCAAAAGCTAGACTTGAAACAAAGGTTGATGTGATTTAATTTAATCTAACAAGTTTGGAAATAGCTTTGACATAGATCCAACACATGAAATCAAATAAAAACATGATCAATTGGCATAAGACATAAGACAAAAGGCTCTTTGAAAAAGGTTATGTTCTCCCAAATAAAGTTACAAATAATGATGAGGATAGGGACTAAACAAACAAACCATCAATAGATTTCAATTTTTGGTAATCGATTAATCAAAGTTATGAAAACCAAAAGAGAAATATATGTGTATCAATCCCACAAATTGAGATCTAAACAAAAATCAATCAATGTTTGGATACAAACTTAACAAGGCTAATTCAAAACTCAATGTTGAAAACTAGGATTTAACTTAAACATGTTAGACAAGATTGGACATCATAACAACACAAGACAAAGGTCCAAATGGTATACACAAAGTGGTTTGAAACAAATGGTTTTTGATATAATGGTAAACAAGTCTTGAAATAAATTGAGCAGCTTAATGACATAAACATACTCAAATGATGTGGTTAATGTTATGTTTCAAAGACTAAAAAGTCTCAAAAATATTTTGAAATGATTTGGGTAGCATAACACTACCCTTCACAACTCAAATACATGATTTTGACATGGCTTATGAAAAAATGAACAAGTTTTAGTCTCAAATCATACCAAGCAAAAATGACCAAAATACATAAAGTATAATCATCCAAATCCTAGTAAGGGTATGGCAAAATGGGGTCTTCTAAACTATCAAGGTTTCAATAATTCTAGAGGAATAAATTACACAATCACTTTCACATCAAATGATGTAAAATACAATCACAAAAATTGGGTGATCGTGGTATTGGCTAGTTGTAAAAAGGTCTAGTCCTTTTTACAACCACTACATCTTGTTGTTCGCTCAGTGTAGTGTGATGTCCAAATGTAGATATGTCCCATGTGCAACTCCAAAGGAATCAAATGAAGTTAATGTCAGGAGGTGAAACCCTAGGTCAAATCTTCCCTAAAGAACTTACGGGAGGTGATGAAGTCCCCATCGCAAGCCAAAATGCATAAAAATAAAGAAATCATGAAAATAAAAATACTTTAGGGTCATTTTCAAGATCACCCAAACTTTGATGAGTTTTTGGGGACTTATTTAGACAACTTTCTTTCTAAGCCTTGGACTAGGCTACTTGCAATAGGAATGATGCTTTTGATTCTAAGGGTTCCATATAGGGGATAAATGGAAGAGCATACACACAACATTCCTCTTTTTTCCAAAAAAGATTTGATTAAACAACTATGCAAAAAAAAAGTGACAAGTGTTTTTAATTTTAAACCCAAAATGAAAGATTTGGTGGTGTTCATTTGACCCCTTGGTCTTAGTTTCAAACTTTGAAAACCATTCAACAAAACATTTAATTTCTTTGTTAAACACCAAAAACAAGGTTCTTAATTGATTTTTAAGCATGCAAAGGTGATTTAAACATGTTTTGATCAAATTTTAAACTTGGTCCTATAGAGAAATTGTTAGCATGTCCTTTAACTTTGAAGTCCTTTTGAGTTTAAAACAACAAACATTGGAAAATTAGGTCTCAAGTCTGTGTTTTTAAAAAAATATAGTGATTGACATCAGTTGCTACCATCAACATTAATTTATTCAGCTATCAAGATTTGGCCAATGTTAGTTCTTCTGATCGACATTGGTTAAGTTAGGTAATCAATACTAGTATTTCTATTGATGTTGGTTACTATGTAAAATTGTGGTAACTAAAAATGGCAAAATAAAATTAGAAAATAAATTTTCAAGAGTTTTAGAAGCTCAAATAAATATTTTAGAGTTGTAAAAGTATATCTTTTAGGTGTGAGATGCATCTATTCCCACCAGGCATGCCATTATGTGATCTAGGAATTTGAATCAAGAGAGGATAGTTAGTATCATGTTAGTTCAAAATAAAACAAACACACTAATTGCATAACATCTATAGGCCTAGACACTAAGGAGAGATTAATTAGCAATCATAAATGAAACATACAATTAAAATTAAAAAGAAAACTCTTTTAACTTCTTTGGATGCTCCAAAATACTTATTGTGGTGGCTTGCTCGGCTTGTGCTCATGAAGTCCTTGGCAATGGAAGCTTGACAACCTCCATCTCTCTTTGGCACCTTTGGCTTGTGGTTTGGTTTGGCTTGGAATAAATTTGACATTATAACACTATTTGATTGAAGTTTTTGGAACCAATCCTACACTATAACTTTGCACTAATTAAGCTTATAAATGATGTTGTGAGGCCTTCTATTTATAGATTTTTGGATTTGGCTAGAATCAACTTGAGCCGTACATCTCAAGATTGAGATGTGTGGTTGAGGATTAATTCAATTTTTAGAATTAAGATTTGTAATTATCCTCATCATGGCATTAGAATAAGGGTCAATTAAGAGGCATAAAGGGCATCATGGAAGGCATTGATGAGGCATTGGAGGCATGAATCTTGATATTTGTGGCATTTATGACCTAGGGATGTCTTCCCAAGAAATGAGGTCACTTGATGATGTAGATATTCAATATTTATTTATAAAAACAAATATTCAACAAGTTTCTATGGAATTATTAATTAGGCCTTGATTTGGGTTAATTAGATTTTAAGCATGATTAAGCACTTTGTGTATAAATTACTCAAATTGATCAGAATGTCTTGTTATTGGTCCAAAATTTGACTAGATTAGAATTTTAAGGTGATATTAGATGCATTAAAATCATATTCCTATTTAGGATGTTACCAATAATAAATAACAAAGGAACATGTCTTATACAAAATATTTGATAAAGAAACACAATCAAAAGCAACCAGGTGCAAATTTGGCATTTAGACTCAAAATGAACTGATCAAAGTTAGTTGGCTCATAAATTGCATTACCTCATTTAGGGATACCCTGGCCAAAATTAGCACTTGAATATGTCATTTTCACATCATTTAGCATGTTTTAGTTTTTTTAGGCCAAATTATGTATTTTGGGTAAAAATTAGCGAAAACCTTGATTGGGGGTTATTGGTGGCTAGTTTTAAGTATCTACAATTATGTGATCTAGGAATTTGACTCAAGAGAGGATGATTAGTATCATGTTAGTTCCAAAATGAAAAAAAAAATGAAACAAACACACTAATAGCATAACATCTCTAGGCCTAGACACTAGGAAGAGCTTAGTTAACAATCATGAATGAAACACAAATAAAATTCAAAATAAAACTCTTTTACCTTCTTTGGATGCTCTAAAATGCTTGTTGTGGTGGCTTTCTTGGCTTGTGCTCATGAAGTCCTTAGAAATAGAAGTTTAAAAACCTCCATCTCTCCTTGGCACCTTTGGTTTGTGGCTTGGCTTGGCTTGGAATCAATTTGGAATTATAACACTATTTTTTTGAAGCTTTTGGAACCAATCTTGTATTATAACTTTTCACTAATTAAGCTTAGAAATGATGTTCATGGCCTCTCTATTTATAGATTTTTGGATTTGATCAGAATCAACCTAAATCATCCATCTCAAGATTGAGATGTGTGGTTAAGAATTAATTCAATTTTTAGAATTAAGTTTATAATTATTCTCATCATGGAATTGGAAAAAAGGTCAATTAAGAGTCATGGAAGGCATTAATGAGGTATGGAGGGCATAAATCTTGATATTGGTGGTATTTATGGTCTAGGGATGTCTTTCCAAGAAATGAGGTCACTTGGTGATGTAGATATTCAATATTCATTTCTAAAAATAAGTATTCAACAAGTTTCCATGGATTTATTAATTAGGCCTTGATTTGGGTTAATTATCTCTTAATCATGATTAAGCACTTTGTGCACAAATTACCTAAATTGATTAGAATGCCTTGTTATTGGTCCAAATTTTGATTGGATTAGAATTAGAAGGTATTGTTAGATGTGCTAGAACCATATTCATATTTAGGATGTTTCCAACAATAAATAACAAAGGCATGTGTCTTGTGCAAAATATTTGATATGGAAGAGTAATCCAAAGCACCCAAGTGCAAATTTGGCATTTTGACTCGAAATGAACTGATCAAAGTTAGCTAGCCCATAAATTGTATTGCCCCATTTAGGGATACCTTGGTTAAAATTGGCACTTGAATATGCCATTTTCACATCATTTTACATGTTTTAGTGTTTTTAGGCCAAATTATACATTTTAGATTGAAACTAGCTAAAATCCTGATTGAAGGTTATCGATGGCCAATTTTAGGTGTCTATAGTTTGCCCATGTTTGGAAAGGTTTTTAAAGATATAATCATAGTAACTTCTTCTCAATGAATGAAAAGGTCATGTATGCCTACAATTACAATGATAATAAACTAATTGTATGATGCCCCCTCGAGGGAATGGTTGGCATAAGGAGGTTGGCAAACGGTCCCTCGAAAAGAAAGAAGTGAAATGAGGGGACCAAAAAAATAAAAATGATGGGGTGAAAACATAATTATATTGAAAAAGTAGTCAAAATCATTGAGAATGCAAGTGAGATGGTGTACAATGGTTTGCCCAAAGGTAGTTATAATCATTGTACCCTGATAGTGGCAATGTGGTATGATTATACAATGATTTTACCTAAGGTGGTTATAATCATTGAGAAGATGGACCTATCCCAGCTAAGATAGACAAATAATATAATAACATGCCCCTATATAGGTAAAAAAAGTAAAGTGGTGACAATACAATGATTTGCCCAAAGACAGTTATAATCATTAAGAAATATAGGTGGGACAATGTGTAATGATTTGCCCATAGGTGGTTATAATCATTGGACCTCGATTATGGAAAACATGATAAACTTGGCTGAAGATGATAACTTAAAATAGAGGGTAATGATGAATTGGAACAACCTACTAGTAGGGAGATGCCATCCAAACTAATAAAGATTAGAATTTTTTCATATTTAATTAATCTGTTTGGGATATGATTGAGAGTGAATCAAGATGTTAGTGCCAAAGAGATGATGCCATTGATGAATAGACTTCTTGAAGATGAGGTTTGTTGTAGCATGTGATGGTAGGCTTCATAATAGAACACCATAAAGACTTGGCCAAAATATGCATAAGGACTGACTCCCATAATCCAATACTCAATAAAAAACAATGTACCAATGATAAAAAATATGATGACAATGAAAATATATGAATAGGGATGGATTTAAGTCTAAGTGTGGACAAGGAATAACCTAATGAAAACACAAACTAAATTAAGGAAATAGTGCTGAAAGCAAACAAATAGACATACAAATAAACAAAATAAACAGGAATAAACAAACAAACAATGCAATAAAAATCTTATGAACATTGCCCCTAGAAAATAGATGACAACTTAACAAATGAACTAAATGGGAGAATAGACTAAAAGGAAGGGCATGGACAAGCTATCTCCATATGCACTAGGCAAGTGGACGCTACCTACATAGTTTCATGGATGTAATATTTAATAAAAAACTTCAAGCCAAATGTAGTTCTCCTAGGAAATGAGAAGAATGTGATAACTGAGGAAAAATAAATAGAGTGGATATGATAGAATAATAGGAATGGTCTTGAAAAATTTCAAGTGTGTGAGAGAAAAAGGCCAAAAAGGATGGGGAAAATAAATGACAAGTGATTTGCTTGTAACTTAGTAAGGGTTCCTAGAATCCTTAAGACAAAGAAGTGGTCAATGTTTTTTGTTCTTTTCTAATGATTTTTTAAATGTTTTTGGAAGTGTTTTGGAGTGTCTCAAATCAATCAAGAATGATGATACATTAAATGGTTCAAGCTCACAAAATGTTGAGAGCGTTTAAACTAATATTTCTCATAAAATGGTGAGAGCATTTAGACTAAGGTTGTTCACAAAATGGTGAGAGCGTGGCTTAGGTTGCTCATAAAATAGCAATATCATGGCTTAGGTTGCTCACAAAATGATGAGTGTGGCTTAGGTTTTTCACAAAATGGTGAGAGCATAGGGAAAAGGGTGACTAAGCTGACCTTAACAAGTATTGAGCATTGCCTACATAGTTTGAGAGTAGGACCTCAAGTCACTGTAGTTCTACCTTTATAGTAGAGGAACTTGAATAGTGTAGTAGCTAATTCAAATAAAATAGGCACAGTGGGTAAAAAGGCATATTATGTCATAGGAAGTGGCAAGTTGGTACGTCAAGGTTTAATGTTACCCCTAGTTTGCCCATAGGTGGTTATAACCAGGACACAATGGCACTAATTTTCCCAAATGTAGTTATAATTAGTAGCAAGACTGATGGTAAGAAAGAATAACAAATGAAGGACGCAACTTCTAAAACTTATGTGATCTAGGGATTTGAATCAAGAGAGGATGGTTAGTATCATGTTAGTTCCAAAATGAAAACAAAATGAAACAAACACACTAATAGCATAACATCTCTAGGCCTAGACACTAGGGAGAGCTTAGTTAACAATCATGAATGAAACACACAACTAAAATTCAAAAGAAAACTCTTTTACCTTCCTTGGATGCTTCAAAATGCTTGTTGTGGTGGCTTACTTGACTTGTGCTCAGGAAGTCCTTGGCAATGGAATATTGACAACCTCCATCTCTCCTTGGCACCTTTGGCTTATGGTTTGGCTTGGCTTGGAATCAATTTGGCATTATAAAAATATTTTCTTGAAGATTTTGGAACCAATATTTCATTATAACTTTGCACTAATTAAGCTTAGAAATGATGTTCATGGTCTCTTTATTTATAGATTTTTGGATTTGATCAGAATCAATCTAAACCATCCATCTCAAGATTGAGATGTGTCGTTGAGGATTAATTCAATTTTTGGAATTAATTTTGTAATTATTCTCATCATGGCATTGGAATAAGGGTAAATTAATAGGCATGGATGGAATCATGGAAGGCATTGATGAGGCATGGAGGGCATGAATCCTGATATTTGTGGCATTTATGGCCTAAAGATGTCTTCCCAAGAAATAAGGTCACTTGGTGATGTAGATATTCAATATTCATTTTTAAAAATAAGTATTAAATAAGTTTCTATGTATTTATTAATTAGGCCTTGATTTGGGTTAATTATCTCTTAAGCATGATTAAGCACTTTGTGAAAAAATTACCCAAATTCATCAGAATGCCTTATTATTGGTCTAAATTTTGATTGGATTGAAATTAGAAGGTGCTATTAGATGCATTAGAACCATACTCCCATTTAGGATGTTTATAAAAAAAATAACAAAGGCACATGTCTTGTGTAAAATATTTTATTTTAAGAGTAATTCAGAGCACCCAGGTGCAAATTTGGCATTTTCACTTGAAATGAACTGATCAAAGTTAGCTGGCCCATAAATTGCATTTCTCTATTTAGGGACACCCTAGCTAAAATTGGCACTTGAATATGTCATTTTCACATAATTTTACATGTTTTTAGGCCCAATTGTCTGTCTTAAGTGGAAACTAGCGAAAACCCTGATTGAAGATTATCGATGACCAGTTTTAGGTGTCTACATGTATAAACTTTGAAAATCAATATATATTGGGTAAACATTTGACACCCTTATTGCTATGGTGTGTGAAGTGAGGGGGTAATCCCCAATACCAAGCCATGTATTGATTTCCAATATATATCTTTTTCAAAACCTAAATAACTTGAAACCAACCATATATTGCTTTTATAGTACCTGATTTACAATCCAACTTATTCACACATTCTCATAACTTGAGGCATAAGCCAAAAGTGAGATTAAAATTAACCACATGATTTTAATGTACTCTAGCATGTGTTGGATTTCCTTGATCATTTTATTGCTTTCTCTTTGTTTGATTTGTAAGATTATTTATGTTTTCATCTCATCCCATTTGCATGGTTCTTATTCATTAACAACAAAGAGACTTAGCAAGTCAGGACCCATCTATAGATTATCTCATCTCCTCTACCTCTTCATCTAAAGAGTATATCTCAAATGTTGAGAGTTATCCTCATCATTTATATGTTTCTAGTGTGACTTTGATAGTTTCCCAAGGTTAAATATACTTTGCTACCTTTTTGGATAATACCCTGATAGCCTTGCAACATTATCTTAGCACAGTAGCTCACTATATGCCCATTTCAGCACCACCTACCAATCTACCCTATCGCATGCCATTGGGATTTTTAGGTAACTCATTTTTTTCCACTATCACCACCCAAATATTATCTACTCAAGTATCTACCTTATTTGGTAACCTATCTGACACAACCATGCAAAACCAACTAGCTCAACCTTTTAACATCCAAACACCTCCTAGCCTAACTAAAAATTCTTCCAACACAACTACCTCCCAACATTTACCTACCCATACTCCAATTAATTTTAGACTACCGACTAATACCATCACCACCATTCCTTTGGCTAACCCCATTCCACTTCAAAATGTAGTGACACCAATGCCTTCTACCCTACCACTTTTCACTACCAGGGTTACCACTTATCCCTTATCATCGACTCAACCACCCATTCCCACTCAACAATACATACCCTCTACCTAATGACTATTGACCACATATTTGTATGTGGATTCAACCCAACCACCTATAGCCACTCACTCATATGTGGTAACTTCTCAACCTCTAACAAATCACCAATATGTCACTCAAACCTAACCACAATATGCACCTTATAACCCTTTAGGTACATAACCCTAAATAGATCTAATAAAGATGCTTATGGATAATATGACCACATTAGAGTCATCCATCTCTGATGCTCACAACATTCTATCATATGATTAGATCTATAACAAGCCCATCCACCCATCTATTCCAATTAGACCATATCCTCCTTAATGGAAACTTCCTAAGTTCTCTAAGTTTTATAGTAAGGAAGATCCCCAGTAGTACCTTAGGGCATTCAGGCATTCATGTTATTTAATTGCTTATGATGATTCCCTCCTCTGGACTTTTCTTATGTCTTTTCCAGGACTGGCATTGGATTGGTATAGTTCCTTAACCAAGCATTTCATCTTCTCCTTCACCCAACTAGCTCAAACTTTCTTGGATCACTTTATGATAAATATCTCCAAGAAGGTTTCCATCACTAACCTCTACTCTATTTGATATTTTGATGATAAATCTATTGCCAATTGTGTAGCTCACTAGTGGAGCCTAATCAACCAACTCTCTTTTTCCTTACCCCAACAATTGATTGAACTCTTTTCTCAGGCATGTGCCAAGCACATCTCTTCCACATTACGTATTCAGAGCTTTTGAAATTTTGACAAAGATTCCACCATGGCACACAAATTAGAGAATAGAGCCATTGATGAAGGAAAAATAAAAACTAAAAAACAAGAACTCTACCTACAAAACCAATGAGGCTTCTTCCTCCAAATTGAGTAACCAAACTAACACTGAGACCAAAAACAAGGTCACTATGAGGAATCCCCCATGTCTACACCTCCCATAAAGGAGTCACCAACTCAAACCTTGCATCCTTTGATTGAGGAAAAGGATGAAGTTACCATACCTCTGTCTCAACCCATGGGATTATCTTTTAGGTCCACTATCTAGGGAATAAAACCAACCTACAAACCATTCTTTAGGTTAGTGCAAAAATTAGAATTTGTCTCCAAACCTGACATGGATAGAGCCACCTTTTGGTAATAATTATGGCTCCCTTACATCATCAAACATGAACTTCTAGCCATGCCTTTGGCAAACCAACCCACCAATTATGATATTCAAATTATTACCCTATTAACCAAACCAATAACAACCTCTACCAACCCAATAATTTCTCAACCATCCAATGCACCTAAACCCTAAAAAACCAAACCACCTTCTCCAACCAAAAACCTTGACACCTTCCCTACATAGAACCTTAATCACCCATCTATGAAAATGGAGTTTATCTCACTACACCCACTAACCAAACACCAAGCCAAATCAATCAAAGTGGCCAAGCCACCAAGAACCTAGAAGACTAGACTCCTACCTCCTTCAACCTTGCCTTCTATTTTAGGGCCTCATCCCTCTACTTTAACTAAAAAACCAATTGTCTCAACCAATACCCCACCACCACTTTTGGTTACACCATCACAATTTCTTTCGGACACACCTATCGTCATTGCACCAATAATAACCAAGCTACTTACCTTGCAACCTCCTACTTCTACTTTGTCAACCTCTGCCTTACCAAAACCAAAACCACCAACCAAAAATACCACCTTATTTAAACCTTCCATCACCAAACCCACTCCTAAAATATCTCCCACCTCACCTCCAGGATGAAAACCCCTAAACCTTATCTACCTTCAGTTGAGTCCTACTCTACCATTTTCCAAAGGTTACTACATGCTTCTTGATTGACTTTACCTCCTATCGTACCTTTTGGACCTCTTGGATCAAAACTTGCTTGGTATAATGACCATCACATGTGTTCTTATCATAGGACACCATGGCATGACACAGAGAACTATAAATCTCTCCCAACCATTATACACTAGATTTATGATGAGAATGATCTATTCATAGATTAACCTCTCATGATCCCTATACCAATCCAACCAATAACAACTCCTACCCAAATCCTACATATTCCTTCACTCTCACCTTAGAGTGACAAATAATCAGACCAATCTCCTACACCAACTCTTTCATATATCCATACTATCCATGTGGTCACTTGATCACACACTTAATAGAAGGACAAGGGGAAGGCCAAAGTGTCCATACCATGGACATACCCATCTTCCACTTCCCAACCAAACCAAAATCAAACACCTTCCCCTTCAACCAAACCCAAGATTACTATCTTGGGCACCTTCTAATCCAACCCCTCTAAATCCATTAGGAGAGTGGTGCTCAAACAACTCTACCAAACCCCAACAAAGATAAGTTTATATGAGTTGATTACTACTTTGCCTCATCATCACTAAGTAATGATTGAGGCATTGTAATTGGTGGAGGTCTAACCTAAATACCCCCAACCTTTGGTAACCTTTGTTGGTACCCTCTAAATTTCCAACCTTATCACCTTCAAGGATTCATAGATCCTTTTTATCCATCCTAACAACCCATATCCCCCTCTCTTATTATTGCTTACATCAACTAAACCCACATTAAATTGGTCATGATTGATGGGGGAGCTAGTGTTAATATTATCTCCTCCCATGCATATAACCAACTCAACCTACAAGACAATGTCATGTCCAAATCCTCAACCATCCTCCACTCCTTCAATGACACCATGACCACTACCCTGGGAACTATTGTCCTTCATATTTATTTAGGCTCCTACGTGTTCCTTAAACTCTTGTATGTAGTAGAAGGTGAATTAAAATACAATGTTTTGCTAGGATGACCTTGGATCCACTCCATGGGTTATGTCCCTTATACCCTTCATCATTGCACTAAGTTTGATCATGAAGGATAGGTCATCACCATCTAAGCTGACCCAAGTCCCTTCTTGACATGCAACATTACCTACCAACCCAATGATGTCCTCTTACCTCTATCCAGCACACCCTCTATAGCCAAATAACAACTTTCAATCATGAAAATAGACATTGTATCCTTTTCCACCAATGAGGAATCTACTATATCATCCATACCTTTAGAGTAAATCCCAACCTCTAACCCTTTGGAATCAACATTTCATCACCTTTCACTAGGGGAGTGTCTTTTCCTCACCCTTGATGCTTTCCATACTCCCCAAGATTATGGGAAACTTGACCATCAACTAGGATATAACCCCAATGTCAGAACTATTATTCTTTTTGGACCTCCCCACTATTAAGCCTATTTCAACTATGGGTAACTTGATAAACCCCTTGGAACTTCCACCCCCTCTCCTTCATCTTAACTATTTACCACTAGCTTCTCCTACCTAGATAAACCAAGCTTCACCAAGAAATACTTCCATAGGTGTGCTTGAAAAGGATTTGGCCTTGGGTGATATGAACATGGCCCATATGAGTTGATTTTCATTGAGACCAAAAATCCTCATGAGAAACATGGCCTTGATTTCATCCTACCCAAAAATAATAAATCTAAACCACTTACCATCACCATTATTGAGGAAAATACCCCTTCCTCACCAACCTCTCTTCCACTTATGTGTGAGGATGATGACATCATCCCACCTAAATTTTTTTGTCAACATGATCATCCTCAAACCTATGACTTATCAAAATGAAGGGGAAACCATAACCATCTCTCTAACCCATCCTGAGATGATAAGAGATGACTCCCCTATCATTAATACTATTCAGTGCTAGGATGATGATTTCATTCTCACTTACCTTGGTGCCCTAGATTATTCCATTCACAAATCCATTCCTCCTAAGACTTTAACCATGTTGAAAAAATACACCATGGATATCAACTTTAGTACTCTAGATAAACCCTACATTATCAAAATTAACCAATCACTAAATGTTAAGGAAATTCAGGACTTCCCCTTCTTCCTCCAAGACTATAGCATAACATTTTCTTGGTCTTATAGTGACATGCCTAGAATTGACCCCACCATTTGTACCCATAACATAGTCACCAACCATGATGCCAAGCCCATAAAATAAAAAATTTGACACATGTACCCTGGTATAGCCCTTCTTATCAAAGAATATATTTAACATCTTCTATCTATTAATTTCATTCAACCCATTGACTAACCCCAATGGATCTCAAAAATCATGCCTATCACCAAAGCCACAGAAAGACTACGCATTTGTGTGGACTTTCATGACCTCAACCTTGCTTGCCCCAAAGATGATTTTCCTCTATCAATCATTGACCAATTAGTTGATCTTATAGCTAGCCATGAGATGTTATCTTTCATAGATGGATTCTTAGGTTACAATCAAATCCCAATTACCCTCAAAGATTAGCACAAGACCACCTTTACCACCCCATGGGGAACTTTATTATATAGAGTCATGCCCTTTGGATTAAATAATTCTCATGTAACCTAAAAATGTGCCATGACTTATATCTTCCATGACCTTATCCATAAGATTATAGAGGAATATGTGAATAATTCTTGAAAAATCCAAACTTCAAAAGGATCATTTAGTCATTATCAAGACCATCTTTGAGTGAATTATCCATTATCATGTTTACCTTAACCCTAAGAAGTGCATTTTTGGGGTCTTGTCAAGAAAGATCCTTGGTTTTATTGTCTCTCTTTATGGTATTGAAGTTGATCCTACCAAGATCAAAGCAATCATTGACATGCTTCCTCCAACAACCTCAAGCAACTCCACAGTTTACAAGGTAAAATCCAATCCATTCATCACTTTATCTCTCAATTTTTAGACTAATGTCAACCTTTTCACCACATTCTAAGGAAGGATGTCTCTTTTAAGCCTTTGATTCACTCAAAAAGTACCTTTTGTCTCCACCTATAAACTTTATGAGACTTGGTATACCCACATCGATAAACTTTACTTAGCTTTAGTCTTCATGGCCACCAAACTTTGACACTACCTTCTTTAACCATAAAACTTATATCATAACCAATACTGATCCACTAAAGTACATGCACTCTAAGCCATACCAAAACTAGCATATGGCCAAGTGTCTCATGCTCTTATCAGAGTTTGACCTTGAGTTCCTTTAGTAAAAATCAATTAAGAGGTAGGTTATTTCCAACTAATTGGACAAAGCACCATTAGTAGACAACCAACCTCCTCTTCTTGAGTTATTTGATGAGTCCATTGTGACCCTCTCTCAAATGAACTTCACCTATCAATTCACCATATTCTTTGACATATCAAAATGTCAATGCAGTAGGGGATATGGTATCATCTTTATCCCCTTTGATGGTGAACCTATTTCTTTGTCCTTCAAGCTTCACTTTGAATGTACCAATAATATGGCTGAGTACGAAGCCCTAGTCATAGGCTTTCAAACTATGTTAGCCTTAGGGGTCAAAACAATCAATATCTTTGGTGATTCCCAACTTGTGGTGAATCAAATCAATAACTCCTACCAGTGTAATAATGATGTTTTGTAATATTATAAACAACTAGTTGATGAACTCTTATCATTAGTTGAACACTATCGCATCTAGTCAACCCTGAAATCTACCAACAAGTTCATCAACACCATGCTTCTCTTGCCTCTCAAATTCCATCTACACCCTCTAAATCTAAGTTGTCTATTTTCATCCATAGACTTACCCAACCTTCCTATATCAAACTAGATTCTCCCACCATTTTTATTGTGGGAGAGACCTAACCTGACCTTTAGTATCAGTAGACCTTTGACTATGTCAACCTTGCCATCATTCCTTTTAGCCTCTCTAGGAATGATTTAAGAGAATTTATCCATAATACCTCATGTTATACCATTATGGGGGGAATTATTTATAAACATGGCTTTGATGGTATCCTCTTTCATTGCCTACATAGTCATGAAGCCTCTCATGCTATCAAGGAAACACATGATAGTATCTATGGGGGACACCTTAGTGGCCTCAATGTAGCTAAATACATCCTTTTCATTGACTATTAATGGCCTACCCTTAACCAAGACTGCTATGATTATGTAAAAAATTGTGTTAAGTGTTAATAACATACCAATTTTCATCACACACCTAGCCATAGTCTTTGTGTTTCCACCAATTTTTAGCCCTTTTCATAATGGGGTCTAGACCTTATTGGTGAAATTAATCCCCATTATTCATAGTGATACCATGATATCATTACTGCAATCAAATATTTTACCAAATTGGTAGATGTTATTCCTCTAGTCTCGACCAAATCAGAGAAGATGATTGACTTTATCAACTATCACATCATCTACCATTTTGGTGTTACTCATAAGATTATCATTGATAATGGTAAGTCTATTAAGAATAATCAAGTCTAAGGTTTATGTGATGTTTTCAATATTAATTTAATCTTCTCTTCACCCTATCACCCTCAAGTGAATGGATAGGCTAAGGCTTCTAACAAAAATCTTAACAACATGCTAACTAAAATGGTCAATGCATCTAGTCGAGATTAGCATTTGCACATCCCCTTTACCTTATGGGAATGTCTTACTAGCATTAGAACTCCTACAGGTGCTACCCCTTTCTCTCTAGTGTTTGGAATATGGAATAGAGGTAGTCTTGCTTATCAAGATCCAAATCCCATCTCTTTGCATATCTTTGAAATATATCATTATTGAAGATGATTATCATCAACATCATTAGTTTAGCTTGAGTTAATTGATAAACATCACACATCATCCCTTACCCATATTCATGTCTAATAAGATCACATCAAGTGTGCCTATAATAAACACCTTAGAGTGTGATAATTCAACATTAGAGACCTCATCCTAAAGGAAAATCAACATGTCACCAATATGGAGAAAAGCAAGTGGGGAAAGTTTTCTTTCAATTGGCTTGGACTCTTTATCATAACCCATAATTATGGATCATGAGCTTATCAATTTTATTATCTCAAAATCAACCCAAATCCTAAGCCCCTCAATCCTTCACATCTATGTCCATTCTTTTGTTAATAAGGATCAATATCACCTTTTGTTTTACCTTAAGTTCATCCCTTGCTTTCAACCACATTCATCTCCCTATTTTAGGGGCAACTGATTAAAACTAAATCCTGTGATTATCCATCATAGTCATAGCCTAATTTTGAATAATGGGTACAATTACTCTACCCATGGCATGATTCTCATGGTACATTCTACCCCTTTTACGTAGATGGATTCCCATGATCATTATCACTTAAACCTATTTACACCTAATCAGCCTTTTTGTGCTTCTATTTTTTCCTTCATAAAGGTAAACCCTTAAGCCTATATAAGTAAGTCTATGTCAAGTAATAATCAAATAATAAAGAAGAAAAATCCAAACCAATATCAATCACGGGTCATTCCTAGCATTCACATATTGTTCCCTTGAATAAAAATTACCACAAATCCTTAAATAAAGCAAATAAACTTAGACCACTCCCTGGAAGGATGGCTAAATAAAGAATTTGTAAAAAACATATAAATTTCTTGGAATGTTCTTGCATTGATTAGTTTCCCCATATATAACAACATAACAAAAGACCCACTATTAAGTAATAATAAAAGCAAACTAATTTTTAAATCCATAATTGGTTCTCACACATCAAAATCAAGAGGAAACCACAATCAATTTTCAAAAGTAGACTTCCTACATTGATCAATCTATACTTTGTATCACATTGACTTGTTTATATTGCATCTTAGAAAACTTATAGAAGAGACATGCTAGTCTCAAAAAAAGGTTCCATTTCCATCCATCTTTATTTTATACAATATAAGCAAGGTATTTTGATCTTACTTAACATTATGTGATCAAGACACCTTTTTAATCAAATAATGAATGCTAATGCAAAGCATTCTAAGGGATTGTGTTCATTATCCTAACCCATCTTTGGTTTTATATTTGTCATTATCAAATAATAAGCATCGTTCCCTCTTCTTATCCTATCGTGACTAGTAGATATTTTCATTATGACATTTCTCTATTGATTATATTCTCTATCTTCCCATCTAGTGTTGTTAATTAACCTACCTCATGTGTTTTAACTTAAAAACAAATTAATAATAAAGCATATGTACATGTCTCATAATCATACTCCTAACCATACCAAGCATAATAAAACCATATCATCCATGAGCATTAAAATAAACAACCATTTTCCACCAGACATCTAAATCTAAATAATGAAGCATATACTCATTAAAAATTAACATGTCATAAGCATACCCATAAATGAAATCCATCTCATGCCTTGCTAGGTGAGTCTACATCAGTGTCTAACATCCATAACGTAAGCATAATCCATAAGGAATATAACCATCACATCATAAGCATCAATATCAATGTAAATCACAGACCATGAGAATGAGCAATAAACAAAGATCATATATATATATATATATATATATATATATATATATATATATATATATATATATATATATCATGAGTCAAATATCATCATAATATGTACAAATAGATATATGTCTCTCTCTCAAAATGTATATCTCATCACATTAGCTGGCAAGCTGGAATCAAAATGATATATAGTAATATATGATATGTATGAACTATGTCATGCCTACACCCCTAGGGCACTACTGTCTCTTGGTGCACCACTAGATCCTGGTACCCATCCCCCTATAGTACCTATCTATCTACCTATAGATGTTACCCACTACCCTAGTGTCACCACACTGGCACCACATGTCAAGCTTGCACTATACTTGCCCTATCGGAGCTCATTAGGACACCACCTCAAACCTATAGCCTCATAATATCATAGCTCCTCCATTGTAACCAAGTATTATTCCACGGGTATGGTTCTCAGTGGTCTTGTAAGTGTCATTTCTCCTCTTCCTCTCTACCTTAGGGAGTCCCTCTTTTGTGCAACCAAAGCTAGTGAAGCTCTTGCGTAGTCCCTACCACTTGTGAGAGTAACAATCTGACCCTGTAAAGCATCCAACTAACCTTGTAGTGCCATAACATGTGCATGTGTAATGGTTATCACCACTCTTGCCTATCCATCAGGGCTAACCCCTTATGTTTATGCCCTCTAATACCCTCTCCTTGTAGTTTCCACATCTATATGCTCCCTACCACTATCACCATCTCCAATATCTATTACCATGAATAACAACTGGTACCATGACATGTACCCATATATAAATTTGGTGTCATCTATCTATGACCTAGTTGGTAGCTCCTTGTGATCTAGTAATGTTAGCATGGGATGTGGCTCTAGAAATAAGATATTTGATTCCTTATGCTTGTACTTGGGAAATACACTAGGAATACCTTATATGAGGCCAAACTTCCTCTACACCCTATCAAATTAGATGAGCTCTACCTCTCCATCCCTCTAGATGATAATCCACCTATAACTCTGTAAGGACAAAGTCTACCTCCTATAGCTAAGCCATACTAGAAATTGGACATAGGGCCTCCAGATAATGTCACTAATCACTAGTGAACCCAATACACCCCTAAACCAATCCACATCATGTGCACCTCCCCTTAGACCTAAAGTGGCAAAGTTACCTCTTCACCACATGAAACCAACTAGGAACTGAATTTGTGTGTATCCTACCCATGATAATCCTACTTTCCTTAGAACTCAGACGTGCTCGTAGGCCCAATAATATAGAACTAGGTTGACACTGATACCATACCTCCTATGGGCCCTAAACCCCCACATCTCCTTGTCTATCTATACCATGAGAATAGGTACCTAGCCGAATATAATCCACCTTAGTAGTAGCTCAACTAACACCATTAGTAGTAAATATGGGAACCTCTCACTACTTAAGTTAAGAAGTTCAAAGCATGAAACAATAATCATAAACATAGTCATCAATCTTCACTCATCTCGTGCCCTCTCATACAGTGTGATGTAACTAAAGTTGTCAACATACCATCTAACCTGATCATGGTCATCACCATATAGTAGCTCCACATACTCCACCCACTCTTTTCACTCTATGTGATAAATTAGATCACCCTGAAGAGGCAACCATGTGATCCTATGCACATCCTCTATCATGATCATCATCTCACTAGTTGATAGTAAGAAGGTGTTCATGGTTAGATCCCATCTCTTGATGAGAGCTATGATCATGGATGTGTCTTGAGGCACATGTTGATAATGCCTCATCGCTATCAGCCCAACCTCTCACTAGTTGATAGTAAGAAGGTGTTCATAGTTGGATCCCATCTCTTTATGAGAGCTATGATCATGGATGTGTCTTGAGGTAGATGCTGATAATGCCTCATCACTCCTAACCCAACCTCCTCTACATGGGCCTAGTCAGTTGGGGTCATCCCCTGGTGGATCTTTATGAAAATGTGTGGCACCTTATCTCACATTTGTATCTAATTCTAAGATTGTGAATGTTTATTATCACAACTTAGTTACCTATATTACTCACAATATTTACCTACCCTTCACCTATTTAACCATCAACCTACTAGCATTTACCTATTTTACTACCCATTTTCTCTTTGTTATCATCAATTAACATTTAACCAACCCACCTAACCTACACCATGTATAACTTTAACACTATCTCCCACTCAACCTAACCCTTGACACTTTTTAGAATCTACATAAAAATTAGATGAGACAACCATTGGTGGTCATGGCAATCACTAATGGTCAGGTGTCTTTAGCTTTATGGGTATCAACCATCGATGATCAAAATCGACTATCAACAATTAATGTGGGTGTTATGCTAGTAGAACACCCAAAACCCTAGTTACCTTATCAACTTCCAAATACCTATAATCTTTCATAAAATCTAACCTAATACCTACCCCATCTTGTCAAATTTTAAATTTTCCCAAAAATTTGCCCAAATAGCACAAAAACCCCTAAATAGGGCATACCATCCAAACCTAAAAAATTTAATCAACATACCCTCACACCCCAAAGAAATTTACATATCAAGCTAAGCTACCAATGTAAAATCATTCCCTACCTCATTTTATGGCCACCACTATGGACTCAACCATAGACCTGCCCATCCTCATCCATACCCATGTGCTCTTTACATCCTTATTTTTCCCCTAGGTCCTCTCGATCATGCCAACTCAACAGATCCACCTCAGCCATCATCATTAATAATCCTTTTACTCAAAAATGCCAAACACCAAATCTCCAAAATCAATAATAGAAAAAAGTTAAATTGAGTTAAAAGTAATTCAACTTTCACTTTTGACCCATAGGATTTTAAGGTTTTCACCCTGACCATCGATGATTAGAGTGTACATCGATGATCAAGGGACTCACCTTTTTTTCCCCTTACCTAGATCATCCCTTTACTTAAGAAAAATTAATTCAACATCCCACCCATGGAGACTACCTTCTCCACCCTCCCTGACCTCCTCATCACCTCACCATTGATGCATTTTAGCCTAACTAGCATGTGTTTTGTGATAAATTTTGCTTGGTCATTTTGACCACAGTGAAGACATTTACATGTTGACCCTTTTGACCTTATTCCACCTTACACTTACTAAACTTGCCTATGTCTTCTCGAGAGAAATTCCTACCTTAGATACCCATAACACTTGACCAAGTTTGTCTTTTCACTAGGAGCACTTCCTACCTTAGATATTGACAAAGACACAAACTTCACTTAGGATACTTACAAGTGTTCCCAGTTTCCATGCCTAAATGTGGTCATGTGATCCACTTATCTCCTAATTTCTAAACACTAACCTTTATTTTTACCAACAATGGTAACCTTGTCAATATGCGATCTTGGATATCACACTTTTTGTCACACTTTGCATGCCTATTTTCACTTTAATACCTAACCTATCACCCACCTTCATGGCATACACCTTCATCATAACCTTCATCCACCTTATCAAACTTGTACCCAATTCTATTTTACTTCATCAACTCACAGTTTGAGGGAAAACACCTCCTCCCATACTTTGGGTAATCAAACCTTTGACTAGCAATTTGTTTTTGTTTTGCAACTAGTTGATTCCAAATTACATAATAAAAAGGGGTAAAATGTAGACACTAAAAGTTTACAAACTGTGATTCCAAATTTCAAAATTCCCTTGGACTACTTTAGGACCCATTTGGGACCAATCTGACCCTTTAAACCCTAACCAAGCCTAGCTCATAGTCAGTTTACCCACTTTCTTACCTTCAACCTTGACCACTGATGGTCAAGGTGCACCTCCTCAACCACCAACATACAAGCCACCCACCTTATTTTTATAAATATATCTTATCTAAATCCAAATGCAATCCATTACATGCATGAGTTAAAATTAGAAGGCCCAATTAACATCTTATTGTAACTTTTTTACCTTGCCCATAAGAAGAGAGGAACAGGGAGGTGAAATCAATCTGTAATTATTATCAAGAGCTTGTGCATCCATAATTCCTTTATTTTATAGGTCAATCATCATCAGTAATCTAATGATCCAACCATCATGTTAGAGACCCAAATTACCACTACTACCCTACCAAAGCATCAAGTACCGTTACTTTATCAAAATCATGTTAAAATCCACTAATGAGTCAACAACCTCAAGTACCCACCTGATCAACATTTTTTAAGATAAGTATTTCTTTTCTAGTATTTAATTAATTTATTTGTCTTTTGTCCTCAACCTAACACTAATCTATCTCTCAGAATTCAACTTTGGGATCTCATCAATCTGACCATTTTCCAACCCAAAACTACACATAGTAACTACTTATGGTTGTATCAACCATCGATGGTATATCCAACCATCAATGGTCACCCTAACCACTGATAGTCACTTTAAATACTGACAGTCACCTCAACCACCGATGGTCACTATGTTAGGAAATTCTAGCAAGTTATTTTCACCCTCTTACCCCCAACCAAATCCAATTTTTTGTGTCCTTACTTATTCATAGACCCCTGCCTAATTTTATAAAATAGACCTTAACCATCTAGCATTAGTATTTTCTTGATTATTTATATATCAATCATTTCTTGTCTATTTTTATCAAGCATTTCTTGTGTTCAATTTTAATACCTTTTGATTATTGATGCGAGTACTTTATATTCTATTTATAAAATTAATTGTTTAAAAAATGTGGATTAATAGCCCCAAGGAAGCTCTTACTTCTTGGATTTAGCTAGTGCTAGGAAATCTACTTAACTATCTATATAACCAACCATTTGCTTTAGTGTTGTCTTATTTGCAGGTCATCCTTCCAAGCCAAATAAGATTTCTTCACAATATTTTGATTCAATGTGTACACAATCAAATAGGTTTTCTAACCATATCTATATTTAGTTTCTTCTTCTTCCCTTTCCAAAATATAATATTAAATTCACTAAAATAGATGGATTAGAAACAATCTTCAAGAATCATTATATGCTTTCCTAACTGCTAGTCTTCTTCATGACACTTGAAATCACCATCACCAACCTTATAGGTCTATCTTCACATTTTTCATCAAGATACCCTTTATTTATTCAACCAAATCCATGGAATAGGTTATATGACACATGTATAGGGTCCCCTTGCCTTATATTCCATGAATTATATCTAAAATCCCCCCAATTAAACTTCTCATCTTTTCACTTGTTAGTCACTCTTTATTTTCATTATCTTCCACAAACTGCTTGAAGTGAATGAGTAAGAAGAAGTGTTTCCATGGAAATTTTATGTGATAAATGGATGTGGAGAGTTAGGACAAGTCCCAATTAACACTCACTAATGATCCTCATTCTTCAACTCTCCTCTACACCTGTAAAACACATAAAAACCTTAAAAACCCCTATTTTCACCCTATCTGTACAAGGTAGGGTATAAAAAAAATATGTGTCATGGAACCTAAGAGGCTCTTCTATAATTTAAAAATCATTTCTAGGTAATATTACTCCCTATACATGTATATTCTTTCCTATCTTCTCCATCGGATCAAAACCAAGGGTTTTGGAGGGTTTGGACTCTTAAGGATTGTTCATGAAATCCTGGCATCCAACATCCCAAAAAATTCCATAAAATTTAATCTAAGGACCCTCCTCAAATATCCCCAACTTCTTAGGTCACCATGTAATGTTTTCATATAGGTGTGAACATCTAAAGATGGCCTATCAAGCTTGAGAGTGAAGTCAATGTTTTGAGGCCAAAAATGACTTTTTTGTGATTCCCTCTATAAACCAATGGATCAAAATAATTTAAAAACTTCCCCTAATTTTTTTAAATTACACTATAAGGTTCATATTTCCTTATAATTGATGGCTAGACCCTTGAAGGGCTTGGGTCTAGTTCTAGGCATAATATGCCTGACTATGTCATAGTTGCTCATAACCACTCTATGTAGTTTCGAATGGCTATGAGGTCTTCAACACCTCTATTTACCTTCATTATTACTATATACATCATTTTTTAGTGTTTTAACACATTAAATTTCATTCCATTATCACTTACTCACCAAGCTTGTAGGCTTGATAGTCTAAGAATGCTCTCTATTTTAGATAAAACAGAGGGCATCTCCCCTATTTTATAGGCTAAGGTTAAGTTAGGGAGGGAGTAATTAGGTCTTATTGACCATATATATACAAATTTTCATATTTTTATCACATCAATATACCCTTTAACCTTCAAAAAACTCAATACAAACTTCTCAAATTGATGACTGTGCAGGGTTTTTTGTATGCAGGGTTGGACTTGCTTTGTTCACCTTTCCCTTACCATATTTCCTTGGTCTAAGTACCTTATTAATCTAATGAATTTTTTTTTAATGTGATTTAAATTATTATCAACACTCTACTTATTTTCCAACCCTCTCAACATGTACTCTTCACTTGACTAGGCCTAATTAGCAGACTATGTTGACTGTAGGTGGTAATCTCAATTAAGATTATGGATTTATTATAGGTTAAATATTTCATACTTAACCCTTTTTTAAATTATTATTCCATTATTGGAGTTAATTTAGGTCATTATACACTTTAAATTATTCATATCATGCTTAGGTCCAAGCCAACCTCCAAACTATTAATCTCCATTAACTGTTAGCTTATAGTCAACCTGTAGGTGCCCTTTTGAGAACAAAAAGGGACCCTTATAGGTATTTTCCCATGTCAAATCATGTTTCTCCAATCCATTTTATTTATCCTTAGGTCATATATCATATCCATTAAAATAGATTATTTTTTTTGTAGGCTATGATCTCAATTTCCATTACCAACACACTGTATGTTACAGACTGACTGTAGATACTCCATTTGAGAAATGTGGGGTCTTCCTATAGGTGATGATCGATCTCAAGAATTGACCATCAACCTATCTAACTTATATTGAGGTCATATGTCATTTTTCACTCAAAATAGTCATTTTGTCTTGATCTATTCTTCCATTATGTCACATGGTGTTATAAGGCCATTTAGGCTTCAAAGATATTATAGATGACACTGAAAGTCTATAATGAAATGTTGTTTGAATTGAAAACCAATATTCATTAACTTATCATGGCCAATCAATCTATCTTCTAAATCAATGCATTGCCCCAATGATTGGGATATATGATGGAGGTACTTAGAGGTGTCTATACCTCATGTCTCCCTACTATAAGATGACATCAAATATGGACAAAACCTTGATTCAGATAAATTAAGGTAATTTATCCCAAATGCAATTTTCTCAAACTAAGGGATATGATTCAAGTTTTTTTTCCACCTTATGACTCCACCATATTCAAAATGGTACTCTCCATATTTTTAGACCTCAATTAGGTTTCAAACTAGTTCAAACACCTAACATTCAACTACTCAATCCTCTGTTAAGACCACTTGTAGGTGTACATACAAAAAACATGTATGTGAAGATAGGATATATGATTTTGTGCATGGTGAATTAGTTATAAAACCAATATAAGACCTCTTTGAATATTCCAAATGGATCCTCTCCACCTTGGGATACTTATCAATACTTTGGAACTTCCTCTTGTTTTCAACATGACTATTCAAAACTTATTTTCACCTGACTATAGGTGAATGTTTATAGGAAAACTGATTGTGCATATATTATTCTTGAATATGTTCTTCATATTAAACACTCTTGAGACTAATAATTTAAATAATATGTGATTACCATGACATATGATAATTTGAAAACATAATATCCCCATTTGTCTTGAAGGCACTTGCATGAGAATGACCCTACAATAGGTGAAACACTAGTCTACAACTTTAATGGTGTCCTCCTAGTAAACTGAGATGGTTCATGCTTATATTTTGACTTCCACACATGAAAAATAGGTAGATAGCCCTGTGATAATAATGGTTATGCTCTTAAAAATCATGTGCAACACTTGGTTTGTATGGACCAACCTAAACAAAAGATCAACTTGAAGGCTATGAGTATGAGAAGGCAAACAATAGTATCAAACTTCTTAGCATTGGTTCATAAAGCCTAGTTCACCAAAATTTGAATTATTTCCATGAACTTGGTGTGAACAAAGATTATTTTCATCCATAAAGAGCATTTAACCTGACTCAACTCCTCTTAGCTATACCATGAAAATATCATTTGACTATTTTTATTTACAAAGGAGAGTGATAGAGAAATAAAATGGTTTTTTGCCATTTTTGGGATTTTTAATATTACCCAAGTGTGGAAGTGAGTTCAAGGGAGATTAATATACACTTTAAATCCTTCACCATGTGTTAAATATGATTTTTAATCTATACAACTACCCAAACTCTCTCTTTTTATAGTTAACCTTTTATTGTACATTGAAACCTATAGTTTTGTTAGCTTAAAATAGTTACTCTGACACCTAACTAAAAAATGGACATTTAATGACATCTTGACATACTTATTTTCCATGGTAAATTGTACAAATCTATTAAATGTCCCAAATATGACCCCTAGATGACATAAGACCAACTAAAGACTAAAAATGAATATGACCATGGCTATAACACAATGAATGACCCCATAAGACCATGGTACAGATTAAAGACTTTAATGGACCCATATATAAATTTTTAAACTATATGTGGTTGACCTATTTTTATTTGTGGTCAAAATAGTCAACAACTACCCACTAAGGCTATTTGGCTTCAAGGGATTCTCACTGAGTTTGGTATCTAATTTTGATGACCAACAATCATATTTTGTGACAACTAAAACACTATCTAGATCTATATGAATCCATTCCTCCATCAATGGACCAAGTATATCAAGATTCATAAGCATTTCATTTTTAATCTCATCCATGATCAAGTCATTAATCTTCACTACATCTACACAATAGAGCAAATTATTGATATATTCACCAAACCCTTCACTAGGGGTAAATATCTTGATTTTTAGGCTCTCTTAAGGGTTTAATCAACTCTATAATCCTCATATTGGTGAATTTAATTATACTTGGTTACATAATTAGTCATTTTTGTTGGGACCCAATTATACTACCCACCTAATCTATGCTTAAGGTGGGGCATTAGTGTAAGTTTTTGTCCCATTTCATAGTTTTTCCCTACACATGTTTAGTTAGCTTGATTAGGTTTATTTTTAGGTCATTTTCAAATATAATCCCACATTCATGAGGGTGTGAGGACATTTTTAACTTTAACCTATATAATATACCTTCCTAAATATTTTATGGCTAATGATGTTAGTGCTAATATTATAATCTTTCGATTGTTGAGTAATAAGCTTCTTCTAGCTTATGTTTGATTTTAATACTACACACAAGTAATCTCTTTGTGAACTTGATCCTATATATACCAATCCTCAATTGTGTCCCACTCCAACATGTATTAGGCTTGAAAAAATATTTTTAGGAAAAAAAAAGGTTTCAAACTTCACCATATGACCAATATATTACATTTTTTTGATTGACTTCTCTAAGTAAAAATTTAAAAAAATTAAGTGATGCTTAAATAGATATAAAATTTAATGTTAAAAATGTATTATGATGTTCTAATGAATTTCAAATTAAATTTCAAACATAATTTTGAGCATCTCATTCCACTACACTACCTTATTTTCATTGTAAAACACATACTAACATAAGAACACCTATTAATGTAAGAACACATATCGGTGTAATTATTTGATTTAGTAAAGTATGTTTACCCAAATTGAATATAATATAAAATCTCTATTTTTTATCACAAAGTATTATTTATAGCATGGGTAACTCGTAATATAATTTTTATCTATGAATTATTTACTATCAGTTACATGATCACATGTTGTCATGTGAGGACATAATTTTCAACATGATTGGAATGTATGTGAGTTTTTATTTACAATAACCTCTCTAATTAAATAGGTTTTGGCATCCTCTACCCATGTTATGGATTATATATAGTGAATTACAATGTTGAGTAAGTGTAAATCTAATTTATAAACTTACATTGGCTAAGCTACCATAACTAGGGGGAATCTATATGTTAAAGTCACCTGGGAACCAAACTTACCCCTATTTGTTAAAAAGTTTCCATTATTTTAGTATATAAAGGGATTTTTACCTTGGTGGATGGTATAACAAATCATCATCCTCACTAGTCAAACTATAACCATTTTGATTATATGTGAGTTTTTGAATTATTAATATTATTGAATATTTGATAAAGATGAATATATAAATTTAGTATTTTCATAGGCTACTTATTATACTTATGCTCAATTTGATAAATAATTTTAAAATTATGTTTTTTATGGTCATTAAACTTACACATTAACATTTTTTCACTATGTACCTATTGAGGGAAACATAACCCCATTTTTGAAAAATGGGGACCCTTGTGTTAAAATTGTGCAAAATTTGTCTTTTGAAGTTGAAATTCACTAGACCAAATAATAATAACATGTTTTGCATTCTATTTACATTTGAAGATCATCCACACCTTGGTCTTCTTGGTCTTCTTTATTCATGGTTTTGCTTTAGATTTGCCTAATATTTATAACAAGTGGATCTCTATGTTTCAGATCATAGGTTTAATGGAGCTCTCCTTGATGGGATCATACCTAATTTTCATAATTCTAATGATTTTATCTCAATTTGACCTTTTAATAGCCTCTGGTGTATTAAAATTCAAGTTTAATCCATGTTCAAGCTTCCTAAAACCCCCATTCAGAAACCCTAGCATGATTCTTTTAGACCAAATTCAAAACACTGGCAGGAATAATTTATGCAAGAACAATTAAAATATGATATAGACTTAAGCCTAATTTTTACACTAAGGCTTGGTCATGTTTTTCAACATGACCAAAATTTAGCCTAAAAATTATAATCTTGGTCCCCTTTATGTCCTGATCTCTTTTGTACCCTTTTATTTTAACGTGGTCCAAAATTAATGTTTACAGGATCCTTTCAAATTCCTAACATTGTCTAACTTTAATTTGCATGGTCTCTCTTTTGTAATATTAAACTTATGTCTTAATCCTAAGGCCCCATTCATGTTTATTAACATGAATGAGACCTTAGTATTAAGGATTTAACCTATGTCCCTTCATGTCTATGAGACCTAACTTAAATATCACGCTTCCTTTTCAATATCAATGGTCCACACTTAAGTGGAGGTCAAAGATCAGATGGAGTGAGATAAGCTTGATAGATCACTAACCTAGGTTTGATCATAGGTTAAAGATTGAATAGTGTGAGACCAAGATCAAAGACTAAAGGGGGTTCCTTATTATTTTTAATGATATCTTAGCCTAAGTTTTACCTTAAATTTTTAGTTGTATTTATTAATACAATGAAACCTTAGGATAAAACTTATGTTAAGACTATAATTAATCAAAGGGTCCTTTTATCACATTATAAGACTTATTATGATATTCTAGATGACATGATATATTTTTAATTATAGGAACTAATCATATTTGAGTACCCAGATCATAATCATTGGTTTGCATTCCATCAGATAGGTTAATCAAATGATGTGCATCAAATCAAAGATTCCATGAGACTTGATATGTTTAGAGATTAAATATGATGTTCTTACACCTATCATTTGATGTCCATGAGGCTATCATTGATGTCTATGAGGCCATCAAATCTAAGCCCCTGTGATATATTTATAGAGATTAATTTGTATGTTATCATGCCCATCATATGATGTTTGTGAGGAGGTCATTGACATCTGTGAGGCTGTCAAATTTAAGCCCCAATGATATATTATTAGAGCTTAATTTTGATGTTCACACAAATTTCATTGACATTCATGAATCCATCATTGATGCCTATGAGATCATCAAAATTCAAGCTCATGAGTAAATCCCACTTAGATAAATAAACATGTTGTTTACCTTTGTAGGATCAATAGGGTCTCATTTGGAAAATAATCATGAACTTCAATGTTAAAATCAATCTTTCATCTTGGATTGATTATAGACCATGATTTGACTTAAAGACCTTTCTAACCAATTTTAAATTTGCATAAGATCAATTTTGAATGCCACGGACTTAGCCTAAATTCTTATCCTAAGGTTCAGTCATGTTTTTCAACAAGACCAAACCTTAGCATAATAACCCTAGACTTGGTACCTTTATGTTTTAAGACCCCCCTTTTTTTTTACTCATTTAATTCATCATGGTCTAAATGTTTATAGATATATACTTAACTTAAGTCTTTATCCTAAGCTTCTGATCTTGTTCATTAATACAATAAAACCTTAGGCTAAAGACTTATGGTTATATCCTCTATCATTCGATGGGGTCCCTTTTATTTTGATCTAAGCTTAGCCTAAATACTTTAGCCTTAGCATTATTTCATGTTTATTAAAATTAGATAAAACTTTTCACTAAAGTATTCAACCTAAGTTATTTACATGGTCCCTTGTTAACTTAAAGTTTGTGCACCTTTTTAGGATTGATGACTCGCATCTAGTTAGGGTAACACGATCAAACAGAGTGAGATCACTATAGAATATTCAAATGAACCTATGAGAAAGCGTAGAGCCACCACATGTCATAAATGTATTCAATGCAAGACTATCAAAGACACAAAGCTTAGAAGGCCTACAAGATTATTAAGTGGCATAACTGTGAGGCCTGCTATAAAGGATAACTAATGGCATACAACTAAAAGGATTGATATCAATAATCTATGCTGATCCATATAGATTGATCTAATAGAATGATATCAAAGACAAATTTTAAAAGGCAACAGTCTAGTTTTAAAGCATTTATGAACAAAATTTCATGAAAAAGCCAACTGGATGCCACATAAATACCACCTAAGTAAAAAAGAACAAAACCAAATATTTTGTGGGATAAAAAAAGCAAAGGTATAAAGGCATAAGTCCAAATCAAATCCAAGGCACCAAATTCACTTAAGTGAAAATAGCTACCACCATTAAAGCTCAAAAAGACTTACAAAATTCCCTAGTATCTACAAAAACCCTAATTTGATCATAGTCAAACCAAAAAGAGTTCAATTATCACCTAATAAGTACAAATTTAATCTAGAAGCAATTTGTAGACCATTAGCAAGCAATTTATAAATCTCATGATTATGGTAGAATGAAAACAACAAAAAAGGTAGGATACAAAGTTGTATTTGACTTCAGACATAAAAAGAAGGGTCTTCAAAAACACTAAATTTGATGTTGTAGCATTGAACACCAGGGATAGTAACTGGTCTAAGATTTTTTAGGACATTGAAGAGATGCAATAAATCACCAAAGAAGATGAAAAGAATTCCAAATTCCATAAGAGATACCATGACACAGTTACCATCCAGATGACCAGTCTTCACCATGTGGCTGTGAAACCAAAGGTATTACATTGAATTCATGTTATTACCCCTATTTTTAAAGATTGAAAAATTAATCAAGATATGATATTCCATGAACACAATTTTAGGAGAGTTTCTTACATTTCCCCCAATAGTATTTGAAAATTACTACAAGCTACCCATGCCTCAGGTGGATTTACACACAATTATGGAATGGCCTAGTAAAAATGACCTTAAAACCAAAATTGTCCCATGACTATATTCAGGAACCCATGTGATCAAAGACCCCATTGGAGAGATCTCAATCACCCAATTCATGGTAGGAATTAGAATTATTATGACTTTTCTAAATATATTGTCTGGGGCCCCCTCTACCACTTATGTCAACAAAATTTGGGTCCCTTATATGTGTGTGTGTGTGTGTGTGTGTGTGTGTGTGTGTGTGTGTGTGTGTGTGTGTGTGTGTGTGTGTGTGTGTGTGTGTGTGTGTGTGTGTGTGTGTGTGTGTGTGTGTGTGTGTGTGTGTGTGTGTGTTTCATGATTGAAAAGGGACTTATTACTATAAGAGAAATGATCAATATTTTCCTAAAGCAACAATTATTTGCCATAAATAAGAAGACTAGAAATCACTTATTTATGATGTATTATCTTTTGGATGCCCTATTGGCCTCTACCAAAATCCCTAAAATAAAAAATTGGTCATCTGATGGAAGGCAACTAGTCTCTCATTACTATTCCAAAATATATATATTCAAGTATAGAGACCACATAAAATTCATTTATGAATGTGTATACCCAAATTTAGTAGAATCCATTATAGGGACACCTATGATGAGGGTAAGTCCCTTAATCAATAAGTATGTATAACTTAATGGGGACATTTGGTTATATCCTGAATACACAGTAATTAGGATAAAGGGAACCTTATGTCAACCACTTAAACTACTAGTCTATGTACCTACCAAGCTAGCTAAACAAGAGATAACATACCAATTATTCCATGGTATTTATGGTATATGAAAAGGCAAAAGGAAATGGCTAATATATCCTTTCCCTTTAACTATTAGAAGAACTATGTTACATAATTGGGATAATGTAGACACTATTTCTAGGCACAAAGACTCATTCAATTTACAACTTGATGAATTGAGACACTGGGACCCCCAAGATAATGTTGTGAAACATTTAAAAGCCAAATATATTAACATGACATATAAACATCATATATATGTCCATGATTTAATGTACATCTGAGCATATTTATTTTTAGAAGTATTAGCCAGATTAAAGAAGAACAACATCAAACTCGAGGCTAGATTGATGAGAGATGAGAATCTAATTTATGAAATATGGTAGATGGGGCCTCTACAGTACCATGTTAAACCAAGACCATCTTCTAGGCCTCCTTAAGAATAGATAGAGGCACAAGTTACACAAGGGTCAGGAAAAGAGAGACTTGAAGAAATACCTGGTGAAGGGGCATCATCTTCTACCTAACCTAAAAAGCTAGAGTCACTTATTGAGTTCATTTACATGATTTCATTGGATAATGTGGAAACATTAGAAGATGCATTGGAGGCACTAGATAATTCTTATAGATCAGATGAGGAAGAGGAGCCTCAAACTCAAGATGAAGAAATAGAAAAGGAAGAGGGGAAAGGGATAGCTTTGGACATAGTCCCAGTGGTTCCCCCAAAAAAGAGAAGGGTTGAGCTAGCCTTGGTTCCTGAGTGAGGTTAATTTTTTTAATGATGAGAATTATATTCATAGACAAAACATTCTAGAGTGGTTCATATATGGAAAGCTACAAAAAATCCCAACTCTGCACCATCAATGGGCAATTACATAGTGTGTTAACATCCATATTCATGAGGAGCTCAAAGCATGGATTGTGTAGCTATAGAAGGAAGAGAAGGAAAGACAAGTGGATCACAAATTGAGACCTTAGAGCCTCCAAAGATTACACACTCTTCATTTGGTGTCAAATTTGACCCAACCATAACTAGTTTGCAAAGAGTTTCTAAAAAAATTGATGATTGCAGGGGAGCAATTCAATTTTTATAAAGTGGAACCCTTCATTGGATTGACTAAAGTGGAGGGTCAAAAATTAGGTGAGCACCATATTTTTAAAGAAGATATACTTGAGGTTGCCCAGGCTCAAAGTGCCCATCTACAAAATGGCATCAAGGGCATGAAACAACAAATAGAGAACCTACAAAGGTAGAAGGAAAATTTGTAGAAACAAGCTATTTTATTTATTCCTAATGCAATTATTGAAATGTTTGAGGGATTATTTCATGACATGTTTGACTCTTTAAATTTAATAAGGGCAAGACAGAGTGCACTAAACCAACAAGATGTAATAGCCAAGGGTTTAATCACCTAATGGCAGAGTTCCAAGGACAAGATGAAAGATTTAATTAACATCTTGATAGGAGATAAAATCCTTGGTTTCAAGACCCTCAATATGTATAATCTCAACCCCATCTTAGGGTTGATTATGTATAAAATCAATAGTTTGACTACATGGTCCAAGTTCTTAAAGAGAATAATCAATGATGATAAAGATTTGTTGGATAGAATTGAATGATTCTTGGGGACCATTATTACAAAACCTATAAAACTCAGCTCCATGGGCATCATTGTAGATGATGAGTTCAAACATAGGACCACTTTGGTCATGTAGGAGGTGAAGAGCAAGAGCCAAGGCAAGTCTGGGATTGGCAATAGTAGGGTCATGGATATGATCATAATGGTAGAGGAGAATATTATCGAACCAAGGAGCATCAAATAAGCCTTTGAAAGAAATGATAGGGACCTAGGAGATTTGGAAGATCAAGAGGATGAGATTTTCATTAAACCTGCAATCAGTTTGAGACTTATTGATGAGCAACATCAAAAGGCAATGAGGTTACTTTATTAGGATCAAAGGACTTCATCAACACAGGGTCCACCAATTAGTTAAGAATATTCCCTTTATGAAAGCATTGTAAATTTTGAAAATGGAATATTTTTTTGTAAAGGCTTGTGCAGCTTGTTAGCACATTTTCCTAAAGGTTGGTCTATTTTAGAAAGTCTAGTGTATTTTATAAACATTTTAGAAATGATAGTTATCTTTTACATTTTGTACACTTGTAAGTTGATGCAACTGACCAACATGTTTCCTTAAAGTATATAAAAAGAGAATTATCATTCATAAAGAGGGGGAGTTTTGAGCCAAAACTTGTATATTTTTGAGATATTAATGCAAACAAGGAATTTTGAAAAGATTGTCCAAATTTGTTTGCATCATTTGCTATATGGTTTCTCTCTTAATTGTTTTTTCTGAATCTTAGATTTGAATAGTTATTTTGAATTCTTGGCTTGTACCTTTTGAATGCATAATTGTTAACTTGTGCATATGCTAGGTTAATTGAAGGTTCCTTAGTTTGCTTCATTTTATTTGGTCTATATTTGTAGATGTGCATCAACTATCTGCTTAAAAGATTAAAACTTCAAAGTGAATGTGGTTATTATTTGCATTGTGTCTTATCTTCCTTAGAAGTTTACCTAATGTACATTGTGATTTGAGCTTTAGCTAATTTACTTCATATATTGGTTTTAAGTGTATGCTTGAGAAACACTTGAACTTTGTCATAATGTTTGAGATAAGGATCAACAACACTTTTATTCTATGCCCTACCTTACTTTTTACTTTTTTTAACCAGATAACTTTAGTTAAACACCATTGTAAATATTCACATAGATTAGTCTTTAAACTTATAATTGAGCATAATTAATCTTAAATAGCAAAATTAATTCATGTTGCAAAGATAGGGCCAAGGTGGCTCCCAACCATCAAATTAATATAAATATTGTGGAATAGTTTGTTTGCTCTACCACTATTTCATCATAGGTAACTAGTTGCCACAACCTGCTACTCATGTTCTAAATTCTTTGAATTCTAAAATGAGAAGTTTTATTTAAACATTAGGTACACCCTATGGTACATATTTAGGCATCAATAGGTGTAAGCTCCACTAGTTCTAGAAGGAGGTCCTCAACAAATCCTTGTGAATTTTTAGGATCTTTGCTAGTTTTGGTGTATTTTGATCAAAGATCATTATACTCATTGCATAATTGTACTTAATTTAGCATAATTGTGTAAAGTTTGGTGATCTTCATGGTTTCAAACCCATCATTATGTTTCCTTTAGACAAAGATCAATGTTCTTTGAAAGTATACACTTGATTATGGTAAAGATAGATTTAGAGTTGTGAATTCAATAGGTTTGAGGTAGTAATAGCTATTTTGATCAAAGATTCATGAATACTTTACAAATTTGAGTTAATTTGAACTTAAAATGTGTAAAGGTTGATCTTATGTATTTTGACACTTCTTTGAACTATTTTGGTTAAATACTGTTGTCCTTTATTGTTCTTTATATGAATCTTTGCAAAATTTTCTTAGTGTGCAAGTCTAGTCATTGTTCTTTGTAAATATTGATTTAACACATTTTATTTCAAATAGGATTAAAAATTCTCAACCTAGAACTACCAAAAATTAGAACAAGGTCATGTTTAGAGACCAGGGAACCTCTGATCAGATTAGAAGTCCATAAAAGAACTAGATGGGATAAAGGTAAGCGTAGGATTTCAAAGTCTTTTCCAACTTCACCAATCTAGGGTACTCACACATTCAACCCCAATCAAGGTATGGATTGGCTAGGTGGATCTCTTATCAATGTGCTAGGTGTGTTACATGACCTTCCCCATAACCTTGAGAAATATTTGCCAACATTTAGTCCTACTAGTATTGTAACTACATAGGAACATATTAAGTCATGCAAAGCTACGTTAACATTATTAAACATAGTCCATGAGGATGAAGTGTGTATGATATTTCCTTTTACTTTTAAAAATGTTGCTTATGAATGATTTTTAAATTTACCTAAAAATTACATTAATAGTTGGGACCATTTTAACAATGTTTTCATTGACAAATTTGGCAAAATGATTAGCCCTTGTGTATTGTACCAATAATTCACTGTGATCAAGAGGGATGTAAATGAACCTATAAGAGAATTTAATACTAGGTTTAAAAATATGTATAGTTGGACCATAGATCCTTACAAACTTGATGATGCTTTAGTCTTGGCAATTTATAAAGATGCCTTAGATCCCATGACCTCTATTTTCATAAAGAGGGATATTAGACCTATGAATACTCTAGCCTTAGCCTATTTTGAAGTAGAGATCATCAATTATCAAATGTTTCCCTAAGTTCAGATGGCTTACTCCATTTCCAATGTCAACCCACATATGCCTACCTTGAACATCTTTCCTAATAATAATCAAAATATGCTAGCTCTGAATTAGATACTAGATTTGAAGCAATTAACCTTGAACCATGTTGATCTTAATCAAAACTTAGGATTTTTGAACCATACTATAACTAGATTTAATCCAAATGATCATAAGGCTTTGATACCAACCAATAGTGCTAGTATAAATCAGGTTCATAATTCAGAAGTCCCAAGAGTGAGAATGATTCTATTTTAAATATGGTCCAAAAGGTTGGCACTTATTTCCTTTAGTTGTAAAAGTAGGTTAGTCATACTGGTAAAAGCTCAAGTAGGAACTTCCCTTTTCAAAGATTCAATAGGTATAATAATAGGTTTTAGAATGAAAATTTCCATAATAATAAGAATAATGAATCATATACTGATAAGAAGACCCTGGACATTAATATTATTGATGTTGCATTAATTTATTACTATAGAGTTCATTTTATTTCTAAGCATGGTGAAATAGATTGTATTGAATTTTTTAAAGCATTTAAATCCTTTCAATAATAATTAGACACCTTTGAAGTAGTTCCTAACAAATATAATGGTATAGGTACATTAGGATCCAAATATGCTAACCAAGCCTTCATGGTGGAGACATTTGACTTCCCTTTCCAAAAAGACAATGAGCTTGATGATATTCTTGAAGAGGTCCATGATTCTCAAATATTATTGAAGAAGACCTACACTCTAAGTAATAGAGAGTAGAATCAATCCCTGACTACTTCAACACCTCTAAAAAACATCATTAATCCTCCATACATTAATTCAAATAATATCCCAAAGCCTCCAAAGATCACTGAGCAAAGGGACCTATTGCTAGAGTCCTTATCTAAGAAACCTAGCAAGCCATGTAAAATTGACAATGCCAACATGGTAATGTACAAAGTTAAGATAGAATCCCCACCTTTCCTACTCATTATTCAAATGTTTGGTAAGAACTTACATAATTATTTGTTGGATTCTAGTGCATCCACCAACATTAGGCTAGTAGGTATTTTTAAACAACTTGGCTTGACTCCTATCAAATATAATAGAGTTTCCACTTAGATCAGTCTAAAGTCAAGGTAGTTGGGTAATTATTAAATGTTCATATGTAAATTGCCTCTGAATCTAGAGTCTAGTAATTTATTGATATCTAAGTTGTTGACATTTTTGTTGCTTATAGGTTGCTATTAAGCAGGAAATAAATAAAGGCCTTGAATGGATACATGTCCACCAGTTGTTTGTAATTATGGCTTCCATGAAAGGGAGTACCGAATCAAATTAGATTGGAAAGAGAAGCAATGATGAAATATATGATCATAGAATACAATGTTGTGAATGAAAATGTGAACATAGTTGACTCTGATTTGAGAGTTTTCACTCTTGAAACTGCTAAGGTAAGTAATTCTAAACCTTCTTATACTATGCCTAGGTTATGGAAGATGCATTTTGATGGGGCTAGATGTAAGTCTAGGTCTGAATTAGGAGTTTTCCTGACCAACCCTATTGGTTAGATATAGCATTCCTCCTATAGAATTTGATTTATATGCACCAATAACCTTGCAGAGTATGAAGCATTGATCTTAGGTTTGTAAATTACCATGAAATATAAAGTCAAAGAAATATTGGTTCATAGTGACTCAAAACTAGTAGTCAATTAGGTAAGGAGTAAATACCAGTGTAAATTGTCATACCTTAAAAGGTACAAGTTTAGAGCCTAGTATTTACTTGAGTCTTTTGATGCATTCAACATTATTTTCATCCCTAGGGAGGAGAACAAGGTTACTAATGAGCTTGCCTCAGCTGTGGCCAATATTATTCCAAACCATGACTCCCAAAAATTTATTATTTAACTGGTTCCATGCCCTTCAATATGAGATAATATAAACCATATGCAAGTTTTTAATGATGACAAATAGATCCTAGATTTCATGAAGTATTTGAGGCATATGTCATAGATGAGGCCAATGAGAATACTCTTAAATAAGATGGTAGATTTGATGGTAAATTAATTCAATTGAATGATAATAAAATTTCAAAATTCATGTTTACCTTGGAGAGATTATTTGACTAGGATAAGCTAGCTGAGAACACTAGGATTCCCAAAGCAAGTGGGAAGGATTATAAGGCAGTTGATCTTAGACCTTAAGATCAACCTCAGCTAGTTAGTATTGGACCAACATGTACAAACATTGAAGATAAAAAATTTAAAGACTTGATAACCAACTATAAGGACATAATATCATGGTCCTATGATGACTTGAATATTTTTGATCTAAAAGACATCACTCATACCATACCCTTGAATAAAAATTGTAAACCTTTTAGGTAAAATCAGAGGCCTATCAATCCTATTTTATAGCCTATGATTTATAAGGAAGTTAAAAAGTTATTAGATGCCAAGATTATATTTCCCATTAGGTATTCTACCTTGGTTTCTAATTTGGTACCAATTAAGAAAATGAATAGTGAAATAAGACTGTGCATTGACTTTAGAAATCTAAATAAGTCATCTAAAAAAGACAACTATCTTTTGCCTTCTTTAGACCAAGTTATACAAACTATTTATAGTTCTACTATGATGTCCTTTCTTGATGGATTTTTAAGTTACAATCAGGTATTGGTGAATCAAGAAGATAGGATGAAGACTGCTTTTACTACCAAGTGGGGCACATTTGCTTACAAGAGGATGCCATTCAAGCTTATCAATGCAAGAGCAAAATTCCAAAGGGCCATGGATCATGATTTCCAAGGCTTGGTAGGTAAATGCATCATTATATACATGGATGATCTAAATATTTTTATAAAAATAGGGAGGACCACATCATTAATTTATAGTAGGTATTTGAAAGGTGTAGAAGGTATGGGATTTCCCTCAACCCTAAGAAAAGAATCTTTTATGTTTCTGAGGGTAAATTGTTAGGCCATGTCATTACTAAGATGGGAATCTTTATATATCCTAAAATAATAGAATATATATCAAAGATAGAGTCTCCTAATGGTAGGAAATAACTAAAATCATTCCTTATAAAAATTGACTTTGTAAGGAAGTTTATTTCTAGTTTTGTAGAAATTGTCAAACTATTGAATGATATGTTGAAAAAGGATGCCAAAATCTCTTGGAATGAGGAAAATAAGAAAGACTTTATAGACATCAAGGAGGCAATTGGTCAAGATCTAATCCTAATAGGTTTATATTTCTCTAAGGATTTTTAACTTTACTCCTTTGCTTTTGACCATATTGTTGCTGCAGTCTTAACTCAAAAAATTGATGGATGTGACCATTCAATTGCTTTCATGAGCACAAAATTTTAAAATGTTGAGTTGAATTATTCTTTAATTGATAAAAAATCATGTACATTGGTAAAGGTAGTGAAAAAATATAAACACTACATCCTTAGGAATAAAGTGCATGCCATCCTACCTAACCCTTCTACAAAGCTCGTGCCAGGTCATAATGAGCTAGGAGAAAGGAGAGGTAAGTGGATGTTTATCCTATAGGAATATGACATTGAGATGAAGATTGTAAAATTGGTAAAGTGACAAGGTTTGATTCAAATGATTATCAATGATAACCTTAAGTTAAGTGTCATACAAGTTGATCAACAAAGCATTTACATTAATGATTTGTATGACCTAATTATCCATCTACTAATTAATGGCACTTGTCTTGTAGGACTAACCAGGGAGTAGAAGAGAGATATAAGACTCGAGGCAGACCATTAGCTGATCAATAATTGAATTTTATATTAAAATAACTTTGAAGGTGTCTACCTAAGATACATTTCAAAAAAAGTTGCTAAAATAATGAGCACCTTTCATGAAAATCTGGGAAGTGGGCATCCATCTAGAAGAACCATAGCCCATGAAATTATGAGAGATGGCTACTATTAGCCCACCATCTTCAAATATGGTTACAATCATGTGATGGAATGCCACTCATGCCAAATATTTAGCACAAAGGAGCCAAAAGCAATAATTCCATTACAACCAGTAATGGTTGATAAACCCTTTGCATAGTAGGGGTTAGACTTTGTAGGGGTGATCAAACCCAATTCATCAAAAGGTCACAAGTGTTTTCTAAATTCCACTAATTGTTTCATGAGGTAGACTAAATAAGTAGCTACCAAGTAGTGTATAACTAAATAAGTGATTAGTTTTTTAGAGGAAAACATATGCACTAGGTTTGGGACTCTGAATTATCTAGTATGTGATAATGGATCTACCTTCATATCCATTGAAATGATAGAGTGGGAATATGATAACAAGATAATTCTAAATTTTTCATCCAAATATTACCCTCAAAGTAATGGACTGTCTGAATCTACCAATAAAAACTTGATGAAAGCAATAAAGAAGTCTATAGTAGACAAACCCAAAACTTAGCATAAACTTCTCAAATTTGTCCTTTAGGCAGATAGAGTAAGGATCAAGTAGGCCCAAAAGGCATCACCATTCTTGTTGGTGTATGGCTAAGATCCCATATTCACTATCACCCTCAAGTTACCTACATAAAATTTCATGCGGGAATATATAGAAGAAGATCAAGAACTTATAAATTCAAGGCTACTAGACATTATTCAAATGAAAGATGCATGAGAAGAAGATTTTACTAATTTTAGCAGACACCAAACTACAGTGAAGAGGTGGTTTGATAAGAGATCAAAGGTAAAGGTGTTCAAACAAGGAGACTTAGTTATTTTTTGGTATAAGGCATCTAAACCTAAGGGAAAACATGGAAAGTTCACACCTCTATGGATATACCCCTACCAGATTGTTGAGACACTTGGGAACAAAACCTTCAAGTTAAAAGACTTAAAAGGATCAAAATTCACATTTCCCACCAATGGGAAGTACCTCAAGCCTTAATTTTTTGCTTTTCCTCCTTGAGTCTTTATGGAGTAAATTTGTAAGACTAATTAGAGTTAGTGTAGGTAGGATAGTTTAGTTTTCTTCTACTCCTTCTTTCATGTCCCTTATTTATATATATGTTTGTGCATATTTATTTGCTTGTTATTTTATTTTTTCTTGTTTTATTTCTATTGTGTGTTTGATTTAATTGTTTTATTCCTTGTTTCTATTAAGTTATTTAGATAACCATCAACTCAAAATTCATCTTAAGTACTCAGAAACTCCATAGTTCAAAAATGTAGGTATGAATCTTAAGTAAATGTTGATCATGGATCTAGAATATAAGCTTATGTTATAGTTTAAAGAAAATAGTAAGGACTAGTGGATAGGTTAAGTGTTTCATAATAACTCAAAGATTATTTTGATCTAAACTTGGTTTTAAGAAAAATTACACATATGAGATGAAATATTGAATTATTGGAACATAGTCATGTTTGCACTTAGCAAACATCCTTACCTAGGACAAAGGTTGCAACCATAGGTGATTTTTTGAGGATCAAACACTTGACCAAATCCTTAAACCTAGCTAATCTGGTTCCCAACCTTTGTTATAAATCCTAAATGGTCTAAAAAAATGCAAAAAATAGGAGCTAATTACAAAATCAAAAGCTTTCCAAGCAAAGGTGACTCTAGTAACCTCCATTGGGGCTATGTACACCTAGTTGGTAGTGGATCAAGGTCATGAATAGAGTCAAAAGTATCTCTATTAAGGATATGGATGCCTAACTTGTAGTAGAGCAATACCCAAGCCTTCCCTGAGCTAAAGCATAGTTCTTAATGAATATCCCAACATGTTATAACTTAGTGTTAATGATTAAAGGCATGAAAATTGGAAGTTGTCCCTTGAACCCCATGGAAAATAGTAAGTGGAATCAAAGCACACACACAACATAGCTAAGTTATCATGTCTGATCGTAATCCTATAGGTAAAAGTTTTGTTTTAATCATAAAATAATTTTGATGATGGAACTGATCAAGTAAAATAGGTAACCTAATTATTTATCTGAACTAGATTCTATAAATTATAAAATCCTATGTTTCCCCTAAAAGTTGCTATTTTTTGAGGGCAACATAACTCCATTTCTAAATAAATGGGACCCTTGTGTTAAAATTATACAAATTTTGAAGTTGAAATTCAGTATACTAGAACATCATTAACATGTTTTGCACATTTTTTGTATTTTAAGATCATCCACCCCTTGGTTTCATTGGTATTATTTATTCATGGTTATAATTTATTTTTTCCTAATTCTGCTAACAAGTGGATCTCTATGTTTCAGATCACAAGTTCAATGGAGCTCTTCTTGATGGGATCATACTTGGGTTTCATAATTTTAATGATTTTATCTCAATTTGACCTTTTAATAACCTTTGATATGTTAAAATTCAAGTTGAATCCATGTTCAAGATTCCTAAAACCCTCATTTAGAAACTCTAGCACAAGATTATTTTAGACCAAATTTAAAAAACTAGAAGGAACAATTTACATGGGAAAATTTTAAATATGCTATAGACTTAAGCCTAATCTTTTTACTAAGGCTTAGTCATGTTTTTAAACATGACCAAGCCTTAGCCTAAAAATTATAAGTTTAGTCCCCTTTATGTCTCGAGATCCTTTATCCCATTTTATTTTAATGTGGTCCAAAATTAATGCTTGCATGATCCTTTTAAATTCCTAATGTGGTTTAACTTTAATTTACATGGTCCCTCTTGTTGCAAGCTTAGACTAATGTCTTAATCCTAAGGCCACATTCATATTTATTAACATGAATGAGACCTTAGTCTTAAGGATTTATGCTAATTCCCTTCATGTTTATGAGTTGTAACTTAAATATCATGCTTCTCTTTTAAGATCAACGATCTCCACTTAAGTGGTGGTCAAAATATCAAATAGAGCAAGATAATCCTGATAGAGCCAAGATATTTCCCCATGGACCAATCCTGCTCAATCACTTAGATCATGATCAGTGGCCCATTTTTGAGTGGAGGTCAAATATTAGATGGTGCAAGACCAAGATCAAAGACTAAAGGGGTTCTTTGTTATTTTTAATGATATCTTAGCCTAAGTTTTACCTCAAGGTTTCAATTGTATCCATTAATACAATGAAACCTTAAGATAAAACCTATGTTAAGACTATAATTAATCAAAGGGTCCTTTTAACATATTCTAAGACTTAAGACTTATGATATTCTAATTAATTCGATCCATTTTTAATTATAAGAACCAATCATATTTTAGTACTTAGATCATAATCAATAATTTGTATTTCATCGAATAGGTTAATTGAATGATGTAATCAACTCGAATCTTCCATGGGACCTACTATGTTTATAGATTAAATTTTATGTTCTCACACCCATCATTTAACATACATGAGGCTATCATTAGCATCCATAAAGCCATCAAATTTAAGCCCTGGTGATATATTTCTAGATCTTAATTTTAACATTCTCACACCCATCATCTGGCATTCATGAGGCTATCATTGATGTCCATGAGGGCATAAAATTTAAGCATTGGTGATATAATATTAGAGCTTAATTTTAACATTTACGTGAATGTCATTGATGTCCACAAAACCATCAAAATTCAAGTTCATGAACCAATCCCACTTAGATAAATGAACATGTTGTTTGCCTTTGCAAGATCAATGGGATCTTGTTTGGAAAATAATCATACACTTCAATGCTAAAATCAATATTTCATCTTAGATTGATTAACAACCATGATTTGACTTAAGGACCTTTATAAATAGGTTTAGATTTGCATAAGATTAATTATGAATATCATAGACTTAGCCTCAATTCTTATTCTAAGGTTTAGTCATGTTTTTCAACATGACAAAACCTCAACATAATAACCTTAGGCTTGGTCCCTTTATGTCTTAAGACCCCCACTTTTTTTGGACCCATTTCATTTATCATGGTATAAATGTTTTTAGATATAGACTTAACCTAAGTCTCTATCCTAAGGTTCTAATTGTATTTATTAATACAATAGAACCTTAGGCTAAATACTTATGGTTATATCCTCTACCGTTTGATGGGGTCCCTTTTATTTTGATCTAAACTTGGCATAAATACTTTAGCCTCAAGTTTATTTCATGTTTATTAACATGTAATAAAACCTTAGACTAAATTATTTAACCTAAGTTATTTACATGGTCCCATGTAAACTTAAAGTTTGTGCACCTTTTTAGGATCAATGACTCACATCTAATCGAGGAAATGTGATCAAATGGAGTGAGATCACTATGGAATATTCAAAAAAACCTCTGAGAAAGTGTATAGTCACCACATGGAACAAACACACTCACTATGAGATTGGTAAAGATGAAAAGGTCAGAAGGCCCGTGGTATTTCCAAGTGGCATAATCATGGGGCCTGGTACAAAAGATAGCCAATGGCATATAACTAACAGGATCAAGATTAATGATTTGTGTTGATCTGTAGAGATTGATCCAACAAAGTGAGATAAAAGACAAATTTTAAAAGGCAATGGTTAAGTTTTAAACATTTATGAACAAAATATCATGAAAAAGCCAATTGGATGCCACATAGATGCCACCTAAGTAGAAAAAGATAAAACCAAAGATGTTATGGGCTCAAAAAAAGTAAAGGTATAAAGGTAGAAGTCCAAATCAAATCCAAGGCACCAAATTCACCTAAGTGTAAATATTTTATACCATTAAATCTTAAAATGACCTATAAAAAGCCCTAGCATTTGTAAAAACCCTAATTTTATCCCAATTTGATCATAATCAAATAAGAGAGAGAGAGAGAGATCAATTATCAACTAAAAAAGTACAAATTGATCCAAAAGTAATTTATAGACCACTAGTGAGAAATTTATAAATCTCACAATCATGGTAGAATGAAAATAAAAAATAGGGAGGACACAAAGTTGTATTTGACTTCAAACATAGAAGGAAGGGTCTTCAAGGACATTGAATTTGATGTTGTAGCATTGAACACTAGGGATAATAACTAGTCCAATTTTTTCTAGGCCATTGAAGAAATAAAAGAAATCACCAAAGAAGATGAAAATAATTCCACAATCTGATAGAGATACTACAACATAGTCACTATCTAGTGACCAATCTTCACCACATGGCTATAAAACTAGAGGTATTACATTACGTTAATGTTATTGCCCATATTTTTAAAGATTTAAAAATTAATCAAGATATGATAGTCCATGAATTCATTTTTAGGAGAGTTTATTAAATTTCCCCCATATAATTTAAAAATTACTACAAGATACCCAAGCCTCAAGTAGATTTACCCATAATTAGGGAATGGTCCAAGAAAAATGACCTAAAAACTACCCTTTCCCCATGGCTATATTCAAGAACCCATGTGATCCAATACCCCATTGGAAAGATCCCAATCACCCAATTTAGGTTAGGAATTATAATGATTATGACTTTGCTCAATAGATTGTTTGGGGCCCCCTCCACCACTTATGTCAACAAAATTAGGTTCTTTATATATATTTCATGGTTGAAAAGGGACTTACTTCTCCTATAGGAGAAATGATCAATATTTTCTTGAAGCAAAAATTTTCTACCATAAAGAAGAGGACTAGAAATCACTTCTTTATGATGTCTTATCTTTTAGATACTGTATTGGCCACTACCAAAATCCTTAAAATAAAAAATTGGTAACCTGATGAAAGGCAAATAGTCTCCCATTACTATTCAAACTGCATATATTTAAGTATAGGGACCACATAATATTCATTTGTGACTATGTATACCTAGCTTTAGTAGAAGATATTATAGGTCTACCTATGATGAGGGTAATTCCCTTAATCAAGAAGTATGTGGAACATATTGGGGATATTTGGTTATATCCTAACTGTACTATAATTAGGATAGAGGGAACCTTATGTCAACCACTTAAACTACTAGTCTATGTACCCACCAATATGGATGAATAGGAGATATTATACCAATTTTTCCATGGTATTGATGATATATGCAAAGGCAAAAGGAAGGGGTTACTTCATCATTTCCATTTAACTATTAGTAGAATTGTGTTGTAAATTTGGGAAAATGTAAACACTATTTCTAGGCACAGAGACTCATTAAATTTACAACTTGATGAATTGAGACATTGGGACCCCTAGGATAATGTTATGAAACATTTGAAATTCAAACAAATTAATATGAAATATGAACATTATCTCAGTGTCCATGATTCAATGTACATATGTGTATCTTCATTTTTAGAAGTATTGACTAGATTAATGAAGCAAAACATCAAACTCAAGGCTAGATTAATGAGAGATGAGAAGCCATCTAGTGAAATATGGTAGATGGGGCATCTATAGTACCATTTGATATAAGGACCATCTTCTAGGCCTCTTACATAACAACTAGAGGCACAAATTACACAAGGGTTAAGAAAAGAGAGACTTGAATAAATACCTAGTGAAGGGGCATCATCTTCTACCCAACCTAAAAATCTAGAGTCACCTATTGAGTTCTTTGACATGATTTCATTGGATCTTGGGGAAACATTGGAAGATGCCTTAGAGGCACTAAATAGTACTTACAGATTATATGAGGAAGAGGTGCAGGAAGAGGAGGCTTAAACTCAAGATGAAGAAACAAAAAAGGAAAAGGGGAAAGGGATAGCTTTGGACTTAGTCCCAATGGTTCTCCCACAAAAGAGAATGGATACACTAGTATTGATTCCTAAAGGAACCAAGAGGCCAAAATTAACCATCACTCACCCTTTGAGTGAGGTTAAGTTTTTTAGTGATGATAACTATATTCATGAATCAACCATTCCAGAGTGGTTCAAGTATAAAAAGCTAAAAAATATCAAACTCTACACCATTAATGGGAAATTACAAAGTCTATTAACATCCATGTTCATGAGGAGCTCAAACCATGGATTGTGGATCTACAAAAGGAAGAGAAAGAAAGATAAGTGGTTGATATTGAATTTTCAAGTGGCTCACAAATTGAGACCCAAAGCCTCCAAATATTACACACTCTTTATTGGGTGTCAAATTTTATCCAACCATAGCTAGATTGCAAAGGGTTTGTAAAAGGAGAGCCATGATTCCATGGGAGGAATTCACTTTTTTAAAATTGGAACCCTTCATTGGATTGACTCAAGTGGAGGGTCAAAAACTAGGTGAGAACCCTATTTTTTAACTAGATATACTTGAGGTTGCCTAGGTTTAAAGTACCCAGCTACAAACTGGTATCAAGTGCATGAAATAATGAATAGAGAACCTATAGAGGTAGAAGGAGAATCTATAAAAACAAGATATTTTATTTGTTCCTAATGCAATGATTGAAATTTTTGAGGGATAATTTCATGACATGTTTAATTCTTTGAAGTTAATAAAGGAAATACAGAGTACACTAAAATAATAGAATGCAACAGCCAAGGGCTTAATCACCTAATGGTATAGTTTCAAGGACAAGATGAAAGATTTAATTAGAATATTGATAATGGATAAAATTCTTGGTTTTAAGGCCATCAACATTAATCATCTCAACAAAATCTTGGGGTTTATTATGGATAAAATCAATAATTTGAGTACATGGTCCAAGTTCTTAGAGAGACTCATCAAGAATGATAAAGAGTTGTTGGATAGAATTGAATGATTCTTGGGGACCATGATTGAAAAACTTACAAAACTTAGATCCATGGGAATCATTTTAGATGATTAATTCAAACATAAGACCACTTTGGTCATGTAGGAGGTGAGGATCAAAAGCTAAGGCAAGTCTGAGACTGACAATAGTAGGGTCATAAATATGATCTTAATGATAGAGGAGAAGATTGCTGAGGCAAGGAGCATCAAATAATCCCTAGTGAGAAATGATAGGAATGTATGAGATTTGGTGGATCAAGAGGATGAGTTCTTCTTAGAATTTACAGTTAATTTGAGACTTATTGATGAGCAACATAAAAAGGCAATGAGGTTACTTCTACAGGATCAAAGTAATTTATCAACACAGGGTCCATCAGTTAGTTAGGAATATTCCATTTGTGGAAGCATTATAAATTTTGAAAATGGAATATTATTTTGTAAAGGCATGTGCATATGGTTCACACATTTGCCTAAATTTCATTCTATTTTAAAAATTCTAGTGTATTTTAGAAACTTTGTAGAAATGGCAGTTGTTCTTTACATTTTATATACTTGTAAGTTGATCCAATTGACTGACATACTTCCTTGAAGTCTATAAAAGGAACATTGTCCTTTGTAAAGAGGGGGAGTTTTGAGCCAAAATTTTTATACTTTTGAGCTATTAATGCAAGCAAGGAATTCTGAAAAGATTATCGAAATTTGTTTGCATCATTTTCTATATGGTTTCTCTCTCAATTATTTATTTTGAATCTTAGATTTGAATAGTTCTTTTGAATTCTTAGCATGTACCTTTTGAATTCATAATTGTTAAATTATGCATATGCTAAGTTAATTGAAGGTTCTTTAGTTTTCTTCATTTTATTTTCTCTATATTTGTAGATGTGCTCAGCTATCTGCCTAAAAGAGTAAAACTTTAAAGTAAATGTGGTTCTTATTTGAATTATTTTTTATCTTCCTTATAAGTTTGCCTAATATAAATTGTGATTTGAGCTTAAGCTTATTTAATTCATATATTGGTTTTTAGTTCATGTCTGATAACACTTGAACTTTGTCATAATGTCTAATATAATGATCAACAACACTTTTCTTCTTTGCCCTACCCTACCTTTTACTTATTTTTTAACTAGATCACTTTAGTTACACACCATTGTAAATATTCACATAGATTAGTATTTAGACTTGAAATTGTGAATAATTCATCTTAACTAGCATATATTACTTCACTTTGTAAATATAGGGCCAAGGTGGCTCCTAACCACCAAACTAATATAAATATTTTGGAACAGTTTGCTTGCTATGTTGTTATTTCATCATAGGGAACCAAATTACAAAAACATATTATTCATGCTCTGAATTATTTGAATTATAAAATGAGAAGTGTTCTTTAAACACTAAGATCACCCTATGGTACATATTTAGGCATCAACAGTACCATAAAATTCTTAACTTTATCATTGTTAACCTAGATATCCCTATTCTTCAATCATTTTTTTAATAGTTTGCCTCCTTGATTGTTTAAAATTTATGCAAAGGTTTTATACTTTGATTTCATTCAAGGTGACAATTAAACTTAGAAATTGAGTTTACTAATGTATAATTAATTTTCATGCTCATCCATGGATGAATATTTTATCTTCAAGCAACAGTCAATACTTGTATCTGTAAGGTTTAAAAATTAGAATTTAAATTATATTATTTTAATAAGGAGAATTCTATTTTTATCATGATGGATCATGGAATGTGATCATAAATGTTGATTAAAAATTATTTATATAGGTTTAATCCATAAACACTCATGCTACTGCATGGACTATGCAAAAACTATTAATCTTAAGCAGACTTATTTAGATGTGTATTTTGCATATAATAGAAGTAATGTTTTGAAATTACTTAGATATGCCATTTTATAAGAATACATAAAAAATGGATCATCATAAAAATTAGACCTATATCTACATAAAATGTCAAAATCATAATAATGGAAGGAGTATAACAACATTAAATAATATGCATAAAACTGTTGATTTATTTTGAATTGTTCTTGTAACATGTGCAATGTCTAAGTCATATTTTTAATTCCTTGACATTAGAAAATTATTTTAAAACATAATTAGAAATAAATCAAAGTCACAATAATTTAAATGGGTTTTAAATATTCATACAAAAGATACCTCCTTTAGATGGAAAGGGGTTTTAGTAGAGTAGAGTGTGTATGGATTAGAAGTAGAAAGAATAATAATTACTAGCTCATAGTGATTCAAGGAATTTGGGATGTAAGTAGTGTATAGTAGTGCAAGGAATAAGGTTAAACTAACCAAGTTAAGTAGTGAGTCTATCTACAAGATTTGCAAAGCTGAGAGTGTAAGTGAATTATTATGATGTCTTATTTAATATTATTAAATTAAATGAAGGAAATGTGTTGTGTTCCTATCTTATTTTATAATTGTTTGTTTCTACTTTGATACAACTGTGAGTTATTGGTAATTTATTCAACCCATAAATCACCTTTCCATAATCAAATATCAGAATGGGGTGAGTCCTATATTAGTTATTTGAGAATAAGTTGAGATTAATCATTCAAGTTGAGTGTGGTAAGGATCATGTTAAGCCTATTTTTGGTTGAATCCTATAATCAAATTTGTTAAAAATGTTAAGGTAATAAATGGGATGCAAAGGAATAACTCTTGAAAGATGAGAATGAACATCAGGAGTTATAGATTTGGTATAAGTACTAAGAGGAATGAAAATAATATTAGATTTTGTGGAGACTGTGTGATAAATAGGAGTTATCACTAATGTAAGTGAGGATGAATAAGTAGCTCCAAAATATCATTTACAATAGTTGGACAAGGAACCATAGGATATACTTTTGAAATTTATTTCCCAGATGGGAGGAAATTAAAATTTGGGCACCCCTAGCTACTTAGGAAATTTGAACCTTAGAGATTTAATAGTCTAGATAAAAGAGTGAAATTCACCTATATACATTTGAAGGGATGTGCATCCTTATGGTGGGATCATGTGCAAGTATAAAGTTAAAGATGAGATAAATATAAGATAAGTCTTGGGATGGAATGACTATTAAATTGAAAGGTAATTTTTTCTCTCTGATTATTAATTTTTTTTTTCAAGAAGTTGCATAATTTGAATTAGAAAGACATGAGTTTAAAATATTACAATAAATAGTATTACATATTAAGTATCCAATCATATCAAGTAGAATATCATGAAAAAAGTATATCAATGTATGTAAATTGTCTTTTCATTTACATACAAAAATAATTTGTAAATATCTATAAAAGAAGCCTACTAATATCATTTAAAGGCTCAAGATAAGTTGTCTAAAAAGCAACATCAAGGATGAAGAAAAGGTAGAAGAACTAGAGTACAATTCTATGGAAGGGGTTAGATGAAAGGAATTGTTATAATTATTATAGATGAATAGAATATGGAAATATAGGTCAAGATAGAGGATTTTATGGTAATTGTTTTAAAATTAGCAACCATGGGCATAGAGTGGATAAATACTATGAAGTAGAGAAATAAAACAAAATTATTAAGAAGAGAGTGCATGTAGGATAATATAAAGAGGCATAGGTAGAATACAAATTTTCTATATAACCTGAGTATGGAGAGAATATAATATTGCATATAGTTTTATTAAATATATATATGCAAGTGAATAAGCCCTAGTAGAGGAAAATAACTTTTTATAATGAAGTGAAACATTTAAGGTAAGTGTTTTCATTTGATCATAGATAGTAGTATCATTTGAATTATAGTTTCTACAAAGATGGTGTAGAAGTTTGGTTTGAAGTGTGTTGGTCATCCCAGTCCATATAAGGTTACTTCTAGAAAGGTCATCAAGTCATGATGACAAAAAAGTAAGGTTAACTTCCACATTGGAAGCTAACATGATGAAGTTTGGTATAATGTGATAGTTATAAACACTTCTAATGTCTTATCGTGTAGACCATGGAAATATTGTATAAGTGAAATACATAATGGGGGGAAGAATAATTAAAAAATTACTAAGCATTGTAATAAGTTTTAATTATTTTTAATGAAAGAGGAAGAATATAAAGTTGGTATCTGAGTTTTATTTTAACAAAAAAAAAATCTAAAATTAATGAAGAGGACAAAGATTGATTTTCATTTCTTTCCATGCCTAATTGTTTAGGAAGTTTGAACCCCAATATTTTGATAGATTGGATAATGTACTTGGAGAAATACTTTTATTACATAAATTTGAGGACCCTAAAGAGTGTTTTTTTATACAAAATGTTGAAGGGATATTATATTTATTGTTGGACCATATGTACATTGAAAGAGTAAGAAGAGGTAAAGATAAAATTAAGTTTTGGGATAGAATGATTTTTAAGTTGAAAGGTAAGTTTTTTCCTTTTGATTATCAACTTAGTTTATTCAAGAAGCTACAAAATTTGAAGTAGAAAGACATGAGTGTAAAAGATTACATATAATATTTATACAAGCTGACTATCTGAGTAGGTCATGTAAAAGATCATGAATAAAATATCTTAAGGGATTTAAATTCTTTTCAAATTTACATGTTTGTAATGATGAGGTTTCATTCTTTAGAAAAAGCCTATAAATTTTTTGTCAAGGCTAAATATATTTTTTCTAGAAAAAACAAAAGGGATGATAAAAAGGTAGAGGATATGGAAGATAAACCTATGGAATGGGTTAGACTTATGTGAATAAATAAGAGGAGTAAGCAATTCACTTGTAATAAAGCCATAGAGGTGGTTACAATTCCTATATATGAAGATTATATGTAAATTGAAGACAAGGTAAAGGATTTAATAGAACTTGTTTGAACTATGTCTAGGATGAACATAAACCATATGAATGTCTTGAAGTAAACAATTAAAATAGAAGTTAGAAGAAAGTGCATGTAAAATAAGATAAGGATACTAACATGACCCACACACTAAAATTCCTTAATAATTTGGGGCCATTTATTAAAAAAATTGAGATTTTTATTAAATTTCATGATAATAAGATGAAGATTGTGTAGATTTATTGGAATGCTTCAATTTCTTAAGGGCTTTACCTCTTTTTTTAATTTATTGATCTAGTTTCCTCAATCTTGGTTTCTATTTTTCATTTTCCCTAATTTAATGTAATCCATATTCCATGTTTTATTTTTTATTTATGGTTTTTATTAGGATTTTATTTTACCTTTATCTTTTAATTTTGGCTTTCCTCCATGTAGTGATGAGGCGATGTACCATTTTATATAGATCTCCTAATTGTTGATTTTATTATGAATCTTGAAAATCATGATGCCTTCATGTAAATGTCATGTATTACCCCACACACACTTGTTTGGGTTTATTGATCCTTGTTGGATAACTTAATGCTCATACTATACTTGCATTATAATTAAATAGGTCAAAAATATTAGGGAATACTCTATCCTATGTTGGACTACTAGCCTAGAACTGTGGTACTATGTGAAGGTTTTAATGTATGAAATTATTCTTGTGCACTTATATTTTATAGAGTAAATATTGTTTGGGAACCATTGTCTAAAACAAAAGTACATAGACATAGGTTTGAGCCTGTATATTTGTTGAAACTAGTGAATTGTGATATTTTGGTTGTTAATTGGATCACTTAGCATGTTTTATTTATTTTGAATTCTTAATAATATTTGGCATTGATACTTTATTTTAATCAATCAATTATATCATAAATATATGAATTAAATTTTGAGCTTCATGGAATACATATTGAGATGGTAATTATATTATGATATGAACTTATATAAACATTGGATAAATTATAATAATTCTTGATCATGTGGATATTGGTATGATAGAATGACCTTATTATTAGCATAATAAAGACACTCTATACTTTCTTTCTATACTTATAAAAATTATTTCTTTTTTGTGGGTTAATGAAATCCCAAAATTGTTATTGTATGATTCATTTGGAATGCATATGCATGTTGTTTAGGTTTAAATCAATGTCATATTTAATATCTATAAATAGGATACTTTTAATTACCTTTCAAGTATTACTTTATCCTCTAATATCACAATTTAGTATAATTCTAAGGGAACCATGATAGACTTGACAAGGGTACTGATTATGAGTTTTTGTTGTTTATCTAGATTGATCTTGCTAGATAAGTTAAGTTGAAGGTATAGTTTTATATGCATGTATGTAATATCTTGATATATGGTACAAAATTATTTTACAAAATGGATAAATGAACACTCATGTTCAAATAAATTTATTTTGATTAACATTATGATGTTGGTGTGTCCTTGATTTAGGATAGAACAACATTTTACTTGTCTTAATATTAGTACGATGGAATTACATTAATGGATATAAATTAATTTTATTAATCTGATAAGTAACCGATAATAATATCTTGATTCTTTTTTATTTTAATAAAACACAATTCTCTATATGAATATTTGATAAAAATCATTTACAACATAAATGGCTATAGTTACTTACTACCCTATTGAAAAAAATTATGATTTTGTAATCTTAAGTCTATTATGGCATTATTTTCATGTGGAATCTAAATTTTGGATTAGATAAAAATATGTATTAATATTAAGTCCATTTATGGCTAACTTGGATAGTTACCTTATGATATTTAATTAAAGTTATATATGTTGTAGGATAAATATACATTGATTAAAACTAATAAATTAGAGAATAAAAATTGATATGATCATTTTAAATGTACATGGGAATAAGTTACTAATATTAAAATATATTTATAATGTTAAATGATTTTTTTTAATCCATTTTGGAAATTGTAATTGATATGATAAGAATAAATATTGTGTTTATACATGAATTCATTATTGCTAAATTGGAAGTCTAGTTGGTAAAAGATATTGGCTTAAGTTCTTATCATTAGAATTTTGCTTGAGTAATATTTATAGATGGGAGATTCAACCTTATTAAAAGCCCTAAGTAGACCTTTTTAACAATTATTAGATAATTCTTGAGAGGAAAATTTTAGATACCTTATTTTTATTGATGCAAATTAAGGTGATTGAGTTCATCTTAAATAACTCCAATCAATAAATTAAGGAAATCTATTTCATCTTGGTATTCAATCCGGTATTGCTTTCTCAATATCATAGATAAAGTTTAAAACCCTAATGAGACCTTGGTTAAAATATGTATTGACTAAGTTAGACCTAGCTATTTTCCATAATGACTACTTTCTACCCAATAATATTTTTTATATCATTCTACTAGTGTGCTGACCAATGTTAAGTTATGGCATTGTGAGGGTACATTTGATATATTAAACACACATTTGGTGGTTAGATAATTTGTGGAAAAAACTTTATTTCCTTGATTATTCAAAATAATACATTTTAATTTTTTTAGGATATGACAATGGTATCATGCCACAAATTCTAACCCTAGGCATCTATAGGGAAATATTTGTTTAATGTTAGCTTCTGTGTTTTAATATGGTGATAACATGAACCAAAAGAATTGAGGGTGTCAATAACTTTGCTAGAGATAATAGAGCGGGTAGAAGGTTCAACATGAATAAAATAAGGAATGAACTCCCTATTATTGATTAAAATTATAATAACAATGCCATTAATAATAATGTTAGTGTTAGTGATAATCCACTAGTAGAATGATTATGGCTAGAATTATTAAGGTGATCACCACCATCCAAGAAAGGATATAATCTCAAGGAAATTATATGGCCAGTCTAGAAGGTCATAAAAATAGCTAGATGAAAGACAACCCCATAGAATAAAAAAATGAGCTTCCTAAACCCTGAGCTAGTCTTGATCCTATTATCAAGGATCTCAATAAATAGCCACATCTTAATTATGCCAGAGGAGAATTTAGAGATGTTGTTGAAGCATGGCTAGTAAAATTATAGAAATATTTTATCATGCATAACATGAGATCTAATATCAAATCTCATATTGGAGCTTATCAATTGGTAAATGATGTTGCCTTATGGTGTAATAATCTTTGTGCCATCAAGGTTTATGAACTTGTGAATCTAACTTAGGAAACCTTTGAAATTCAATATAGGAAGATAGATATAAATGTAAATTACAAGTAGAATATTTCTTGAGTTTCAGTTACTAACTACAAAATAATATAATTGTGACAAAGTATGAGAACAAGTTTCTTAGTCCTTTGTGTTATGTTAATCAGATGCATGAGTAAAAAACATTAATAAGTTCAAATTGGGCTTACATGAAGTCATGATGCATGATGTAAACATGACCAATCCTGAAATTGTTGTTGTAGCAATTAGATTTATACATCAAGATGAGGAAAAAGATAAGCTTGTCTTAAAGGCCTAACATGAATTTATAAATAATAGAATTCATTCCAAGCCTAAACCCTTTATCTCTCATATTGGAATAATTTTAAGAAACTAGACTAAAAAAATAATTATGTTAGATTTTTGAATTTGAGTAGAGGCTCAAAACATTATAATTTTTCCAAGCCTAGAAATATAAATAGAAATCAACCTCAGACTAACCATCATAGACCATAAACTAGTGCTATTACCTATATAAGAAGCTATTCAATGTTGGGAATGTGGTTATAGTCAATACATAAAATATTTCCCTAAGCTAAAAAAAATTTAACCTAGCAACCACAAAGTGTATGTAAAAGTTGATAATTGAAATGTGGATATACAATCCACCTGGATTGAAACCCAAGGTATAGTTTTTAGTTTTTACCTTGAAATGTTTGAATAGATTATTTTTTAACATGCGAAATTTATTTCTTCTTCCAATACTAAATAAATTTAAAATTAAACTCACTAGAATAAGAGAAGGATGGGAGGTAGAATTTGGCATACGTAAGAGAATTACAATTTTAGAATGCAAAGAACAAACTAAACTTGATCTAGGTGTCTTTAAGACAAATTTAAACTTGTTTTTAACTCCTATGGGGTCTTATGAATTGATTCTTGATATGGATTAGATACAACAAACATCGAGCTAAACTTCATGTTTCATCAAAAAGTTCAATGTCTTGATGGTTTTGACAACCTAGTCAAAATCTAGAGTATCTTGAGACCAATGGTATGCCACATCATTTAAAAATTACAAACAAATAAAAAAACCTATAAATACTATAAGATTTATAGTGTACAAATAAAATACTTTAGATAAATAGAAATAACCTACTCTAATATATTTTTTGATCTTGCAAAGATTACATGATATATTCCCTGAATAACTTCCAAACTTATCATCTATAAGGGAGTTCAAATTTTCAATATATATTGTGTCTAGATATATACTTGCATCCAAAACCCAATATAGGATGATTATGGAAAATATGCAAGAGTTTAAGTTTCAATTGAAATATCTCATGAATAAATGGATGATAAGCCCAGTGTTTCACACTAGGGTGCTCTCATTGTCTTTTTTAAGAATAAAGATGGAACATTAAGACTTTGCATAAGCTTTAGGATGTTGAACAACATCACAATCAAGAACATGTATCATTTTCTCATTATAGATTATGTATATGATTATGTGAGATTTTTTTTAGTTTCTATACGATTGATCTTTGATTGGTCTACCACCAACTCCAAATCAAGGAAGAATATGTATATAATATTATTTTTATAACTTTGTATGACCACTGCAAGTTTCCTATCATGTAATTTGTCTTGGAGAATGCACTTTTAGAGTTCATGAACTTAATGAACAATGTTTTAAGAGATTTTTTTGTGTTAGTATTTTTTTATGATAATTTTGTCTATTCAAAAAATAAATTTTAACATGATCAACACTTACTCTTCGTCTTGAAAATATGAAGGCAACACAAATGTTGTCATAATTATTTTAAATGTTCTTTTTCTTAAGATGAAATTATTTAGTTGGGACATATAATTTCAAATGATGGCCTTTTTATTGATCCTTCTAATATAAAATCCATCAAGGAGTGGCCTACTTATAAAACAAATTTTTAAAAGTGTGAGCTTCATGAGATTGGTTGGATATTACTATAGATTTTTTGAGAATTTTTCTAAAGTGGCTAATCCCATTACTTCCTTGTATTTTAAAGTAAATGAGTTTGTTTCAACTCATTAATGCGAAGAATATTTTAAAAATATCAAGGATTTATTAACTTCTACACTTATCCTCATTCTTAAATATCCTAATGATAATTTTGAAATCTATATTGATACATAACTTAATGGTTTTAGAAGTATTTTTTTATTCAAGATGACTATGTGGTTGCTTATGAGTCTTGCAAGATCAAAAATCATGATAAGAATTATCCCACTCATGATCTAGAGTTAGCATTATAGTCCATTAACTCAATCAATGAAATCACTTTTTTGTTTGGGAAACACTTAAAAGTGAAATTAGACCATTATAATGTTGATGGTCTAAAGATGATCTAAATTATTCAAAATATTATCTAAATCCCAATAGTGAACATGGCTAGAATTTATTAGTGATTTTGTTATGGACATTTCTTATGTTAAGGATAAGGAAATTATGTAGTTGATGCAATCAAAAAATGCACTTAACTTGTAGTATTTTATGCTCTAAGATATAATTTCAAAAAAATTGTGCTAGAATATTTGGAAGGAAATTTATGTAAAATTAGCCAAAAAACATGTGGCTTAGGCCTTTTCTAGGTATTCTTTGAATTCAAATTATCTTATGAGGCCTCAAGGTAGATTTTTTGTTCTTAAATATGGTAATTTTAGAGAGTAAATGTTGGAATAAATGCATATAATATCTCATTTCTATCATCTATTTGTCACCAAAATAACACATTAACTAAAAAGGTTATATTTTTGGCTTGGTTGTATTCATAGCAAAAACATGGAATGCCAATGAGTTAAAGCTAAACATTATCATCTAGGTGGTTTTATATATCCTTATTTTCTAAATAAAGACAAATAGGTTGTGATTTATATATATTTTATATCAATATTTCCTAAGTCTTGAGGCTAGCATGATATTATTTTGGTGGTGATCAATAAATTCAACAAGGTTGCACATTTTATTACAGGTAATCTTACTAATGATGATCTTATTAATGACGAGAGATTTGTGAAGGAATTTGTTTGAATTCACATATTTTCTAAATTTATCATCTCTAATAGAGATAAATTATTCACTTCAAAGTTTTAGCAGACTTTAGTTGTTGCTTTTGAAACACATTTGAATTTAAGTTCTACATATCACCTAGAAATAAATGGTCAAACTAAAACACTAAACCAAGTAGTCTAAGTTATGTTGAAATTATATGTAATAAATTTTAAAAATAAGTGGAAAGACTATCTCCACTTAGTTATTTTTATTATAAAAATACTTATCATTAAATAATTAAGATGGCTCTTTTTCAAGCATTTTATGGATGTAAGCATCAAACTCCCTTTAGCTAGGAAGGTTTGGAAAACATCGCAGTTGTAAGACCTAAAAACCTACATGATTATGACACTTAGATGAATCTTATTCATCAAAGGTTGAAGGTCACCTCTAATAGACATAAGAGTAATGGAAATTTAAAAATATCCCCTAGAGAATTCAAAGTTTGGGATAATTTTGATTTGAGAGTTAGAGCTCAAAAAAAATTATTAAGTTTGGCAAGGCATCTAAATTGGTCCCACACTTTGTTCATCCATTCGAAATTGTAGAAAAAATTAGCCATATTGATTATTGTATGCAAATAGAAATGCAACTGATCTATTAATCAATCCTAGATTGAAGAATATAAATCTTACTTACACTTTTGATTGTTGATACATCAGATATTTGGGATCATAACCAAGATAGATCTATTAGACTTGGACAAGGGATATCTTAACATAATAACATCACTATAGAGGGTTACAAATCCTATAATCAAGCAACACTATGTAATGACCCTATCTATGTCCTATGTTATCATATTCACAAAAGTAACTAACAAGTAAAGTCTAATATAGTGCTCACCAAAGCTTGTGGCACAAAATGGGGGTTAGTAAACATAAAAGTAAACATGCTTTAAATAATCTTAATTAATATATGTATAGTTAAAAATATAATGCATGGAGAGATCAATATATTCAAAATCCATTACTTATGGTACTTATATATACTAAATAGAGGAGTAAAGTTAGAGATACTTATCTTGAAGATGAACTTGTCGAGACTCAATCTCTCCCTTGGACAAAGGTGCTTTGTAAGAGGTTTTTTTGGTTTGAAAGGATCATTAAATAATGTCAAATCATCCAATACTTTTCCATAAAATAAGATTCTTATCCAAGTATAAACCCTAAGCCATAACTCCTCAATTAGAATGGCAGAAGAATAGATTGTAAAGAAGTGTAAATGAATAATTAATTCTTTTGTTTCTCTAATAAATAGAAAAATGAATGTGTGTATATATAGTTGAATCTAACCCTAAACCTTTTTAAAAGTTTACCTGATAGGGTCAACCCAATCAACTCTATATCACTATTGATAAAAATAAATTAGGTATTGATCTAGGTCAGCCAAGGGCTGACATATACCCTAAATATGTTTTATCAATTTGAGTATAGGTTTGATGGGGTCGATAGTGTGACATAAACCATAAAAAAAGGTTTTAGGCTTAGGAAGGGGCTAATGAAGGTAGTAAATGGTTAGAGAAGTGTGTAAGAGAAGCGATAAGACTTAAATAAGTGTGTAGAAAATGTTGGATTGATATAAAATGGTGCTATAGGAGACAATAATCATGTGAAACACCAATGGTCTACCCACACCTTTCCCAGTACACCCTTTAAGGTGTGTACTCAAAGAGATTGAGACTCAACACATTCTTGAAAGAGATAAAGCATCAATAATTGATAAAATTTAGAAAATATTATGTGTATACATATTCCCCACTTGAATCTCATCATGTGTCACTCAAGGGCAATAGGGAATGGTGCTTAGAAAAAATAACATACCAACACATAATGCTGAAGATAAATAAATTGTAGTGTTTTAAAGCATAAAATGATTAAAAGTAAATGACTAAAAATAAAAGTAATCTATGCATACCTTGACTTACTTATATCATTGGATGGTTTTTTATTGTGTTTATAGTTTTGATTATGGAGGGTGTAGATACTACTTTGGACAAACCCAAGGATGCAAAACTAAAGAGCAAAAACAAACAAATGCAAGAAAGCCAAGATGATGGAAGCAGTGTAGATGAGACATAATTAGAAATTTATAAAGTTGAGGTGAAAAATGCTAAGTTAGGACAAATAACCAAGTCAAAATTTTAGAGTAAATTAGATAACCAAAAATCTAAGGTTATTAAATGACTAAAAAAAACTCAAACAATTAAACATTAAGTAAGAAAGGCAAATTAACCAAGTCAAACCAAGGATACAAGTCAAAAATGGTAATAAAACATCAATGTGAAAGTAATAATAATCATTACTTAAATAAAGATGGGAAATTAAATGTAAAATAACATTAATGAAAGAGTAGTAACAATATTTACTCAATCATAAATTGAAAAAGTGCATAAAAGGGAAAATAACATTGGTGAGTGAGAAGTAACAAGAAAACCTCACTCAATAATGAAAAAATTACATGAAAGTAAAAATGGATGTAGTTGTCTAGAAAAAAAGGAAGTACAACAATGTAAATTGGTAAAAGAAACCAAATAAATTCTAAAAATGTAAAGCAATGGTGTAAAGAAAATAATCTAGACTTACTCAAGCATGTTGTTTTGTTCTAAGGATAGATAAAGATGAAACAAAGTAGTGCTAGCACGTTTTTAAGATGTGAATAAGAAGGAATGTAGAAGTGGGAAAATAGATTTATAATCACACTTTCTTGTCAAGGGAGAAATGAAATGTCTGGAGGGGTAAATAAAGGAAAGATCAAGGTACAACAACTCTTTATCAAATCCAAGACACTTAAATTAGGTTTGTCAAAACAAGAAGACTTTTGAAATTAAGGACTTTGAAAAAAAAATTCTAGCCACACAAATCTTAGGTCACCAAATGAAGTATGAATATCATCCCATGAAGGCTATATTCATGAAAATTAAAATGTGTGTACCTTCCCATAACATGTTCCCCATTCCTCAGGATCCCTTACAGAGTCATTGGTATACTATGAATATTGAGTACTTATATGAGAAAGTAGGTAGAGCCATAGAGCAATTTGAATTCTTCTAACCCAATCTACTGACCTAATTCACCCCAATGGACCTCAACACTATCATGAGTTCAATTGTGGAGTTTGAGATTTGATTAGAGATAAGAGATGTGTTATTAATCATGTATTTTAGTGTGATTTTGACTATTGACTTTATGTTGCATTTTGATCATTGCCTTTTGTTTCAAATGATTTAGATTTTAACTATTTATGGATTTTTATATTCCTCCTCCATCCAGATTCAAAGAACCAAACATGGGTGCCAAAGATGACTATCATTTGAAGACTTTGGACTTGGTTACTAATAAAGAGAACTTAGAGAGCATGGTATTTAAAAGTCTTGTTAATTTAGGTAAAATAAATATGTTATCTTGAATTCGACCTTGGTTCATCCAAAGTGGAATGAAAGGAAAGGAAATCAAGGAGAGTGAAACATGAAACAATTTGAATTAATTAAAATCACAAAAAATGTGACAAAGGTGAAAAAGGGATATAATGATAATGAATTATGATTACTTATCATAAGAATGTTAGAAGTGTAGGGAAATATGATAACATAATTTATTGTGCAAGTTTTATCTACAAAAGAAGTAAAAGTGAAAGCTAAGAACAAGGAATCATAAACTTGTAACCATTTCTTAACATTCTAGAAAAGTGAACATTGAATTAATTAAATATGGTGATTTTATGAGGATGGCCTAGTGTAGACACCCCATTATGGAGACAATGGCCTTCCAATCAAACTTCAGATTGATTTCTACCAAAAAGTGAAAAGTAAGCCTAAGAATCATTGAATGTCCCAATTTCATCTACACACTAAACTTTAATACTCAATTTCATGTTGAATAATCTTTATTTAGGTTATTATCTTATACATAGTAGTATCCTCTTATGCATTCATCTCTAGTCACCTTCTGACCTAACAATTAGCTATTTGGCCTTTGGACCCATTAAGTGGGGCACTTAAACAATTCCTAAAGTGCTAAAATGCTAAGCAGAATGAATTGACTAATTAAACCAAATTAAATTCTTAAGTGAATTTTCCATATGCAATTAGTGAAAACAATTTTTTTTTAAAATCAATAAATATCAAGTCATGATGACATCATCATCCTCAAATTTAAAGAATTAAAATATCTCTTTAAAGTTCTTTAAATGCAAAAATAGAGAACCATGCCTAATTAATGGGGTCTCTATCCCAAATATTAATTACATTTCCCCTCTTCAACTCAACTAGGGTTAGACTCAACTCACTTAGGGTTAGTTTAAACTCAACCATAGTTAGTTATAACTTAACTACACTTGGATGAGAGTTAACTTTTGAGGCTATAAATACAAGTGCCAAGACCATTATAAAACAAGCTCTCGAGCCAAAGTTATAATGCTCATTTATTGAAATGAAAGATTCTGTGTGTAATGTTATTATGCCAAAATACCTATAAAAAGCTTCATCATTGTAGTATTACCATGCCCAAGTAAGCCAAGCCAATGTGAGCAAAGGGGAGATGATGCAAGATTGCCATTGACAAAGACTCCATTATCCACAAGTCGAACAAGCCAATCACTTCAACAAGTAGATTTAGATCTATAAAGAAGTTCAAAGGGAGTTTTTATTGTGTTTTTAGTTATGTTTTAAATGATTTCTTGTTATTTATGATCACCCTAGTACGTAGGAAATAATTATTAGTTTATATTGAATTTTTTTGGTTTGAATTTTATTCACAAACAAGAGACTAACAATCCTCTTCATAATCCTATGTTACATAATGGCATGCCCGGTGGGACCAACAACCCATAAAGTTATTCTTGCCTTTTAGGACCTCTTTCTAACATTGTTCATGATAAAATTTTGATTTAATGACCAAAAAATTAAAAAGTTGAATCTCATAGATGTTATACAAGAAGATGTGGTATTGCTCTATGAATCTGCATCTTTACACTTGGTATATGTGGTATTACACTACGGAGTTACGATATTGTAGTTGCGATATTACACTAGGTAAGTGTAGTTTTGCACGATAAAGGTATGATATTACACTAACTATGTTTGTATTTCAAGGTAAAATGTGATATTACCTAGGGCATGTGGTATTAACCTTGTGATATGCAATTTTTCATTTAAAAGTGTGGTATTGTGATAATGGTTTATTTGTAGGGTAAAGTGCAGTATTGACCCCATGATGTGCAAAATTTACCCTATAATATGTGGTATTGATCTATATAAATTAGATTTTGTGTTAATAGTTTGCTTTGTATGGAGATGCAATTTTGAGTTAATAGTTGCAATTTTGCAAGGTGACATGTAGTTTTGCTTTTTGTAAATTTGGTATTGCACTATGTGAAAAAGAAAATAAACTCAAGAGATAAATTTCAATTGTTGTTTACTCATTTATATTTTATAATATAATCAAAATAATCCCCTAACACTTTTTGTAGGATCTGAAGGCCAAGGAAAGATGTTTTTATCACTTTACAAGTTTAAATCACATTTACATTTGGTGTTTAAAAGTCATTTACTTGCTTTGTTTTCATTTTTTCAAAGTTCATAAATCAAAAAACAAAGCAAAGGGTGTTGGGGATAAACCAACAATGTTGATTACACTTATGAAAGCAATTAAACATGGAATTAAATCAGAATGATAAGTAACTAGAATGATAAATAGCAAAGAACAAGAGATACAAGAAACCACCCTGAAAACTTGTATTAAACTCTTTACAGAAGGAATACAATTGAAGAAACTTCTTTTCTTCCACACCTCTCTCAGATGTACAGATCTCTCTCTAGATCTCTTTCCCTCAAGAGCTCTCTCTCTCACATACAATCAACTCCAACAACCTAGAATGATTCACATATACAATTATGTACTGTTCAACATTACTCATACATTAAAATAAGCTAAGAAGATCTATCCTATTATATAATAATTAGGAAACATGAGCATGCATTTACAACCAATAGTTATGTCTCTTAAACAAGGGCTCTAAAATAGTCTTACTAATAATAGAGATGCGAACTTAAGACTATCACTTAATCCTAACATGCAAACACTCAATTTTGTCCATGAAAATAGCTTTCTAGACGCATAGGTAATCGACATCGGTTCCTGCCTATGACCGACGTCGGCCGATCTCTACCGACACCAGCATCTCCTGGTCTACTCCTGACTGATGTCGGTCGCTCCTGACTGATGCCGGTGACTGTGTAAACCTGCAACTTCTGCAATCTACTCACTTGGTGAAGCTTTTAGCTCCACACCTTAACAATCTCCCACTTGGAGATAAACAACTGCACCAGTACCTATACAGCAACATCTTCTAGCTCCTCCATCTTTAACTCAATCATGAAGACCAATAGAAGTTGAATGAAGATTCAACTTTTCCTTTGTAACCGGCTTGGTTAACATATCAGCAGGATTCTTATCTATATGGATCTTCTCCAGCTTCAACTCACCATCCTCCAATACCTGTCTTATGAAGTGGTACCTTAGCTGTATGTGCTTGGTTCTTGAGTGAAAGGCTGAATTCTTAGCCAAATGAATTGCACTCTATCACTGTATAATCTACAACTCTCTTGCTCCTTTCCTAGCTCTTCCATGAACCGTGTCATCCATATCATCTCTTTGCTAGCCTCTGTGACTGCAATATACTCTGCTTCTGTAGTTGACAAGGCAACAACCTTCTACAACTTTGATATCTAGCTAACCGCCATTCCACCAACAGTGAAAACATATCCTATGGTGCTTCTTTTGCTATCCAAATCACCTGCCATATTTGAATCTACATAACCATGTAGGGAAGTATCTGAACCTCCATAGCACAAATGCCTACTGCTGGTTCCTCTCAGATATCTAAGGATCCATTGTACTTCTTTCCAGTGTTCCTTCCCTGGATTGGCCATATACTTACTTACAACTCCCACTGCTTGGGCAATATCTGGTCTAGTACAAACCATTGCATACATTAAACTCCCTACTGTGGAAGAATATGGAACTCTACTCATGTACTCTACCTCATCATGTGAATTAGGACATTGTTCTTTACTCAATTTAAAATGTCTAGCCAAAGGTGTGCTTACTGGTTTTGCATCCTACATATTGAATCGTTTCAACACCTTGTTCACATAATCCTCTTGAGAAAAAATCAACCTGTGATTTTTCCTATCTCTCTTAATGCTCATGCCAAGGATTTTATTTACTGCTCCCAAATCCTTCATGGCAAATGTGTGAGCTAATTTCACCTTAAGCTCAGAGATATCCTGCATGTGTGATCCTGCAACTAGCATATCATCTACATACAACAATAGAATAATATATCTACCATTATCCAATATCTTAAAATACACACAATGGTCAGATTGACACCTACTATAGCCATGCTCAGTCATAAACCTGTCAAATCTCAAATACCACTGTCTAGGAGCTTGTTTGAGGCCATACAAGCTTTTCTTCAATCTGCACACTAACTTCTCCTTACCTTTGACCTCAAATCCTTCCGACTGATCCATATATATTTCTTCATCCAAATATCCATGAAGAAACATTGTCTTAACCTCAAGCTGATCAAGATGCAAATCCTCAATAGCAACTAAAGACAGTACAGTCTGTATAGAAGTCATTTTAACAACAGGAGAAAAAATCTCACCAAAATCAATAACTAGATTTTGTGCAAATCCTTTCACTACCAACCTGGCCTTATATCTCATCTATCCATTCTCACTTTCCTTCAACCTATAGGTCCATTTGTTCTTCAGTGTCTTCTTACCAGCTGGTAACTCAACCAAATCCCATGTTTGGTTCTCTTTCAAGGACTCCATTTCCTCAACCATGCCACACTCCCACTGATTCTTGGATTCCACCTGTATTACTTCTTCAAAACTCTCTGGTTCTCCACCATCAGTTAGCAATAAATAGAATAATGAAGGGGAATATCAAATTGGAGGTTTACTTACCCTTTCTGACCTCCTGATGGGTGTCTGAGATTCATTCACAACACAATGTCTGCCCAAATTCTCTGATAGTGACCAACCTCGGTCACTTCCAGGCCTGTAACTGGCCGATGTCAGTTCTTCCTGACCGACGTCGATTCCTTCCTGGCCTACATCAGTCACTGTATGACCGACATCAGTTTTTGTCCTGCCAACGTCGGTTCCTGCTTGGCCGATGTCAGTCTCTGTGTTTTTCTGTCTATGATTAATTTTTCCCGTGAGCTCATTTTGGACCATCACCTCATCCAATTCTCCATTGCTCTGCCCAGATTGATTCAACTTCTTGAGCTGATCACTATACATCACTTTTTCATTGAAAACAACATCACAGCTCCTAATTATTTTGCTAGTTCCTAGATTCCAAAACCTGAATCCAAAATCATCAGAGCCATAGCCAATAAATGTGCACCTCATAGACTTAGCATCCAACTTCTTTCTATTTTCCTTATCAATGTGCACAAAGGCTTCACAACTAAAAACTTTGAGAAATGAGAGATCTACCTTTTTACCTGTCCATGCCTCTTCTAGAATTCCACCATCTAGAGCTGTAGAGGGTCCTCTATTAATCAAGTACACTGTAGTATCAATAGCTTCTACCGAAAACTCTAAGGGCAAACCATCATGTAATCTCATACATCTTGCACGCTCCATTATTGTTTTGTTCATCCTTTCAGCAACTCCATTTTGCTGAGGTGTCCTTGGAACCATCCTTTGCCTGTGGATTCCATGCATATAACAATACCAGTTGAACTTATAGCTATAGAACTCACCACCATTGTCAGATCTCAGGCACTTCAATCTTATGCCTGTTTCATTCTCAACCATAGCTTTCCAAATCTTAAAAGTCTCAAATACATCAGATTTCTTCTTAATACAATAGACCCATACCTTTCTTGTAGCATCATCTATGAATGAAACATAGTACTGTGATCCTCCAATAGAAGCAACCTGAGCCAGTCCCCACACATCTGTGTGAACAAGCTACAACTTATGCTTCTTCTTTGTTGACCCAGTCTTGAGAAAACTCACTCTCTTCTGTTTCCCAAAAACACAGTGCTCACAAAAATCCAGATCTATGCTTTTCAAATCTAAAAGTTTACCTTTTGACTTAAGAATAGACATTCCCTTCTCACTCATGTGGCCAAGCCTTGACTGCCACAATTTTGCATCCACATCTGAAGTAGATAATACAGAAGGATAATTATTAGTAACATAATTACATAAATAGAGAGTACCTACTCTCTTACCTCTGGCCATTACAAGTGCACCCTTGGTCACCTTCCAAGATTCAGCTATGAGAGTTACTGTACAACCCTCATCCCCTAACTTTCCTACAGAAATCAAATTCCTCTTCAAGTTGGGAACATGCATGACGTCTCTCAACACCCATGTGTTGCCATTCTGCATTTTCAGTTGCACTTTTCCTTTGCCAACAATTTTACAAGGCTCATCATCCTCTAAGTACACTATTCCAAAATCTCCATGGACATAGTCACTAAAATATTCTCTATTAGGGGTAGCATGAAAAGATGCACCAGAATCTAACACCCAAGATTATATATTATTATGCAAAGAGAATATAAGAGCATCTTGTGCAATACTTTCAACCTTTGCTTCTTCTTTTTCTTCGTGCTGATTGTCCTCTTTAGGCTTTGACCAGCAATCTCTGCTTATATGCCCTATCTTTCCACAATTCCAGCATTGTGGCTTCCTGCCATTTCTAGATTTGGATCTACCTCTCACCTTTGACTTAGACCTTGATCTCCCTTTCTTGCTCTTCTCTTTCTGCCTTCCCCTGCTCTCAAAACTTAAAGTGTTCCCTGATGTTTCCTCTGTGATTTTCCTGCAAATTTCTTCATTCAAGATTACACTAACAACATCCTCTACTTTTAAAATATTTGAAGCAGATGCAGTATTACTAACTGCCATTACTAAGCTATGTCAGCTTTCACGCAAAGAACATAATATTAAAAGAGCTTTAATTTCATCATCAAACACAATTTTGACTGAACTTAATTGATTTACAATTCCATGGAAATCATTTAGATGATTAGATACAGATCCACCTTCCTGCATACGCAAATTAAATAACTGCTTCATAAGATATACCTTATTAGAAGCTGAGGATTTTTCATACAAATTTGCTAAATTATTCATTAAATCTATCGTAGACTTTGCCTGTAATAAATTAGATATCACAATAGATGTCAGACTCAGTCTTATAGACCCCAGAGCCTTTCTATCAAGAACTTCCCATTCTTCATCATCCATGTCTATGGGCTTCTTTGTAATCCCACCTAACGGTAAGTATAGATCCTGTTGATACAGATAATCCTCTATCTGCATTCTCCAATGTTGATAATTTTTGCCATTGAACTTCTCCATTCTCAGTTTACTTTCTTCTACCATTGCTTCTCCCACTCAAACAGAAATCTCTGCAGAAACCCTGTGAGTACCCTGTAATAAATACACACTAACCAGATCTGAAACACTTGTTAGTCAACCTGAGCTCTGATACCACTTGCTGGGGATCAACCAATAATGTTTATTACACTTATGAAAGCAATTAAACGCGGAATTAAATCAGAATTATAAGTAACTAGAATGATAAATAGAAAAGAACAAGAGATACAAGAAACCACCCTGAAAACTTGTAAACTCTTTACAGAAGGAATACAATTGAAGAAACTTCTTTTCTTCCACACCTCTCTCAGATGTACAGATCTCTCTCTATATCTCTTTCCCTCAAGAGCTCTCTCTCTCACATACAATCAACTCCAACAACCTGGAATGATTCACATATACAATTCTATACTATTCAACATTACTCATACATTACAATAAGCTAAGAAGATCTATCCTATTATATAATAATTAGAAAACATGAGCATGCATTTACAACCAATAGTTATGCCTCTTAAACAAGGGCTCTAAAATAGTCTTACTAATAATAGAGATGCGGACTTAAGACTATCACTTAATCCTAACATGTAAACACTCAGTTCTATCCATGGAAATAACTTTCTGGACGCACAGGTAACTGACATAGGTTCCTACCTATTTGCCTGTGACCGACGTCGGCCGATCTCTGTCGACACCGGCATCTCCTGGTCTGCTCCTAACCGACGTCGATCGCTCCTGACCGACACCGGTGACTGTGTAAACCTGCAACTTCTGCAATCCGCTCACTTGGTGAAGCTTTTAGCTCCACACCTTAACAAAGGGGAACATTTTCACATCAAATTTCCCTTGGGCTTTTAAAATAAATACAAACTTAGACTCTAAATGCTCTTAAGAGATTGCTTATTTATCATTTTACTTATTGATTGTGTTATTTTTGAAAAATAGACTTAGTGTGTATGTTCTCCCCCATCCCCTTTAGGTAATTTGGGTGATTCAAAAGTGCTTTTTTCCTTTAATTTTTTTGCTCAATCCAAGCATAAAATGAATGTTTTCTAATCCATTCCTCAATATTTGAATGATTTTGGTGACTCCAAAATGACCTTAAAGTCCTATTTTTATTTTCTTACATCTTAGCTTGTGGGTAGGATTTCATCACCTTCACATAAGTTATTTAGCAAAGATTTGACCCAAGAATTCATCTCTTGACATTGTTTCAACCCCACTCCATGGTTGGGTTTATAAATTAGGGCATGAATATTGAGATTACAAGGGGGTTGAGCAGTTAGCCTTTCTGATCGTAATGAAAACCCAAGTCAAGTATGGCTAACTATGGAACTCCACTAAGAAGGATATGGATGGAGTCATTATGCAAAGGAATAGACCCTTACATAGTAAGTTAGCAAGTATAAAATAAATTGATGTGATTGCATATCTAGTGTTAAAAACACTTGGGACCATCTATAATGCATAAAACTTATAGTTTTAGAAAAAACCCACTTACTGCAAAAATATTGTTAATGCAGGACAAGTAACTCAAAATTCCATGATGTCATATGAATTATTGAGAGAAAAGGGGGCCTAAAAACCATAATTTTTTATGTGTATTTAAATTTTTTGATTAATAAATTATTTCCTCTCAAGGAGTATATAGATAGAATTTGATGGTACAAATCCACCTTGTTAGTTTTTAGGAATAAGATTATACACTTAGGTGTTGTTGTTGTTTTTCTTTTTACTTGCATTGTTTTAATGTAAAATTACTTTGTTTTTCAAACCACATCCAAGTCAAGTCATGTTTATACACCCACTTTTTACCAAATACATGTTATGTTATATGTTTAATACCATGCTTTGACTTAGTCATTTGTCAAATGTTTGTGTGTGTATCACTTATTTGAAAGGGGCATTGTTACACTACCCATTTCATTAAAAGTCTTTGCCTTAGAGTTTTTGAAAAAAAACATTTATTATATCTTTTAAGTGATATAGTGTCATTACACTGCTTTCATTATTTCAAAGACCTTTGCCTTGAGTCTAATCAAGTTTAAAACCACATGTGCATTTTTGGTCTATGCCTAGTATCATTATGTCATCTATTTTGGTCTAGTTTGTTGTCCATTTAAGAAATTATGTATTTTAAAACCAAGTTTGAAATTGGTCTTGAGAAGTTCAGATTCAAAATGTTGATTGGTTTATTCCTATGCCTCACCTAATTTTGGATTGGGTATTTCCCTTTCACTTTTGGATTATGTAACTTGGATTAATTCCTTGATTGATATGAAAATATTTTATTCCTAGATTCTGGAAGTGATCTTTTCCATATTCCTCGCATCCATTTTGTTGCTTAAAACTAAGGTCAAAACTCTCTCTCCAAGTACAACATTAAGCATAATTAATTTACATTTGAGTCTTGCTCATCCCTTGGACTTGAGTGTTTTAGTCCTCATCCTTATTTTTGCCTACTTGGAATTAATTTTCACAATTAGTTTTATGCATATTCCTAAGGTATAATGTATTTTAAAAATGATCAAGTGTGTGTTTAAATATGTATGCCTAGTTTGAGTCAAAGTGTTTCAAATTTTTAGATTAATTACCTAGCATTTTTACCTTTTATTTTAGATTTAGTTGTTTCAATTCTAGCTTTTATGTCATGTTTCCAAAAGACCTAGAATTTTACCATTTTAGACCTATTTACTTCAAGTTTATCCTTTATGTCGTGTTTCCAAAATTCCTAGCATTTTACCTTTCATTCTTTGACCTAGTGTGTTTCAAATCTAGATTTTGTGTCATGTTTTCGTGAGACCTAGCATTTTTACCTTTTTATTTTAGACCTAGTTTGTTCCATGTCTAGATTTTGTGTCATTTTCCAAAAGTCTTAGCATTTAACTTTTGTTTCACTTTTTTGACCTATTTGTGTTAAGCCTAACTTTGTGCCTTGTTCCCAAAGACATAGTAACCTTTTACATCTTTAGACCTAGATTAGAGTTATTTGAAACACTTTTACCAAATTTGTCATTTGGATTTATATTTCACTTAACCATTTGTGCAAGACCTTTGACATTATATTTTTAGGACATTTTAAGCCATTTTTTATCATAGATTAAATTTTGGAGAACAACTCCATTCCTAGGCCAAATTTAAACCACTTGACATTTAGACCAAGTTCATAGACATACAATGTTTGGATTATTTGCCATTTAGACCACATTTTAAGAGATTATAGAACTTTAGACATTTTATCTTCTTGAAACATTGGTCATTGATCAGTATATGTCTCGTTACACTCATCGTGGAGCCTTGTACAATCTAGGTTATGATAACGTGGTCATGAATGATAAATTTATTCAAGAACCATTTGGTGATGATGTAGTTTGTGAGATGGATCCCTATCCTCCTTACACTAATCAATCTGGGGAACAAAGCCAAGATATATTAGCAAATTACTTGGTTAATACACCTCCCTATTTAGATCAAGATAAATAAAAACAATGCAATATTTAGCTAGTATGCCATCGGTTATGTAACAAGTTCAACAATAACAACCGTACTATGTTACTATGCCAATGACATATGACCCATATTTTTTTTATTGTCACTTGATTTAAAATAAGAATGAGGTTTTAGTTAGATCCATGGAGGTAGGGGCCAAATTTCTAGTAGACTTCCCCTATGAAAACCTACCTATTTTAGTCACAGTACCTCTAAACATGCCTTATACCCAGACTATTAAGTAGGCCTCTAATAGTTATCCTAAAGCACTTGTGTCAATGTAATATCAAGACCTAATATTCTTTCAAGAGTAAATGTACCCATGGATGAACATTTTGTGAAAATGTAACAAGCATATCAAACCTATTTAAATCTAAAATTTAATTTTAATGTCATGGCCATATCGAATGCTCCATTCATAGAGATAACTCCTTCAACAAGAGTGTTAATAAATTTGATGGGTCAAGCTAATATCGATATAAACCCATTTCCCCAAAGTAATTTAGGAGGTGACATGATCAATGTCTCATTTATTGAAGATGTGATAGTGGCCTTTATGTAGAATAATGTGCCAAATGTTGTGGTTAACACACTAGTGTCTTCCAATCTAGGCCAAAGTGGTTTAAATGCACCAATAAATACTTAAAAACAACTAGTGCCTTTAGTTAATACCATAAGTGGTTCACAAAAGTAGTGAATGGGAATGCCTAGTTCCCAACCAAAAAAAATTAATCTCAATCCTCAACCAATAACTTATTTAAGCAAAAATAATAGGGGTAAATAATCAAGTGTCATCTAATGATTTGCCTCAATAATAAGTGATGAATATTATCCCACCTCAATAGGTGGTAACTAACATTCCACAACAATAGGCATAGTCTAATTTACCATTATAGTAGAGGAAAAATACTATTCTACCTCAACAGGGGAAACAAATGTTACACCTCAACATGTAATGATAAATTTACCTCAATAGTTGCATACTAATGTACCTTTACAATCATAAACATTATATTTCTCTTAGACAAAGACAAATGTCAAACACCCAATAAGCATCTAGTTCACAATAAGTGTTTATGCAACAAAGACGTATAAATGTCTAAAAAGTGCCACTTAGGTAGCCATTTCCTTTTATTTATGAAGTACCATAGATTTAAAGATAGGGCCTTGGTCAGTAACAAGTTCCCTCTATTCAACAAGGTTTGACTAGTCGGTAGCAAGTCCCTACTTAACCTCAATAAGCATAATAATTTAACCAGATCCATATCCTTCCATACCAAACACAATTTCATCAAACCCAAGGCCATATACTAAATCCAAACAAAAATTATCAATAGTATATGCAGTACCAACATCTACATCTCAATCTATAGATGCATATTCTTGGTTGATTCACTCATCAAACCAATATTCTACAGCAAACCATACCTCCTTTATACCCTAGTCAGGTAATTCACCCTTGACCTCCTATCCATAGCCACAACTGAATGTACCATCTAGTTTATTAGCCCAAGAACTATAATAAATAAAGGATATGATTTTATCCATTTAAATAGGAAAGTAGACCAATAAATTCAAATTATATGACATGTACTCATACCCATTCAACATGGAGTATATTCAGATAACAATTTTTCTAGGTTATGAACCACTGGTATTTAACAAGTACAAGGGTAAAGGAGACCCTAAAGTACATATAATAACATTTTTTATTACTTACCATCTAGTGTCTTATAGTGACATTTACCTACTCTTTTTATTTCCTTGAAGTCTAGCTAAACCTTTAGAGTGGTTCCTCAAGTTGCCAAATAATTTAGTATCTAATTTTGAAGACCTCTCAGATAAATTTGTGCAACACTTCTCCTATAATATTGAGCATGATATTTCATTAGTAGATTTGAATCAAGCCAAGAAGAAAATTGGTGAAAGATTTATAAGATACCTGTAGACATGGAGAATGCTTGCTAGTCACTTCACCCACAACTTACCGAATAAATAATTGGTCTTTGTGTTTACTAAAAATTTATGAAATGAGATCTCTTACCATTTGGAGCTTCAGTGTGCATACACCTTTAAAGATATTATTGATAAAGGCTTACATATTGAAAAATCCCTTATTAACAAAGGGATTATCAAAATAACCTCCTCAAACCAAAATTAGAATCAAAACCAAGGTGTAGGCCCAATTCAAATCCCTAACCAAGTCTAAGTACAAGCATCAACACTAGCTCAAGCTAGCAATTATGATAAATCTAAACCATAAAACCATAACAAAAATGTTGTTAATAATGGAATAACTAAGTTGTGTCATGTCTAAACATTGAAAATATTATATACCCAAATTGCACTATAAATGCAACTTGTTCTATGTCAGTAGCCCATCTAGCAAGCATAACCTACATAACAACCTAGACCAACTCCTCAAATGTAGCAACTAACACTTTTACAAACCCTTTTTCCAAGAAGAAGACCCACTCTTAGAGTATTCAATGACCTTGGTGAACCCATTAAATTAGTGTTTTATAAACTAGTTATGGTCAACATTATTAGTTGGTTGATTCTAAAACACTATCTTGAGGGTATAATGTATCCCGACTAGTACAAAGAGCATGATTTATATTAATACCATCATGTTCATGGACATTCTATACGTTATTATGTGTATTTGAATTACCTTATTGAAAACATGCTATAAAATAGGGATATCTAATTAGATAATAGAGCATCTACATCTAATTAGAACCTAGGTATTTACCAAAACCCTTTTCCATAACAATGGCAATAATGAAGGCCAAAGAAAAAAAAATAATATCATTGACAATCATAATAATAGAAATAATATTAGCATAATAATAATCTAAACCAAATGAGATGAACCAATTCCAAAATAACCCCAAAAACTAATTATATTACCATGCAGTTGCACACGACTACTATAAAGTTCTTGGTCATATTATGGGTGGGCATGTTTTAACCATCAACATTAATCCTAGACCAAATTCAACTAGATTGGGACTGATAGCTAACCTTAATAATAAATCTACCTATGCCAGTAATCCTTCCTTGACTTGTGACTATAGCCAAGTGTAACAATAAACAAGGATTACCATTTCAGGACCTTATGTTGATAACTCCTCATTACCCTGTGACCACAACCAAGTGCATTGGCAATCTATAATTATCTTCTCTAGACCATCTCCATATTTTTATAGTAATAATGGTCCTATATCTAATCCTAATTATGGAATCACAACTCGACTATCTAATATTACCATTCCAAGCCCACAACCTCTAGCCAATGAACCAATTCAACCCATTATGTTGGCTAAGAGATATCCCTTTACCACTGTTAAGTAAAAACCATATGAAATTGTGAAAAAAATCTAAAATATACCATCAAAAATATCCATTATGGATTTGTTTCATACGTATACTATCTACAAGAACATCTTAATAGAGCTCTTAGGCCAATCCTAAGTTCCAAATGACATAACCCCAAACAAATTTCAAGCTTTGGTTGGACACCTAGCCCTAAGCTAACATTTGACCTTCGATCAAAGTAATATGCCATACCTTGGAACTCTCCATAATAACCTATTATATATTTAAGTTGTCATCATGTGCCATAAATTCAAATGTGTCCTCATAGATAATGGGTCAGGCCTAAATATTATGTCTCTAAATCTAATCAAACATCTGGGATATATAATAGTCAACCTATAATCAGAAACTATTACTATCAAGGCCTAAAATAATGAGAAGTGGGAATCATAAGGAAATATAAGTTTATCAATGATCATTAGGCTTTTGACCCATAATACACTTTGTCATGTGCTAGACCTATACCTGTCATATAATTTGATTTTGGGTAGATTGTGGATACATGAAATTCATGCAATCCCTTCGACATTACACTAATGTATCAAGCTCCCTCACTTAGGGATGAAGGTCACTATTCATGGAAATCTATAGCCTTATGAACATTACAAGCATTTGGAGGTTGATTATGAAAGTTAAAATTATGATTTTGGCCTAGATCTAGTACCCAAGAAGGACAAAGACAAAGAGATACTTATTGAATTACCAGAGGCCAATTATATAGACCCAAATAGCCTTGCCTCATCTTCACATTATCCTCATTTTGAAATGCTTAATCACTTTACCATATCGAATAATGGTCTAGGAGAGTATTTAACCCATAACACATTTTATATTTCCAAGCTTCCACATAACCCCAAATATTATGGAAGACCTAAAGCTAAACCAACTTGCACAAAATGATGATGAAAAAGAAAAGGCAAGATTCATAGCTCAACACCTATTATTTTTACACTGCCCACTAGCCAATAAGAAGACCCACTAGCTAATGACGATTCTTGGCTGTATAATGATAAATTGGCTAATTTCTACAAAAATGCCAAATATACCTACCTAACATGATCATGGATAATCAAGCCTATGAAGTAAGATTCATAGGGCCAAATTATTTGGGTAATCTAGAACTCATTTATATGTATAGGTATAAAAAAACTTATGGTCTCAGATTTAAACTGCCTGGGGGTGACCCCATGTGTCTTATTTTTGTTCCAACACTAACAACTAGTGATGATGATATTGATAGCAAAGCAGAGTTTGATCATATCATTTATGAATACCTTGATAGTACTAACATGTTTGACCCACATACTATTTGTACCATTACCCCAATAATTTGATAATACACCCTTCCTTTTTATCATCCTCAACTTATAGACTGTGACCAATAAGAATCCATAGTGATTGTAGACAAGCTTGAGAATTATGAGGCCTTTTGTGATTTTCTAGGCCTAAGAAATAATGTTTCATTAGGAGATCGCAAAAAAGGGTTATATGTCAAACTGTATCCTAAAACCTATTTTGGAGAGTGGGTGAACACCTTTAGCCAATAATAAAAGAATAAAACATTGAGGTCCCAAATTGAAAACATCTTGAAGCACTTTTGGACTAGGGTAAAAGTAAAGAGAAAGGTCAGTCTTTTGGTGAAAACCTATTTCAAGCACCAATAGATGGGGGGTGTTCACCTTTCCTTAAATGATGCTCAGGAGAATAACAATGATGAACTTGATTATGGGTCCTAGTTTAGTTCAGTAGAATAACATGCCTTTGATTGAATTACTCAAGAATTTCCTATAGTTTTTATTACATGGCCATCATTATCATTAGGAGATTTAGATTCATCCTATTTAGGAGAGCTTGAAGAACCAGTCTGACTAGAGAACTTTGAAATTGTCAGCCAATTCACATCCTTTCCAACTATCTTATAAGATGGCTCAAATCTCCTAATAGAAGATACTATAGAAGTTAACATCAGGACTCCTAATAACCTTAAATGGATCAAATTATGTGTGTCCCACACTGAGGAGGAACGTGAAGTTTTTATAGCCATTTTGAGAGAGTTTGTTGAGATTTTTACATGGACCTATTCTACATGTTAGGTTTGTACCACACCTTAGTTTTACACCACCTTATTGTGCATCCTGATGCCAAACTTATGAAACAAAAAATGTATAAGATGTATACTCATATTATTGTATTGGTAAATAAAGAGTTATAAAATCTCGTGGAAATAATATGCATCCAACTAATTGAATATTTAGAGTGGATCCCAAACATTATGCCTATTAGTAAAAGGTTAGAAGGAATTATAATTTTCACTGATTTCAGAGACATCAATAAGGCCTACCCCAAAGATTACTTTCTTCTACCAAATATGGACATGATAATTGATTCCATAGTTGGGTATGAAATGTTATCCCTCATGGATGGATTTTTAGGATACAATTAGATCTAGATTGTGATAGAATATCAACACAAGGTAATGTTTACCACCCCTTAGGGAATGTTTTGATATCAAGTTATGTCGTTTGAATTCACAAATGTTTGGTCTACATAATAAAGAGCCATGATACTCATATTTCATGACATGATGCCTAATATTATTGAATACTATGTCAATGATATATTAGTTAAATCAAAGACCCATGTAGATCATCCAATTGTGCTATGAAGGATATATAAAAGGCTTCATGAGTACAAATTTTAGATCAATCCCAAGAAGTGTGTCTTTGGTGTCACTTTAGGAAAAAATTTAGAATTTATTGTCTCTTATTGAGGCATTGAATTGATCTTGCGAAGGTAGAATCCTTTAATGATATGCCACCACCTTCTACTTTGAAGGAGCTCCATAGTTTGCATGGTAAAATTTAGTCTATCAGACACTTCATTTCATAATTGGCTAATAAATTCCATCCTTTCACTCACTTAATAAAGAAATGAATTAAACTTATTTGGAATGAAGACTATTAGAAAGCTTTTTAGCATCTGAAAGAATATTTTACCAATCCACATATTGTGTTACCACCAAAGCCAAGGAGGCCATTTTTTATATACTTATATGCTACTAAAAAATACCTGGGGGAACTTATTTCTTAGGATGATGAGAATAGGAAAAAACATACCATGTACTATCTAAGCCATACACTAGTCACATATGAACATAATTATATGCCAATAGAAAAAACTTATTTAGTTATGGCCTTTGTAGCCTAAAATCTATATCATTACATGCTTAATAATAAGACCATAGTCATTTCCAAAGTAGATCTACTCAAGTGTCTACTATCTAAGATAGTCTTACAAGGTCACATAGATAAATGGATCATGTTATTAAGTGAGTTCAATATTGAGTATGTCAATTAGAAAGCCATAAATCGATAGTACTTATATACTAGCTAGTTGAATCTCCCCTTGTAGACATTAAACCACCTACTTTTGCATTCCCAAATTAATCCATCATGACCATCATGGAAACACCTCCTGAGGAGAAACAATGGATAGTGAATTTTGATGGGTCATTCACATCACATGGATCAAGGGTAGGCCTATTATTTATTACACCATAGGGGGATCTCATTCCCAAATCATTTTTTATTAGATTTCCTTGTACTAATAACATATTTGAATATAGATCACTCATTATAGGGATTGTCAAATAGTAAAATGGAACATTTAGCTTCTTATGGTTCATGGTTATTCTTAGTTAATCATCAATCAGGTTACATACCACTTTCAGACCAAAAATGACAATTTGGTACTGTACAAGGCTATGGTAGACATTCTCAAGCAAAAAATTACTGAAATAAAGTTTGAACATGTACCTTAGGTGAGTAACAAGATAATGGATGTCATGGCCACCATTGGTTCTTTTATTCACAACATAGATAAGGTAAAAGAATATCAGTTCCTCATTGAAAATATTTTAGCACCTTCTCATGAACCTTCAACCATCACAATGATCTATGATATTATTGTTCCTATCTCTATTTGGTACTCAGACCTATATAACTACCTTCATGATCACATCCTTCCACCATACCTATAATGCAAACAATAAAAGGCCTTTACACATCAAGCCTCTCGATATACCTTACTTAGCCCAACCCTTTACCATAGAAGCTTTGATGGAACTATATTTCATTGTTTAACTTTGGTAAAAGCTACTCTATCATTGAGGGAAGTTCATAAAGGAGTATGTGGATCCCACACTAACAGGGCCATCATGGCCAAAAAAGTCCCACATACTAGTTACTATTGGCTAACTATGGAAGCAAATGCATCTACTTATGTCAAAAGGTGTGACAAATGTCAAGGCATGCCAATGTGATTCATAACCTAGATAAAACACTAAAACCCATGATTATACCATGGTCATTTACAACATGGAGACTCAATATCATTGGGAAGATTAACCCTACCTCATATAATGGTAATAAACCCATCTTTACTACCACCAAGTATTTCACTAAGTGGGTTGAAGATATACCCCTCACTTACATGATTAGAAAATAGATTTGTAAATTCATCTTTAACCATCTCATTTTTTACTATGGTATCCCATCTGACATTATATTTGATAATGGTGGATCATTTTTAAAAAAGGATGTTGAATCAATTTATGCCAAGTATAATATCACCCAACATTTTTCCACCACATATTACCCACAAGGTAATGGCCAAAAAAAGACATACAATAAAACCATTATCAACATCCTTAAAAATATTTTCAATGATGCTAACCATGATTGGCAACTAATGATATTTCATGCCCTCAAGGCATATCATACTAATTACCACACTCCAATAGGAGCCACACCATATTCCTTAGTCTATATCACTAAGGCAATCCTTCCCATCAAGGTTGAGTTACCTTTTTTATGTCTCTCATTGAAACACATCTTGGATTAGGAAGATTACCAAGTTTCATGCTTGTAAAAGCTGGAGTTACCATAGGAGAAACACATGGCCACCATCAATATCCTTCAACCATATCAAAACTGGTTATGTGGTTAATATAACTAGGGGATAAAATATTAAGATTTTGAGCTTGGTGATCTTGTCCTCGAATAAAACTGTAAGAACACCATAGTTGATAAGAAGAATAAGGGAAATTTTAAACCCAATTGGATAGGCCCATATGTCATTGTTGCTAACTATAGCTCTAGAATATACATGCTTGCTACACTAGATAGAAATGAACTTGATGAGCCTATGAACATGATACACCTCAAGTTTTATTTCATTTGAGAGACCAAAAATATTATCTATGAGGCTCATTTACATTATACCATATCATATACCATTCCTACCATACCATCACTATTGACTGAATTTGTTTCTACCCTACCTACCCACCCATTTTTTACTTTGGTTATACTCCATTAGTTCTTCAGACACTTTCAGTGAGAGGATTCAAATGATATTTTATAAGTTCATTTAGTATTCTACACAGAAGCAATATCTTAGACTAGTATGATAATGTTTTAGAAATTGCATTCTTCATTGTTGACATGTTCTACCTCATTTTTAGTATTACTAATTATAACTACCCTTGGGAATATTAGTATCATTGACCTATGCCATTGTTTCCTAATTATAACTACATATGAGAAAATTATGAGTAACACCTTTACCATGCCTTGATGCATCACCTTTCTATTCATATGCTATACCTTGACATTTTCCTAATTCATGAACTTTTTGCTACCTAGTCAAATTCTATGATGTAAGGGATAACTATAGTTCCTTGAGGTCCCATTCAGACTATATAGGTAGTTCTCAGTTTATGTTGAGGTTATCTCAGTCACCATTTGCTAACACTCTCACCATTTTGTGAGATGATTTAATAATTTTGGGAATATTAGTGTATTATTCCTAATTTAGTTAAAGGGTTTGAGAAGTAGAATTAGTAAATAAACATGCAGTAATTAAGATACTAAATTATATAAATTTTATTGAAATTTTAACCTTTTTAAAAATAGTAATAAAGGATATAAAATAAGACTTACCTAGAAACTAACTAAGACAACTGCTATAGGATCTAAAATTCATTGTGTAAGACTAGGATAGTGTCACAAATCAAGATCTAGAATTCATTTTATTATTAGATAGGAGTGTCAAAATAGGACACTAGTGGCACTAACATTGTAGTCCACCTCTACCACTATTGTTCAAGAGACCCAATATTTTTGAGTCTCATTCACTGTGTTTATGTGACCCTACCTATAAATTTTTTATTGTTAGATGTCTGTAGAACTCCCTATAGAGCAAATTTTATCTTCAAACCCTAGACTCCTTCATACATTGACCAAATTTGAGAAAGAGGGGGGGTTAGTGTGTGTAAGATTTACTAAATGTGTATCCATACCTCTTGTGTGGGTATTCTTCCTACATATCAATACTCTGAAGAGGGATCAAGTCATATATAGTTCTCTCACTTGATGTGCTTTATGCAATTTATGTGTATAAAGATGAAAAATGCTAAATTGAATGTGCTTGAGGTGGTTAGGGAATGGTGTAAGGATTTTAATATGCTTGTAAGTATATTGGCTAGCTGTATGCAAATAATAGGGAAGAATGCTTGAGTATTCATGCTTGTATTCTTGCTTACTTAGTGATAATTTTCAACCCTTTCCAAATGATCTTTAAATGGGATTTTATAGGGATTTATTGGTCATGGGTTGAATGTGCTCACATTAAGATGACAAAGATAAGGATGGAGATATAGAAGGAAATGACTATTGGGGCCATAAATTCACTTGGATAGGAGCACCGAAAGTGGATAGGAGTGGCACCGGTGCTATAGTCCAAGTGTGTTACTACTATCTTGAGCTAATGGGCCTGAGGGGATGGATTAGTCATGGAAAGAGTAGTCTGGATGAGCTAGGATTAAATATAGAAGTCTAAAAATGACTAAGAATTAGTGAAAATGGTGCCTATGAGGGTCATGAGATCGAGTAAGAGGGACCTATGGGTTGGGTGTCATTAGCCACATACTAGTTACCAATTTTCATATTTTATATGACTACATTTTCCCCCTTTTTATTTTAGTGATGCAACAAATCAAAATACTAAGATAAAAAAAATAGAAAGCATACTTGAACTTATCTACAAGGGTGAATCTCATGAAGCTATGTGATGTTGGGTGTGCATAGAGAGAGCACACTGAAAAATTTAAATCTACAAGAGAAAACAAAGAGTAGATCAATTCTTACTAGATATGTTATATCTAAAATAAGAATGTACAAAGCTAGGTAAGAAAGAGAGGAAGAGAAAGTAATGAATACACCTCACTAGGTATGTGAACCAATATAAAAAAAATTGTGATGTTGAATGATTCTGAGTGATGTTGGGTGATGATATATGTATGCTGAACAAAGAGTAATATCATGAATGGAATTGAGTGCTCAATTCCATAGAAGTGGCTCAAGAATGAAAAGGTTGGCCCTTTGACTCCATCATCACCCACTAAGTGAAGCTATGTGATCATACATGTGTTGATCAATGTTTGGATTGTGTTTCCAATCCCTATAAGTAGGTGGTTCAAGAATACAAAGTCTAACCCTTTGACCCCATCATTACTCCGTGAAGTGAAGCTATGAACTAATGCAAGTATGAAATGTATGTCATATGAGATGAATATTGAATACCATGAGTGATGTGTAATTTGAAAATTATGGCATGTATAGCTAAATTTATGCTAGAAACTATGCCACTCTTGGCCACTTTAAAAGATGGAGATTAGGCTTGTATGAAAGCCACTCTGGGACTGGTGCACTAGGCTTATATGAAAGCCACTCTAAAATGTATAAGTTAGGCTTGTATGAAATCTAACACCAAAATTATGTCAACCACCTAAAAATGGAATAAGGCATGAAACTAATAATAATGCTTGGGTAATACTAAACTCAAAAAGAAAATAAAATAAATATACCATGCACATTGCCCCCAATCACTAGTGTCTGAAACATAGATTCTGATTTGGAAGTTATATCAACTACCTTACCTAAAACTAAATGTAAGATCCATGATTTCATGCATGATGCCACCTATATCTATATTATTTGAGAAAAAGTGTACTAAAAACTACTTATTCTAAGCTGGTCTAACTATACAAAACTATAGCTAAACCTACTTTTCTACTTGCTTCTAAAAAGTTTGGTTTTTTTATTATTTGGATAGGAGTGCCAAAAGTGGACACTAGTGGCACTGGCACTATATCCCAAGGCTAAATCTAATGAATATTCTAGTATTTTCATTATTTTATTGGTTTATTAGACTGGTTTGATGTTTACTTATTATTCTAGGTGTTCTAATAACTACTTTTTTTATTATTAGGAGCACTAAAACTCTTGTTTTTTACCCCCTCTTTTGAGGGTAAGAATGAAGATCCTGTAATGACTAAATTTAGAAGAAATATCCCTACAAGTGTGCTATGTTGAAAATATATATTATATAGTAATGATAATTAACAAGATATAGCATGGTTTGTAATGAGAGATTGTTTAGATCAACAAGGGTATACCTAGATAGATATAATAATGTAATAACATGTGTAATGTAATAAATTAGAATTGGAATTCTGGTTAGTTGTTAGTTACTATTTGTCAAGGAGGGATGGAGCATGGTGTCTATCATGGCATCCAAGAAATCAAGAATAATGCATGATGTGTATCATGGCATTATAAATAATGAGAAGCAAACAAGTAATCAAGCATACAGAGCAAGAAGCAAGAAGCATACAAAAATGGCCAAGGGTCTAAGAAAATAAGGGACATGGGCACATGTCACTCAAACTATAAATCAAACATACAAGGCATGTTTAAATGCCACATACACATATAATTGAAAGAAGAAAGGTTTGAATGAAAGCCACAATCACATATAAGATTACAAGTAAAGGACATTTTCAAATGTCCTTAGGTACACACAAGAATAGAGGCAAAGGATATTGGCAAATGTCCTAAGGCACATACAGGAGACAAAATTGGAACTGAGAAATGCAATCACATCTAGATACATAAAGTAAATAAGGAAAACATGTAACCATACTATAAATACAATCACATCTAATTAATCAAAGAAAGAGGAAAACTGTGTAAAACATGTTAGTACAAGACTAGGTATATGCTAAGAAATACATAAGTGATATATACTAGTGAGATGTCAATATAGTAATCTATGTAAGCTAGTAAATAATGTACATCAAAATGATAACTAGAGTGTGTGGTGTAATAATGACATAACCTGGATGGTTTAGTCATGTAGAAGATGCCTCTAGTGGGTATGCATATCAATGTTTATCTTGAATGTAGACATAGGATGCCCCCTCAATGGTTAGAGTGAAGCAATCAAGGATCTAGATGTCACTACACACACTCAAAGAAGATCAAGTGAACCATGGTAATGTATATAAACTAACAAAAAATAGCATAGAATATAAAATGTAAGTCTATCATAATATTAGAAATGTAAATCATGGATAATGCATATAATCAAAATGTTTTTGGTATTTTGACATAGTTGAATGTTTTTGGAATTTTGATATATTTGAATGTTTTTGTGTTTTTGATATGTTGTATTTTTTTTTTTGATATAAGATATGTAAAATAAAACATAATAAAGTATTTACAATAAATACTAAGAATAAATGATACAAACTAATGAGTTTCATGGGAGACTCACTATCATGGTGTCTTGTATCAAAGAGAGGAATCATGTATGATCATGAAGCATGATGGAAATACTGAGACTATGGATCTAAAATCAGTATATGTTTTAAATACTCTAAAATATCTGAAATAGAAACTAAGTATGGGGTCCCCCTATAACTTTGAGAAGTGGATACAGCTATAAGGCTCTTAGGTACCCATCTAGTAGTAGGAAAATCTCTCTGAACATGTGCTCTATGAGTAGATGCATGAGATATCAATGATACTACCCTAGGTGGGAATATTGTAGCTAGAAGCTATCTATAATCTTGAAGCTATGGAGGTGTATGAACTCTCTGTGTTGGTAATGGATGTCTCAACTATGTATAAATACAAATTGGAGGAGGAACTATAACTGGTAAAGAAACTAGAACTGTTGGTAGAGCTGAAATTGGTGACTACAAAGTAGAAGATAGATTTGAAGTGGGGAGTGGTAACTCATATGGAACTCTACCATTTATAAAAACCTAATTAGCATGAATGAATTTCATGCATCTATGAACTATAGAAGGTACTGCTTGAATTTTATAAATCCAAGGTCGACCAAGTAGCATATCAAAAACTCCTACACAAGGAAATTTAGTGAATGTTGTGGCCACATGTGTTGAACCAACCTATAGAGGAAGTGTAATCTCATGCAATGAAATCTATATGTTCCCATTGAATCCATTGATAATTATGTCCATCAGAGTATTATCCTACTCTAAATATCTCAAATGCTATAGTAATTTTATAGTGCACATGTTCACACTAAATCCATTGTCTATGAAAACACTATGAATAGGATGATTATGAATGTAAGATTTGATAAAGAGTGCATGATAATCTGAATCATCCTCAATGATCTCCTGATTTGAGAAGGAGATGGAAGGTCTAGCTAAAACTCTAGAATTGTATGCACTAATCATGTTTCTTAAAGGATGTGTCTCAACTAAAGGTGCCCTATATATATCTAGTGGGGGATGAGCATGATATGCATAGTGAACCCCTAATGCATCCCCTATCTCTTGTTTAGAATGCTTTAGAAAGGGATCTAAGAAGATTTTTAAATCTCTATCCTATGTTTGCTTTGGCTGAGGAGGTTGAACTGAAGTGTAAAGATCAATATGATTGTCATCTATCAATTCCTATATCGTATGTCTCAAACTAATGCATCTTTTTGTTATATCACCTGATGCTTTATGAAATTCATAAAATGCATGTTGATCATATCCTTGTGGAAGAGGCTTTGATGGGTCAACTTCCAAAATAAGAGGGAGAGATATGATGTTACATTCTAATAGCTACTATAAAACTCTAGTAAGAAAAACTGGTAATTTGGTAAAGGTTCATCGAGGAGGTGTTGATAAAACCACATGTTGAGGGGGGTCAGAAGCTATATTAACTATTAGTTGATTCTGACTCTTGCTATAATTGACTTTGATTTTGTATGGGAATTTTTTGTTACTCTTGTTTGTTGTTTTTAAGATACTTATTTACTTGATTTTTCCAATTGAAATTAATTTAACTTCTCTTTCCTTTAATGTGTGATATAATTTAGTAAAGGAAGAGAATCTTTTAAACATAATTGATTCATGCAAAGCTAATAAAAGACTATATTTGAAGAGATCTTGTAACTCTTGATCAACCATAGGGCTAGTCAACTTAGCCAAAATAGTCTTATATCAAAGAACATAATCTGTGAGATGTTCATTTGAATTTTGTTTCTATTATGCCACTTGGGCATATGAAACATTATCACCAATGTTGATGCTAAAATGAGCTAGGAATATGTCAGCTAAAGGATTGAATGCATTGACCAAATGATTTGGTAGACTATAGAACCATTGTAAAACATAGTCCTTTAGGCTTCATGGAAATAGCTTGGTAAGTAGCCAGTCATTTGGTACATAGTCTAAGCATGCTACATGAAAATGTCTCAAATGTGTCTATAGATCAACCTTGCCATCATATATATTAAGTTTGGGTTGAACAAAATTTTGTGGTAAAGGTGTAGAAGCAATGTGATATGTCAATGGTGTATGTAATAGAGCAAAAGAATCCAAATTCTATGTAGGTCTAGAGGCACCTTGCTTAATATGTATCACCTTGGATTGAAGAGATCTTATCTCTTGCATAAGGGCTACCACATCAGGAGACATAGATGTACTAGTTGTTGCTAGTGGTGGCTTAGAGGTAGGTTGGAATGCTATAAGGGGTTTTTGAGACATAGTTACCCCATAGAGTCATAAGCAACTAGTTGTTCTATGGTTTGAGAAGATTTACCATTGTTCACTTTTTGTTGTTTCTCTTATAGTATTTTAGGCATGTCATATTGCATGTCAGGGTGTGTAGTTAAGAGTTTTTGAAATTCCCTTTTATTGGTTACATCAAAACTGGTGTATTGGGCCATTGTTAAGGTAGGAAAATAATTTAAAATTTGGTTAAATTTTTTGTAATAATTTGTACTAGGCAAAGTGCTAGAGAAGAAAAAATATTAAATATAAGAAATGTAAAGTCTTAAAAACAATGAACTGAAAATTGTGTAAAAAAGATATGAAGCTCTCACACATGTAAGGTGATATCTCAAGAAGTAATGGGACCTAATATATGCAGATAGGGCCTGAAAGATGATTAGTTTTAAAATTACTATGGAATTTTGAAATTTAAAGTGAATTTTTGAGTTAGATATGTAAGCGAAAAATCAAATATTTATTGGAAATTTGTGATTTAATGGGATCTAAGATATGCCACTAGGGTTTTGAAAAATAATTATTTTTGAAAATTACTATTGAATTTTGAAATTTGAAGTGAATTTCTGATTGTAATATGCTAGTAAAAAATCAAGAAATTATTGGAAAATTACTATAAAAATATTGGGACCTAGTATGGACAACTACGATTTGAAAAAAAAAATTAAATTACTACAAAATTTTAAAATTTTATTCTAATTTTTTATTTTATTATGCATGTAAAAAAATTTAAAAAAAATGTAGGAAAAATCAATAAAATTTTTACCCTAGGGTTTCTAGGGTTTTTATGTGCAAATGAAGTAAGTTGAGTTCACCACATGATTTAATAGTTTTGATAATATTGGTGTATTATTCCTAATTTAGTTAACGAGTTTGAGTAGTAAAATTAGTAAATAAATATGTAATAATTAAAATACTAATTTGTATAAATTTAATTGTGATTTTAACTTTTCTAAAAATAGTAATAAAAGAGAGAAAATAAGACAGCTGAAAATTGACTGAGATAGCTATTACAAGATTTGAAATTCATTATGCAAGACTATGATAATGTTGTAAATCAGGATCTATATTTCATTTTATGATTGGATAGGAATGTCAAAATAAGACACTAGTGGCATCAACACTGTAGTCTACATCTGTCACTATTGTCTAGAAGACCTAATATTTCTAGTTTGTGTTCATTGTGTCTATGTGACCTTGCATGTAAAGTTTCAACTACTAGATATCTATAGAACTCACTATAGAGTAGATTTTATACTCAAACCCTAGACTCATTTATACTTTGACCAACTTTGAGAAAGATAGGGGATTAGTGTGTATAATATTCACTGAATGTGTATCCACACCCCTTGTGTGGGCACAATGCCTACGTACCAATACTTTAAATAGGGATCAAGCCATATGTAGTTCTCCCACTTGATGTGTTTTGTGTAATTTATGTGTATGAAGATGCAAAATGCTAAACTAGATGTGCTTGAGGTGGCTAGGGACTGGTGTAAGGATTTGAATAATCTTGTAAGTATATTCGCTGACTGTATGTAGAGAATAGAGAAGATTGCTCAAGTAGTCTTGTTTATATTCTTGTTTTCTTAGTGATAAGGGCTAACCCTTTACAAATGATCTTTGAATAGGTTTTTATTGGGATCTATTGGTCATGGGTTGAATGTGTTCATGTTATGCTAACAAGGATAAAGATGAGATGATGCAGGAGCATCTACAATAGCTTCATGGAGGACTAGTTGAGGTCATCAATCATGCAAATTCAAATGATGTTCTAGCATGAATTCAACTTCAAATTCTTGTTTTCCCTCCACAATGTGTTTGGATTTCAATCTTTTACCTTGAGAGTAAATGTAATTATCAGAAGTGAAAAGTGAAAAGGTAAAAAAAAATTAGGTAAGAGAATCTCCATGTTGGAAGCCAATCTTGGCTTAAAGAACAAATGAGGGGAGTGGTTGAAATATTTCAACCGTAAGATATTAGTGAGATAAATCTCCTTTCAAATTAGCATATCAGTTGGATGGTAAATCTTTCTTGTTGGTCTTGAGCCCAAGATTGGGTGTAGAAGTTAGAGAGAGGAGGCTCTTAAAAATGAAATATAGCAAAAAGAAAATTCATTCAAGGGAATGAAGAGGGATTGGAATGGAAAAAGGAGAAAAATAGCTTGAATCACCATAGTTTGTTGGGTTGAGCCACTGCTACAGGAGTTCATAGCTTTTTAAAAAAAATGTAGATTGATGAAGAGATGTTACTGCTCAGTTTGATGTCGCTGCTCCAGCGTGGATTGTGGAAGGATATTGAGATAATGTTAAACGAAGGTGCAGAAATTTAAAATTCTAGCCAGCTATGTAGTACTCACCCAAGATGAAAGGTAATCATAGTTGTAATTTTCATTTAAAGTCGTTGAATAGAAGAAGAGGAAAAAAAATGTGTAAGGTCGATAAAATCTGCTATCCCTAAAATCCACCATTTTGATTTAGTAAAATATACAACCAAAGTAAATTGTGGCATTTAGTAAGATTTATTTATCCTTCAGATATATTACTTGTTGAGATTTTTTGGAGGATCGTGGTTGGAGAAAATTGTGAGAGTTTGTGGTTTAAAAATATCTAAATGATTAAAATCTACGCGTTAGTTTAAAATTGTTTATTGGTCAAAGTGAAGGAAGAAGTTGCTAAGTTATTGCCAAGTAAACACCAAGCTCACTATCACTTTGTAGAAGAAGAGTTGGAGCCACTGCACAAATTGCTGCAAAGAGGGAGATTGTTTGTTTGAAGAAGCCGTGACTGTGAAAGACTAGTATAAAAATAGTCTCATTAAAATGCTTTTAACTTTCTCATTTATTAACAAAATTGAGAAATTCAAAATGTTCTAAAAATCTGGGAATGAGCAGCATAAAACCCAGAAATCATTCTTAATGATTCGTTTTGGTGAGTGAGCAGTCATGTGTAGAATGTGACAGTTTTTTCTATTCCAAATATGAACCATTGATGTGGTTTTGTAGGTAGCAACCAAGTAGACACTGTGGCTATGGCTCATAGCTAAAATTGTTGTCATAGAGGTTTGGAAGTTGAAGATAAGGGTGATCTTATAGAATTTTATGCACTATGGTGAGGAGGAATATGAAATTACGCTAATTCCTGAGACTTGATCAGGTGTTCTGATCACTCATGATTGAGTTTTAGAGAAAATGAATTTGAATCACCATAGTAGAAGGTCTCAAATCAGTGTTCGAGTGATCTTATATTATATGTTTATGATTCTAGGTGTTCTGAAAGACAAGGATGGTTACTGATAATGGATTGCCTACTATTTACTTGTCATATGTTGTGCAGCCTGGGGATACACTTGGTGGATTAGGGATTAAGTATGGGACCACTATTATAGGTCTGATGACAGCCTATCATTTTGGTATTAGAGCAGTCTAAGGACAGTTTCATCATGAGAAAGATCATTGGAGCTAGAAATGCATTCAGATAGGAATGGCATGGGTGTTATAGTCTGTTACGCCCCTAACCTATCACATGTATGAGGATAGTATTAGCCGAATTATGGCTTACTTATCCCTATTTTAAATTATATTACATCTATCTATGCTTTCTTTTGATTACTAGGTCGGCCTATGGAGTAACCATGGCCTAGATAGACTATATATAGGAGGTACTGGGTAATCATTTAGCATCATATGGTGAATTCTACTCTTATTGAAGCTTGTGGAGGTTGCCCCCTCAAAGTGGCTTATCTATTATCATATATTTAGATATATTTCAGTCATATTTGGATATAATTCTATTGTTATACTTAATTCTTGAAGTAATTTCATTACAAGTGGTATCAGAGCTGCGATTTGGGCAATCTTGTGGGTGAAACACTAAATTTTTAAATTTTGCAATATATTAAAAATGGTTGTATATTTATTTACAAAATTTTTACTAGAGGTGAGAAATAAACAAATAAATATTCTATTAAAATTTCAGTTCATTTGGATCTCTTTTCAAAAATTTATCTCTATTTTATGATTTTTCATAAAATTGCTCTATAGTGTGCAATTCAAAGAATTTTTTTGAGTTATTTACATTTTTAGAAATCTTATAAAAATTTTGCTACAATTTATTCTTTGTATATTTTGATTTGAGGCTGACATAATTTCAAAATCGCTTGGTCAAGGTTGGGTCAAAAGTGCCAATAAGGGTCGACATCGTAAAACCCTTTTATGGGAGGTCCACAAACTCGGGGCCGAGGAAATTGTGCTAAAAGTCCAGGTAAAACTCCTAAAAAGGATGAGATGGAGTCAGAAGGGGGATGTACTAGACCCTTTGTACCAGGGTTTTATGACATAGATCACAAAGTGAGCCAGCTTGACTATAGTGTGCAAGGCATTCAGAGTGAGGTGTAAGACATACAATCTAATATGCAATCCATACAAGATAGTTCAGGAGATATCATGATGGCTTTGAACATTAATCAGTCAAATCATCAAGCTAACTTTATTTCAAAAACCCACCAGGGTGGTTCTCCTAACCAGTCTACTTCAAATCTAAATCCATGGCCACAGAGGAACCTATTACCAAAGGTGGATATGCGCAAATTTGATGGAAAAGATCCACTCAATTGGCTCAACCAAATGGAAAGTTTTTTGACCTACATCAAATTCTAAGTGGACAAAAGGTTACCATGGCATCCTTATATCTTGAACCTGATCAATTCATTTGGCATCGATGGTTGTGTGCTCAAAAGAAAAAGATGACTCTCAATGTCACCTGGTCAATTTTTACAGAGGAGCTACAATTACACTATGGAAATAGTGTGACAGAGAATTACTTTAGCCAACTAGAAAAGTTGTGACAAATTGGTTCTGTCAAGGATTATATTCATCATTTTTAGAACCTATCCTTACGTGTGGAGACAATTTCTGAAGTAAACTTGAATGAGATATTTTTGGGTGGACTCAAGGACAACATTCAACATGAGGTACGCATATTTAATCCACTTAGTATTTCTGATTCTATTATCCTAGCACGTAGAGTTGAGGAAAAATTCATAGCCAACAAGAAGCAACCATTCACTCACTTCAAAGATCATAGCATATCATCACCAACATTTCCTCCACCTACTAGATTGACCCCTCAACAAATTGAAGAGAAGCGTGCAAAAGGATTATGTTTTGGTTGTGATAGCAAGTGGAGTAAAGGACATAGATGTGCTGAGAAGAAGTTATTCTACATTGAGGGACCAAATGAAGATGAAGAAGCAAATGATGCCTCCAATGATGATGAAGATGATATAGAGGAGGTACCTAAAGATTCCCAACCTACAATCTCTTGTCATGCACTTGCAGGTATTATCACTCCACAAACTCTTAAGGTAGTGGGGTTCCTCAAGAAATAGAAGGTGACAATGTTGATTGATTCAAGGAACACACATAACTTTATAAACCATAATTTGGCCACTCGATTGAAATGTTTCATCTACCCAGCACCATAATTTCAGGTCATGATTGTAGATGGTGGCACAATTAATTGTTCAAGAAAATGCCATAGTATTAAGCTTACTATGGGTGGGTACAATCTTGACTCTCCTATGTTTGTTATTGCCATGGGTAACACAGACATTGTTTTGGGAGTCCAATGGCTCACAACCTTAGGTACCATTGAGATGAACTTCCAAGAACTATTCATGCACTTTCATTCTAAAGGTAAGAAAATTAAACTACATGGATTACATGCAAAATCTCCACAATTGATTAGTTCACATCAGATGACCAAGATGCTAAAAAAGGAGGTAGAGGGAATTATTACACGATTATGCTCCATAGATGTTCAACCCACACAGGTATCTACACATCCTGATCTACAAATAATTCTTGAAGACCACTCATCTATTTTTGGGGCCATGCAAAAAGGACTACCACCAAAAAGAGAACATGATCATGCCATTCAACTAATTCTAGGTAGTCAACCACCAAATATCAGACCATATAGATATCCATATGCATAAAGGAGTGAAATTGAAAAGATGGTCCATGAAATGCTGGAGGCAGGGATCATCAAGTATAGCCAAAGTGCATATTCATCACCAGTGTTCATGGTGCGGAAGAAGGATGACACATGGAGGATGTGCCCAGATTATAGGGAACTCAACAAGTACACCATCAAAGATAAGTTTCCTATTCTAGTAATTGATGATTTACTTTATGAGTTGCATGGTGATAATTATTTCACAAAATTGGATCTTCGCTCGGGGTACCATCAAATTAGAATCAAGGATGAAGATGTTCATAAAATTGCTTTTAGAACACATGAGGGCCATTATGAGTTTTTGGTAATGCCCTTTGGTCTTACAAATGCACCATCTACTTTTTATAGCTTGATGAACACTATTTTTAGGCCTTTTTTAAGGAAGTTTGTGCTAGTTTTCTTTGATGACATATTGATTTATAGTCAGACATGGGAAGCACATCTGCAATATGTGAAATAGGTGTTGATAGTTTTGGAGAAACACCAACTTTATGTGAAGCCATCTAAATGTGATTTTGGAGTATAGGAGATAGAGTAACTCGGTCACATTGTTTCCCATGAAGGGGTCAAAGTTGATCCCCAGAAGATCAAAGTGATAATGGAATGGCCCATGCCAAAAACTCTCAAAAACCTTCGAGAGTTCTTTGGACTAACAGGTTACTATAGAAAATTTGTGAAAGGTTATGGCAGCATAGCAGCTCCATTCACTGCATTACTAAAGAAGGATGCTTTCCATTGGAATGATGATGCCACCAAATCATTTGAGAAACTAAAAGTAACTATGTGCACCACTCCAGTTTTGGCTACTCCAAACTTCTCACAAACAATCATTGTTGAATGTGATGCTTTTAGGCCTAGATTGGGGGTAGTACTAATGCAAGAAGGAAGACCCATTGCATTTTAAATTCATCAATTCAAAGGTAAGAATCTACAAAAACCTATCTATGAGAAAGAAATGATGGATATTCTTCATGCAATTAAACAATGGAGGCCTTATCTGATGGGTAGACACTTTAAGGTGAAAATGGATCATGATAGTCTCAAATACTTTTTGGAGCAAAGATTATCATCTGAGGAACAAAAAAAATGGGTAACCAAAATGTTGAGTTATGATTTTGAAATCATCTACAAGAAGGGTAAAGATAATGTAGTAGAAGATGCACTATCCAGATGGGATGCATCCACAGAAGCATTACTTTGTGCAATGTCCATATTGCAAGCAAATTGGGTGGATGAAGCTAGGTTAGAATGGGAGAAAGACAAGGTTACATAGGTTCTGATTCAAAATCTCCAGCAAGGTAATTTATCCTCTGACAAATTTGAATGGAAAGGTAATGTCCTATGGTATAAGGGTAGGTTATACTTGTGCAAAAATTTAGAGCTTAAGCATAAGATTCTTGCAGAGTTGCATGCATCTCCAATTGGGGGACACTCAGGGTTCTTGAAAACTTATCATAGAATTACGAAATAATTATTTTGGGAAGGACTCAAGGGAGATGTACAAAATTTTGTGGAATAATGCTTGATATGCCAACAAATTAAAGGTGAAGCAGTTAAGACCCTAGGTTTGTTACAACCGTTAGCAATTCCTAGTCAAAGGTGGGAGGAGGTTTCCATGGATTTCATCACTGGGTTGCCTTGTTCTAAAGGTAAAAATGTTATTTTGGTCATTGTGGATAGGCTTAAAAAATATGCCCATTTTTGTGCTCTCTCACACCCATTTTCAACGAGTATAGTAGCGTCTATTTTTATGGAAGAAATTCCCAAATTACATGGAACCCCAAAAATAATTGTAAGTGATCATGATCCTATTTTCACTAGTAATTTCTGGACAACTATTTTCTTATTTGGGTACTCAGCTAGCTCATAGCTCATCTTACCACCCCCAATCTGATGGACAAACTGAAGTGGTTAACAAATGTTTAGAGGGGTATCGCTGTTGTTTTGTATCAGATAAACAAGAACATTGGGTTAAATGGCTACCACTTGCAAAATGGTGGTATAACACATCTTTCCATACCTCTTCTAAAATGTCTCCATTTCTAGCAATATATGGTTACCATCCACCTTCCATCACTTCTTCATTAAAGGTGCACACCAAGGTTCGAGATGTGGAAGAACACATTCAACATCAACAAGAGGTTTTGGCTAGTTTGAGAGAGAATTTAGCCTTAGCACAAAATAGGATGAATCAACAAGCAGATCAACACCGTAGTGAGTGAAATTTTGAGGTGGGTGATTGGGTATTTGTTCATTTGCAGCCTTACAAGTAGATGTCCTTGAAGCAACAAAAAAAGGACAAAAAACCTGCTCCTAAGTATTATGGCCCTTATCAGGTTCTACAAAAAATTAGAAGTGTGGCTTACAAGCTCGAGTTACCTCATTCATCTCACATACACCCAGTATTTCATGTTTCTTTTTTGAAGAAGGTCATTAGATAGAAATTTTCTGCCCAGATAGAGCTCCCAGAACTAGATGAAGAATGACGAGTCATTTTGGAACCAGAGAAGATCCTCCAAACACGTACTAAGAGGTTGAGAACTAGAGAGATTAGGGAATATTTGATCAAGTGGAAAAACCAAAGCAGTGAAGATGCAACTTGGGAAGGTGAATATTTTTGGAAACAACATCCAGAGTTGTTCAATGTTGAGGACAACATTGGTTTGAAGGGGAAGGGCATGTTACGCCCCTAACCTATCACATGTATGAGGATAGTATTAGCTGACTTTTGGCTTACTTATCCCTCTTTGACATTATATTACATTTATCTATGCTTTCTTTTGATTAGTAGGTCGGCCTATGGAGTAACCATGGCCTAGATAGAATATATATAGGAGGTAGTGGGTAATCATTTAGCATCATATGGTGAGTTTTGATCTTATTGAAGCTTGTGGAGGTTACCCCCTCAAAGTGGCTTATCTATTATCATATATTTAGATATATTTTAGTCATATTTGGATATAATTTTGCTGTTATACTTAATTCTTGAAGTAATTTCATTACATAGTCTAAGTGTGGTGCTATTGTCTTGAGTTAATGGGGCCTGGGGGGATGGATTTTTCATAAAAAGAGCAATTTGGCTAAGCTAGGATTAAGTCTATAAGGATATAGATGATTGGGAATTAGTGAAAATGATGCATATGAGGGTCATGAGAGCAATTAAGAGGGACCTATGGGTTGGGTATCATTATCCACACTCAAGTTACCAAATTTCACATTTTATATGACTACATGAGCACGTTTTGGCCACACTCTCACCATTTTTCAAGTTGGACCATTTGGTATCTCATCATTCTCAATTGAGTTGAGATGCCTCAAAAATTCCAAAAATATTTTTAAAAGATCTAAAAATCACAAAATCATGAAAATTGGATTAGAATTTCCATGTGAGATATAGATCTATCAAGAATTTTAGGATGGGCCATCTTGTTTGTTTAGTTAATTTCTATACCACCTTGGTCTTTTTATTCCCATTTTTGGGTGAACTACATTAGTCTGAGGTCTACTTAGACTATGTATGAAACACATAGGTACATGAGGTATCCCAATTTAGATCGATTACATCTTCCTTTATTTTTTGACAACTTATTTGCCTTAAGGATCCTATGACTCCTAGCTATTTCATAATTAATCACTTGTAATTGAGATTCCCCATCCTTATTGGCCTTAAGCCTTATGCTCTCATCATTTTATGAGTTTGTATAATTAACATTATGGATTTAAATTTAATACACTACTGACCACTTGGATTTATCTTACGTTCTTGCCATTTATAAGATAATTATCATTCTCATCCTTAGATGTAGTAAGCATTGTGAACCCAATTCCTATGTGAGCACTTGTTTATTGTCATTTATTGTGGTGGTTTTATCCTAAACCATACTCTCATACTTCCAAATTTTATTTGTATTGATGCTTTTATACTTGTGAAATGTCATCCTCTCTTTCTCATATACTCACCACTTTGAAATACCTATTCCCATATTCTTCTACCCATCCATCATGTTTCCTTTTCATCATTTTATTATATCCCATATCCCTAAAAAAATACATTTGGATTGACGATCATGTTGTATTTTACATTCATATAACTATGTAGGAAGCATCCATTTGCCTAGTGCATCTAAAGACAACTCAATTACCCCTTTTCTTCTATTCCCCCCATTTTATTCATTTATTTTGTTGTCTCCTATAACTTAGGGGTAATGTTTATTGTTTAGTTTGTGATATTATTTCCTTATAAGCCTAGGAGAAACCTTTTTCCCATAGTCCTTGTATTTTTAATACCTACACCATTGTTATCTAGATTAGGGGTCACCCTATTTCCAAGAATAACACCTATAGAAATTATTAAGAGATACAAAGGATCAATCCAGGAGAAAGAGCCCACATCAATAACCTACAAAATCAATTTTAGTGAATAAAATATAATTATTCACACACACACACACACACACACACACACACACACCAATAATAGTCAAGATTATTTAATTCTCTCAAATTAACGTTGTATTATCTAATAGCTTTGTAGCATATATATAGCACAAATAGTTTGTTGTGTGAAAATAAACTATTTTTTGTGAACACATAATTAGGAAAATATGTGTATAATATTGTTGAGAGAAAAGTCTCCCAACAAACACACTGACTAACTAACCTAGTTAAAAAATAATTGTCCTAGGTAACATCTAACTTACCTTATGTAAAAACCCTATACTATTGCTAGGTAAGCTTAGACATATATTATTATAACACCCTCCCATAAGCAAAATATAGGGAGTATAAAAAATAAAAAGATATGAGTCCCAACTACTAGCCTGATAAGGTACTCATGTACAAATATTTAGAAAAAAAATTGATCAAATAACTCAAAAGGCATAAAATATCTAGTGAGGTCTAAAGCTAATACTGAAGAGCTGACAGGTGTTGGGAATGCCATAAAAATAAACACTACCAAATAAAAATCCAAAATCAAATAGAATGAACTACCTCAAATAGAAGATGTGGTATGCCAAGAACTAGTAATAAGCATGACAACCAAATTAGTTTATTCACACCCCCCCCATAATTCTAAAATGGGTGGAGTGATTTCAAAGAATTTTTTTGAGTAGGCCAATCCCACTACTTGAATAAAGACAAGATGACACTGGGCTTCACCAGAATAGCTACACTTCAGAAAGAGTGCAAGCTCAAAAACATGTTAAAGAATATTATCAAATGCCAAAAGAAATCTGAAGATATAGATACAAAATATCTCAAGTAGATGGCCTTGGTGGTGATGGAGTAATCTAACAACTAAAATAATGAAATAGTGCCCAAATAATAAGTATAAAGTAGTAAACCCCCCATGGCACTTTATAACTCAGTGTGATTACAAAATAATCTCATTAAAAAAACCACACCAAATTATGCATAAAACTAGAATGCTATCAATATATATAAGACACCAAAAAAATGAGAGTCACTCCTAAATAACACTACCAAGAACTAAAACTCAAACATAAGAGAGCTAAAAGAGGCATGAGGAGCTATGTGTGGAATTTTCAAAGAGGAGTTCTAGAACCAAAATCCAATTCATCATCAGATGCAAAAGTGACCCAAGCTAAAAGTGCCTTGCCTTTCCCTATGGAAGGAGTGGAAGAGGATGGAATAGTGATATGATGTTGCTTTAATGTTACCTCTAAAACTTCCATCTTCTTAAAGCATCTATTCTCATCATGATTTGGACCACTACAAAAATTACATGGGCCATATGTTTTCTTCTTTTTAGTGATCTTGGGAGATTGAGATGACTATTCAAGAGGGCCCTTGAAAGGTGGTGGAGACTTTCCTTTGAAGTTGTTAGCAACTAAAGCATGGCTTGGGCTAGGAAGATCATCAAGAGCCATTAGTTTTGATTGTTCTCTGGTTAGCCTTTCATAAAAAACTTCAAATAAAGGCCATTTGAATTTGTCACCTAATGTATCCATCATGATATAGAAGGTAGATGAAAATACACTATATGGCCCTTTCAATTTAGACAAAATCATGAAGATGCAATCCTAATCCGTTTTATCCTTCTTACCAGCTTTCAATTGTGACCTAATAAATTTGAATTTTGCTAAGAATTCATCTATAGAAGGGAAATCTGATGGAGATAAATCACTAAATTCCTCATCTAATTGCAACATTTTAACTCATTTATTTTTCAAAATAGGGTTTCAATATTATCCCTTACCTCTTTTGGCAATTTTTCATCTATAAAGTAGAACTGAAGAATATTTGATACATTGAGTCAAATCAATCCAAGAGCATCATCATATTTGCAGTTATATGCATATTTGTCCTTTTCAAAGGTAAATGCCATAGGTGTGTTCTTGTCAAAAATCCTCCATAGGCCCTTTGATTGGAGTAGTTGTATCATTTTTGGCATCCAAACATGGTAATTTTTGGAGTTTAGGGGCTCAAAAAATTAAGAATCCATTCTCAAAGAAGAAGAAGATGTTGATAGAAATGGCCAAGACATTCCTTATACAACTTTCTTCACAAAAAATAAACACCTCCCATTACAATTTAACATCTCCCAACAAGATTTTTACCCTTTAAATACTTTAAAAGATAATATTTAAGTTTTTGGACCCAAAAAAATGAAATTTAGTAAGGGGATTTCAACACAATACACCTTACAACATCAAATCCTTCTAAAACCTTTACTTTTCACCTTAGAAAAGTCAAATTTGAAAACACAAATAAAAGACTTGCATTTAAAAATGAGAAAAATATCAAAATATGCCTCACATGTGTGAGAGAAAGGATAAAAATGTTGGATTTGTCAAAAAATTAATTCCCTCTCCAATCAGATTTGGTAATTAGGAAAAAACCTTATTGGAAATTTAAGAAAATTGCTCTCCACAAAATCTACAAACCCCTTTGACTAGGTCTTGTAAATAACTATTCAAATAATTGTACGACCTAAATAAATTCAAAAACTTCTAATTGGAGATGAAACTTATGGATATATAGTTTATCACCCAAATTTCATAATTAAAAAAATCACTATGTATGGCATCCAAACTAAAAAAATTATACAACTATCTGTAGAGGTAGGATAGACTAAAAAGTATGGATTTAATAAAATAAAAGTACTATAAGGCCTCCAAATCATGAAAAATATTGATATTTAGTGAAATATGAGATTCTAATATTTCCATAACTGGTCTTAGATTTTCCAAAAAGTAAAAATTAGGGTAAAAACTATACAAAAACTGTATGGGTACTTGTTTTACTGTAAAAACCCTATCTGGTGGTTTTTGCCTAAATGGGATATATGGCTACGTAAAAATAAAAAAATTCAAACATTTTTTTATTCATAATGAAATTTACCTTACCAATGAGTATTTATTTTTAAATATTGGAAATTTTAATGTCCTAAAAAAAATTTAAAAAATGACAATTTCTAGGAAAATGCTTGAGAAAAAACCCAAATTGTGAGAGAGAAATGAAAAAAATTGGAACATAGAAATAAAATAATATGTTGGCCTATGTTAAAATTGAAATTGATAAAAAAATGCATGGATGAGGATCTTAAATTGGATCTCCAAGCTTTGGTACCATGTATAAATTAGTAGGAGATACATATGATCAATCCAAATTCCAATGAATAAAATAAATTTATTCACACACACACACACACCACAATAATATTAAATGCTCCTTAATTATCTTAAATTAATGTTTTATTATCTAATATATTTGTAGCATATATATAGCACAAATAGTTTGTTATGTGAAAACAAACTATTATTATGAATACATAATTATGAAAATACATGCATAATATTGTTGAGAGAAAAATCTCTCAACAAACACACTAACTAACTACCCCAGGTAACAAATAATTATCCTAGGTAACATCTAACTTACCTTAGTCAAATACACTATACTATCCCTAGGTAAACTTAGACATATATTATTCCAACGATGCCTCTATTACACATCCATGAATAATTTTTTTTATAAATACACTAACATTGTGATTAACCATTGTTTGTTTGATTTTATTTTGATTATTTTGTTCATTATTTTATTTCTTGGTGTTTTTTTGTGTTTCTATTTATTGGTGTTTGATTTTTTTTTTGTTTATTTGTGTGCCTATTTATTTTCTTTCTTTCTTTTTCCTTAACTTAGTATATCTACATTCATTGGGTGATTCCTTATGCATTATACTTAAGTCCATTCATATTCATATGTCAACATTATCATCATAGTTTTTATCATTAGTTCCTTATTTTCACTTGTTTATTAGATCTTGTGATAGTCCTCATACATATTAAAGTTAGGTTGTCATGGTGTTTTATATCATGGTGCATATTGTCATGTATTACATCAAAAATTAGTTCAATGGATCTTACAAGCAATGGTGTTGTAGTAATTCTTCTTGTTCACTTGAAAATTTTCTAATTTATCCAAACATACCCAAATATAGAGTAATTAAATCATGGATGAATTTTAATCCTTGATAATTAGGACATGCATATCCATACTAGCAGGTAGTCCAAATTCATGCATATCCTTTGTACTAGCTTACTCTTCATCTAGGAGTATGGATTCAGTACATAAGCCCTCTTTTCTAAGTTGTCATATTTTCCCAAACCATAGTACTAATTATCATAACTACCTTTGAGTAAATCATTATCATACCCTATTCATGTTTTCATTATTCTAATGATTATAATCATCTTTGGGTAAATCATTATCTCTATCCACCCAACTAGGGCATTTTTTAGTATGCTAATGATTATAATCATCTATAGATTTCAATATCTTCCAAAAAGGGTCAAATTTTAGACACCCCTTTCTTGCAACAATGAACTTCCAACTGGACTTCAGATTGACTTATACCAAACAATACAAATTAAGCCTAAGAATCACTAAATGTTCCAATTGTATTCACACATCAGACATTAATGATCATAATTATGTTGAAGCATTCCTATTTGGGGTATTATCATGTACACAATATTAACCTCTCACATATTCATCTCTGATCACCTTGTGACCTAAAAATTAGTAGTTTGACCTTTGGACCCATTAAGCAATGTACTTAAATAATTCTTAAAGAACTAAAATGCTAAGTAGAATGAATTAAATAATCAAACTAAATTAAATGCTTTAGTGAATTTTTCATATGAAATTAGTGAAAATGAATTTGAAAAAAAATAAAATTCACTAAATATGAGTTCATGACGACATCATCATCCTCAAATTCAAAGAATTAAAATATCTCACTAAAGTGCCTTAAATGTAGAAATGAAGAGTCATGCCTAATTAATGGGATATATATCCCAAATATTAATTACATGTCCCCTCCTTAACTCAAATATGATTATCATTAACTCACTTAGGGTTAGTTTGAAGTCAACCATAGTTATTTCTAACCTAACTACACTTGGGTGAGAGTTAACTTTATAGGCTATAAATATAAGTGCCAAGACCATTCTAAAATAATATCTAAAGGCAAAGTTATAATGATAATTTATTGAGAGACAATATTTTGTGTGAAATTTTATTCCAAAATACCTCTAAAAAGCTTCATCATTGTAGTGTTACCATGCCCAAGCCAAACCAAGCCAAATCAAGCCAAGCCAAGGTAAACAAAAGGGAGTTGATGCAAGAGCACCATTAATAAAGACTCTATTATCCACAAGTTGAGAAAGCCAATAAATTTAATAAGCACATTTGGAACTACAAGTAAGTTAAAAAGGAGTTTCTCTTTTGTACTTTTAGTTATGTTTTAAATGATTTCTTGTTATTTATGCTCACCCTAGTGCATAAGCAACAATTATTAGTTTTCATTGAAATTGTTTGGTTTGAATTTTATTCACTAAAAATAGACTAAGAATCCTCTTCATAATCATATGTTACACCTGGTCCTATCCATGGTCTTACACTATAACTCATAAAATATAAACTGAAGAGGGTACACAAGAATGCAAAAATAAAGGAAATGAGATAGATGGTACTTGTGAGTAAGGCCTAGTATTATCCATGGTCTTATAGTGTAAATCACAAAATAAAAACCTAAAGAGTGTAAAAATCATTAGAAAATAATGAAATAATAATATCAAATAAAGTCATGAGGAATACCAGGTCCTATCCATGTTTTTACAATGCAACTCATGAGAAAAAAACCAAAGGACCATGAAAAGGAACTAAGGTTTGTGAAAAGTGAATAATGATATAGAGGGTGAGACTCATGTATATATCCTAAAAAATATTAGTAAGATATAATATATAAATCATTATAAAAAGGGAAAGATCTAATCAAAGTATTTCTTTAAAAATTGTCCATTGGTGGGCTCTTTGAAAACATGGCCTTTATTAGTTTGAAGGCAATAGGTGTTAGTACCAAGTATGTGGGTCCCACAATTTTTGAGAATATTTTATTTATTTATAATGGGTGTAATATAATTTAAGGACAATATCACCAACATTTAAATTGTAGATTTTAACCCTTTTTTTATGATGTTAGGTGATGTAAACCTTGTATTGGTGATTGTGTTGTAGTGTAAAAAGATGGTGTTCATTAAGAAGATCAAGAGCATGAATGTGAGCTTCATATAATTATTGATTCAATATGATACCATGAATATATATACATAGATAGGTAATCTCAACTTCTAATGGGAATATAGATTTGGATCCATAGACTAATGAGAATGGTGTTGCCCCAATGGTAGTGTGTATGCGAGTACGATAGCACCAAAGAGCAAGATATAGGTGAATATGCTAATTCATGCAAGTTTAATATATTATATTGTGGATAATTTTATTAAGAATTTTGTTATTGGACTTATATTTTCCATTACATTGTGGATGGTATGGTGTGAAAAATTTGTGAGATATTTTGAATTTAGCACATAGTTATTTTATGTCTTTATTTTTTAAATTATTGCCATTATAAAAAATGATAATATGGGGAACTTCAAAATGATAGATGATTTAATTGAGGATAAGTTTATAAATGGTGGTTTCAATGACATTGATGAGAGGCATGGACTCAACCCATTTTTAAAAATACTCGATAGCCATGATGATAAGGACATGCCCATCCTATGATCTTGGTTACTTGCCTATGAAATTTAGTCCCCACATTGAGAATGACCAAGGAGATTCCATAGTTTGTAGCTTGGATAGTGGTGAATGGATAATATCATCATGAATTTGGTAGGAACTACACTTTTTAGTGAACTCAATGGAATCCTTTTCAATATTAGGCCAAAATTATCCCATATGTAAGCATTTGCATGCTGTAGCATATCCACTATAGTAACCACCACAAATGCCCCCATGTGCTTGTTCAAGGAGAGAAGGAACCTTTTATTTCATGACACAGTAGATCATCATACCTTCAACATTATGATGATAAATGATTTTACAACGAATGCCATATTTGAAATCTTGTTTGTGAACTTGAGTATTTTTATGGGAATCTATGTTTAGAGGATATGTTTGATATTCAAAGAATTGAATGATGTCTTTATACTATGGGCTCTATTGAATGGTGACAACCTTCATATGATATATAAGTGAATATTGTTTTTGAATTTAATATGGTGACTTTATTATTTAAATAAGAAAGGTAGAATCAGTAAGAACTTCATGCAGATGAAATAGGTATGTTGAAGAAGGAAGGGATTTAGCAATAGAATTTTGATCTCTAGGGATGGGCTCAATGGTAAAATAAGTTAATTATTTGGTAAGGGTAGTGTTTCTTCAATGATAATAAATTATATTTTTGATTTTTCATTGATAATCAACATTAACCTATTGATAGATATGTTAGGAGTCACCCAAAACATGTAGATATATAATGTATAAGTCAAGTGTTGCTCTCATGCCTAGGATTAATGCTTCATATTCTGCCATGTTATTAGTGACATCAAATGTAAGTCAAAATTACAAAGGAATGATTTTACCATGATGAATAGTGAGTATAAAACTTTCCCTAGCTCCTTGAAGGCATTTTTCACCATCAAAATGAAGGGTCTAATTAGCTTTGTGTAAATCAATGTTGATTTTAGGAAGTTATTTGATGACTACTTTAGATCTAGTAGTATAATTAAGGATAGAAGAATTTTCTTGATTATTAGCTTCTATATCATTAGTGAAATTATGGAATTAATCTTTAAGAGATATAACTTAATTAATACCTTAAATATAGAGGATATTGTCTTTAGGGAGACTATCTTGAAGGTGATCGGTAACAAGTATGGGAGCTATTATGAGTTGGTTAGAAATGATTTTTCCTTTGATATATTTTTATGTGATAATGTGGAGATAAAATTCCAATAAAAGGATCATCCAATTTCCAATTATGTCTCTATGAAGAAAGGATTTAGATAAAAAGCGATGGAGTGGATCATAATGAACTATAACGTAAGTTTTTTAATATAACATATAATGACAGAGCTTTTTAACTACAAAACATATAGTGAGGCAATCAAGTTCAAATTTAGTATAGTGTTTTTCATAATCAATTAAACCTCAATTGATATATAATATAAATCATAATCTCTTTTGATATCATCTTGTTGGGCAAGTATATCCCTAACTTATATGGGTGTGAAAGAGGTCTATACTATTAAAGGATAGTCATTATAGGGTGGATGAAGGGTGGGTGGATGAAGTAATGATTATTTCATGTTTTCAAATGATTTTTTATGAGGATAGGTATATTTTAGAGTAGTAACTTTTTAATAAGGGAATTAACTGAATAAATGTGATAAGCCCTTTTAAAGATAAATCATCTTATTGTCCAAAGTTTGCCAAGGTAATTACGAATATCTGGAATGGAATGAGGAATAGGAATGTTAAAAATAGCATTAATCTTAGTGAGATCAACATCAATACTATGAAGAGAGACTAAGAACCTTAGTATTTTACCAGATGTTATTTTAAAAACTCATTTATAGGGGTTTACTCTAACTTTGTATTCAATGAGGCGATCGAAGATGATAGCAAGATTGGAAAGATGAGTTTTTTGGATTTTAGACTTGACAATGAGATCATCCACATAGGTTTTAATAATATTATCAATAAGGTCATGTAAAATGTGTCTCATATCCCATTGATAAGTAGCTATGGAATTTTTAAGGTTGGAGGGAATTTTAACATAGAAATAGGTGCCCCATTCTATGATAAAATTTATATTATGTTGATCTTTAGGGGTGATATGAATTTGATTATAGCCTAAAAAACCATCCATGAGGGAAAAAATTTCATATCCAATAGTAGACTTGATGATGAAATATATGGAAGGTAATGGGAAGTTATCTTTGGGACAAATAATATTAAGTTTATAGAAATCGATGCAAATGTGAATGACCATGGTAAATTTTTTATGAATAGGGACAATGTTAGAGACCCATTTAGAATAGTCTATAGGTTTGATAAATTTGGTGATGATGAGTTTAATTATTTCTTTATGGCATAAATTAGAAACTTCAAGGGTAAATTTCCACTATTTTTGTCAAACAAGTTTAGCATCGAGATAGGTGATGATGTTATGCACCATGATACTAAGATCAATGTCAGGCATGTCCTCATAGGACCCAAAAAAAATATCATTATATTTATTAAATAATAAACTAAAATCATCATGTTTAGTTGGTGTAAGTTACATAGAGACTGTTATAGATTAAGGGCATGATGGGGTGTCATATTTGATTCTTTTAGTTTCTTCAATAAGCATAATATTTCCATTTTGGAAATGATAGGGTGTGTTAGGTAGAGAGTAAATGGGTTTTTTTAAAGAATTAATGCTAGCAATGAATTTTTTAAAATGAAGGGTTTGTTTCTTGAATTTCCCAAGTTTATTATATTGCCAAGGAAGTTATGGGTCTTAGGCATGGATTAATTCAAGGATGGATTCATCACTAGGCAATGTGGGAAAATAGATGTAATATTACACATATACTTCAAGATCAATAATTTTTTCACTATGGCAGTCAATTTTAAAATCTATTTGACATACATATATGACCTTGGCATCAAGTGTGATCTTAAGAGTAGGTGGAGTTGAAGAGGAAGGTTGATCAGATTCAATTAGTTTATTATTATAATCATTGGTAGGGAGAGGATCAGATAGAATGATTGGTTTAATAGGAGGTATATAAGATGATGGAAGTTTTGGAGGTACAAGAGGTAAGATTTGTTCCACCTCCCAAGGAGTATCAATAAGTGGATAATTAGTAGGATGTATATGACCTTCAAGTGCTAACTCAAAATCTATGCAAATGGTATGAACATCATAGTTAAAAGCATGTATTTAAGCTAAATGTTTTTGATAATGTTGGACATCCAAGTCTTGTGATTGAGCTTGGGAAATGATGTAGTTATCATCACAAGTTGTAGAAATTATACATGATTTTTACTCAAGAAGAATTTCAAAAGGTGAGATGCCTAAATTATTAAAATTATGTGGAGACATGATTAAAAGATCTAGAATAATTTATCCACTCCATAATCATTACATGTGAATTCATATTTTATGTAATATGATTCATGAGCATTACATAGAGGGGGAAATTGGTGATCTCATTGATGAGAGGGATGGTATGATCATAAAGTAATAATGAGGGAGGTATCCATTATGAGATGTAAGGAAGTAGCTTGGTAGTATTTACATATATTTTTCAAGTCATTGGGCTCATCGTCATTAGAATCAATGAGAGTGACATGTAAATCCAGATTCATGTTGATGAATTCAAGTAAAGGGGAAATATTAATCTTAAAAATAGTAGGAATTTGATATTGATATTTGGGATTTGGAAGCTAAATACTCCATGGGTTAGGATCAGCCTCATATTTATACCTTTCTCCATTATGAATGAATTTGATACATTGGTTTCTAGAAGAGGTGATGTCCCTGATTTGATGAGTCCATGTGCATCCTAAGAGTATGTTATAAGATATAGGTAAATTAAGGACCATAATCTTACTTTTTATAGTCTTACATCCAATAGTAAGGGGGAGATAAATATGACTAAATGGATTTTGATTAGTTTTTTTCAAATCCATGACATGTCAAATGAGTTTATTTAAGATGATCTTTGGTATACCCAAGTTGTTGGATGAGCCTAAGAGATGTCACACTAATACCAGACCATTCATCTACTAATAATTTATGAATGAGGGTGGTATTAATGGCTATTTTAATAAAGAGGGGTGGACTGTTAGCTTGAAAGAGGATCTAATCATTGATCATGTCTTCTTTGAAAAACTCTATGGAGGGTTTCAAAGAATAAAAAATGGATTCAATAGTATGCACTTTGATTGGTTGAGGCTCATGAGAATATGGTTTCTTTTCTAAAGGAGATGGCTCTTTAGTTTATTGAAGATGTTGCATGAGGAACTTATGATGATAATGATAGGTATGAACTAAATCCAAGAGAGGAATTTTGCAAGGCATAGAGTTGAGTTCTTCTAAGAAGTTCCAATGGGTTTTGGAAGAAGAAGCACCAGTACAAGGCATAAAATTTAAAATAGGTTTAGGAAGAAGAGAAGTGGTTGGAGGTTCAGAGGGAGGAGATGGTTCCTCATTAGTTTCTGAAGCTAAGTGAGTATTAGTAGTATCTTTGAGAATTTTTTCTTCCAAAGATGGTTTTTTAGGTTTGGTGATGGGATCTTTGTGGGTTGGTTTATGTCGATAATTAAACTTAGTTATATTTACATATTAGAAATTTGTGTAATATTGGTAATAATCAACGTCATTTACATAAATATTTTTATTGGTTTGTTGAGTGTTAGATGTGGATAAATATTTTTTGTTTTTATAAGAAGAAACTTTAGAATCTTGTTTATTTTGATAAACACTAAAGTAATCTTGATGATGGATTTGAATCATAGCTTCATGATTGAATGAATTATCAAGCATAAAGGAAATATCAAATTTTGTAAGCCCTCTACATGTTTCATAGGAATGACCTATGTCAGTGTGTAAACAAAAAAAAATGATTAGGTTCATATCATTTAGGGGGATTATTGGGGTAAGTGAATGGTATAGAGGGTGTTAAAAATTGTCTCATTTGTTGCACAATTAATGGTGTATGAGAAAGTTGGGGATTGTTGTCTTTGGCTACTCCTAGTTTTGGTTGAGGAGGATTGATAGTTATTGCATTAGTTAAATGTTGAAAATATCCTTTAATGATCTTTTTATTAGGTTCAAACTATTTCATTAAGAACTTTTGACACTTACCTTGGTCAACAGCTTCGTTTAACATTTGGGGAACAAAAGTTTGAACCTTGTATTAGAGTAAAGGTGTAAATGTTGTTATAAAGACTTTAAATAATTTTTCATTAGTCATGTTGTGATTGGCCTTGTGATCCCAAGATTTCCATCATTTGATAAAATCATGAATTGATTCAATGGGAGATTATTTAGAATTGATGAAATGACTAAGGCAATTTTTAGAAAGATCATTATGTTGAAAATTTTTAACTATAAGATTGACTAAATCCTCTAGTTTCCATATAGAATGTTGGGGAAATTAGTTGCACCATTATAATACACCACCAATTAAAGTTTTAACTAAAATTTTGGTTGTGGAAAAAGTATTGGCTTAGATCCACTCCTTGTAAAGATTATTGAATGTCATAAGAAAAGATGCATGGTCTTTAGTCCCATCATATTTAATAGTTAGATATATATTAACAATATTAATAGAGATAATGAAAGGGGATAAAGGATCATATTTGATGTGTTGAATCATCTTATTTTTTATGATAAGTTGTGGGATGGAATTCCCCGCAACATCTATAAGAGGTAGAGGAATAAAGTTGTGGGATGGCATTCCCCGCAACATCTATAAGAGGTAGAGGAGTAAATTTTTGATTATTTTAAGGGAGAAGAATGGGATATTGATTAGCCATGTTGATCAAATGATGTTGTAGTTACATAATTTAATAGGTTTTATATGTTTGCATTATGTTCATTTGCTACACTATCTACACAAGAATCTAAGTGGAATCAATTGGTGGGTTGGTATTTGTCATAGGATTTCTCAAATTGGTATTAGGGGGAAGGTTTCTATGTGGTAGATTGCCTATGGGATTATTGGATAGACTTGTGTCAATTACCCTCAAGTTATGGTGAGATGTTTGAATATGGGAATTATCTTGATAGGTATGAAAAGGATTTGGTCCACCTATCTTATCTTGTGGATTGATTTAATCCATGTTGTAATCTAAATATGAGGGAGGTGAAAAGGTAATTTAAGAGTGAGTATCCTCTCATGTTGTAATATAAATATGAGGGAGGTGAAAAGGTATTTCAAGAGTGAGTATCCTCTTGGGAAATAAAGATAGGAAGAAAAGAGCACACCATATAGTGCTAAATGGATTCAAGTTGGCCAAAAAGATTATGATATGGGATTTCATGATGCTTGAATAAAAAATATAAGATTATGAAACAAGAATGAAAAATAGGGGTATATTTGGACAGATAGAGAACAATATTAGCCAACAAGAGCAAAGTCAACTAGGTTGATAGAGTATGTGAAGAAAATTCATAGAATAGGAAGAAAAGAGAACATAGTTTGACTTTGGTATAATGTGTCTCATAATTGATGAGGCCATAACTAATGTAGTAGATAGCATAATATCTTCTTATATCATCTTGTTGGGTAAGCATTTCCCTAACTAAAATTGGTATGGAAGAAGTATATAGAATCAAAGGTTTGTCATTGGAAGGAGGATGAAGTGTGGGTGGGTGAAGTAAAGACTCTTTCATGTTATCAAAGGTTTTTTGACATGGATTCATCCATTCTAAATTAGTACCTTTCTTGAGAAGGGAATTGATGGAGTGAATTCAATACGCCATTTTGGGGATAAATCATCTAATTGACCCAAGTTTGCCTAAATAAGTATGAATGTCAGGAATAGAATGAAGAATGGACATGTTGATGATAGCACTAGTTTTGGTAGGATCAATGTCAACGCCATGGAGAGAGACTAATAATCCTAAAAAACTTATAGATGTGACTCTAAAGACACATTTTTAAACATTAAGTCTAACTTTATATTTAAGAAGATGGTCAAAGATGATAGCGAGATAAGAAAGATGATTCTTACAATGTTTAGATTTAGTAATAAGATCATCCACATAGGTTTCAACAATTTTATGAATGAGATCATGAAAAATTTGAGTCATTACACATTGATAAGTGGATCCAACATTATTTATGTTGAAGGGAATTTTGACATAGCAATAGGTGCCCCATTCTATGGTGAAAGTAGTTTTATGTTGGTCCTCAAGGGTGATATGAATCTGATTGTATCCTGAGAAGCCATCCATAAGAGATAACATTTCATAACCAATCATGAAATTGATGATGGCATCTATTGAAGGTAAAGGAAATTTGTCCTTGGGAGAAGCAAGATTAAGATTGTGGAAATCAATACAAATTCAAATGAACATAGTGAATCTATTTTGAATGGGGAAAATGTTGGAAACCCATTTAGAATAATCCATTGGTTTGATAAATTTAGCATCAAGTAATTTGATGATTTCCTTATGACATAAAATTTAAACTTAAGGAAGAAATTTTCTTTGATTTTGATGCACATGCTTGGCATCAAGATAAGTAATGATGTTATTTACTATAATGCTAAGGTCAATGTCAGGCATGTCCTCATAGGACTAGGTGAAAGCCTCATGATATTTATCAATTAATAAGATAAAATTGTCATGTTTAGAAGGTGAGAGTTCTCAAGAAACTATAATTGGTTGAGGACAAGATGGATTACCATATTTGATATGAGCAGTTTATTCAATGAGCATGGAATTTTCATCTTGAAAGTGGTATGGTGCATTGGGTAAGGCATAAATTAGATTCACTTTAGGATCAATACTAGTGACAAAATTATTAAAGCAAGGAATTTTAGTTTTAAATTTCCCAAGTTTATGATGTTGCTTAAGAAGTTGAGGTTTTATGGCATAAAGTAACTAAAGGATAACTTCATCATTAGGCAAGGTAGGAAGAGGACCATAATAATCAAAATCTAATTCAATATCTAAAATTTTATTTCCATGGTTATCATACTCAGAATGAATTTGATAGACATCAATTGCCTTAGGCATAAAGTAACTAAAGGATAACTTCATCATTAGGCAAGGTAGGAAGAGGACCATAATAATCAACATCTAATTCAATATCTAAAATTTTATTTCCATGGTTATCATACTCAGAATGAATTTGATAGACATCAATTGCCTTAGCATCTAGTGTAATTTTGAAAGTAAAAGAGGATGGAACATAAGAGATTGGTGTGTCAGTGGATTTGGTGATAGGAGAAGGATTAGATGTAATGATTGGATTAAAATTAGGTAGAGAATATGTAAGAGATTCCATAAGTTTGGAAGGTTTAAATTTTTTAAACACCCAAGGAGTATTAGTAAAAGGATAATTGGTAGGAGGCACATGACCCTCAGGATCTAAGGTATGACCCACATAAATGGTATGAACATCCTGATTGAAAGTATGAATTTGGGCTAATGTTTTATGATAATTCTAGACATCTAAGTCTCTATATTAATCTTGGGTCATGATATATTTGTCATCATATGTTGGAGAAATTATACATGCTTGAGAATCAGGGGGAGTTTAAAAAAGTGAAATCCCAATATTATTGAATGTATAAGGAGACATAATGAAAGGATATTGAAATAATTAAGCCACTCCAAAATAATTTCTAGTGAAGGCATATTCTGGTAAAGATGGTTCCCGAGCATTCCATAGAGGGGGAAAATCAGTAATCTCATCAATAAGAGGAATAGTACGGTCCCTAGGTAATAGAGAAGGAGGAAGCCATTGTGAAATGTATGGAGGTAACTTGGTAGTATTACAAGTATGTTGTAAATCATTAGTCTCATCATCATTAGAATCTACAAGAGTAACTTATCAATCAAGATTCATGTTGATGAACTCAGGTAAAAGAGCACTGTTAATATTATGAATTATAGAAATATGATATTGAGGTTTAAGATTAGGAGCTAGATGCTCCATGGATTAGGGTCAAATTCATGCTTATACTATTTTCCATTATGTAATAATTTAATAAATTGACTACTAGAAGAAGCAATGGCCTTCATTTGATGATTCCATGGATAACCAAGAAAGATATTGTAAGATAAAGGGAGATCAAGGACCATAAACTTGGTTTGAATGAATTTAGGTCTTATGGTTAATGGAAGCCAAATACAACCAAGTGGCTTTTTATTTATCTGATCAAAACCATGAAAAGTAAGGTGGGTTTGTTTAAGATGATCCTTGTTATAACCAAGTTGTTGCATAAGCCATAAGGATGTGAAATTAATTCTAGAACCTTCATAAACTAAAACTTTTTGAATAAGGGTGGTATTAATGGCTACTTTGATAAAGAGTGACAGATTATCAACAGGAAAAAGAATTTCATAATTGATCATGTCCTCTTCAAGGAATTCAATAGAGGCCTTGGTAGAAGGACACATAGTTTCAATGGTATTGACATTAGTAGGTTGAGAATCAATATAAGGTGGTTATTCATATATGGAGGATGGATCTTAAATTTATTAAAGTTGTTGCATAAGGAATTTATGATGATAGGGTGAAGTATGAACCAACTCCATAAGAAGAATATTTCAAGGCATATAGTTGAGTTCTTCAAGAAAATTCCAATGTGATTTAGAAGAACTAGCATGAGGTTTAGAAGGTATATTAGTTTTGGAAGGTATAAATGTGGTTGGAAGATCAAAAGGAGGAAGTTTTACTTATGAATCAACATTAGTGGTGGTAGTATCTTTAAGAAGTTATTCTTCTAAAGATGGATTTTTAGGCTTGGTAATGGGATCTTTGTGAGCTAGTTTATGACAATAATTGACCTTAGTAGTGTTGACATATTGAGAGTTGTTATAATATTGGTCATAATCAACATTGGCACAAATATACTTGAAATTTGCTTGATTATTTGAATAATATTTTTGGTTATTAGAGGTAGAAGCTTTAAAAGTTTGTCATTTTGGGAAGTAGTAGTGTATTATTGACAACAAAGATTAATCATAGCTTTGTTATTTAATGAATCACCAAGCATATAGGAGACAAAAAAATTATTGAGAGATCTATAAGATTCATGAAAATGCCTAATGTTGGCATGGAACTAGAAAAATAGATTTGGGTCATACTATTTAAGAGAAGCATTGGGATAGATGAAAGGTTTTGAGGGAAATAAAAATTGTTTCATTTACTGAACTAAGAGAGGTGTATGAGAAGGTGAAGGAATATCAGTTTTGGAAACTCCTTGTTTGGTTTGTGGATCATTACTAGTGATAGAATCATATGTTTGAAAATATCCTTTAGGAAGTTTAGGATTAGGTTTGAATTGATTCATGAGAAAGTATTGAATTTTAGCTTGATCAAGAACTTCATTTAGTGTTTGGGGAGTAAAGGTTCGAACCTTATATTTAAGAGTGGTATTTAAAGCTGTGATAAAGAATTTAAATAGATTATCATTAGTCATGTTATGGTCAAATTTATGAGCTAAATATTTCCTTCTTTTGATAAATTCATGAGTTGATTCAGTGGGAGATTTTTAAGCATTGATGAAGTGGCTAAGATAATTTTTAGGAAGATCATTGTGTTGAAACTCTTTAACTAAAGGATTAAACAAATATTTAATTTGCCAAATAGAATGTTGGGGAAGTTTATTATACCATTCTAATACATCACTAGTGAAAGTTTTGACTAGGAATTTTGTCATGTCCCATTTTCAGGTGACATCTTTAGACTTGATGATTATCCTATTATGCGACCTTCGTAAGCTGATAGGATGGATAGAGGGTCATGATGGAGCTTGGCTTGGCTTCGATTAGCATAATTCCTATAGTTGGCTTTCATTCGGGTTCTTTCGGACATGATTTTCCTGAGCTCATATTATTTAGGGACTTCTGACACGCAGCGGAGCACCCTTGTTTTAGTATGGTCATGTGCAAAATCACTCCCTAATTCACCAGCTTCAGTCGGTTCGAGGATTCGATATGTATTGAGGGAGATATTAATATTTGATTGATTTAATCAAATATTAATTATTTGGCCTATTTTTAATTAAGAAACCCTAATTCTAATTTAAGAAACCCTAATTAGTGCAAGCACATCTTTTTGAGGGTATAAGGGTTTCTCATGGGGAGAGAGTTGGAATTATTGATGAATGATTATTGATTTTGATATTGAAGAATTCTTCTATGAAGACTGAGCCAAGGGTTCTAGGATTCCATTTTGCATTGGAGAACGTCCACTCTTCAGTGTGTGTGATTCAGAGGCTATGAAATATCAGTTGATCTATTGCCGATTTGAGAGATAGCTTCATACAGAAGTTATCACAGAGGTTTACAGATTTGAGAGGTAACTTCATACATAAGTTGTCACAGAGCTTTCCAGGTATTTATTTTATTAGGTTTTTGATTCAATAAGTTATACAGATAGAGATCTTCTATATTAGAGTCATATATCTTGAGATTAGGGGTCCAAAAAATAGGGTGTGTTATATTGGCGGCTGTATGAAGTCTGTACAGATCCGTACAGATCCGCACAGAGACCGACATCGGTAGGCAGAGGCCGACAGAGACCAATATCAGCTGACTATAGACCGACTTTGATAGAATAGCTGACCAACATCGACTGGTATCGGTAGCATATCGACCGACGATGGCATAATAACCGACGTCAGTGACTGTGTGTTGACACAGTGACCCGAGCAGTTCCAAATTCAGGGTTTATTTCCAAATTTGTAAAAGCCCAAGTTTTCAAGACCGTATTTGAATATTCTTTTATATGCATGATAGAGGACATCTATTGTAATAGTCTGAGAAAATAAATAAGAGATTATACTATGATTTATTTATTTATTTGAATTTATCTTGCAAAAAATCACAATTTGTTCTTATTTCATACAAAAATTTAGAATACACAGAAAAGCAATTAAGAGCTTTTGTCTTTCTAGAGTCCCTATTGGTTGGGGATATTATAGTGGTATCAGAGCTTTTGTCTTGCTATATTCCCTATTGGACAGGGGATATTACAGTGGTATCAGAGCTTTTGTCTTGCTATATTCCCTATTGGACATGGGATATTACAGTGGTATTAGAGCTTTTGTCTTGCTATATTCCCTATTGGACAGGGGATATTATAGTAGTATCAGAGCCAAATTCCTACCATCTTATTGGGTAGTTTGGGCAAACCAGAGCCAAATTCCTGCCATCTTGTTGGGAATTTTGGGTAGACCAGAGCCAAATTCTTGCCAACTTGTTGGGTAGTTTGGGTAGATTGGTCATTGCATAAGCGAAGTAATCATGGGCATTTCAAGTACTCATAAATAGTGGGACACTCTTATGACAGTGAATGAGGAGTGGGAGTTATTATCACCTCAGGTTCGGGAGAGGTTGTCTTTTGATCACTTTGTTAAGCTAAGAAGAGAGCACTATAGATCAGTTAGATGGGGCACAACATGTCCCATGATTGTTATGAGATAGGAGATAGTGAAGATGAGGATGTCATGTCCCCTTTTTTGTGGACATTGACAGGCTTGATGATTATCCTATTATGCGACCTTCGTAGGCTGATTGGATGGATAGAGGGTCATGATGGAGATTGGCTTGGCTTTGATTTACAGAATTCCTATAGTTGGCTCTCATTCTGGTTATTTCAGACACATTAGGCCTAAGCTCCTATTATTTAGGGATATTTGACATACAACGGAGCACCCTTGTTTTGATATGGTCATGTGCAGAATCACTCCCTGGTTCACCAGCTTCAGACGGTTCGAGGATCCGACATGTATTGAGGGAGATATTAATATTTGATTTATTTAATCAAATATTAATTATTTGGTCTAATTTTAAATTAGATATTAATTAATTATTAATTAATTAATTATTATCTCTAATTTAAAATTAGATATTAATTAATTATTAATTATTAATTAATTGGTCTAATTTTAAGACCCAAATTCTAATTTAAGAAGCCCAAGTTCTAATTTGAGGAATTCTAATTTTAGAAGCCCAAGTTCTAATTTGAGGAAATCTAATTTTAGCAAGCACACCTTTGGAAGGGTATAAGAGTTTCTCATGGGAGAGAGTTTGAGATTATGAATTGATTATTGATTATTGAAATTGAAGAAATTCTTCTGTGAAGACTGAGCCAAGGGTTCCAGGATTCCATCTGCAGTGGAGAACGTCAACTCTTCATTGTGTGCAATTCAGAGGCTATGAAATATCAGCTGATCTATTGCCAAATTGAGAGATAGCTTCATACAGAAGTTATCACAGAGGTTTAAAGATTTGAGAGATAATTTCACACAGAAGTTATCATAGTATTTCAGGGATTTTGAGAGATAACTTCACTCAGAAGTTATCACAATATTACAGAGACTCAATTGTGTAATCATCCAGAAGAACAAGTGATGAGATCTTTGATTTGTTATTGAGAGATTATATTGTGATTTGTTTATGCATATGTGAATCTATTTTGCAAAATTGTATCTTGTTCAGAGCTTTTGACGTTTTATATATTCCCTATTAGAATGGGACATCACAGTGGTATCAGAGCATTTGTAGGTAAAAAGGAGCCCCTAAGTAAGGGACATTACAGTGGTATCAGAGCCAATGTCTTGCCATCCTGTCAGGTAGTTTGGGCAGATTGAATCAGAAAAGTATCATGATGCCTTCATATACTCAGAAATAGTGGGACAATGATATGAAGAAGCTGGAACATAGTTTGAAGTAGTTGGATGAAACCCAGAGGAGGATGAATGAAATTATTTCATACCCTACATCCAAAGACAAATCCACACAGTATATGACAACAAAGGATGAGTGGAAGTTATTAACTCCACGAGCTCAGGGGAGGTTGTCTTTTGATCACTTTGTTAAGCTGAGAAGAGACCACTACAGATCACTTAGACAAGAGCGTAGTATGTCCCATGATTATCATGATTATTATGAGATGGAGGATAGTGAAGATGAGGACGAGTCTGATGCTTGCACTCAGAGTGTAGAGGTGTGTTCAGATGTTAGTGCACTGATGGTTGATGATCTCTCAGTTATGATAGAGATTGTAGAAGATTCCCCAGATCTGATTATTGCAGATGATACTCAGGAGGATGCAGTGGACAGTTTTGAGGACTTAGTTTCACCAGCTGTTTCTCTCAGTATGGAGGAGTTAGACAGTGATGCTACAGTTGTTGATACTCCGTATGTTGATATGAGCTATGGAGTTGATTCACAGAGTATGGATGGTAGTACTCCAGAGATCAATGATTTTGAGTCTACTCTTTTGGACCATGCATCAGAGGAGGATTGTAGGAGACAGTCTAGCCAGTGCCACCATGTGTCTAGTTAGTTGAGAGTTAGTGAGTGAGACATTGCTACCGCTTGCAAGCATTTCGATGATGCTCATCAGTTATTAGTAGTTTATGGATGGGGTTCTCCTACTAGCATCGAGCAGGGAGGCAGTTATTTATCCTTGATAGAGATCCACTCTTTATGGGAGGCTATCTAGATTCTGAGATAGGATTATATGCAGTTGGTAGCTGACAGAGATTATCTTATGGAGTGGGGTAGCACAACATATGATGCATTGTTGGTCGAGGAAGATAAGGTGAGTGAGCTTACTCAGCAATTAGAGGTGACTTCTGAGATTCTTGAGAGTACGCAATTGGCTTATGAGGAGTCACAGTTTCATTTGGCTAAGGTGACCATGGAGCTAGAGCATTTGAGGTCTTCACCAGCTCTGGACCCAGATCATTCATATATTGAGGTGGTTGGTGATGAGTACGTTCCTACAGTTGTTGCTGAGGAACATGTTGTTGAGGCTAACACACATGTTCAGGATTTGGGAGTACCTGGTCCTGATGAGTTTGGGATGCCAGTGGAGTTGAGTCTCCAGATTGATTCTTCTCACACAGATGACATTGTGGTACAGTTGGTTGTGTCACCTTTATAGAGGGATCAGTTGTGGTGTGCGGGGGAGTATGTTGATGCTTCCTCATATAATTTTTACTGCACTCAATCATTCATGGAGTATTTGCTAGATAGTGCAGGTGTTCATCTGGATTTGCATAGGGTGACAGAAGGTGTTCTCATCCAAGGTACTGGTGCTATTAGCAGATTGGGTGGGGAGATTATAGGGATCCTATCTACTATGCTACCTCACAAGGATTTTGAGGTGGGGTATGCTCATTATTCTTCTTTTGACCTAGAGAGAGAAGATTTGATTTCACATAGGTGTAGATCGGCTCCAGTTTCTTACCATCCATTATGGGATGGATTGGCACCATCTCTTGTAGATGGAATTGGCAGTTTGAGTTGTCCATTCTACTTGGGTTATGATGCTTCGAGAGTTTGGTTCTCATGTGTTCTTGACTATGGCAGTTGTGCTCTTAGAGTTTGGTTGAGTTGCATTCACCAATTTGATTATGGGTTTCTCTTTGTTCTACTTCTGATGATATTCCAGGTACTTGCATTGATTTACAATAGTGCAGAGCATAATTACATTTGGGATCTAGGTGGATCAAGTGGTTCATTGTTCCGAGATTGCTTAGGGACAAGCAATTTTTGGAGGGGCGGATTGTCATGTCCCCTTTTTCATGGACATTGACAGGCTTGATGATTAGCCTATTATGCGACCTTCGTAGGTTGATTGGATGGATAGAGGGTCATGATGGAGATTGGTTTGGCTTTGATTTACAGAATTCCTATAGTTGGCTCTCATTCAGGTTATTTCAGACACATTGGGCCTGAGCTCCTATTATTTAGGGATATTTGACATACAATGGATCACCCTTGTTTTGATATGGTCATGTGCAGAATCACTCCCTGGTTCACTAGCTTCAGACGGTTCGAGGATCTGACATGTATTGAGGGAGATATTAATATTTGATTGATTTAATCAAATATTAATTATTTGGTCTAATTTTAAATTAGATATTAATTAATTATTAATTAATTAATTAATTATTATCTCTAATTTAAAATTAGATATTAATTAATTATTAATTATTAATTAATTGGTCTAATTTTAAGACCCAAATTCTAATTTAAGAAGCCCAAGTTCTAATTTGAGGAATTCTAATTTTAGAAGCCCAAGTTCTAATTTGAGGAAATCTAATTTTAGCAAGCACACCTTTGGAAGGGTATAAGAGTTTCTCATGGGAGAGAGTTTGAGATTATGAATTGATTATTGATTATTGAAATTGAAGAAATTCTTCTGTGAAGACTGAGCCAAGGGTTCCAGGATTCCATCTGCAGTGGAGAACGTCAACTCTTCATTGTGTGCGATTCAGAGGCTGTGAAATATCAGCTGATCTATTGCCAAATTGAGAGATAGCTTCATACAGAAGTTATCACAGAGGTTTACAAATTTGAGAGATAATTTCACACAGAAGTTATCATAGTATTTCAGGGATTTTGAGAGATAACTTCACTCAAAAGTTATCACAGTATTACAGAGACTCAATTGTGTAATCGTCCAGAAGAACAAGTGATGAGATCTTTGATTTGTTATTGAGAGATTATATTGTGATTTGTTTATGCATATGTGAATCTATTCTGCAAAATTGTATCTTGTTCAGAGCTTTTGATGTTTTATATATTCCCTATTAGAATGGGACATCACAGTGGTATCAGAGCATTTGTAGGTAAAAAGGAGCCCCTAAGTAAGGGACATTACAGTGGTATCAGAGCCAATGTCTTGCCATCCTGTCGGGTAGTTTGGGTAGATTGAATCAGCAAAGTATCATGATGCCTTCATATACTTAGAAATAGTGGGACAATGATATGAAGAAGCTGGAACATAGTTTGAAGCAGTTGGATGAAACCCAGAGGAGGATGAATGAAATTATTTCATACCCTACATCTAAAGACAAATCCACATAGTATATGATAGCAAAGGATGAGTGGATGTTATTAACTCCACGAGCTCAGGGGAGGTTGTCTTTTGATCACTTTGTTAAGCTGAGAAGAGACCACTACAGATCACTTAGACAAGAGCGCAGCATGTCCCATGATTATTATGATTATTATGAGATAGAGGATAGTGAAGATGAGGACGAGTCTGATGCTTGCACTCAGAGTGTAGAGGTGTGTTCAGATGTTAGTGCACTGATGGTTGATGATCTCTTAGTTATGATAGAGATTGTAGAAGATTCCCAAGATCCGATTATTGCAGATGATACTCAGGAGGATGCAGTGGACAGTTTTGAGGACTTAGTTTCACCAGCTGTTTCTCTCAGTATGGAGGAGTTAGACAGTGATGCTACAGTTGTTGATACTCCGTATGTTGATATGAGCTATGGAGTTGATTCACAGAGTATGGATGGTAGTACTCCAGAGATCAATGATTTTGAGTCTACTCTTTTGGACCATGCATCAGAGGAGGATTGTAGGAGACAGTCTAGCCAGTGCCACCATGTGTCTAGTCAGTTGAGAGTTAGTGAGCGAGACATTGCTACCACTTGCAAGCATTTCGATGATGCTCGTCAGTTGTTAGTAGTTTATGGATGGGGTTCTCCTACTAGCATCGAGCAGGGAGGCAGTTATTTATCCTTGATAGAGATCCACTCTTTATGGGAGGCTATCCAGATTCTGAGATAGGATTATATGCAGTTGGTAGCTGACTAAGATTATCTTATGGAGTGGGGTAGCACAACATATGATGCATTGTTGGTCGAGGAAGATAAGGTGAGTGATCTTACTCAGCAACTAGAGGTGACTTCTGAGATTCTTGAGAGTACGCAATTGGCTTATGAGGAGTCACAGTTTCATTTGGCTAAGGTGACCATGGAGCTAGAGCATTTGAGGTCTTCACCAGCTCTAGACCCAGATCATTCATATATTGAGGTGGTTGGTGATGAGTACGTTCCTACAGTTGTTGCTGAGGAACATGTTGTTGAGGCTAACACACATGTTCAGGATTTGGGAGTACCTGGTCCTGATGAGTTTGGGATGCCAGTGGAGTTGAGTCTCCAGATTGATTCTTCTCACACAGATGACAGTGTGGTACAGTTGGTTGTGTCGCCTTTATAGAGGGATCAGTTGTGGTGTGCGGGGGAGTATGTTGATGCTTCCTCATATAATTTTTACTACACTAAATCATTCATGGAGTATTTTCTAGATAGTGCAGGTGTTCATCTGGATTTGCATAGGGTGACAGAAGGTGTTCTCATCCAAGGTACTGGTGCTATTAGCAAATTCGGGGGGGAGATTATAGGGATCCTATCTACTATGCTACCTCACAAGGATTTTGAGTTGGGGTATGCTCATTATTCTTCTTTTGACCTAGAGAGAGAAGATTTGATTTCACATAGGTGTAGATCGGCTCCAGTTTCTTACCATCCATTATGGGATGGATTGGCACCATCTCTTGCAGATGGAATTGGCAGTTTGAGTTGTCCATTCTACTTGGGTTATGATGCTTCGAGAGTTTGGTTCTCATGTGTTCCTGACTATGGCAGTTGTGCTCTTAGAGTTTGGTTGAGTTGCATTCACCAATTTGATTATGGGTTTCTCTTTGTTCTACTTCTGATGATATTCCAGGTACTTGCATTGATTTACAATAGTGCAGAGCATAATTACATTTGGGATCCAGGTGGATCAAGTGGTTCATTGTTCCGAGATTGCTTGGGGACAAGCAATTTTTGGAGGGGCGGATTGTCATGTCCCCTTTTTCATGGACATTGACAGGCTTGATGATTAGCCTATTATGCGACCTTCGTAGGTTGATTGGATGGATAGAGGGTCATGATGGAGATTGGCTTGGCTTTGATTTACAGAATTCCTATAGTTGGCTCTCATTCAGGGTATTTCAGACACATTGGGCCTGAGCTCCTATTATTTAGGGATATTTGACATACAATGGATCACCCTTGTTTTGATATGGTCATGTGCAAAATCACTCCCTGGTTCACTAGCTTCAGACGGTTCGAGGATCTGACATGTATTGAGGGAGATATTAATATTTGATTGATTTAATCAAATATTAATTATTTGGTCTAATTTTAAATTAGATATTAATTAATTATTAATTAATTAATTAATTATTATCTCTAATTTAAAATTAGATATTAATTAATTATTAATTATTAATTAATTGGTCTAATTTTAAGACCCAAATTCTAATTTAAGAAGCCCAAGTTCTAATTTGAGGAATTCTAATTTTAGAAGCCCAAGTTCTAATTTGAGGAAATCTAATTTTAGCAAGCACACCTTTGGAAGGGTATAAGAGTTTCTCATGGGAGAGAGTTTGAGATTATGAATTGATTATTGATTATTGAAATTGAAGAAATTCTTCTGTGAAGACTGAGCCAAGGGTTCCAAGATTCCATCTGCAGTGGAGAACGTCAACTCTTCATTGTGTGCGATTCAGAGGCTGTGAAATATCAGCTGATCTATTGCCAAATTGAGATATAGCTTCATACAGAAGTTATCACAGAGGTTTACAGATTTGAGAGATAATTTCACACAGAAGTTATCATAGTATTTCAGAGATTTTGAGAGATAACTTCACTCAGAAGTTATCACAGTATTACAGAGACTCAATTGTGTAATCGTCCAGAAGAACAAGTGATGAGATCTTTGATTTGTTATTGAGAGATTATATTGTGATTTATTTATGCATATGTGAATCTATTCTGCAAAATTGTATCTTGTTCAGAGCTTTTGACGTTTTATATATTCCCTATTAGAATGGGACATCACAGTGGTATCAGAGCATTTGTAGGTAAAAAGGAGCCCCTAAGTAAGGGACATTACAGTGGTATCAGAGCCAATGTCTTGCCATCCTGTCGGGTAGTTTGGGTAGATTGAATCAGCAAAGTATCATGATGCCTTCATATACTTAGAAATAGTGGGACAATGATATGAAGAAGCTGGAACACAGTTTGAAGCAGTTGGATGAAACCCAGAGGAGGATGAATGAAATTATTTCATACCCTACATCCAAAGACAAATCCACACAGTATATGACAGCAAAGGATGAGTGGAAGTTATTAACTCCACGAGCTCAGGGGAGGTTGTCTTTTGATCACTTTGTTAAGCTGAGAAGAGACCACTACAGATCACTTAGACAAGAGCGCAGCATGTCCCATGATTATTATGATTATTATGAGATAGAGGATAGTGAAGATGAGGACGAGTCTGATGCTTGCACTCAGAGTGTAGAGGTGTGTTCAGATGTTAGTGCACTGATGGTTGATGATCTCTCAGTTATGATAGAGATTGTAGAAGATTCCCCAGATTCGATTATTGCAGATGATACTCAGGAGGATGCAGTGGACAATTTTGAGGACTTAGTTTCACCAGCTGTTTCTCTCAGTATGGAGGAGTTAGACAGTGATGCTACAGTTGTTGATACTCCGTATGTTGATATGAGCTATGGAGTTGATTCACAGAGTATGGATGGTAGTACTCCAGAGATCAATGATTTTGAGTCTACTCTTTTGGACCATGCATCAGAGGAGGATTGTAGGAGACAGTCTAGCCAGTGCCACCATGTGTCTAGTCAGTTGAGAGTTAGTGAGCGAGACATTGCTACCGCTTGCAAGCATTTTGATGATGCTCGTCAGTTGTTAGTAGTTTATGGATGGGGTTCTCCTACTAGCATCGAGCAGGGAGGCAGTTATTTATCCTTGATAGAGATCCACTCTTTATGGGAGGCTATCCAAATTCTGAGATAGGATTATATGCAGTTGGTAGCCGATAGAGATTATCTTATGGAGTGGGGTAGCACAACATATGATGCATTGTTGGTCGAGGAAGATAAGGTGAGTGAGCTTACTCAGCAACTAGAGGTGACTTCTGAGATTCTTGAGAGTACGCAATTGGCTTATGAGGAGTCACAGTTTCATTTGGCTAAGGTGACCATGGAGCTAGAGCATTTGAGGTCTTCACCAGCTCTAGACCCAGATCATTCATATATTGAGGTGGTTGGTGATGAGTACGTTCCTACAGTTGTTGCTGAGGAACATGTTGTTGAGGCTAACACACATGTTCAGCATTTGGGAGTACCTGGTCCTGATGAGTTTGGGATGCCAGTGGAGTTGAGTCTCTAGATTGATTCTTCTCACACAGATGACAGTGTGGTACAGTTGGTTGTGTCGCCTTTATAGAGGGATCAGTTGTGGTGTGCAGGGGAGTATGTTGATGCTTCCTCATATAATTTTTACTGCACTCAATCATTCATGGAGTATTTGCTAGATAGTGCAGGTGTTCATCTGGATTTGCATAGGGTGACAGAAGGTGTTCTCATCCAAGGTACTGGTGCTATTAGCAGATTGGGTGGGGAGATTATAGGGATCCTATCTACTATGCTACCTCACAAGGATTTTGAGGTGGGGTATGCTCATTATTCTTCTTTTGACCTAGAGAGAGAAGATTTGATTTCACATAGGTGTAGATCGGCTCCAGTTTCTTACCATCCATTATGGGATGGATTGGCACCATCTCTTGTAGATGGAATTGGCAGTTTGAGTTGTCCATTCTACTTGGGTTATGATGCTTCGAGAGTTTGGTTCTCATGTGTTCTTGACTATGGCAGTTGTGCTCTTAGAGTTTGGTTGAGTTGCATTCACCAATTTGATTATGGGTTTCTCTTTGTTCTACTTCTGATGATATTCCAGGTACTTGCATTGATTTACAATAGTGCAGAGCATAATTACATTTGGGATCCAGGTGGATCAAGTGGTTCATTGTTCCGAGATTGCTTGGGGATAAGCAATTTTTGGAGGGGCGGATTGTCATGTCCCCTTTTTCATGGACATTGACAGGCTTGATGATTAGCCTATTATGCGACCTTCGTAGGTTGATTGGATGGATAGAGGGTCATGATGGAGATTATCTTGGCTTTGATTTACAGAATTCCTATAGTTGGCTCTCATTCAGGTTATTTCAGACACATTGGGCCTGAGCTCCTATTATTTAGGGATATTTGACATACAATGGATCACCCTTTTTTTGATATGGTCATGTGCAGAATCACTCCCTGGTTCACTAGCTTCAGACGGTTCGAGGATCTGACATGTATTGAGGGAGATATTAATATTTGATTGATTTAATCAAATATTAATTATTTGGTCTAATTTTAAATTAGATATTAATTAATTATTAATTAATTAATTATTATCTCTAATTTAAAATTAGATATTAATTAATTATTAATTATTAATTAATTGGTCTAATTTTAAGACCCAAATTCTAATTTAAGAAGCCCAAGTTCTAATTTGAGGAATTCTAATTTTAGAAGCCCAAGTTCTAATTTGAGGAAATCTAATTTTAGCAAGCACACCTTTGGAAGGGTATAAGAGTTTCTCATGGGAGAGAGTTTGAGATTATGAATTGATTATTGATTATTGAAATTGAAGAAATTCTTCTGTGAAGACTGAGCCAAGGGTTCCAGGATTCCATCTGCAGTGGAGAACGTCAACTCTTCATTGTGTGTGATTCAGAGGCTGTGAAATATCAGCTGATCTATTGCCAAATTGAGAGATAGCTTCATACAGAAGTTATCACAGAGGTTTACAGATTTGAGAGATAATTTCACATAGAAGTTATCATAGTATTTCAGGGATTTTGAGAGATAACTTCACTCAGAAGTTATCACAGTATTACAGAGACTCAATTGTGTAATCGTCCAGAAGAACAAGTGATGAGATCTTTGATTTGTTATTGAGAGATTATATTGCGATTTGTTTATGCATATGTGAATCTATTCTACAAAATTGTATCTTGTTCAGATCTTTTGACGTTTTATATATTCCCTATTAGAATGGGACATCACAGTGGTATCAGAGCATTTGTAGGTAAAAAGGAGCCCCTAAGTAAGGGACATTACAGAGGATGAGTCTGATGCTTGCACTCAGAGTGGGGAGGTGTGCTTAGTTGTTAGTGCACTGAGGGTTGATGATCTCTCAGCTATGGTAGAGATTGTAGAAGAGTCCCAGGATTCGATTATTATAGATGACACTCAGGAGAATACAATGGATAGTTTTGAGGACTTAGTTTCACCTGTAGTTTCCTTCGATACAGAGGACTTAGATAGTGATGCTACAGTTGTTGATACTCTGTATGTTGATATGAGCTTTGGAGTTGATTCGCAGAGTATGGATGGTAGTATTACAAAGGTCAGTGATTTTGAGTCTACTCATTTAGACCATGCATCAGAGGAGGATTGTAGGAGACAATCTAGCCAGTGCCACCATGTGTCTAGTCAGCTGAGAGTTAGTGAGTGAGACATTGCTACCGCTTGCAAGCATTTCAATGTTGCTCATCATTTGTTAGCAGTTTATGGATGGGGTTCTCCTACTAGCATTGAGCAGGGAGGTAGTTATTTTTCCTTGATAGAGATCCACTCTTTATGGGAGGCTATCCAGATTTTGAGATAGGATTATATGCAGTTGGTAACCGATAGAGATTATCTTATGGAGTGGGGCAGCATAGCATATGATGCATTATTGGTCAAGGAAGATAAGGTAAGTGAGCTTACTTAGTAGCTCGAGGTGACTTCTGATATTCTTAAGAGTATGTAGTTGGCTTATGAGGAGTCACAGTTTCATTTGGCTGAGGTGACTGCAGAGTTGGAGCATTTGCGGTCTTCACCAGCGCCAGACCCAGTCCATTTGTATATTGAGATGATTGGTGGTGAGTACATTACTGTAGTGGTTGCTGAGGAACATGTTGTTGGATCTGACACACATGTTTAGGATTTGGGAGTACCTGGACCTGATGAGTTTGACATACTAGTGGAGTTGAGTTTCTAGATTGATTCTTCTCACACCGATGACAGTGTGGTACAGTTGGTCATGCCACCTTTACAGAGGGATCAGTTATGGGATGGATTGGCACCATCTTTTGTAAATGGAATTGGTAGTTTGAGTTTTCCATTCTACTTGGGTTATGATACTTCAAGAGTTTATTTCTCATGGGTTCCTGACTATTGTAGTTGTGCTCTTGGAGTTTGGTTGAGTTGTTTTCCACAGTTTGGTTATGGATTCCTCTTAGTTATATTTCAGAGGATATGGTAGGAGCTTGCATTGATTGTCATCAGTATAGATCATGAATATATTTGGGATCCAGGTGGATTGATTGGGTTTTTGTTTTGAGATTGCTTAGGGATAAGAAATTTTTAGGAGGGGTGGATTGTCATGTCCCCTTTTTAGGTGACATCTTCAGACTTGATGATTAGCCTATTATGCGACCTTCGTAGGCTGATAGGATGGATAGAGGGTCATGATGGAGCTTGGCTTGGCTTCGATTAGCAGAATTCCTATAGTTGGCTTTCATTCGAGTTCTTTCAGACACGATTTGCCTAAGCTCCTATTATTTAGGGACTTCTGACACACAGCAGAGCACCCTTGTTTTAGTATGGTCATGTGCAGAATCACTCCCTGATTCACCAACTTTAGTCGGTTCGAGGATCTGATATGTATTGAGGGAGATATTAATATTTGATTGATTTAATCAAATATTAATTATTTGGCCTATTTTTAATTAAGAAACCCTAATTCTAATTTAAGAAACCCTAATTAGGGCAAGCACATCTTTTTGAGGGTATAAGGGTTTCTCATGGGGAGAGAGTTGGAATTATTGATGAATGATTATTGATTTTGATATTGAAGAATTCTTCTATGAAGACTGAGCCAAGGGTTCTAGGATTCCATTTTGCATTGGATAACATCCACTCTTTAGTGTGTGCGATTCAGAGGCTATGAAATATCAGCTGATCTATTGCTGATTTGAGAGATAGCTTCATACAGAAGTTATCACAGAGGTTTACAAATTTGAGAGATAACTTCATATAGAAGTTATCACAGAGCTTTCCAGGTATTTATTTTATTAGGTTTTTGATTCAATAAGTTATACAGATAGAGATCTTCTGTATGAGAGTCATATATCTTGAGATCAGGGGTCCAACAAATAAGGTGTGTTATATTAGCGGTCGTACGAAGTCTGTACAGATCCGTACAGATCCACGTAGAGACCGACATCGGCAGGTAGAGGCTGATAGAGATCAACATCGGCTGACTATAGACCGACGTCGGTGACTATGTGTTGACACAGTGACCTGAGCAGTTTCAGATTCAGGGTTTATTTCTAGATTTGCAAAAGCCCAGGTTTTTAAGATCGTATTTGAATATTATTTTATATGCATGATAGAGGACATCTATTGTAATAGTCTGAGTGAATAAATAAGAGATTATACTGTGATTTATTTGTTTATTTTAATTTATCTTGCAAAAAATCACAATTTGTTCTTATTTCATACAAAAATTTAGAATACACAGAAAAGCAATTCAAAGCTTTTGTCTTTCTAGAGTCCCTATTGGTTGGGGATATTACAGTGGTATCAGAGCTTTTGTCTTGCTATATTCCCTATTGGACAGGGGATATTACAGTGGTATCAGAGCTTTTGTCTTGCTATATTCTTTATTGGACAGGGGATATTACAGTGGTATCAGAGCTTTTGTCTTGCTATATTCCCTATTGGACAGTGGATATTACAAATTTAGTAGTGGAAAAGGTATTATTTTAGATCCACTTTTTGTAAAGGTTGCCAAAGGATTTAAGAAATGAGGCATGGTCTTTAGTCCCATCATATTTGATAGTTGGAGATATGTTACCAATATCAATGGATATAATAAAGGGGAATAAAGGCTCAATTTCAAAGGTTTGAAGTATCTTGTTATTCATAATGGGTTGAAGAATAATATTACATGAGGCAACCCTGAGAGGTGGAGGAATATAATTAGGACTAGATTGAGGCTGAATAGTTAGAGGTTGATTAACCACATTAATTAAGTGTTGTCTAAATTACATCATTTGGTTGGTATTACAATTTTTCATAATGTTTATTTGTTGAATAACTTGGGCTAAAAGTTGAGTTGTATCAAGAGGTGGGTTGGTGTTCGTAGGGGTACTCCATAAATTGGTATTAGGGAGAGGATTGGAAGAAGATGGATTGCTAGTGAGATTATTGAGTAAACTTGTATCAATTACTCTCACATTAGTTTGAATATTTTGAGAAGTTTTGGTAAGTATAGAAAGGATTAGATTCATCAACTTCATTTTGAGGTGTTATTTTCACCATATTATATTTCATATATGAAGGAGGAGAAGAGGTACTCCAAGAGTGATGGTTCTCTTGGGAAGATAAAAGAGGGAGAAATGAACATCCCATATAGTATCTAAATGAATTTAGGCTATCTATGAAGATTTCAATAGGAGACTTCATTCTTACTGAAGAGAGATGAACAAAATGCAAAATTAGAGAAATAGGAAACTAGATTGACAAATAGAGAAGGTATAAAATAGTAAAAATTTGATTGGGTTGACCTATCACAAAGAAAAGGGCCAACAAATAGTGCATGGTTGACTAGGTTGATCCAGTATAGTGCATAGAGGCTAAAAAAGGTACAGGGTCAACTAGGTTAACCTAGCATAGTAGACAAGAAAGATGAGAAAGTTGATAATAAGTATGAATTTTATAGATAATATAATAAATTAATTACTAAAGGGAAACAAACAATAAATTGGATTAATGTTAGCTAATCCAATTTAGGCACACAATAGAAAATCTTACACTAACTCTGGCTAATGTAAGTTTTTGCACACATAATTGAGAAAAGAGTAAGAAATCAACTTGAAAATTAAAGAGCTAACTAATTGGTTAACCTAAATGTTTTATTAAATTATTAAGATATGATTTTTACTGTGATTGGAAGTTGGATATAAGAAAGGTACTAGATAGCAATATAAGGATGGTTTCAAGTTTTTTAGGTCTGAAAGGGACTATAGTGAAAATGATATACGTTTGGTATTATGTCTTACCCCATCACTTCACAAACCAAAATGATAAAGGTGTTGGGTTCTTAGCCAGAATATACCATTAACCATGCTTCATACTTGACTAGACCATCAGTTGGCTTCCTCCTTGGTGATGAAATCCAAGTAGGTTGGCCTTAGGTAGACAAAATTTTAAAGTGATTGTTTATGTTTTTATGATTTTATCATGTGTGCATAAAATATAAATAGTGAAACTAAGTGATTAATTAAAAATCCCTAATTAAACTATGTGAGCTACTCTAAGCATGCAAGCAATATAAAAAGAAATGTGTGAGCTAATTACTAGTAGATATAAAGTTAATTCTAATTTAAAACAAGGTATAGTGTTGACACTATATGAAAAAAATACATAATAGAGTCAACAAGGTCAAAATTTTACTATATAAGTAAGGTCTAAAAATGAACTAGGTTGGCAGGTTGATCCAGTTATTTCAAATAGTACACAAAACATAAAACTAGGTCGGTAGGGTCGATCCAATTGACTATGCAAAGCAGTTTTAAAGACTAAAAATTATGAAATAAAAGACAAAAAATAAAGAAATATATAGGTATAAATGAACCTTGGTGGATCATATATGCAATTAAGGAAGATTTTTGATGAAGAACCTTGGAGTATGTTGGCAAAACCTACAAACTAGGTGAAAAAGATTGATCAAGTTGTGTAAGACCCTATTATAGAGTGTTGAAAATGTATAGGGTCGACTGGTTTGACCTAGTAGGTTGAACTAGATGTCTGAAAGGCTAGAAACCTATGATGGGTTAACTAGGTCGATCTAGTTACATGTTCCTAGAAACTTATGCATAAAAGTTAGAAAATTAGGTCGATAGAGTCGATCTAATATGATTAAAATAATGACTAAAAGAATGAAAATAAGTGAAATAAATCTTGAAATGGTTAGTTTCACATTGAGTTCACCAAAATGTATGTAATCAAAAATGCATCATGTCTATAAATCAATCCTAGCTCAAAAAAGATAGAGCATAACTACACTTCTAATTGGGATACATTTTTAAGTAAGAGCATGACAAATATGGGGATCTACTAGACCTAATTAGGGGATCACTTATCACAACATATCATGATAAGAAGGGTTCTAAATCCTACAGTCTAACACAATTGTACAACAACCCTAATGGAGTCTTAAATTTTAAAACATTCACATATTCTAATAACAAGAAAGTAAATTTAATCTAGTGGGCACTAAAACTTGTGGCACAAAGTGGGGGTTAGAAATAATATAACAAACATGTATAGGGAACCTCAATTAAGGTAAGTATGAGTAACACCCTAATACATGAAATATATTATTATTAAAGCCAACATTTATACTACTTCTATCTACTAAAAGAGAGGAGAACAAACTTAGAATATACTTACCAGAATGTGAACTTGTCGAGACTCAATCTCTATCTTGGCTAATGGAGCTTTGCAAGAGGTTTTTGTGGTTTTTAAGGATAACTAAGAAATTCCAAAGCATCTAAGACTTATCCATAAGATTAGATTCTTAAAATAAGAAACCTAAGCTAAGTCTCCTCAAGTATAATGGTGGAAGAGTATATTGTGAAGAAGCACGAGTGAATAATAACTCTTGATTACACATGAAATAATGATGAAATTATCTTGTATTTATAGGTCTATCTTTCCATAAATCCTCCAAAAAATGTCAATTGTATAGGGTCAACCCAGTCGACCCAGTGTGTTTTTGGGAATAATTCACTAGGTCTAAGCTAGGTCGATCAAAAGGCTAACAAGCTAAGAAAGTGAAAAATACCCCTAAACTATATTGGGTTGACCCAGTCAACCTAGTACAACCAACTGACCAAAAAGGGTTTAAGATAAGAAAAGTAGGGATGGAAAGAGGAAAAGACTAGAGAAATATTCAAGGGAGGAGAAATAGCTTAGAGAATGGTTTTGGGAACTAGTTGGATTGGTAATAATGTGGCAAAAAGGGACAACATTCAAGCAAACATCTAAAGTGTTTCTTTAAGCACCCAAAACAAATATTCTTAATCTTTTTTAAGCATTTAAAAAGACTATATTAATCTTTTTTAGATATTTTTCAAGTTGGAACTATAAGGGAAAATTAAAAAAATTATTTACCCTTGAAGTACTTTTTCAAATGAGACAAACAAGTTTACAAAAAGCTCTTGGATTTCAAATAATTCAATCCCACTACTCCATAGTGAAATCCCGCTACTCTGCGAAACTATGACTCAGATAGGCAATATCACTACTTGGGTTAGTTTAACAAAAATCAAAATATTGTTATTTGGAATAATATCCCACTATTTAGGTTAACAATCCTTCCATTTGGGTTTGACAATCCTACCATTCAAGTTTGACAATCCCACTACTAACTAGTAGTGGGGTTACAATATCACTACTTGTGAGTAGTGAGGTTACAATACCACTACTTAAAATTTATGGTGTCGTTGCCTAACCTATAATAGCTTATTAATAATACCATGACTCAGTTAAGCAATTGTATAACTCAGATAGGCAATATTGTGAGTGTGTGAGTTGTGGGATTGTAGATCAGAAGATAAAACCATGACTTATAGTAGCAAAATTGTGACTTCTAGAAAAATGGATTTTTTCTCAAATTTTCACCTTATTTTCTTCCACACTCCAAGATCCTATATGATAATGGTTATTAGGTTGCTTATAGGTTCTATTTGACTAAATTTGTGATGCTAGGTCCCATCAGGTGTGCCATTAGTGAACATAGGATTGTAATAAGGGAAGATTAGTATGGTGTTCGTGAATAAAAACAAATCCAAATAAACACACTAATGCTAACACCTTAAGACTATATCAAGGGAGATCATGGTGAAGAATAAAAATGAATAAATCATAACAAAAATGCAAGAAACTTACCTTTATTACCTTCCATGATGCTTCAAAAGTCTTCTTCAATTGGCTTACTTAGATTGTGCCTAAGAGATCTTCATCAATGGAGTATGGCTACCTTCATCTCCTCTTGGAACCATTTGCTTAGCTTGTGATGTCTTTAGATCAATATTTGGGCATAACAACATTACATAAAGATGTGTCTTGAATCTATTTGGGAATAGTAACTTTGGCTTGAAAGAGCTTAAAATTCAATAGGCAATGCCTCTTATTTATAGATTTTACAAAATGATCAGAATGAACCTGAACCATCCATCTCAAGATGAAGATCTATGGCTAAGAATTCATTCAATTTTAGAGGCCAAATATAATAAATTTCCTCATAAATATTTTAGATAGAGAGACATTAAAGAGGCATAGAAGGTCTAAATGGAGCACGGGAGGGCTTAGTCCTGATATTTTATGCATTTATGTCCTAGAGATGTCTTTCCAATAAATGATGTCATTTAATGATGTAGAAACTCAATATAAATTTATAAAAATAATTATTCAACAAGTTCCATGTAATTCTTATTTAAGCTCTTAACTCATATTAATTAGCCTTAAACATGATTTATCAATTTTGGTCTAAATCTTGGCCATTGGTGCACAAATTAATCAAATTGGTCAGAATGTCATATTATTATCTCAAAATTTGACTAGATTGGAATTAATATGAGATGTTAGATGTGTTTAGATCCATTTTACCATTTAGGATGTTTCCAACACAAAATAACAAGGGCATATATTCTGTGTGAGAAATTTGGTATAAAAGAGCAATCTAAAGCACCCAGATGTAAAAATGTCATTTTGACTCAAAATGATCTAATCAAATTTAGCTATCTCATAAATTGCATTACCACATTTAATGATACTCTAGCCAAAATTGGCACTTGTATATAACAAATTCAACTCATTTAGCATGTTTTAGTGTTTTAGGCTAAATTGTACATATTGATAGAAATTGGTCAAAACCTTGGTTGGAGGTCATTGGTGGCTACTTTTAGGTGTCTATAATTTGCCCCTATTTGGGAAGATATTGAAAACTGTAAGCATAAAAATGTCTTCTCAAATAATTAACAATGGCTTGTATTAAAAAAAGAAGATGATGATTGAAAAAAATCTCCAAATGGTGTTTGGAAAGCCTAGGATGATGCCCCCTCAAGGGAGTGGCTGTCACATATGTGGATGGATGGTCGCTCAAAAATAAGTAAGAAGAAAGGTGTAATTAACCCATGGTTGAGATTAAACCAAATGAGAAAATTCTTTCATGCATTTATTTAAAAGGTACTAATTTTTCCAAAGGTAATTATAATCAGGAATAAAAGTCAAAATAATGATTTGCCCATAGGAAGTTATAATCATTAAGATGACCTAGATTGTTTGATAAAATGATGTTTGATATGGTGCCCTAGTTAGGGTAGATTATCAAGCATAACTCAAGGATATAACCTAGAATATAGATTAAATATGAGTGGGCACACATGTAGATGTGATGTTCTAATGACTAAAGATGCCATAAACAAATAAGCATATGAGGATGCTCAAAGTGATGAAAGGGATGAATAGAAGAATAAAGGTTGATCATTGGAAATGATTTATTTTTACCTTCAAATAAGGATATGCTCATCCTTATTATAAATAATACAACTAGAATAGTCAATTGGGTTGATTTGTCAAGGTGGGTGAAAGGTTTTACCAAGATGCCAAGGAAAAACTTTGACAGGTTTATTGATTGTAGACCTTATTGGAGCTAATTTTTATTATATAATGTGATGGTAGGCATCATGATAGAACACCATAAAGACTATCCTAAAATATGAGTAAGGATTGATTTTCGATCCAATAAACACTTAAAAATAATGCACCAATGATAAAAATCAATATTCTAATGTTGACATATGAATATGGATGGATTCAAGTATATATGTGCAAGGAGTTACCCAATGAATTCACATAGACTAAATCAAGGCAATAGAGCCAAAATCAAACAAATAAGTAAGCAAATAAACAATAAAGAAACACATAGAAAGCACACAAATAGACAAAAAACTTGAAATAAACAAACACATAGAAATCTTGAAAACAAAATCAAAATAAAGCATCCTAACAATTAGGATTAGACAAGACAAATGTTTTTGGATTTTTAAATATTTGAATATGTTTGTAAATTTGAGGTATCTTAACTCATTAGAGAATGACAAGATACCTACTCACAAAACAATGAGAGCATTTGGCTTAGGTTGCTCACAAAATAGTGAGAGCGCATGGAAAGGGAGACTGAGGTGACCTCAACATGAATTTAGAATGGCCCAAATAATCCCAAAATGACCTCAAGTCATAATAATTCCATCCACACAAAAGGCAAGGAAAAACCAACTAGGTCCCAACAAGTTTTCAAATATACCAAATGGTTAGTCAAATGAAAACAACAATGGCAAGGTGATGTGACAATGCATGATAATAAGTGAGATAGTAATTCCATAGTCTATTGATTAGTTAGTGAATTTTCTAGAAAAGACTCATTTTCCCATAGGCATTTATAACTAGGATACAATGGACTAGATCAATGATACTAATTTTCCCATAGGTGGTTATAATAAGTAGTAAGATTGGTGAGACACTGATTTTATCCAACAGATGATATAATTAGGCTCACATAAAAAACTTGATATAGGATGAAAAATAAAAGATATCTTGCTAAATCAACTATCACACTACTTTCATAGACTATCATTATAAACACAAATTTGATTTATTATTGAAATTGATCAAAATCCCCTCACAAAAAGTACAGGAAGAACCAAAGCAACCAAGATCAAAACAAGATTGGATAGGATGACTAAAAATAGGCTTTGGTATAGATAGGAATGGAATGGTAAGATGGAATTGTTTAAGATAATGATAGGCTGGTAGGATGGTAAAATGATAAATATGGATGATATGTTTGATTTGGTGATGTATTGGTGGATGATAATGGAATATGGAATGGCTGGAAAACAAATGAATATTAGGACTTTCAATCACACATAATGTTTTTGATGCTATATTTGATATAATCTTGGATGTAGTGGGGCTGAAGACTTCTGAATATGCTCTCAATAAGACCATTAGATTTTTATGTTGTTTAATCTCGAGAGTAGATACCATTTAATTATGCTGTCGATTAGAAGCTATATTGATTTGATCTTTGATTTGTCCTTATCAAGTAGTAAATAACTTTTGTACTTTGTTATTGGCATCTTAATGAGGTTTTCACCAATGAAGTTGTCTTACCTATCCCATAATGCCTCTGAGAAGGTTTCACTAATGAATGTTAGATTTTAACTTGATTTTATTTTAGCACTTCCAAAAATGTTTCACTAGAAGATGCTGAATTTGAACTTAGATTGTCCCCTAGCACCTTTAAAAAGGTTTCACTAGGAGATTTTTATTTTTCTACATGAATGTGATCTTGGCCTCCTTACTCTTCATCAACTGTTATGTCACCATGGATGCAGTTCAACAAAGTGTGATTCTATCAGTCCTAATCGACACTTGTGGGAGATGGAATGTCAATAACATGGTTAGGTTGGTTGATGATAATGGCATATGGAATTGTAATGGAAGGGGAGTTGGTAGCATATTCCTTGTAGAAGATACGAGGAAAAATCAATTCAATGTTGAAGTACTCATCCTTAAAAATTGTAGAAAGATAAAAAATGTAGGCAAATTGATATGCAAGGCATGCATACCTAATGTTGTAATAGCTGTGAACATATTTTCATTTTGAATCTGATTCTAACTCAAAGGACTCTAAATTTGATGTTGAGATTTATGTTGATTCTAATTCTGATGTTAATTTTGATGTCGATTCAAGAATATCACTTGACTCTAATTTTGATTATTCATCTGATGGGTACTCTATTACAATGATGTCTTGTTGAATTTTTGGTATTGGACATGTAATGACCTGTGATGGCATGATGGGTATAAATGCTACTTTTATACATCCTTGTGTATTAACTTGGTGCATTGTTACATTATTATGTTATTTATAACATAATGACCCCCCTTTCATAGTTATTTAAAATAATTGCATTCATCCCCCTTTTACTTTTACCACCTAGGTTAATTTTATTTAATTACTATGGTTAAATGGTAATTAATTTCTTTTTTACCATTTAACCATAAAATATTAAAATCAAATAAAAACATATATATTCAACCTCCCAACAACCCTTCCAATAACTTACCCTCATCAAAAAATCGTGCAAACAACTTAGTGTTACATTCACTTAGTTTGGCACATGGTTTGAAATAACCCAATCCAAATTTTGATCAAATTGGGTAATTAATGTCAATCCTCTATGATTGACACCAATTCTCTCATATTGACATCGATCCATATATACATATTAAACCTCCATAGATTAGGATGGAAGGTGACTATGTTTTTAGACAATGTAACTCTACCAAAATTTTATTATGACCTACGTACGAACTTCAACAACATCTTGCCATCCGATGTAACCTCTATTTGCAAGCTTATCAAAGGATTTTATTTAAGGTTATTCATCTCATCTTGTCAAGTCTACTTTTAGATATTAAAAGGTTAGTTTGGTAATTCAATTTATTTACAATTTAATCTATAATCTACTATGTCTGTCTACTACTATTTTACATTTGGTTTTTGTTATTTTATCAAAAATAAAAGCCATTATTATAGTCTATTTTATTTGTTTAGAATTTTACATAGAATCAATTTCGATTCATCTAAATCAATGTCGATCCATCTAAATTGATGTTGATCCTACAAGATCATCATTGATCCCTACTAAACCTTAAAAATATTATTATAACCTATTTCCATAGCATTTTCAATCTTAGAACCTGTCAAAACCTATGTTCTATTTTCTAAAAACCTACCTTTTATATGTAGTTATCTTTGGCATTATTTATTACATGTATTTAGCTTATCCATCTATATTTGTTTATCTTTTATGTTTATCTCAAAATACAATAAATGAATTGAATTTATCTAATCTTTGTCAAATTATCTTGTATATCATTTATATCTTGTAATCTTTATATTTTTATCTTTATTATCCTTCTTAATTGAAAATAGTGGGATGACATCCATCTAATAAAGCATGCCACTTCTTGAGACTAGTTTATAACCAGGTAGCCAACTCATCTTTATATTAATTTATTTTTTTATGAGTTATTGTGATTTTTAGGTCATTCCTCCCTAGCCAAAGAAGAGTTCCCAAAAATCTTGGTTAATGGTATGCAACCAACCATCCATATCTCCATACTTTGTTTTTAGTAGATAATTAGATCACATTGAAAAAGCAAAAAAAAAAATACTAAAACATTTTGGCATGCTCAGTGGGACACAATAGTGGGTCCCTTTCTTTTGTTCTTTCCTACGCATGTAGCTGTATTAGTGAATTTCATCCTCTTTTACATTTCCTTTCAATCAAATAACTTTCACTATATTTTCTTCTTTAAATTAAAATCATCATAGGCATAGGATTTGCATTTCATATGTATTTCTTTTGCATTGAGTTTAACTCTTTGTATGCATCCAAATAAAATCAAAATCTTCTTTTAGCTTAAAAACAAACTGCATTCATAGTCTATCTTCTTGAATTAGTCTATCTAGATTAATTAGGCAGTTAATTAATCCATTAGTCAATGAATAAATCACAAACAACCAAACCACAAAATCAAAAAATCACACATCAAAACTTGACATAGTGAACCAACTTGGCTTTCATCACCAAGTAAGGATATTTATTCCTAGTGATTTCACTTGGATGTAATCATTGATTGGAGTGCCAACTCAGTACTTTGGTTGAGTATAAAATCTAGTTGAGTGGTATATCTTGGCTAACCACCCACACTGGTTATGGGATTGTGATGTGAGGGGAATAGGCCCCAAGTACCAAGCCATGTACCATCACTAGTATAATTTACACCTCATGTACCTTAGGTTATATAGAGGGTTTGCACCTAAACATCATGAAACCATCCTTAGATGTCTATTTTTAGCACCCTATCCAAGACCAATCAAGTTTCACATCGAGTTTCATATAATCAAAAAGTAATATAATCAAGGAATCCTAAGCATTTAACATTTTTAGTATATGTTCTTTTTATTATTTTTTGTTATCTTCTACTTGTTTGATTATGTAAGGTTTGAAATCTTCCACCATCATACAACTCAGTCTGCTTGTCCAGATTTATAGTTCTAACTTGGTAACAGGTTTAGGAACTGTTAGATCCTCATCCTTACCAATGGGGAAAACCTTCAAGATCTCTTATGAAACCTTCACCAAAACCTTTGATAATAGTCCTCAAGCATTGAGTGATTACCTTTCCAATCATGCAACACATGTATCTCTAACATCTCATGAGTATATTAATTACTCTATTTATACCATGATGCCTAAGGGACAAGTGAATTTTCATTGCCCTATAGTGCTAGTTTTTAACACTTGGTTAATCTAGGTCAACCTCAATCCATGCCTTATCCTAGATTATTTAACTATTATCCAAACACTTTTATGAAACAACCCCAACCTTATCAATATTTATGCAAACCTTTTCAACTATTTCAAGAGCAATTATTCCCCCAATCCTAGTAAATTTTGATTCACCCACTGTAACCCTCTCGGGGGCCAACCTTTCAACCTACCCCTTTTCAATTATCTTATCAATCAGCCTTGTCAAGTCCATCATCTATATCGATATAATTAACTAGTTCATCCTCTTTATAGGGACAATCATTAGAACTAGTTATAAAATTTCCTACTCGATAATATACTCCATTGGGGGAACCATATATTTATGTGCTAGAAAAGTTGCTAAAAGCATCAATAATCTAGCTCCCTCATATCAAACCTATTGTATTAGTACCATATGATTTCATTATACCTTGGTATAAGGGAAATGAATTTTTCCCCTATCATCATATCATGGGTCATATAGTGGGAAGATGTAAATATTTCAAATGGTTGGTCCAAGATTTGATTGATCATGGTAAGCTGGTGCTAGTCAATCCCAATCCCTTATAGAAATTACTTCAAGCCATGGTGTCTTTGTATCTAAAACCATCCCTAGTAAACCTATTACTAAGAAGGTTTTTAAAACCTTATCCAACCCATCTATTGAATCTATTCAGGTTTCACATCTCCCTCTAAACACATTTACAAAGGAAGACCCCATTGTCATCAACCCTATTATGGATCAAGTTCAACCTATCCACCCATCCTTAGATACTATAGTAAAGGAACCTCTCAACCCAAATCACTCAAGTTAGCTACCTGAATCAGTCAATCCAAGTCATTTTCTCTATAGTTTGCTCACCCTTATCTATTTGACATCAACAACATTGTTACCTTTGATCCTATTTATTTTAGGTGAGAGTCAAAGTTTTGACACCTCATCTCATTTTCAGACCAAATCAAGCAATCACATCCATTGTATACCATACTTTGTCAATCCTATAAATCTATTACCAAACATAAAACAACCCAAAACCAAGTTAACCAATCAATTTGTCATCCTCTTCATGAAAACCATTAAGTCATTTCGGTATCCAAAAAGTCATGTTCTATATATTCAATTAGGAATCAATCAATTGTATTATTTAAATATCCTTAAATCTATCACCCAAACCATCCCAACCAATCAACTGCATCCACAATCTAAATGGTTTCCTAAACATAATTCATCAGGTTTAGGTTAGAATCCTAAACATTGCAATCCCTTTTTAGGCACTGCATTGAAGCTTCTTGATAGGACAATCAGATAATTTTATTAGATTTGTCTACATTTTAAAACTACTCCATCCATCTCATTTTTAATTTTCAACTTTACAATATTTAGAAGCACAATCTCAATCAGTTGTCTCTCTACCCTCTTGTCATTGTAAAGGTCATCCCACCTGAGCCCCCACTTGTGTTTTAAGTTCTCCATCAACTAAAAACTAACAAGCTATCAGAAATGGATGAAGATGCCTTCACCCCTCCAAGCTTCCTATAACCATTCACTAAGGTTTTTTTTCCCTCTAGGGGAAGCTTTTTTACTTTGAGTTGATGTGGATCATATAAATATGAGGCCATTTCAAAATTATCCTCCTTTATGCATCTTTGCACTTGAATCCTTCATGGTCAAGGATCCTTTTAACTTTTTTGTCTACTGAAAGCTTTTTATTTTACCTTTATCATCCACCATAAGTACCTTAAACCCATTCTCACCCATTTTCCATTATCAAGAGCAATTGATGGTGTGAATCATGTGAATTTTTTCTGTTACAGACACTTAGCCTAATTTAAAATTTGAGCACCTTGGATCTGATCATAGATTTTTTCTCATGGACACGTTCCATATTTTTAAGAATGAACCCCATGGTCATTATCTCTCAACTTCCCATCTTAAGTCCATTTGATATTTGCCTCCTCCCTTGTGTTTTACTTTTACTCTCTAAAAGGTGACCAAGACTAGCCTGGGCTAATTCACATCAAAAAATCAAAAAATTTAGGATATCTTACTCAAAAGGGTCATTGTCAAAATTATGGATTACTCCCTTGAAGGATAGCTACCAAGAATTATAAAGTTTCATAAATAGAATAGACTAATCCCTTGAAAGACAACTCTTAAATAGATCAAAAGCTAGACCACACCCTTAAAGGATAGCTAGTAATAGTTTTAGGAAAAGAAAAACAACTAGAGGCTTCCCACATCGATCAGCTTCCCAAAATCTCTCAAAACAAAAGCAAAAAAAATGACCCTAAATCAAAAATTCAAAATCCAATATATCCCATAGAAGACTTCTCACCTTGATCAGTCTTCTCCAATTATGCAGACTTCCCACATCAATTAGTCTGCTTCTTATATATAAAGTGTGGATTAGCCCATGGGTCATCCTAAGTCACCTATAAGAAGATCACCTTTCACATAATATGGGTGGTATACCCATAGCTGTTTCATACATGTCACACCTCTTTTACCCAATCAAGGAAATCTAAGCTTGCCTTTTACATATTTGTTTAAAGTGTTTATTTACTTTTGCAAGGGTGTCAAGTGCAAAGCCATAAGGATTATATCTTTTGATAAAACCCATGTTCACTATGGTCCATGTTGATAACTTGTTGAAAAAGGTCCCCCTTTGTGTTTTTTCCATTTGTCCATTGGCATCTATTACCTTAATCTAAACCCATCCTAAAGGAGTTAAACCTTTGTGTTCATTTTCTTCTTGCTTATCCAAATTTGCATCTTTTGTGAGTATGTCACATCCTTTGTATGATGTTATTTTACCAGTCCATTACCATCTTATCATACCATTATCCATGCCAACATCAAATACTAATTCTGATTCATATGAATTCATATTGATCTCTTTGTTTATGCTTTGATTTCAAATTTCATAGTAGTTGCATTTTTTTCCATAGCCAATTAATTCATCAATTTTGCATTTATTTTGTCCTTATTTACCAAAAAACTAAAACCTTGGATTAGTGGAAGTCTGACCCCTACTGGTCCCATAGTCTAATTCAACTTGATCATTTTGCCTTGAAACATGAGTTATAGTTGAAACCCCTTTACAAGCCTAGATAGCTTAGGTTTGGTTTCATCTATCATTTATTATCTTGGTACTAAATCTTAAGCCCATGTACTTCATGGAAAATTTATGTCTTATTTGGCTGTATATATTGTTATTTATTTACCTTAGTCCTCATTTGAGCTTAACCCTAGTGTTGATGAATTGACATTGTTTGTCACCTACTTTTTGTGCTAGGTACCTATCCATTATCTATTTGTCTAAGCTAAATTTACGTATTTAGTCTATCAACCCCATTTATATATTTGCATTTTTATTTTATCTATTTCCATTATCTCCTTCTTCTACCTGCGTCAAACCAATATTCATCTCCTTTTCCCTTCATTGGTTCCTAATTTGAGGGTGAAACATTCTCATATCAAACTGGGGCATGTTGGGAACATTTATTCAAGTTTTGCTTCTATATTTTTATTTCATGGCTTGATTCTCTTGACCACTCCACAAGAAGGGGCAAATGTAGATGCTAGTTTTATATACCCTTGTGTATTAACTTGGTATGTCATCACATTATTATGTTATTTTTAACATAATGGCCCCCCTTTTGTAATTATTTAAAATATTTACATTCACCCCCTTTTACTTTTACCACATAGGTTAATTTTATTTAATTACTATGGTTAAATGGTAATTAACTTCTTTTTTACAATTTAACCATAAAATATTAAAATCAAATAAAAACAAACCAAGGATATTTATTCTTGGTGCTTTCACTTGGATTTAATAACTGAGTGGAGTAACAACTCAGTACTTTAGCTGAGTATAAAATCTAGTTGAGTGGTATATCTTGGTGAAGAACACACACTGGTTGTGGGATTGTGATGTGAGGAGAACAAGACCTAAGTACCAAGCCATGTACCATCACTAATACAATTTATACCTCATGTACCTTAGGGTATATATAGGGTTTGTGCCTAAACATCCTAAAACCATCCTTAGATGTCTATTTCTAGCACCCTATCCAAGACCAATCAAGTTTGACATCAAGTTTCATATAATCAAAAAGTAACATAATCAAGGAATCCTAAGCATTTAATATTTTTAGTATATGTTATTTTTATTGATTTTTGTTATCTTCTACTTGTTTTAGTATGTAAGGTTTGAAATCTTCCACCATCATACAACTCAGTCCGCTTGTCCAACTTTATAGTTCTAACTTGGTAAAAGGTTCAAGAACTATTAGATCCTCATCCTTACCAATGGGGAAAACCTTCAAGATCTCCTATGAAACCTTCACTAAAACATTTGATAATAGTCCTCAAGCATTGAGTGATTACCTTGCCAATCATGTAACACATGTTTCTCTTCCATCTCATGAGTATATTAATTATTCTATTTATACCATGATGCCTAAGGGACAAGTGAATTCTCACTACCCTATAGTGCTAGTTCTTAGCACTTGGTTAATCAAGGTCAACCTCAATCCATGCCTTATCCTATATCATTTAATTATTATCCAAACACTTTTATGCAACATCCCAAGCCTTATCAATATTTACACAAACCTTTTCAACTATTTCAAGATAAATTATTCCCCCAATCCCAGTAAATTCTGATTCAACCACTATAACCCTCTCAGGGGCCAACCTTTCAACCTACCCCTTTTCAATTATCTTATCAATCAGCCTTGTCAAGTCCATCATCTATATCAATATAATTAACTAGTTCATCCTATTTATAAGGACAATCATTATAACTAGTTCTAAAACCTCTTACTCGATAGTATACTCCATTGGGGGAACCATATATTTTGTGCTAGAAAAGTTACTAAAAGAATCAATAATCTAGCTCCCTCCTATCAAACTTATTGTATTAGTACCATATGATTTTATTATACCTTGGTATAAGGGAAATGAATTTTTCCCCTATCATCGTATCATGGTTCATGCAATGGAAAGATGTAAATATTTCAAATGGTTGATCCAATATTTGATTGATCATGGTAAGCTAGTGCTGGTTAATCCCAATCCCTTACAGAATCAACAATCTATTGTTAGTCATCCCCTTGTGTCAGCTACCTCACCCAATTCTAGTGAAAATACTTCAAGCCATGGTGTCTTTTTATCTAAAACCATCCCTAGTAAGCCTATTACTAAGAAGGTTGTTAAAACCTTATCTAACCCATCTTTTGAATCTATTTAGGTTTCACATCTCCCTCTAAACATATTTACAAAGGAAGACCCCATTGTCATCAACCCTATTATGGATCAAGTTCAACCTATCCACCCATCCTTAACTACTATAGTAAAGAAACCTCTCAACCCTAATCACTTGAGTTAGTTACCTGAATAGGTCAATCCAATTCACTTTCTCTATAGTTTGCTCACCCTTATCTATTTGACAGTAGCAACATTGTTACCTTTGATCCTATTCATTTTAGGTGAGAGTCAAAGTTTTGATGCTTCATCTCATTTTTAGACCAAATCAACCAATCACATACATTTTATACCTTACTTTGTCAATCCTATAAATCCATTATCAAACATAAAACAACCCAAAACCAAGTTAACCAATCAATTTGTCAGCCTCTTCATGTAAACCATTAAGTCACTTTGATACCCAAAAAGTCATGTTCTATATATTAAATCAAGAATCAATCAATTATATTATTTAAATATCCCTAAATATATCACCCAAACCATCCCAACCAATCAACCACATCTATAATCCAAATGGTTTCCTAAACATAAGTCATCAGGTTCAGGTCAGAATCCTAAACATTACAAGACCTTTTTAGGCACTAAACTGAAGCTTCATGATAGGGACAATCAGAAAATTTTATTGAATTTATATGCATTTCAAAACTACTCCATCCATCTCATTTTTAATTTTAAACCTTATAATCTTTAGAAGCACAGTCTAAATCAGTTGTCTCTCTACCCTCTTAGCATTGTAAAGGTCATCCCACCTGAGCCCCCACTTGTGTCTTAAGTTCTCCAACAGCTAACAACTAACAAGCTGTCAGAATGGATGAAGATGCATTCACCCCTCCAGGCTTCCTTTAACCATCTACTAAGATTTCTTTTCCCACTGGGGGAAGCTTTTTACTTTGAGTTGATGTGGATCATATAAGTATGGGGCATTTTTTAAATTATCCACCTTTTGCATCTTTGCACTTGAATCCTTCATGTTCAATGATCCTTTTACCTTTTTTTATCTAATGCAAGCTTTTTCTTTGATCTTTATTATCTACTAGAAGTACCTTAAACCCATTCTCACCCATTTTCCATTATCAAGAGCAATTGATGGTGTGAATCATGTGATTTTTCTGTTATAGACACTTAGCCCAATTTAAAATTTGAGTACCTTGGCTCTGCTCATAGCATGTTTCTCATGGACATGTTCTACCTTTTTAAGAAGTAACCCCATGGTCATTGTCTCTCAACTTCCCATCTTAAGTCCATATGATATTTGCCTCCCCCCTTGTGTTTCAGTTTTACTCTCTAAAAGGTGACCAAGACTAGCCTGGGCTAATTCATATCAAAAAATCAAAATTTTTGGGATATCTTACTCAAAAGGGTCATTTTCAAAATTATAGATTACTCCCTTGAAGGATAGCTACCAAGAATTATAAAGTTTCATAAATAGAATAGACTAATCCCTTGAAGGACAACTCTTAAATAGATCAAAAGCTAGACCACACCCTTGAAGGATAGCTAGTTATAGTTTTGGCAAAAGCAAAACAATTAGAAGCTTCCCACATAGATCAGCTTCCCAAAATCTCTCAAACCAAAAGCAAAAAATGACCCTAAATCAAAAATTCAAAATCCAATATATCCCATAGAAGACTTCTCACCTTGATCAGTCTTCTCCAATTATGTAGACTTCCCGCATCAATTATTCTGCTTCCTATATATAAAGTGTGTATTAGCCAATGGATCATCCTAAGTAACCTATAATAACATAACCTTTCACATAAGATGGGTGGTATACCCATAGCTGTTTCATACATGTCACACCTCTTTTACCCAATCAAGGAAATCTAAGCTTGCCTTTTACAGATTTGTTTAAAGTGTGTATTTACCTTCACAAGGGTGTCAAGTGCAAAGCCATAAGGATTTTACCTTTTGATAAACCCCATGTTCACTATGGTCCATGTTGATAACTTGTTTAAAAGGGCCCCCCTTTGTGTCTTTTTCATTTTTCCATTTGCATCTATTACCTTAATCCAAACCCATCCTAAAGGAGTTGAACCTTTATGTTTATTCTCTTCTTGCTTATCCAAATTTGCATCTTTTGTGACTAGGTCATAGCCTTTGTATGATGCCATTTTACCAGTCCATTACCATCCTAGCATACCATTATCCATACCCACATCAAATTTTGATTGTGATTCATATGAATTCATATCGATCTCTTTGTTTATGCTTTGATTTCAAATTTCATAGCAGTTGCATTTTTATCCTCAACCAATTAAGTCATCCATTTTGCATTTATTTTGTCCTTATTTACCAAAAAACTAAAACCTTGGATTAGTGGAATTCTGACCCCTACTGGTCCCATAGCCTATGTCAGCGTGAGCATTTTGCCTTGAAACATGAGCCTATAGTTGAAACCCCTTTACAAGCCTAAACAGCTTAGGTTTGGTTTCATCTATCATTTGTTATCTTGGTGATAAATTTTAAGCCCTTGTACATCATGTAAAATTAATGTCTTATTTGGCTTAGTCCTCATTTGAGCTTAACCCTAGTGTTGATGTGTTGACATTATTTGTCACCTACTTTTTATGCTGGGTACCTATCCATTTATCTATTTGTCTAAGCCACATTTGTGTATTTAGTCTGTCAACCCCATTTATATATTTGCATTTTTATTGTATCCATTTCCATTATCTCCTTCTTCCTCTACCCTATGTAAAACCAATATCCATCTTCTTTTGCCTTCATTGGTTCCTAATTTGAGTGTGAAACATTCTCATCTCAAATTGGGGCATGTTGGGAGAATTTATTCAAGTTTTTCTTTTGTATTTTTGTCTCATGGATTGATTCTCTTGACCACTCCACAAAAAGGGGAAACTTAGATGCTAGTTTTAGATATCCTTGTGTATTAACTTGGTGTGTCATCACATTATTATGTTATTTCTAACATAATGGCCCCCCTTTTGTAATTATTTAAAATAATTACATTTACCCCCTTTTACTTTTACCACATAGGTTAATTTGATTTAATTACTATGGTTAAATTGTAATTAACTTATTTTTGACCATTTAACCATAAAATCTTAAAATCAAATAAAAACAAACCTATTCAACCTCCGAACAACCCTTTCAATAACTACCCCTCCTCAAAAACCCATGAAATAATTTCATGTTACATTCACTTAGTTTGGCACATAGTTTGAAATAACCCAATCCAACTTTTGGTCAAATTGGGCTAATTGACATCGATCTTTCATGATCAATATTGATCCTTTGTGATCAATGTTGATTCTCCTAGATTGACATCGATCCACATATACACAGCAAACCTCCATGGCTAGAGATGGAAGGTGACTATGCTTTTGGACCCTGTAACTCTACTAAAATTTTATTGTGACCTACATACAAAATTCATCAACATCGTGCCATCCTATGAAACCTCTGTTTACAAGCTTATCAAAGGATTTTCTTGAAGGTTCTTCATCTCATCTTGTCAAGTTTGTTTTCAACTATTAAAAGGTTAGTTTGGTACTTCAATTCATTTATATTTTAATCTATATTCTTTTATGTCTATCTACTACTATTTCACATTTGATTTTAGTTATTTTATCAAAAATATAAGCTATTATTATAGTCTATTTTTTTTTAACATTTACATAGAATCAACATCGATCCATCTGAATTGATGTCGATCCCATAGGATCATCATTGATCTATGCTAAACCTTCAAAATATTATTGTAACTTGTTTTCATAGCATTTTTAGTCTTAAAACATATCAAAACATGTATTCTATTTTTTGAAAACCTATCTTTTACATGTAGATATCTTTGGCATTATCCATTACATCTATTTATCTTATCCATCTATATTTGTTTATCTTAAAATGCAATAAATGATTTGAATTTATCTAATCTTTGTCAAATTATCTTGTATATCATTTATATCTTTTAATCTTTATATTTTTATATTTTTATCTTTATTATCCTTCTTAATTGAAAATAGTGGGCTAACATCCATCTGAGAAAGCATACCACTTCTCAGGAATGGTTTATAACTAGGCAACATACTCATCTTTCTATTAATCTATTTTTTTGTGAGTTAGTGTAATTTATAGATCATTCCTCCCCATCTAAATAGGAGTTCCCACAGAGCTTGGTCAATGGTGCATAACCAAATATCTATATCTCTAGGTAATCTTAAAAACCCTGATTATACTTTATTTTTAGTAGCTGATTAGATCACATTGAAAAAGAAAAAACAAATACTAAAATAATAGGCTCCATAGAGACTAGTTTTTCACAGTGAGACTCCTCAATGATGGGAAATAGGTCAAGAGATAAATACATACAAACTAGATTATCAAGGGGAGACTCTTGAAAAACAAGAATTTGGTTGAGGTAATGATTTGCCCAAAGGTAGTTATAATCATTAAGAAGTGACTCAACAGAAACAAGCTCATCAGAGAGAGACTCTTTAACAATTGGTATAGGATCAATAAGTGATTCATCAGAGGTTGAATTATCATAAATGGTTGGTTTAAAAAAAGCATCTTAGATTGGTTAGTTTTCTTGGCCTTAGTTTCTAATGAGTTGGAAAATACCAGTTTAGAACACAACTTAGTTTTCTAATGATTAGATCAGTTAGATAGGCACTAATTGGATTTTTTGAGTCAAAATTGGACTGGTTGAGATTAGAATTGGATTGGTTGGAATTTTATAAAGTTGAGAATGAATAGAATTAGATGAATAATGGCCAGTGGTTGGATAATGATAGGGAATAATGGAGCTTGATTACTTGCATGAGCCAAATGATGAAGACCTAAGATATAAATGGTATGATGTTGTGGAACCTATTTATTCACACAAGCCAAAAGATGAAGTTTTGAAAGGATAAAGGTAGGAAATTATAGAGCTTGGATTCTTGCACAATCCAAAGAATGATGTCCTGGAAAGATAAGGCTAGGTCATTGTGGATCTTGGTTACTCACACAAGTTAAAGGATAATGTCCTAAAATGGTAATGGTATTCCTTAGATACTATGGAGCTTGGTAGCTCATATAGTCTAAAGGAGGTTTAGTGATAATTGATGATCAGATATTGAAAGAACATAGTAGATCTTGGTTGCTCACACAAGCCAAAGCATCCAAGTCCTCCTGATAAACCATATCATCCCAATCTTGAGTTGGATCATAAGATAGTTCTTGACTATGTTCCATGTATTAATTATTTTAAAGAGGGTATGGACTCATATCCCAAACAAAATTATCTATAATAGGGTCTTCAATAAAGTCCTCCTCACAAACATTTTCATACCAATCAATGTCTCGAGTTCGATCGTAAGCAAGTGTTTGGTTATAGTTAATTTGTGTGGAAATTCTATCATAACTTAGATTATATGTGACTCCACCATAAGTGTAGCTAAACATATCCACATAAATGATGAAAACTCTAAAAACAAAAATTCTTAGAGTTTTTCAAACCCTAAAAAATAATGTCTAAAGGATAAAAGGCTCAAACTTAGTCTAACTTAGTTAAATGTGGAGTTGTATCTCCAATGTGATCTAAAAATGGAGTTATATTTCCAAAATGGTTTATGCTAAGACTTGGCATAAAATAGTCTAATGTCAAATGTCATACACACAAAATGTCAAATAATGAATAAAAATTGATATGTCAAAGTATAAGCCAAAGTGTTCCAAACAAGGTCTAAACTAAGAAAGGGAAAAGAGTCGCTAGGTCTTTTGTCTAAACATGGAGTTAAAAGCTAGAATCAAATAGGCTGTGCTATGAATTTTATACAAATGGCATCAAAATATAGGCTTAAAACAAAGGATTGATGTGTTGTGACTTAATCTAAAAAGTTTGGAAATAAATTTGACATAAACTTGACACATGGAATCAAACATAAACATGATCAGTTGGCATTATTCATAAGGAAAAATATTTTTAGAGAAAGGTTATGTTATCCTAAATAAAGGCACAAACAATGATGAGGATAGGCATTAAATAAATAAATAATAAATAGTCATCAAGTTTGGGTAATCAATTAACCAAAGTTATGCAACCCAAAAGAGATAGATCTGTGTATCAACCCCATGAATTGAGGCCTAAATATAAATCAATCAATGTTTGAATCCAAACTTAACAAGGTTAATTAGAAACTCAACATTGGAGACTAGGATTTGACTAAACAAGCTAGACAAGATTGGAGAGCATGATGGTGTATAAACAAGGTCCAAATGGCATATGTGACATGGTTTTGAACAATGGTTTTGGTACAAGGTAAACAAGTCATGAAATGAATTGAGCAGTGTAACAGTGTAAGCATGCTTTAATGATGTGATCAATTTTATGTTTTAAAGACTCAAAGGTAAAAATGGTTTGACATGTTTTGGGTAGCATAACTCTACTCTTTGCAAATCAAATGACACATACACAAATAATTTTAGAAAAAACTTCAAGGATTTATTGAGATCCTTTTTCAAGTTGGCCATGCAATTAAAAAGTTAGAATTTTATTTATCCTTGAAGCACTTTTCCAAATGAGATAAGTAACTTTACAAAAGGAGCTCTCAAGTTTCACATAATTTAATCCCACTAATCCATAGTGAAATCTTGATACTCTACAAAACTATGACTCAAATAGGCAATATCATTACTCAAGTTAGTTTAACAGAAATCACAATATTTCTACTTGAGTTAATAATCCCACTATTTGGGTTAACAATCCTTCTATTCAAGTTTGACAATCCTGCCATTCGGGTTTGATAATCCCATTACTAGCTAATAGTTGGGTTTTAATATCTCTACTTTAAAGTAGTGGGGTTACAATACTACTACTTGCAAGTTGTGATATTATCACCTAACCACTAACAATTTACCGACAATACTATGACTCAATTAGTCAATCCCATGACTCAAATAGGCAATCTTGTGACTATGTGAGTTATGAGATTATAGGCTAGAGGATAAAATTGTGACTTTTAGTAATAAAATCGTCACTTCTAAAAAAATAATTTTTGCTTGAATTTTCACCTTCTTTACTTCCACACTCTAAAATCCTACATGACAATGATTAGTAGGTTGCTTGTAGGTATTATTTGACCAAATTTGTGATGCTAGGTCCCATCGGGCATGCCATTTGTGAACATAAAATTATAATAAGGGGATATTAGTATGGTTTTAGTGAATGAAATAAAATTCAAACAAACTAACTAATGCTAAAACCTTAAGCCTATCTCAAGGGGGGGTATGGTGAATAATACAAATGAACAAATCACAACAAAAATATAAGAAACTTACCTTTCTTACCTTCCTTGATGCTCTAAGATACTTTTTCAATTGGCTTACTAAGATTATGCCTAAGAGGTATAAATCAATAGAGTGTGGCTACCTTCATCTCCTCTTGGCACCATTTTCTTGGCTTGTGATGGCTTTGGCTCAATATTTGGGCATAACAATACTACATCAAGATGTGGCTTGAAGTTATTTAGGCATGGTAACTTTAGCTTGAAAGAGCCTTTGCTTGGCTTGTGATTGATTTGGATCAATATTTGGGAATAACAATACTACATCAAGATGTGGCTTAAAGTTATTTGAGCATGGTAACTTTAGCTTGAAAGAGCTTAAAATTCAATAGGTAGGGCCTCTTATTTATATATTTTTCAAAATTATCATAATGAACCTGAATCATCCTTTTCAAGATGAAGATGTGTGGATAAGCATCTATTTAATTTTATAGGCCAAATTCAATAAATTCCCTCATAAATATTTGGGATAGAGAGGCATTAAAGATGCATGGAAGGTCTTAATGAGGCATGAGATGGCTTAATCCTAATATTTTATGTATTTATGGCCTAGGGATGTCTTTCCAAGAAATGATGTTACTTGACGATGTAGAAACTCAATATCAATTTCCAAAAAAAAAATCAACAAGTTCCATGGAATTCTTAATTAGGCTCTTGATTAAGATTAATTAACCTTAAACATGATTTATCAATTTTGGTGCAAATCTTGGCCATTGGTGCACAAATTAATCAAATTGGTCAGAATGTCATATTATTAGCTCAAATTTTGATAGGATTGGAATTAGGATGTGATGTTATATGTGTTGGATCTTTTATTTAATTTAGAATGTTTCCAACATAAAATAACAAGGACACATGTCTTGTGCAAAATATTTGGTACAAAAGAGCAATCTAGAGCACCCAAGTGCAAAAATATCATTTTGACTCAAAATGGTCTAATCAAAGTTAGTTATCTCATAAATTAAATTTCCTCATTTAATGATACTTTGTCCAAAATCAGCACTTTTATATAAAAAATTCAAATCATTTAGTGTTTTTTAGTGTTTTAGGCCAAATTGTGCATTTTGATAGAAATTGGTCAAAATTCTAGTTGGAAGTCATGGTAGCCACTTTTAGGTGTCTACAATATTTTGGATTTAAACAAGCTTTAGGTAGTGTCATAGGCTTAGGTTATACCCTAGATAAGAAGGGGAGCTTTTAGGTCCTCTTTCTCAAACCTATTCCAACATGGGAATGACCCTAAGTTGTGGGTTACTTAATGTTGGGTCAGACATTTAGGGTTTTTAACGAGGCTAGCTCCTCTATTATGAAAATATAGTTCTTCTCCTAAACCTATACTTATACCAAATAAAAGGGAAAGAGAATAAATATAAAAGGAATAAAACCTAGTATAATTGGTGATGCACCAAATGTTTAATGATCCATTCTCAGCTTAGACACTTTTATGACTACTTATGAATCCAATTACAACAAAAACTGGTCAGATTCTATGATAAGGTTTCAAACATGAGTATTTTTTGTGAAGGTTGAAAAATACATGTTACCTGAAGGAAAAAAAGAGATAGGTTTAATAAAAACACTATGGACTTATGACACTTCAAGATAAACCTCACTAGCCAACACTTCACATAACCTATGAGAAACCAATAGACTTGAAGCAAGGTATATGAAGGACATACATATGATGAATAATAAACATACACTCTATAAATAAAACTTCAATAAATCACACTTAGAATTCAAATATAATTTTAGATGTCTTATATTGCTTCAAAAGAGTTTTACAAAGTGATTTTGGTAGAGCTTCGCTATATCAAGTCGAGGGATGAAAATCAAGAGCTCAAAGCTTGAATTTATAATCAAAATGGGATGAGAGAGATGGGAATTGAATATATATATCCATTAATAAATATGAACCAACCACCTTTGATAAATTAACATCAATCTGAAGATTCTAAGTCATAATTCATCAAACAAAAACAAGTCCCTAAGGACCTTGAAACACTAAATACCCCACTATCTTCCTCAATCATGCATGATGTTCTTCATGCTATCAAGTAGTTACTTAGGTATGCTCCTAGATGTTCCATCTAACATTTTTTGCACAATCATCCTTTTACCATTGATTCTACATCTTGAATATAGATCTATTATAGATTAAAACCAATCACCCTATTAGTTTTCATATAGTCATGATTGCAAATGAAGATCCATAAGCTAGGGCTTATTGAATCTGAATGAGATGTAAAACCTACATCTAAGATCTTGAAAAGTTTTATGGAACTTTAATGGTGTTAGATGGATTTTTATGGCTTGCTCTTGGTAATTTATATCATGTTTGATCTTGCATTTATGTATTCTATGTGTTGGAGGTGGCTAAATCCTTTATCAAATGTGTCTGCCTTTATGGCATCCCCTTGAAATGTTCACTCTAATTTAACCTTAGGTTTCATTTTATATCCATTAAATTCCCTTAGCTTTAGACTTTTAATTTTAGCCACTGATCCTAATCTAGGCCTTCAAGATTATGGCACCTTCAACCTTTATCATTGGTCATTGATCTATGATCCACATTGGACAAACACCATTGGATCTACTTTACTGTGCACCATCAATCTTACTTTGCATGAATCAAATGCATACCATTTATTTATATTATAGTTATCACAATCATGACATTTGATAACTCCTTATTTATTCCTAGGATCTACTGACTAGTTGAACATTCACTCATTATTGATCTACTTTGGTATAATGGATTTCACACCGTTGGATCCTTGGTCTGCCAGATCAAACATGGAATATTGATCTAATTTGGAGTGCATCACAATTGAGACACTTATCCTCATCATATTCATCCTTAGGATCTACTAACCTTTTGACTTTATTCTCACCATTATATCTTCAATGCATGATCAAATACATGGCATTGGATCTTTGAAACCTATTGGCCATTTTGGCCCATATGCTAAGCTTCTACCTGAATGGATGTCCTGAATAGAGTTATAGATGTAATGAGTAGTCTAAAGATAAAATTTATCTTGAAAAAATTTTGAATCACTTTAAGTAAACTTAAAGTGTAGTTTTTCAAATTTTGAGTAATTAAGTTCTCATGGTGATTATGACCTTCATGGACATAAAGCAGGTTTCATAGGTCTCAAAAACTTATTTTGAACCTTGAAAGTTCTTGCACAAGCATAGAAGATCCAGGTCATCATCAACATGTCATGTATAAATAAATAGATCAATCTGATTTCACATTTAATAAATACACTTGGAGAGTCTATTAGGCCAAAATATCACATGGACATAAAGTTATTCATGCTTATATCATGCTCTACAAATTTCATGTCTTGATGAGCTTTCTATCTCAAGATATAAAGCTTCAAAGTTTGACTTGTAGAGTGAAACATACATGGGGGCATCAAATTTGGGCCTCATGAAATAGCCATTTAAATTTAAATTTTCCTAGAATGAATTTGAAAGTGTCCAAATCTTGGGAACTAAGATCAAATCTAATGGTGAGTGGTGATCTAACAAATGTCAGTAGGTCTTGAAGATCTAATGATGTGCATTTGATCCTACATCAAAGATCAATAGTAAGCATCAAATCAAAATGTCATAAAGGTCCACAAGAAGCACATGAGATCAACAAATATCACATCCTCAAAGGCTAAAATCAAATACCAATATAGGGATGTCAAGTGGCATGATTTCAAGTACATGAATAGAGATCTAATAGTGTGTGGTGACTGACAAAGCTAGTGGGTCTAAATAGATCGATGATGCATGTTTCATCATGCAAAGGTAGATCAATAGTGAGTGATGGGTCAAAGGGTCAGTAAATATTGAAGACAAGGATGATGCATGTTTCATCATGCAAAGGCAAATCAAAGGTGAGGAATGGGTCAAAGGGTTAGTGAATCTTGTAGACAAATACATGGGTGATAAGTGTCTAAACCATGTTAAATTGGTAGAATATATATATATATATATATATATATATATATATATATATATATATATATATATATATATATATATCACATCCATTCATGTAGAAGGATCCAATAGTGCATGAGAGAGCAGATCTAATAGTGTGTGAGAGAGCAGATCCAATATTGCTCATCCAATGTGGATCACAGATCGATAGCTAATGATGAAGGTTGAAGGTGACATAATATCAAAGTCCTAGATTAAGATCAATAGATAAAATCAAAATTTAAAAGCTAAATAAATTCAATGGAGATAAAATGTGACCTAAGGTCAAACTAGAGAAAATAGCTTGAGAGGATGTCGTGAGGGCAGACAAGTTAGAAAAAGGATTTCACCATGCTAGGTAGGTAAAATGAGTAAATTAAAGATTAAACATGATCTAAGTCACCAGGAATAGATCCTAAAAAGTCATCTAATGCCATTAAATCTTTGAAAAAAATCTTTAAATCTTTCAGACATAGGTTTTACATCTTATGATAAAAATACCTAGCCTACAGATCTTTAGTGAAATCATGACTATATGAGAAACACTAGGGTGATTGGTTTTCATCCATAATAGATCCATATTAAGGATTTAAAATAAATGGTATAATTATGATTGTGTAAGTAATGTCAGAAGGAACATCAAGGAGCTCAAGAAGGATTCATGTGGTGGTAGGGATTGCTTCCTACAACTGGTCTTGATCTTCACATTCTCCATCATGCTAGAGAAAGATATAGTGACATTAATGTAGAGGAAGGGTCAAGAAATATTGTGGTGGTAGTTTTTTTGAGTGGTATTGATCCCATTAATGATCCCTTCAATTCTAATCTCTCTCTCTCTCTCTCTATTGTGGTGGTAGTTGTTCTGAGTGGTATTGATCCCATGTGGTATTGATCCCATTAATGACCCCTTCAATTCTAATCTCTCTCTCTCTCTCTCTCTCTCTCTCTCTCTCTCTCTCTCTCTCTCTCTCTCTCTCTCTCTCTCTCTCTCTCTCTCTCTCTCTCTCTCTCTCTCTCTCTCTCTCTCTCTCTCTCTCTCTCTCTCTCTCTCTCTCTCTCTCTCTCTCTCTCTCTATCTCTCTCTCTCTCTCTCTCTCTCTCTCTCTCTCTCTCTCTCTCTCTCTCAACTCTTGATTTGCATCCCTAGGCTGGGTATATCAAACCTCTACTAAAATAAATTTATAAAACTCTTTTGAATTAATACAAGACATCTCATATTCTAGTTTAATGTTAAGTTTACTTTAGTAAATTTTGATTTACAAAATGTATGTTGTCTATTCATCATTTTTAGGTCCTTCATGTACCTTAATTTAATACTATCAGTTTCTTGTAGGTTGTGTGAAGTGTTAGCTAGTGATATTTCTCTTGAAGTGTCATAATCCCATAGTGTCTTACATAGACCTATCTCCTTTTATCCTTCAAGTTTCAGGTCTCTTTTCAACCTTCTTATAAAATACTCATGTTTATAACCTTGTCATATAATTTGATCAACCCTTATCCCCATTTGATTCATTAGTATTCATGAAAGTGTCCAAGTTAAGAGTGGATCATTGAATATTTTATGCATCACCACACTTAATTAGGTTTTCATTCATGTATTTTATCCCCTTTTCATCCCAATAGATTAAGTTTTAAGAATAGAGATTCAAGTTATCATATCTGAGGAGCTATCCTCATTAAAAATCCTAGAGGTCTGGCCCAAGATTAGGTAACCCATATCCTAGGGTCATTCCCATGTTGGACTATATTTGAGTAGGGGACCTAAACAATCCTTTGCTTATTTAGGATTCAACCTAGGTCTATAATATTTTTGGTACGCTTAGTGGGACACAAATACATTCTCCTTGGCACAGTTGAAGTTTAGAATTGAGAGGAATTATTTGCAGTAGAGGGAGACATTTATCATCATTAGAAGTTTAAGATTCTCTAAGTTATTGAGTTCATAACATCATCCAGTTAGCACCTCTCATGCCAAAGGTTACTATAAGGTTAGATATTAAAGGTATTCCCCTTGAATTAATTGAGCTACCTTATATTTCATATAAAATAAAAAGATTCAATAGGACAAATCCTTATCCCCAAAATAATTATTCATATTTTGGTCATCCTATTATTTTAAGAAGTACAACCCCTACTATGCAAATGGCAAGGCCTAAAATGTAGGCTTTTGTACCCTTCAATGGTGTTAACCCTCTTAACCTTCAGTAACATGATTATATCCTTGCTACCTCCTTAAATAGTCTTCCATAATTTATAAGATAAAACTCCACCACCCCTATAGAGCACATAATTGACATTGCAAACCTTTGTTTAGTACATAACATTAAGTAAGAAAATATAGCCATGAGACTACTAGCCACATCACTAAGAGGCAAATCTTGACAATGGTATATGGGTCTAACTCCTACCTCAATCAATACTTGGTATGAGTTTGGTGAGTGACTATGTAAACATTTTGAGGATAGAAGTGACCATGTATCACTTTTTGAGCAACTTACCTCAATCAAGAGGGCACCCCAAGAATCTATGGTTGATTTAAACTACAAATTCCAAAGGACTTGGGATAGGACCCCTATCATCATTAAACCCACACCCAATTATGATTTTCTTTATTATTTGAGGGTATTAAATTCATACATTGGATTCATGATCCAATCTATGGGTGGGATGACTTCGTATGGGGCTTATGAGATATCTAAAGGGCAAAAAATTCTTTGATACAAGTAGGGAAACTCATGCCAAGACCTCTCATGCCACTTTTTCTTGAACATAAACCAACCCCACCTACCATTGTTCCATTTCCCACTCCAAAAAATCAATCCAAACCTGATGATAGTCAATGGGAAAATTTTACAAGGATTGAAAGCTTGTTGAAGGCATAAAAAAATAAGCTAGTAGACTTAGAGAGATAACATCAAACTTCATATAGGCCATACCAAGGTCCCTTCCAAGCTTAATACCCTACTCAACCCTACAATATACCCCTTTATCCATAAAATCAATATGTCCAAGGCCATTTACTCAAGGTAGATATTATAATAGTTATAACCTGACAGCTACAAGTAGCTCAAAAGCCTTGGTCCCCACACTAAACAACCTTACACAAGAGGGTCAATGGTAATCAAGAGGGCAGTTCAATGATATGGTAATAGCTACAAGTGGAGAATGTATTAGGATCTACTTGGAAGCATGCTCTTTCATTCTAAGTCCATGACATAATGCCTCCTCCACAATAAGGCCCTAAAATGAACCAAGATAACATGTCTACTATGACATCATCAGAAGATCAAATTTAATAGTAAGGGAGCATGTATAAGCCACCAACTAAAACCATGTGCATAAAATTTCAATAAGGGGAGCATATATTTGATTATGTAGAAAGAAACATGGGATAGACTACACAAAGCACATATGAACCCTTTGTAACCAATACAAGGTTTAAGAGGAGTATGTTGGATGACAATTTGGGTCACCTTAAGACTTATTCAACACCCCCACAAGTCAGTCAGCATCCTACCACTTCAAATATAGCTACTAAATCTCCTATAACTCAACAAATACATGAACATCATGAACAATATAAGTCTCCTTTTGTTCCTCATGTTACTCAAGTGTCAAGTGATACTTCTACTTCCAAGGTATTGTTCAAAGGTACTATCCTTCCTTTCAATATTATGGATCATATGAAAAAGGCTAGTGTCGCTATGTTCATGTATGATGTTATGTCTATTTCAAAGCATGAAGAGATCCTTTAGTAATATCTCTCTAAGCTTTCTCATGTGAATAAGATAGCTAATAAGGTGAATACTATCTTTACAAATAGTAGTCAACCTAGTCAAATTCAAGTTCCTAGTCAAGATCATATTCAATATCAATTTCATAATGTTATTCATAGCCCTAAGGTTGTCAAACCCCCTCCATTCTATTTATTAGTAATTATAGGGGATTACTTAGTGCACAATTATATGATATATTCAGGAGCTTCAACCTCAAATATGCCTAAATCCATAACAGATAATGTTGAGCTTAAGTATGTGCCTAATGAAAAATTTATTCTCTAGTTGGATGGTTCCCCCACTAAACTAGTAGGTATGGTGAAAGATATTAAGATCACATTGGAAAATTTCCCAAATTATGTCATCACTCAGGATGAATGGTTGTAGACCTACCCCCATATTTTTCCCTATGTCTATGTAGGGACTTTATTGCATAAATTGAGGGCTATTTATCTTCTACCTAGTTATACATGGTTTTTAGGACCATATATGGGACTAGGGTCACTATTAGGTCAAAACCTATCTCTAGGTTCCATATAGAGCCCTATATGCATAACCTTGTAAATGTCAATTGTACCATATTATATGAGGATGAAAATTCTAGTGAGCAAGAGCCTCATGACCATATTGAAGGCATTTCATACGTATACTTGGATGAATGGGTAGTTGACAATGATAGATTTTATCCCTAAACTAATATTGAAGAAGTAGGTGTAGAGGTGTATTACATGCATGAGGAGGGTAATGTTATACCTTACCTAACTAAGACCACTCCAGAGGAAAATGGTATATGGAATTTATTTTTTGATGGATCAAGGTCAAATAATGGTAGGGAGCTAGAGCCATGTTGGTTTCACCCTTAGATTAGAATTACTATTCATCTCTAAGATTTCAATTTAGTTGCACTTCAAATATAGCTAAATATGAAGCTCTTTTACATGGTTTGAAAGAGGTAAGAAGATGTGTCAAACTTCTTCAAGTCAAGGGTGATAGTGAGATTTTTATGAAATAAGTGAGAGGCATAATCATAGCCATGAACCATCATTTGAAAGCTTATAAGAATCATGTATGGGATCTCATAGAGAACTTTTTTGCATTTAATATACAATCCATACCAAGAGAGGCAAATCAACATGTAGATAGACTTGAATCCATTGGAGTTTAGTATGAAGCTATAGGAGTCAAAGGCAACCAAAGTCAAAACAAGATCAAGGTCATACGTAGGCTAGTTATACCTAATAATGAGGTGAGTTGATGGGTATTTGATAATTATGACCAAGTATTTGATAATATAGACACCAAAAATATGCACACTATGATTTCAAATGTTGAAATACCCCCTAGACTACCCTAAGACCCCGTTGAGACCAATATCATCTTCTAAACCCTAACCAACCTAGCCCACAAGTCATTTAACTTAACTAGATCAACCTTTCCTTCTGGCCCTTTTTACCATTCACACTTGACCACTGATGATCATGTTGATCATCTATGATCACCCTAACTATCAACAGTCAGGGTGCACTACCCCAACTAAAGGCATGTAAACTATCCACCTTGCTTTTATAAAAATAACCTATCTAATTCTAGTTGTGAGGCATTGCATGGATGATTTAATTTTGGAAAGCCCAATGCATGTGTTGTTTTAACTCTCTCACCTTGCCTATAAGAGACAAGAGAAAAGAGGTGAAAATCCATCTATAAACATCCAAAAACATCTATAAATTTGTAATTGTTATGAAGATCTTTGTGCATCTAGGATTTTTTTTCTTGTAAGTTAATCACCATCAACAATCTAGTAATCATATCAGAGAGTTAATTTTTTGTCACCTCTCTACCAAGCCTTTAAGTACCATTACTCTACCATAATCAAGCTAGATTCTACCAATAGATAAACCACCTCAATCTTATACACAATTGGCTTCTAGTAAAATAAGTACTTGATTCTCAATATTCATTTACTTTATTTCCATTTCATAACCAACCCAAGCATTACCCACCTCTCGAAATCCATCTTTTAGGTATCATCAATTAGAAATTTATCAACCTAAATTTAGACACAGTAACCATCAATGGTTGTCTCAACTATCAATGGTCTACCCAACCACTAACAGTCAATTTGACCACTAGTGGTCATCTTAACCACTGATGATCATCCCAACCATTGATGGTCACTGTGGCACCAAAAACTAGTAAGCTAATTTCACCCACCTACACCTAATCAAACCTAATTTTTTTGTGTTCTTATTTTAGTATTTTTTTTCTTTTATAATGTGGACTAATTAGCTACTAAAAACAAAGTAAATACATGGTTTTAAAGATTACCTATATATGAAGGTTGGTTATGTACCATTGATCAAGCTTTTATGGGAACTCCTCTTTGGCTGGGAAAGAACGAACTACAAATCACACTAACTCACAAAAAAATGGATTAATAGAAAAATAATTGTGCTACCTAGTAAGAAACTAGTCCCAAGGCTTCCTTAGATGGATGTTAGCCCACGTTTAAAATTCAAGTTTATAAATAAACATGAAATTACAAAGATATATATGGATAAGATATAAATAGACAATGCCAAAGATATCTAATCTATATCAAGATTAATATGATTAAAGTAATTATCCCAAAATTTACTAGCAATACCAATGTCCTCTTGAATTATTGCCAATTATTCATTAATGTTTTCTTGATTAGGTGTAAAAACCATAGTAAAAAGACCTAATTTGAATGAAATGTCACTTTGATCAATGAAAAATGGTTGTTGGATAATGGGAATATCAAATGTGCTAACAATATCATGTGTTAATCTAGGCAGAGTCATCCACATGTAAAAGATAGGTTTTCAAAAAATAGAATGTAGGTTTTTGATAGGTTTTTAAGACTGATAATGTTATGAAAAAAGATTGAAATAATGTTTTAAAGATTTATCAGGGATCGATGATGATCCTGCAGGATCGATGTCAATTCTATGTAAAACATTAAACTCTAAAAATAGACTATAGTAACAACTTATATTATTGATAAAATAATTAAAACTGAATGTAAAATAGTGATAGAAAGATGCAGAAGACTATAGATTTGAAATATGAATAAATTAAAGTGATATACTAACCTTTATGGCTGAAAACAAACTTGGAAATATGAGTTAAAGAACCTTCAAAATCCTTTGATAATCTCTCAAACAGAGGTTCTACAAGATAGAAAGATATTGATAATGTTTGTACATAGGTTGTAATGCAATTTTGATAGAGTTTCAAAGTCCAAAAGCATATTCACCATCCTCCTTGATCCATGGAGGTTCATTATATATATATATATATATATATATATATATATATATATATATATATATATATATATATATATATATATATATATATATATATATATATATATATATATCTATATATATATGGATCGAAATTGATCTAAGAGAATTAGTGTCGATCACAGAGGATCAATGTCGATTAGCCCAATTTGGTCAAAAGTTGGCTTGGGTTGTTTCAAACTATGTCTTAAACTAAGTGAATGGGTTTTTGACAAGGGTAAGTTGTTGGAAGGGTTGTTTGGGGATTGAATAGGTTTTATTTTTAGTATTTTATGGTTAGAAATGGTAAAAATGGGGTTAATTGCTATTTAACTGTAGTAATTAAGTTTAATTAACCTATGTGGTAAAGGTAAATGGGTGAGGTGAATGTAATTATTTCAAATAATTATGAATAGGGGTCATTATGTTAGAAATAACATGATAATGTGATGATGAACCATGTTATTACATACGGGTGTATAAAACTAGCATCCACATTTGCCCCTTTTTATGGAGTGGTATGTAATAAAGAGTTGTGAGATAAAAACTATAAGGTGTTTAATGCCATAAGTTTATTGTGAGAAGGTATTCCCCCTCAAACCAAGCACTAAGAAGTGAGACAAAATGGATGATAGGTTTTTAAAATATGAAAGGTAAAAACACAATGGGGTGAGTGGAAAGAGACAAGTAGATGATAGCAATGGATAATCAAAAGTGTAGATGATACCATGTGTTTCTCTAGATTTTTGCTACTTATATTGAAAAGGGGGAGAAACTAAGGTTGAGAGTTGTGGGTTTGACATTACCCAGATGTAGTGCACACCATATCCAAGCTTTGTGGGAGCTCCTCTTTGGCTGTGGAAGAAACACCTATTCTTTGCAGTCGCAGTCGCCGACATCGGTAGGTCTGTCGAGGTCGGTCTGTAAATGGTTCTAACGTCAGTTTTATTGCCGATGTCGGTAGGGGCTGTTGGCCTTTGATGGCTTTCAGGGTATTCCTATGATGGATAGAGGAGTTTTTGAAATTTTGGAGGTTTGTGCAGGGTTGCGGGTGAAGGCTAATGAGGTTTGAGGAAGGGTAAAGGTAAAGGATAGGTGTGAAGAGAGGGTAAGAATAATGGGAAGTCCTTTCAGCCCCTCCATGGAAGAAGTTAGGGCTCAACAATATTTAGAAATAACAAATGAAAACTAATTACCAATGTATTCTAAAATGCTAAAATAAGAACTAAAATACTTAGCTCTATTAGGTGAAGAACTAGAGGTGTCAGAATGCTTATTCTCATTGTGGTTGATGTTGAGGTCTTCGTATAATGTTTCAATCCAATTTCTAGAATCACTTATGTAGAGCTTTGATAGCCAGGAGAATGATGGTCAAGCTTGAAGTCTCAGAGTGTGTGCATCAATCTGTCAGAAGTCAAGGGTGATAGCTCAATGTTAGAGGTAGGCATATGTAACTAACATCAGTGATCCCACTGGCATCAGTTGAGGGTCGACCAATGTCGGTGGAGAAAGAATGGGTAAAAGGGCTATTTTGAGCTCTTTGCCTATTTCTCCATCCACCAAGTTCTTTTACCATTGGAGAATGGTAAAAAGAAAGGTTTATAAGGCATGAGAGTTGGTTAGGGAGTTAGGATGGAGTGAGAATAGGTCATTGGTAGTTAGGATTTGGAGGACCTAGTCTCAGGGTGACTCATAGGTTGAGAAATAGTCTTAGGGTGAGGTGTCTAGGTGAGGTGTCTAGGTGAGGTGTCTAGGGTGAGGTAATTAATTTAAAATAAGTTTTTAAATTAATAAGGTGTGCAAGTGTGGGTTAGGAGTGTTGATGTTTAGAAGGGGACCAAGGGGGGGTCAACACGATATTGGTGTCTAAATTTTCCCCTTTTTATCTTGTGGTTTGTTCTGACGAACTGCAAGACAAAAATAGATGTAGGTTGCCCCAGGTATGGGATGAGGTATTCCCCCTCAAAGTGGGAATCAAGAGAAGGGAATCCAAAATTGGGTTCTAATTTGCTAGGCAGTGGATGGGTATGGTGTGGTTGGAGTGTGAATGTTGCAATAGTTGAGATTGCGCGTATACCACTTCATGTGATAGGTAGGTCAAATTGTTGTAGACAAGGTTGAGGAGGACTAAAATCAAAGTAACTGGTCCCCAGCTTATTAGTGGTAGCTGATTGGGTTAAATGATCAAAGCTATAGCTCCAATGGTCATCGTGTTCCAAGTATCTAGGCTAGGAAGTGCTCTTGGTAAACATGAAAATTTCATAGATATTGGGGATCAACTTGGTCATGATCCAACAATAGGTGTGAGGGGTGCATACAATTTGCTAACTATTAGTGAGGTAGCATACGCAATCTAAACAACCAAGGCAAAGTTGTCTCGAAAGTGGTCAGGGTCTGAGGAGATAGTCATGATATCTGAGGTCATTGGTCAAGTCAGGTTTGAGATATAAGTGATCTTGAGTGTTGTTTGTTGTGGTTAAGGAGATGTATGTGATCTCCAATGTGCCCCATGAGAAATCTAAGGTGACTTCTACAGTGTCAGGGCTGGTTGTTTGGTCATGATTTTGGGTTGGTTTAGAGAAGACTTAGGTAGTTGGTCCATTAGGTAGACGAACAAACGGATGGCCAAGATAACCTCAGAAGACCCCATGTCCACTAAGTGTTGCCTACATAGCCCATGTTTTAAAGGCCTCAGGCCAATGTAGTTCTCCCAAAATGGAGGAAGAGTCAAAGAGGTTGATAGTTGTTTTGGTTATGTTAGTGTTTTTAGCATTTCCCATATGTTTAATGGTACATGCTTGAAATGATGAGTGTATGATGATGTTATAGCCTTTTCCATATTGTGTGATGGTGTATGTTGTAACATAGGTTATGTAGTTTTTCATCCTTAGAAATTTTCCATATTGGTGATGGTGTATGCTAAAAATGAAATGAGTTTATTTATGCTTCAACAGGTTTCCATATTGGTGATGGTATATGCTTGACATAAATTGTGTTTGGTTGATAGTTTGAATGTGTATTGTTTTCCATAGAAACTAATGTGAATGGGCTATGATAATTTATATAACACAAATTGGTATTTGCATCATGATTTTGTGTTAGTGGTTAGAAAATGTTTTGGTTTGGTTTGGTTTTGTTTGGTTTGGGTTGGTTAGAAAATGTTTTGGTTTGGTTTGGTATGATTTGGGTTGGTTAGAAAACGTTTTGGTTTGGTTTGGTATGATTTGGGTTGGTTATAAAATGTTTTAGTTTGGTTTGGTTGTATGTGACGAAGGTATGTAAGAAGTGAAAGGTACGTTGCTCTTTCATTGACAAGGACCATAATGATAGGATAGATAGGGTTTTGTAAACAAAAGCCCCGTTCATGCATTACGTCATTGACCATTGGTTTTTGTTAGAGAAGTACCATAATCACTTGACGTTAAGTGAGCTCAAAATCCCTTAGGTATTTTTAGGGTAATAGGTGTGATTATGTGATATGTGAGGATAGCGTAACCCTTTTTAGTGGGGATAACTTTTCCACTTTCATAAGTGACCCTGAGAATGACTATAGGCAAGTCCATGACTTAATAGGTTGTCAGTCAGTTTTTTTTTGGTAGACTGATCAATGCGAGAAGTCTACTTGGGGATGTTATTTTTGTTTTGAGGTCATGTGAAGTTGATCAATGCGGGAAGCTTCTGAGAGGGTGTTGTGTTTGTAGCAAAATTTGGGCATAGCCATCCTTCGAGGGAGTGGTCTATATTTTGCTTTGTATGTTATGAGTTTTTTGAATAGCTATCCTTCAAGGGAGCAGTCTATTAATTATAGCAATAAGGCAGCTATCCTTTGAGGGATCAGTCTACATTTATAGTTTATGACCTTTTAATATTTTATTAGGCATCCCATTTTTTTATTTGTTTATTGACTGAAATTTTAGTCATGGACTAGACTATAGAGGTTTAGGGGTTTCCCTTTTATTAGGACAAAGAATTAATGCTTAAAAAAGGGTTAACTAATTTTTGTAGGGAAAGAGGGTTGAAAGGAATAGGAATGAGGATGATGGGGGTTGCTCAAGGGATGAGCTCAAGTTAAACATTAAGTGAATGAGTACTTGGTTAACAGTAGAATGGTCACAGATGTAAGGCATTAAGGGGCTCAGGTTCTAACCAGCCTTCGAGAGAAGACAGATGATAAGTGCCTGATCCATACTTATGCGTTATTATATAAGGTCTGAGCCAATTAGGAGCAAACTTGCCTCATTTTATTTTTTCTATATTGGTCATGTGTTGGTTTTATTTAAGGACGAGATCTCCAATTTTGAAATATCACTCTTTCAAATTTTTGTTGTAAGCACGCTTGATGCGATCTTGATAGATATGAAGATGATTAAGAGTGGCAAGATGACGTTCGTCGAGTAACTTGAGTTGTGCTAATCGATCTTGATTAAAGTCATTATTAGAGAGGATGTCGTGCAAGGAGATGTGAAGAGAAGGTATTTTTACTTCAAGAGGTAAGACAGCCTCAGTTCCATACACTAAGGAAAAAGGTGTAGCACCTGTAGGGGTTCAAATGCTAGTGCGGTAGGCCCATAAAGTGAAGGGAATGTGAGTGTGCCAATCCCTTCAAGTGTCGTTGACCACCTTCATTAGGATTTTGGTTAGGATTTTATTAGAAGCTTTTGCCTATCCATTTGCTTGTGGATAGTAAGGTGAGGAGAAGTTGAGTTTGATGCCAAAAGAGTCACAAAGATTTTGGATCGTTTTGTTTTTGAAAGATTTGCCATTATCAATGATTATCTTGTGAGGTACACTGAAACGATAGATAATGTGGTGGTTAATAAAGTAGATGATTTTTTCAGCTTTAGTGAAGATGAGAGGAACAACTTCCACCCATTTAGTGAAATATTTAGTCACTGTGATAATAGATTGATGTCGGAGAGATGAATGAGGGTTAATCTCACCGATTAGATCTAAGCCCCATTGTGAAAAGGGCCAAAAATTCTTAGCAACTTGTAAAGCATGGCTAGGGACGTGAAGTAAGTTAGCATGTTGTTGGTATTTGATACAACACTGAACATAGTCATTGTAGTCTTGGTTAAGAGTAGGCCAATAGTAACCCAGGTGGAGGATGCGCTTTACAACCGAGTTACCACTAAAATTTCCTCCACAAATCCCATCATGGACTTGTTTGATGGCATGAGATGTCTTAGTGGAGGTTAGGCATCGGAGAAGGAGGCCGTCAAAATCTCGTTTGTAGAGAAGACCCCCTAGCATGGTGTATTGAGCAGTACTCTTGATAAAATCCCACCATCCATTACGAGAGAGGTTAGGAGGAATGATGGAATAAGTCAAGTAGTTAACAAGTTGTTTATACCAAACATTGTGTGGACTAGAGTCGATATTGCCAACAAAGTTGATGTCAGTTGAGATATATGAGGGCAATGCCAAATGGTATACCGTGACATAGATTCTTGAGGAAGCAGAAGAAGATGGGATGTGTGAGGTGAGAGAGGCCATTGTGTTGGCAAACTTATTCGTAGATCAAGGAATAGTTTACAAGAGATAACGGTCAAAAGACCCTAACAATGTGTCAACATGGTTTTTATATCATTGCAAAACTTCATTTTTACAAAGATATGAATCGTTAATCTGATTAATGACTAGTTGCGAGTTGCCAAAGATATTGATTGTCTTAATGCCCAAGAAAATGGTAGTTTGACTCCCACACCCCCATCGAATTGGCATTTAGATCCATCAAAGAACATCATCATTTGATAGGGGATGTCATCGATGGATAGCATGGTGATAGACTCATCAAGAAATTCATAATTAGAGGGTTGGTTATCAGGTAAAGGGGCATCTGCTAGTTGGTCAGTGATCGTTTTCCCCTTTATAGACTTTTGTTGAATGAATTCCAAATCAAACTTAGCAAGAAGCATGAGCCAACAAGCCATACATTGGTTTTGATCTGGCTTAGAATGCATGTATTTGAGAGGGTCAGTGTGTGTGATGACGTAAGTCTTGTGGTTGAGGAGATAGTGGTAGAGTTTGGAGGCAACAAAGACTAATGCCAAGCAAAGTTTTTTGGTATGAGTATATCGAGTTTCATAGTCAATGAGCATTCAACTTATATAATAAACTGCCTGCTCATGATGTTGTTCATCTCGATGTGTGATCATGGCACCTAAGGAATGATTTGTTGCCAAATGTAAAGATATAAGGGTTGGTCATCTTTAGGTGGAATAAGGACAGGTGGAGAGATAAGATAGCATTTAAGAGCCTCAAAAGCCTCTTGGCAATCCTTATTCCAATTAAAGGAGACGTCTTTCTTGAGGAGGTGATGGAAGGGTTGGCATCGGTCAAATAGCTACGAGATGAAGTGATGAATAGATTGAAGCTTTCCTTGTAGGTTGTGAAGTTGCTTTAGGTTAGTTGGTGAGGGCATCTCGAGTATGGCTCGAATCTTAGTTGGATCTACTTCAATGCCATGGAGAGAAATGATGAAACCCAAAAGCTTCCCTGAGAGAACCCCAAAGATGCATTTCTTGGGGTTGAGTCAAACGTTATACTGTAATAGGTGAGTGAAAATTGTTTTGAGAATGGTTAAGTGGTCATGGTGAAGTTTGGATTTCCCCAGTAGGTCATCCACATAGTCTTCCATGATTTTGTGGAGGAGGTCATGAAATATATAAAACATGGCACGTTGGTATGTAGCACCTACATTTTTCAAGCCAAAAGGCATGACCCTATATCATAATGTCCCCCATGGGGTGATGAAGGTGGTTTTATGTTGATCTTCTGGGGCAATCAAGATTTGGTTATATCCTGAAAACCCATCCATGAGGGATAGCATTTCATGACCAGCCATAAGATCAACAAGTTGGTCGATGTTTGGCAAAGGAAAGTCATCCTTTGGGAAAGCTAGGTTGAGGTCATGATAGTCGGTAAAAATTCAAATTCCTCCTATTGCTTTTGTGATAGGGACAATATTTGACACCCATTGTGGATAATCAATGGGTTAGATAAATGAGACGGAGAGAAGACGTTGAAGCTCCTCTTTGACAAAGAGTGCGACGCGAGGATGCATCCTGCAAAGCTTTTGCCTGATAGGCTTAGCTTTGTGGTTCATGATGATGTTGTGGATGACAATGTTAGGGTTGATATCAGGCATATCGCTATAGGACCAAGCAAAGGCTTTGTTATGATCTGTAAGGAATGTGGTATAGTTGATTTGTTCCTAGGCATCTAAAGATTGACCAATCTTTAAAATGTGAGGAACATCAAAATATGGGAGATTAATGTCAATAATTGATTCGTTTAACATAACCTGTGTTTCTGAAGGAAGTGATCATTGTATGAAGGAGTCATCCACACCCATATTGGTGAGTATGGCATCATCATCCAGGCATTGGACAGTGTTGATACTATAAGATTCATCGTCTATCATGTCTAGATAAATTAGAGGAAGAGACCTTGATACCTCACCTAGTTGATAGGTTAGGGGTTCCAAGTGAATGGTGTTTATGAAAAAAAATAGGAGGGATGGAGACCACCAACTCTGTAGGTGAGGGTGGGGGAATAGGTGAGTTTGGAGGAGAATGTTATATGATAGTTTCATGGAGAGGGATCTTAGAAGGTTATGTAGGTTCTTCGAAACCCATGCCATGTCATTTCTTGGCATTTTTTATTGCCTTGTTGTTTGGAGGCTTGATGGGCTTGTGGGGACCTTGTTCATAGCACCCAAAGCCAAAACCCTTCCACACACACCTATGAAGATAGGTGTGAGCAAAGTGAGGGTTGTCAAGGAAGGAGAAATCACAAGTGAATAGTCGAGGTGATGAGAGGGGATTTCCAACAGTAGGAGCCCGATCTAGCCCTCCATAAGTGAGATTAGTTTGGAGATCAAGAGGATCATATGGGATGACCTTTTTGATGCGATGGTCATAGTTAGGGTGGTGATGAAGTTGTCCATATTCCTATAGATTTTGGAACATGTCAAGGGTAAGCAAATAATACTCCCCAAGTGAAAGGCGCTGGAAGGTATCTTCCATAGGATCTTTCGTGGTCACTTGAGTAGGCGTAGGTATGACTGGTGTCTGCGAGCTTGTCGAGGCTTCAGCAGGTGAAGGTGGTGTTTGGATGGATGTTTTCAAAGGGATGAGAACATCATTAGGTTGGTAGGTCATGTTGCATGTTTTAAATGGGGAAAGGTTAGTAGGAATGACATGAACCTAACCTTCGTGTTCAAACTTGACACAATGATGCAATGTGGAAGGGACACAGGTCATGGCATGTATCCAAGGTCTTCCCAATAGCATGTTATATTGGACCTCCCCCTCAATGATATAGAAGAGTTTTAGAATTGTCTGTGGGCCAACATGAACATGCAAGACCACAGTACCAATGGTAGTGGTGATGGCATCGTTGAAAGAATGAAGAATTGCATCAGTTTTTGACATGCAGTTCTTTGAAAGGGCTAGTTGTTCATATGCATGGGTAGAAATGATATTGATGCTAGCACCTCCATCAATCATAACCCACTTAACGTGAGTTTGATCAATGTAAGATATGATAAAGAGGGTGGCATCCTGATCTTCCAGGTTGGAGGCAAGAATCTTAGAATCATTGAAGGTGATAGAGGCAATAGTGGGTAATGATTTAACTAAAGCAGCCAGTGGTTGGGGGTCTTCAGGTTGGACCTCCACTATCTATAAAGCTTTGATCAAGGCTTGGCAATGTTACAAATATCTTTGTATTAGGTCATAAAAAGACATCTTCACAGGGTTTTGATGGAGTTGTTTCACCATGGAGTCACAAATTACCTCCAAAGATGTTGGTTGAGATGTGCCCAAGATAGAAATCTTGGGTTTTGGTGGTTGAGAAGGCTTGGCAAATGGATATTTCCAAGGGATAAAAACCTACTCTTTTCCTTTATCCTTTAGGGTTTGGGACCTAATGGCCACATTAATTGTGTTGATTTTGAATAAAGGGGGAGAAGGTGGTAGAGGGACCATAATCTCGCGTTGGGATCTCGATTCAAGTGAGGAGGTTTGGGAGGCATGGGATGGTGTCGGTAGTTTGTCAAAAATGTGGTCAAGAGAATCCTCAATGAGAAAGGTGTCATTTTCCAGGTATTGGTGAATGACAACTTTAAGAGCACATCAACTCTCAGTATCATGCCCAGGTGTGTGATGATATAAGCAAATTTGAGTGTCGTCAAACCAAGATGGTTTTGATCTGAGAGGTTGGTATGGCTTAATGGGTAGGAGAATGATGCTAGAAGACTGCAACAATCAGCATAACAACAAAGCATAGGAAGCCACTAATGGGTCTGCTTTCATTGTTGCAGTAAGGGTTGACAACTTCTGTTTAGGAGTTGTAGGGGGAGTTTTTTGTACCACCTTTTTGGTTGGTGGTGTGGCCACACACGTAGATGGCACTTTCTTGATGAGAGGTGTCAAATTTTTTGGAGGAAATATGTTTTTGATAGGTAGAGGGATTAATGGAGGTAGTTTTTTTTTGTGAGGTGTTAGAATACGAAGAAATCCTGTTAAAGTGGAAGGATGTGGACCCAAGATAGAAGGCAATGGTGAAGGTGGGGGAGGAGTAAACTGACGTGGTTTAGCAGCCTTCTTTAGTTTGGTGTGAGGACCACTATTTTATAGGGTGAGGTTCAAATCTACCTTCACTTATGGGTGAGTGAGGTTTGATACAGGGTGAACACCGAGAGATTTAATTTGTTTCAGCATGGTGGATGCCTGTGAGGTTTTGGGTTCAGATGTGGAATGCTGAGCTTCTGAAGATTTAGAAGTGGAAACCTGATCTTCATCAAAAACTTTGGGGTAAATTGTTGTGGAAGGATTGTCAATATAAGGTGAAGTGGGATGTGTAAGATAAGGAGCCTTAAGTCACTCCCATAGTGCCTCATGTTCTAGGTTCCTAGAATGGAGAATCCTAAGTTTTCTGCCAATCGAGAGAAGGGTTTAGATGACATCGCGTGAGGCTTCACGATCAGTCCTTCAAAGGATTTGGGTGATTACAAGAGTGGAAACGTGTTGGACGTAGTGATCTTGGGCCAAAGGTGAGAGAGAATCATCATCGGATCTTCCTCAGCCAAAGTGGGTGAAGTGGCGAGTTCTTCTCTCGGTAGAGAAGGGATTGGAGAATTTGGCTCTTCAAGCAGATAAAGTGCAGTGATGATCATGCTTTCCACATGTGGTCTAGGAGCGAGTAAATTATGATCCTCCATTGGTAATAATAAGGATGAGGGTGGGGCCACCGGCGTTGGTACCATCAAAGCATCCTCCAATATGGGAGAGGTCAAAGTAGACTCTCCTATGTGTGAAAGAAGGGTGGTTGGAGGACTATCCTCCATTGGTGGAGGACAAATAGGAGAGGAAGGCTCCTCTAAAGGGTAAAGTTGAGGGATGATGGCCCCTTCTACATGATGGCATGGGGTATGAATGGTAAATTATTCCAATGGTAGAAGAAGAGGGAATGTGGGGGAAAAAGGAACAGGTAATACAGGTTCCTCATGAGGTAGAAGAATGGGTAGAGGAGGTGCTTGATGTCATGGGGGTGATACAGGTGAAACAGGTTCATCCATGTGAGGAAGAGGGCAAGGCAAAGGGAGTTCTTTGTTACATGGAGGTGGTATGGGTAAAATAGGCTCTTCTACCCATGGTGGAGAAATGGGTTGACCAGCCTCTTCAGATTGTGGGAGAGGTTGGTTAGGAATGAAAGGAAAGACCATGTCTACCATGCGTATGTTGTATTCTTGAGGGTCATCGACCATGGTCTAAACATTGTTTTGACTTAGGGGATGGTTAGGAAATGGTTGCCTAAAGACATCCATGTTTTGGTTGGCCAGTGCATTAGGGTTATCCAAAACAAGGTCCCCTTTGTCTAACATGTCTTAAACAATGTTTTTGAGTGTTTTGCAATTATTTGTATTGTGACCCTTGACACGGTGATAGTTACAAAAGTTATTTTCCCTATACCATGCAGGGATGGCTTGTGAGGGGTCAAATTGGATAGGTGGTTGGATTTGAGGGAGGTTGAGGACTCCCTGATTCACTAATTTATCCAATACAAAAGCATATGATTTGCCTATTAGAGTGTATCATCACTGTTCATACCATTGTTGGAATTGTCTAGTGATGTTTTGCGAAGTGGAGGGTTCAGATTGGTTGGTTGTAGTAGAATATGGTGACCTAAGGACCATAGCATTCACTGATCCCTTGGATTTGGGGTGAGAAGAAGAAGATTTGGAAGAAGAAGAGTCATTATCTTTTGCATTGGTATTTTTGCTATGCAATTTGACCCTGTCTTCCTCGATTACACAGAGTTCAAGGTTTCAGGCCATGGTGAAAGCTTCATCAAATGTGCGGAAAGTTTGAACCCATAGAGTGGATGAGATGTGCTTGGCACATGCTCTTGAAAAGAGTTCAATGAGCTCAGGTTGAGGTAGTGAGAAGGAGAGTTGGTTGATCAAAACTCTCCAATGGGCGATGAAGTCCGCTATTGACTCATCCTCAAATTGTCTAATGGAATAGAGGTCTGTAATGGAGACCTTCTTGGTAATATTGATTGAGAAATGATCGAGGAATAGCTAAGCGAGTTGAGTGAAGGTGAAGAGAGAATGACTGGTAATGGAACTATACCAGTCAAGGGCGGCACCAGAAAGTGACATGGGGAATGTGCAAAGTAATAACACATCATCATGCGCTATGAGGTAGCAAGCGTGTCTAAACACTTGCAGATGTTGTTGTGGGTCCTCTTTACTCTGAAAGTGAGTAAATTTTGGGAGTTCCCACTAGCTAGGGTATGGTCGAATAGGAACTAAAGGGTGGATAGGTTTGTTGTAGATTTGTTTGTACGAAAGAACACTCCTTGAACCTAAAACAGATGTCTCAAGGTTGGACATCTTATCCATCAGCATCTTAATTAGATCGGCAGATGGATTGGCATGAAGGGCACCCCCTAAGTTATAGAGTACCTAGAAGGCATTGGGAGGGGTGTATGACATACTTGGTTGCATTTGTGTAAGTGTAACATATAGATAGTTTGTCATAGGGGCCACTATTGAGGCCAAGGGGACTTGTGCCGTGAAGTTGGAGGGCAAAATTTGACTAGATGCCACCAAGGGTGGTTGAATGGTGGTGACACTAGTTAAAGGATAAGTGGTCACTCTCATGTTTATGGGCGTAAGAGTGGATGGGATATAGATAATCAAGTTCTAGAAAGGTGTCGAACTTGGTTGAATTGTTTGCAATTGAGGGGGTACAGAAACCCTGATGGAGGTAGGGCCAGAAAGGATAGAAGGGGAGGCCAAATCTTGAACATTGGCCATGATTGGGTTATTGTTTGAGGTAATGACTTGAGTGACCATAGGTTGGGTAGCAGATGATGTTGATATCATTGCCTCTTCAACCAAAGAAGTTGGCATCCCATAAATAGGGTTACCAGAAGGATCTCGTGTTTGGCTTCTAGCAAGATAATGTTGGAGAGCCTTGACATTATGATCAAGGAATCTCTCAAAATTTTGATCCCCTTCGAGAACAATAGGAGGTTGATCAGGAGTAGGCTAGATTGGAGTATGCTTGGTGTCTGAAGTATACTCCATTAGATGACTTGGCATGAAGGGTGAAGGTGGGAGTGGTTGTTGACTCACATGGTCAACAAGGAATTTGGCTTGACTGCATGTCAAGACCATGTAAGGCAAAAGGGGTTCAAGTTCCAAAAACTATGTGTTTTAGTTTTAGAAAACCAAAATTTGTGTTAACAACAAGAAATTTGGGTTTTAAGCTTGCTGTTTGGAAAGAAAATTTATTGACAGTGACCAATGTCGGTTGTTTAACTGATATCAGTTATAAAATGTTGCTGATGCTGGTGGAGAAACTGATGTTAGTTTCTATGTAATTCTAAAAACACAGAAAATTGATAGTTTTGAAAGAAAAAGATATTCTGAGTTGTTTTAGACTTCTGAATGGTACAACCTTACTAGCTCAAATACTCAGATGAAAATAGTAGAATAGATGATTAGGCAAGCAACCTCTAAAATGTTAGATTCCTAGGAATGAGTTTTAAAGTCGTGGTGGCTTATGCCTTAAGAGAATGTGTTGGGAGTTGAGCTTGTAGAACAAGACCTAGAGATGAAGTCTATGGCTGGTTTTAGGTTGTGTTATGGTGCTTAAAAATATATGTGTTAGGGTCAATACGTGGCTTGGTGCTGGGTCTTGCTCCTTTCACTTCACAAACCCAGAGCCGAGCTGGGCCGCTTAGCCAAAATATACCTTGCCTATAGTTTATAATCTACCAGAGAATAGAGTGGGTCCTCCTCTTGGTGGTGAAATCCAAGTAGGATCACCAGGTGGGATAAGTTATCTGCTAGGTGATGAAATCCTAGATGGGCCTTGTCTCAAGTAAGTTTATGTGTTTGATTTGAAGTGATTGTGGTTTGGTTGTGTAACATTTGTGCACTACGATTAATTCATAATGCTTTAATTACTAAGTGGGCTAAATATGCATTCAAGCAAGAATGAAATGTAGTAGTTTTTAACCCAAATCAAAATATGTTATTCAAATGCAAACAAGTGGAGAAGAGTTAAAGAGTATGAGTTTTTCACTACTCTATGATGCATGTAAGAAGTAACAAGAAGAAAAAGAGATGTTATTTTTAACCTCTGCTAATGATTTCTTTTTGAAACAAAAGGATAGAAGAAGGGATGCAAGAAGAGAATATTTTTCTAATGCATCTATATGAAAGTTTGATTTTTTTTAAAATAAGAAGAATGAACCCAAGGAAAACTCCAAGGGTCCCACCGGGCATGCCAGAATGTTTCTCTAAATTTTTGCTACTTATATTGAAAAGGGGGAGAAACTAAAGTTGAGAGTTATGGGTTTGACGTTACCTGGATGTAGTGCACACCGTATCCAAGCTTTGTGGGAGCTCCTCTTTGGTTGTGGAGGAAACACTTGTTCTTTGTAGTTATATTCACCGATGTCGATAGGTCTACCGAGGTCGGTCTGTAAATGGTTCCGACGTCAATTTTATTGCCGATGTCGGTAGGGGCTGTTGGCCTTTGACGACTTTCAGGGTATTCCCGTGATGGACAGAGGAGTTTCTAAAAGTTTGGAGGTTTGTGCAGGGTTGCAGGTGAAGGCTAATGAGGTTTGAGGAAGGGTAAAGGTAGAGGATAGGTGTGAAGAGAGGGTAAGAATAATGGGAAGGCCTTTCAACCCCTCCACAGAAGAAGTCAAGGCTCAACAGTATTTAGAAATAACAAATGGAAACTAATTACCAATGTATTATAAAATGCTGAAATGAGAACTAGAATACTTAGCTCTATTAGGTGAAGAACCAGAGGTGTCAGAATGTTTGTTCTCATTGTGGCTGATGTTGAGGTCTTCATACAATGTTTCAATCCAATTTCTGGAATCACTTATGCAGAGCTTCGATAGCCAAGAGAACGATGGTCAAGCTTGAAATCTCAGAGTGTGCACGTCAATCTATCAGAAGTCAGGGGGTTGATAGCTCAATGTTAGAGGTAGGATTATGTAACTGACATTGGTGATCCCACCAGCATCGACTGAGGATCAACCGACGTTGGTGGAGGAAGAATGGGTAAAAGGGCTATTTTTAGCTCTTTACCCATTTATCCATCTGCCAAGTGTTTTTTCCATTAGAGAATGGTCAAAAAAAATGATTATAAGGCATGGGAGTTGGTTAGGGAGTTAGGATGGAGTGAAAATAGGTCATGGGTAGTTAGGATTTGGAGGACCTAGTCTCAGGGTGACTCATGGGTTGAGAAATGGTCTTAGAGTGAGGTGTTTAGGTGAGGTGTCTAGGGTGAGGTAATTAATTTAAAATAAGTTTTTAAATTAATAATGTGTGTAAGTGTGGGTTAGGAGTGTTGACGTTTAGAAGGGGACCAAGGGGGGGTTGACACGATATTGGTGTCTACACCAGGAAGCTCCAAAATTTCACTTAACGAGATAAAAAGTAATGCAGGTAGTAATGCCCTAAAGACCAAATCAAGTAACAAAATGCCATAACTAAAATAGGTGGCATAAGTAAAGGCTAATAAGAGAACAAAATATAGGAATGGCAGACCATATCATCCAGTGTGCGTATGGTGTATGCATTACCTATAGATGAATGTTCTTGAGATAAAATATACCCATGAAATATTACAATGGAAAGATATAAAAAAAGGGGTATGCCTTAAAGAGATTGAGAAATTGAAAAGGGGTCAAAATCCTTAAATCTAAAAGGTAATATGGCATAAAAGTGGGATAGCTAAAGCAAAGGCAATAAGATAGGGCTTGGGAGCGAAACTAGGAGCATGTGAAATGGTCCATATGTGCAAAAATTTCAACAATCCAAGACAATCGACATCGATCTACAAGGGATCGATGTTAATTCAGGGGATCAACATCAATTAAAGTAATCAATGTTGATCATGAGAAATGCTATATATATGTATTTGATGTAGTATAAGGCTCATTTAGCTATCGATGTGAACAAGAATTTGAGAGAAAAATTTGATGTGTGTCAACCTTGCAAGTGAATGTGAGAGACAATGGAGGTGAGTGGGAGTGGATGATGATGATGATGATGACTGTAGTATGAGGTAGGTGTTTATGTATTTTTAGCTAAATTTATTACTTTATTTATTATTATTTTGGTTTTACATAATAAATTTGGTTTTTAATAAATTTGTGGGGGAAAAGGGTGTAGATAGGTAGATTTTTATTATTTTAGGAATGTAAGACCTAGGAGGAATGTTCTTTTGGTTGAGGGAATCAATGTCAATCTATTAGGATTAACGTAGTTCAAATGGATTGACTATGATCCATAAGGATCGCTGTCGATTGGGGTCAAATCAACATCGATCCTTAGAGGATCGATAAAAAGCACAAAATTTAGGCTTTTGATTAACTAAAAATATGTTTTTGACAAACACAAGAGCTGTTGACGATGAGGGATATGTCCCTCCACTGTTGGGGTAGTTGTAGGAGTTTTTGGGTGATGAGGACTAGGCTCATTTAGAGGTAGTTAGATTTAGAGGGATTTACCATTATCACCATTTCCATCAAGATATCAGTATGATAGTGGCATTGCTAGAACAATGGGATTATACCGCCAACACTTTTTAGTTATCGATTAGTGAGATGATGATCACCACAAAGGACATCTACTGTATTCTTTGACTACTAATTCTAGGTGCTCCTATATATATTATTGATAAGGATAAGAGAGTGATGGTGTTGGCATGATTATATGATGAGAATGCATTGGAAATCATATTATTTATTGAGGGGTTCTCATTCTAGACATTATTTGACTAGTTTCCTATGAAGAGACTAGTGCCAACGATGATGATATTGGCACTGACCTGCTATGTGCTACCTAATTCTAGGGGAGGATGACTACCATGGAGTTTTACTAGTGTTGTAGAAAATATGGTGTAGTTTTGAAATATTATTGCTTGGGCACCCACACTATTAGGGTATATATATAGGGAGTTGTGGAGCTAGTGTACTGGGTGATAATCAAGGCTTGACATCACATTTATATTACACTACTAGGTATATGAGCACATCTATGTGATTTTCCCCATAGGGACCTTGTGGACTAGATTTGAAGAGATGGTATATAACATAAGCTTCCTTCAGTGGAAGGAAGACATAGTCACTCCATATATAGATAGGGTAGTGTAGGATCTAACACACTATAGATAAGTTTTTAATAGCTTATAGATAGGAGATGTTATCTAAAGGCCTTATGTACGCTTTTCATAATGGCTTGGTTCAGTGGTGGAGACAGGTGATGTTGTTGAGAGATATGGGTATATAAATGATGGTTGGATCACCTCAAGTTATTTTATTTTGATAAGGTTCATCGGTAGTTTGGATTTTTATAGGATGTTCCCTTATCCTTGTGCTTGTATAGGTGGGATGATACAAAGAAGGACTAGCTTGCACCTAACACTACAACTATTTTGATGGGGCCATAGGAAGAGTCTGCAGTGAGTGACCTAAATGACATTGAGTATACAAATGATTATTTAGTTTTTTTTGCATCTGAGATAATGAGGAGATAGGAGAGAATAGTGAGACCATAGTAGGATGTGGTTATTGAGGAGGTGAGAGAGGCTGAGCAGGATACTCTAGATGCACACATGGAGGAGTAGAAGGCCCCTAATGGACATATAGAGGGCATACCAGTATAGGATGCCCCACCCACGAGCATATAGATATAGCTATAGTTATTGTGGATAAGGAGACACTAAGGCTTGAGCTACAAGAGGTACAAATAGCCCATGATACATTACAAGATTATATTGCCACATTATAGGGTAATCTAGATAGCATGAGAGGTCAACATGAGTAGGCTATATAAGAGTGAGACAAGTACTGAGCAGAGCTAGAGTAGATGAACTCTACTTTGGTAGAGAGACCAGCTCTAGATATTGTAGGATCTAGTGTTGCACCTCTAGATATGGTACCACTCCAGAGATATAGGGATTTGTTTATTGAGATGTCATATTACGAGAGGATAGTATAGAGATGACTACTAGATGTGGCTCAATTTGCTTCATATGTGGCTAGCTATAGCAGGTCATGGAGGACTCTTGGTGGGTCTACTAGTAGAGGAAGTGCAGTGAGTCAAGGATGATATGATGAGGGAGGTGATAGCATTCACCTTAGTAGGATTGATTTTACTGATTAGATCATATTGTATGGGACTAGAGCCCCATTTTATTTATGTTATGACATTTATACAAGACACTTGATGTATATATACATACACTATTTATGTTTATGGATGGATCATGTGTGTTTTTATGGATTTACTAATGGTTATGGATATGTTATGCTTTTATTAATTATTTGAGGTGATGGATTATAGATTAGATGTTATGTTATGTTATGTTATGTTGTTATTTTTTTATTACTATCATGTATGTTATGGATGGATTATAAATTTGATATGTTATATCATGAGATGATTTTTTACTAATGGATTATGATTATGGATTATGTTAGTTTTTGATATAGATCATTATTATCCTTATAAATGTTTATGGTTTTTAGATGGTTGAATGTAAATAAACTATGGATTTTAGATTTATGCTTAATGATGATTATGGATTATAGATAGATTTTAATGATTTATTGTGATGGATTTATGGATTTTGGTGTTTATAGATTATGGATTTACACATCATTAACTTGAACCATAACCAAAATAGAACCTCTCATATGCATGGCCTATGCATCCTTAGCTAGGTGATAAAAGATATTGACTCAACCTTGGTTAGCTATATCTTTTAACCTTAAGCAAGGATGATATGCTTTTTTGGTATAATGGGCGATTGATTGCTTTAGAGATAACTTTCTTCACCTCATATTTTAAAATAAAGATTTATCTTTTAGAAATAAATGTTATGCCAATGAGTAGACTAATCAATACAAGAAACCTACAATTATAAATTTGATCAATATGGGAAGCTTTCATGGGATATTGCTTTTGATAATTTATTATATTACTTTTATTGATTTTTCAGGCTTTTAAGTGGCATAATTTTGAAAATTGATCAATGTGAGAAGTTTTGTACTTGGTAGCCATCTTTCAAGAGAGTGGTGTACATTTTGACATTTTTGCACAACTATCCTTCAAGGGATCAGTTTATTATTTATCATTATATTTAATTACAGCTATCCTTCGAGGGATCAGTCTATGTATTTAGACCATTTTGACACTTTTTATTTTCACTACTTAGTTGATTTTGGATCCCAAAGATAATAATGCAAGGTTGGACATAAAAAGATACCTTAGAATAGTTTCCACAAATTCAAGACATGAGATAATTGTGTTATCTTGGGAAACTAATGGTCTTTAAGAAATAAGGGAAATAATGATTTCAGGCTTCTCCCATTACAAGTGAAACTTGTCCATGAGAGAATGTTATGTATAGAGTTAGGGTATACATATTCAAGGTTGAGGTTATAGTGACTATAGGATAACCACATAACTCTCATATCATTATTTGGTATTTTGGGATAAAGGAGATATGATAGTATTTGAGATAAACTAACCCAAAATGAGCCAATATCTATTAACTATAGAAAGGGCATAGATGCAATGCATTAAGAGGTTCTTGTTCAGGTTTAACATTAAGAGAGGCTAAACGATATGCTCTTGATCCATATTTATGGGTTATGATGTATGGTCCAAGCCAATTAGGAGTAAATTTACCCCTTTTAATTCATTCCATATTAATGGCATGTTTATTTTATTTAAGTACAAGGTCTCTAATATTAAATTCTTGTTCTCTTACATGTTGATTATATGCTTGTTTTAGTCATTCTTGATATATACGAAGGTGATCAAAGGATATTGCATGATGCTCATCTAAGAGTTAAACTGGGATAAATGCTCTTGATGAAAATCTTCATCAAAAATGATGTCTTTAAGAGAGACCTAAAAAGAGGGAATTTGGACTTCCAGAGTTAGTACAAATTATATACCATAGACTAAGGAAAAAAGACTAGCACCTGTAGGGGTTTTAATACTAGTTTGATATGCCCATAAGGCAAAAGTGATGTGAAGATGCCAATCTTTCCCAACTTCATTGACAACTTTGGTTAGGATTTTGACTAGGGTTTTATTAGATGCTTCTTCTTGACCATTGACCTAGGGATAATAAGGTGAGGAAAAACTTAATTTGATTTTAAATGACTCAGATAGTGTCTAGACTTTCTTATTCTTGAAATATTTCCCATTATCTATTATTATTTTATATGGAATTCAAAAATGATAGATAATGTGATTGTGGATAAACTCCACAATATTTTCTATCTTGGTTGAGATAAGCAGCATAGCTTCTACCCATTTGGTGAATTATTTTGTAGTGATAATGATGAAATTGTGACACTAAGAGGATTTAGGGTTGATTTTCCCTATAATATTGAGTCCCAATTGGGAGAATGGATAGAAGTCCCTTGCTACCTACAAGGCTTTATTGGGGATATGGGATAAGTTTTCATGTTGCTAACATTTTACACACTTCTTAAAATATGTGCAACAATCTTGATTCAAAGTGGGCCAATAGTAACCTAGACATAAGATTTTTTAGTGATTGCATGGCCACTAAAGTATCCACCGCATGACCTATTATATACTTCTTGGATAGCTAAGGTAGCTTCATATTTTTGAAGACAATGAAGAAGAATTCCATTGAAACCATGCTTATAGAGAATACCCCCCATTATAGTATAACGGGTAACTTTATGTTGGAAAACACGCTTGGCACCTTTGGATAGATGGGTAGAAGATAATATTGTAAACAAATAAGTAAATATTTATTCATATCATGTCTCCTTTGGGTTTTCCTTGATATTATTAATATACAAGAGATCAGTTCTCATGTAAGAAGGTTTGTTAATTCAATGGATAAAGACAAATAGCTTGGACTCCTGGGATGAGGATGGGATAAAAGAGGCAAAAGATTTCATAGTATCAATGAACTTATTAGTTGATCTATGAGTATTTTGGATGGCATAACATTCAAAACTGGATAAACACTAATCGGACAAGGTCTTATATCTCTAGAGGATATCATTCTTTCATTGATATACACCAATAATTTGATTGACCACTAGTTGAGAATTGCCATAGATATTAAGGGATATAACTCCTAATGCAAGGATAGTTTGGAAGCCTATGATCAATGCTTCATATTCAGCCATGTTATTGGTATAATCAAAGTCTAATTTAAAATATAAAGCATAATAATTCCTTGAGGAGGGATTAATATAATTCATGCACCACCTCCCCACTCACATTTGGACCCATCAAAGAATAGAATCATTTGATATTTTGGGACTAATTCAAAAGTAGATGCGATAGATTCATCAAGAAATTCATAATTGATTGGTTGGTTATCGCTAAGAGGTGCTTCAGCCAATTGATAAATAATAATTTGACCTTTAATAGATTTTTGATGGACAAATTCTAGGTCAAACTCAAATAGAAACATAATCCATCAGGTCATTCATTGATTTTGATAAGGTTTAGAATGCATGAACTTAAGTGGGTTGGTAGTCATAATTACGTACTTATTGTGGTTAAACAGGTAGTGATGAAGCTTAGAGGCTATAAGGACCAATGCTAGGCATACTTTTTTAGCATGTGGATAACATGTTTTATATTCTATGAGGGTATGACTTATATAATAAATAGCTTATTCTTTATAATGCTCATCTCTATGAGCAAGCATAGCACCTAGAGCATGATCTATAGCTAAGATTTAAAGGAATAAAGGTTATCATTCCTTAGGTGGAGTGAAGACTGGAGGTGATAAATGATAGTTTTTGAGTGCGTTAAAGGCTTCTTGACAATTAATATCCCACACAAAGTGACTATCCTTCTTTAATAGATGGTGGAGAGGTTAACATCGATAAAAAAAATATGGGAGATAAAGCAATAGATAGATTGGAGCTTACCCTATAAACTACATAGCTAATTAAGGTTGGATGGAGGAGGCATTTATACAATAGCCTTGATTTTAGTGAGATTAACTTTTATTATGTGAATAGAAATAATAAAACCTAGGAGCTTACCCATCAAGACACCAAAAATGCACTTTTTTGGATTTAGACACACATGATATCCAAGTAGATGATTGAAAATAACCTTAAGTATAGATAGGTTGTCCTTATAGAATTTTGACTACCCAAGGAGGTCATCTACATAGTTTTCAATGATTTTGTGGATTGTGTCATGAAATATATAAGTCATGGCCTGTTGATAAGTAACTCCTACATTATTTAGGCTAAAGGGCATAACACGGTAGTAAAAAGTCCCCCAAGGAGTAATGAATGAAATTTTATATTTATCTTCTAGTTTAATAAGTATTTGATTGTAACTAGAAAAACCATCCATAAGGGATAACATTTCATGATCAGCTGTCAGGTCCACTAATTGATCGATGTTAGGGAGAGGGAAATCATCTTTTACATAGGAAATATTTAAATCATGAAAGTTGGTACAAATACAAAGTCCCCCTGTAGGATTAGTGACTAGAATGATGTTGGGCACCCATTGAGGATAATCAATGGGTTGAATAAAGCTATAATATAAGAGGCACTGCAGTTCCTTTTTTACTAGGAGTACGATGTGAGGATGCATTTTGTAGAGATTGTTTTTACTAGCTTAGCATCACAAAAAATGATGATATTATGGATAATGATTGTGGGGTCAATACCAGGCATATCATTATAATACTAGGTAAAGGCCTTGCTACAGTTAGATAAAAAAGTAGTAAAATCCTAGTTTCTTTGAGGAGCTAAGGCTTTGCTAATTTTAATAATTCTTGAGGTTTCTTAAGACCTAATATTAATATCAGGAGTATCTTCATTTAATAAGATAGATGTTTTAGATGGAATAAAATTATGTAAATAAGAGTTTTTAACACCCAAATGAGTCAATATTGACTCATCATATTGACACTAAAGAATAGGGATAGTTGGTGTATCAGGTCTATTAAGTTAGGATATGATAAAGGGATGGTTTGGGTCTTGACATTGTGATAAAAGATGAGGGGTTCTATTGAGATCATATTGACTAAAAAAATATAAGGGATGGATACAGTGTCACTAGTTGAGGAAGAGGTATTAGATGATGAAGATTGCACTTCTTCCAATAATGGTAGAAGAATGGGTTTGGGAAAAGATTTAGAATATTTTTCAAAGCCTAAGCCATGCTTTTCATGTGGTTTTTTGAAATCTCCTAATGTGATGTCATGGGGACCCTATTCATATCTACCCATGATAAAGCCTTTTCATGCACAATGATAAAGTTAGGTTTTGTGTGAACTATGGTTTATTGAGAAATGAGAAATTAGATGTGAAGGGTTTAGCACAGGGGCCATTGTCAGGCCTTGGGGTAGTTTGATCAATTTCACCATATATAAAGTGAGTACGTAAGAAAGGTGGCCTAAATAGGATGAGATCACCTAGGCTAGGTGAATACATGGGTTATTTGTCAAGATGAACATGTTCCCTAGGAGTGGGTAATGCATTAAGGGTTAATAACTAGTAATCCCCCATTGAAAGATGCTACATCATGGAATCAATAGACTCTTGAGCTAGTAGTTTTGAAGAATGAATAGTTGTGCTATTTTAATCTTGATTATAAGATGAAGATGGGATTATTTCAGTTGAGGGTATTATGACATCATTTGGTCAAAAATTGAAGTTACATGATTTGAAGGGATGAGGATCGGTAGGGATGATGTGTACATGGCCTTCATAATCATACTTAAGGTATCGATGGAATATGGAAGGGATACATCACATCATGTAAAAACATGGATGTCCTAATAAAATATTATATTGTAAAGTCCCCTCTATTACATAAAAGAGTTTGTGAAGGGTGTGAGAACTTATGCAAATGGGGAGGATGACCATTGCTACTGTGGGTGCTATCATGTTATTGAACACATTAAGAATTGTTGAGGATTGGTAAATAATGGTTTCTAATAGTTGTAACTATTGGAAAGCATGTGAAGAAATAATATTGATATTGGCCCCATTATCAATCATAACTCTTTTAATTAGAGCTTGATTTATTTGAGCTGTGATGAAAAATGGGGGATCTCGATCTTCAGGTGATAAAGGAGTGACCTCAAAATTAATTAAGCTAACAATCGACACCATTTAGAGGGCCCCTATAAATGTTGATAATGGTTGAGGCTCATTTTTCTAGACCTTCTATCATTACTTGTTGATAGTGTGGAGAGTTTTTGATAAGTTCATACAATGACATTTTTATAGGCATTTGGTGGAGTTGTTTTAATATGGAGATTTGTATCAGCTCTTTGGCTTTGGTTGGGGTAGTTCCTATAATAAAGACTTTAGTATTTTGTCTAGATGGTTTAGGAATATTATGGGTAGAGGATCTTGTAATCGAAACCTTGTATTTATTAGGATTTTGATTTTGATAACAGGTGGTTACATGGACAACATCAATGGAGGGTCTGAAGAAGTTACCGACTCTTTATCACTTATAAGACTAGCAAGATTATGAGTAGGTGGAATATTTGGGATGGTGACTTTTTTTATTAGGAGTATTATAATTTACATCATCAATTAATAGATCATCATCCTAGACTAACTATTGGATTACAACCTTTAGGGATTTATAATTTTTTGTATCATGTCTAGGTACTCTATGATATGCACATATTTCCCAATTTGTATACTAGGCAGGTCTTTAGGGGTGAAGATTAACAGATCATATAGGTGGTAGCATAATAAGGGATGTATCCAATAATTTTTTTAAGATTATAACATATTATCCTTTTAAAGGGTCGTGTTGTGGTTTTCCAGTAGGATATGCAATCTTTTTTGGCAAAGTAATGATTATTTGGTTTTGATGTTTAGCTTTTATAGTAGGGATGACCTTAAGAACATTTTCCTCAAATGGGCCTTTAGAAAAATATGGTGGATACTAGGATGGAGGTGTGATTAATAATAGAGGGAAACTTTGCATTTTCCCATGTGTTTAAATGGAATAACCTATGACAGGGACATAAGATGGATGGGGATCTAATAGAGATGACAAAGATTATACAAAAGGGGTTGGCCATTTGTTCCTTTGTGTGTTAAAAAAAGAGGGGGTATTCAGACTAAGGTTTTTATCTTTTGATGTTTGAAAAATATCAACTTTAATTTGAGGATGAGCTAAGGCTTTCTTTGGTGGAATACTAAGATAATTATCCCAGTTATCAATGATAGGAGCTTTACCCTTTCCCTTAGTATTTTTGAGGTAAGGAGGTGTTGTGATAGAGGATGATTTCAAAGGGTCTTGGTTTTGGGAAAAATGATAAGATCTTGTTACATTATGATTAGGGTGTATACTATGAAGAGGTTCACTAGGGACCATAGGGGTGGAATGTCTGACTCTAGAAGTATCAAGATGTTTATCTATGACATCCAGAGGAGTAGTTTAATTTTCCACTTTAGGCGATTCAATGTGAGAAGATAAAGGGGATGGTTCATGCAAATGATCCCATATAACGAGATCAAGGAACTCTATAGAGGTTTTGGAATTTGTTTTGATAGTTTTAGGTTGACTGATATCAAAATCATCTCCTATAAAGAGATCCAAGACCAAAGATTTATCTGAAACTTCTTTAGGTAATAACTAATAATAGATTTTATCAATCATATGTGTAGCCTGATTTTGTATTTCTCCAGGTTTAGCTTGGACTGTGTTTGATGTGGATGGATGGTTTAGAAATGGTTATCTAAAAATATCTAAATATTTATTAGGAGGAGCATTTGGATTGTCCAAATGGAGGTCCCCCTTGTCAATGAGGTTTTGTACCAACCATTTAAAGGATTGACATCATTCTATGTCATGTCCTATTACCCTATGATAAGCATAAAATGTATCCTCTTTATACCAAGTGGGTTTAAGATGTGTATCATCAACTGGTTTAATCAGAGGAGGCTCAAGAATAGCCATTTGTATGATTTTATCCAATACATAAGCGTAAGGTTCTCCTAAAGGGGTATATTTTATAGGGGGAAAATGAGTAAGGCCCCTAGGTGGTTATGTTTGAGAAATGGATGGTCCTAATTGATTCGGTGTTGGAGGGGGAGAAGTTTAAAAAATAATAGAATTTTTTGCCCCTTTTGGTTTAGGATTATTGTTATTGCTTTTATATGGGCTAGGTTTGAAGGTTTTATTGCGTAACTTAACTTTTCCCTCTTCAATGCCATGAATTTCAAGTTTTCATGCCATGGTAAAGGCTTCATTGAAAGTCTTAAAAAATTTAACTTGTAACATGGATGAGATATGTTTCACATAAGAGCATGAAAATAATTCAATTAATTTAGGCTATGGTAAGGAAAACATTAATTGGTTGATTAGGCTACACCAACAAGCCATAAAGTCTGATATGGATTCATCTTGAAATTGTCAAATGGCATATAAATCCATGATAGTCACTTTTTGAGTAATGTTGATCGAGAAGTGTTCTAAAAACAATTGAGCCAATTGCCTAAAGTAAAAGAGTGAATGCTGAGGAATGGATCTGTACCAATATAATGCCACCCATGTTAGCAACATGGTAAATTCCCTAAGTAATAATGCATCATCATGTGTTATAGGGTAACATGGATTTCAAAAATCTCTAAGATGTTGCTAGGGATCTTTCTTATTCTGAAACTTAGTAAACTTGGGAAGTTCCCATTACAAGGGATATAGTCAGATAGGAATAAGCATGTGGATAGGCTCATTACAAATTTTCTCATATGTGAGAATATTATTATGTCCAGAGGTGGAGGCTTCCAAATTATCCATCTTATTCATAAGGATGTTTATGAGGTTTGCTTGGTTGTTATTCTAAGGCACATTCCCTAAGATACCTTGTTGAAGAGTTTGATAATTTGGCATGGGAGTAGATAGGGGTTGTGAAGAAGATTATCTAATTATAGTGGACATAATGGGTTGGGATGATACCATGTATTATGGGATTTGTAATTGAATATTTTATTGCATATAAGATTGGAAGTAAGTGGTTAATGATGGTTGTGATGAAGCCATGTACTAGGTATCCGAGGAGACATACTATTGGGGAGGTTGTGTTAGAGGGATTTATTGTGTATGAGGGATTTATTATGTGTGAGGTAGATCTTGAGAAATATATGATAGAGTCATTCTGATGGGTGGGAAACTTACAGGGATTGATAATACTAACATTTTAGGAGGAATAGTGGATATAGGCTAAGTGGTATAACTATTTTGAGTCTAAGTAATGGGGGTTGGAGAACTAGTAGATACTATAGGTGGTTGGTTTTCTAAAGGTTGCATCACTTGGGTATTAGAACTAGATGAAAGAGATTCAGTGGAAAAGGATACCATAGTCATGGTAAAATTTTCATTTTTATCAGTTCCCTTGAAAGGCATCCCATATATATATTAAGAATCTTGGGTATGGGGGGAAGGAGAAATATGTATTGCTCGGCTATTAAGATAGTAATTAAGAGAAATGGGTTATTATCCAATATTTCCATAAAGGAAGGATCTCCTTTAGAATAAAGGTTTGGGAACATAGGATTCTCACAGAACTCAGGGGTAGAGGAAGGACTAGGTGTATGTTCCATAGGAGAGGATGTGACAGCCTCCTTGGATTCTTTCTTTGACTATTGCCTAGTCAAAACCATGAGATGAAAAAAAAAATATAACAACAATTTATTTTTGAATTATCTCACTTTTAATTATGGATGAAAGATACATAAACTAAAGTCATTTTAATTTTTTTTTTTTTTAATTTTAAGATGTGAAAAGTAATAAATAAAAAGGATAATAAGGGTCCTAATAAATGGTAATCAAAGGATGGTTTTGGGTGTTTTGTTTTGGAACTCAAAGGAAATATGTACTGGTACCAGTATATGGCTTGATACTTAGGGTTTACTCCCCTCACATCATAATCCCACAACCAATGTAAGTGTTTAGCCAATATATACCGATAGTCTAGAGATTATACTTAGCTAGAGAACCAAGTTGGTCCTCCCCTTGGTGGTGAAATCCAAGTGGGATCACCAAAAAAAATGACCACAAGGTGATGAAATCCCCATAGATTTCCTTATGTTATGTGTTTAGATGTGTTAATTTATGATAGTTATTTGGCTTGTGTGTGGATAAAGTGATGACTATGATAGATTGCTACCTAGATTATTCTATGTGAAAGAACCTAAGAAAGAATGATGGATGTAATGTATTTTAACCTTAAAAGGGAAAAATGCAAATTTAATGTTCTTTGGATGAATTCACACAAAGTGAAAGAGAGAAAATTCAAGAATTTTGAATTTTAAAACAAAATATGAGACTGAGGTCCCATCAGCCGTGCTAGAATGTTTTATTATTTTTTTTGGCTTTTTCAATATGGACTAATTAGCTACTAAAAACAAAGTAAATATAGGGTTTTGAAGATTACCTAGAGATGAAGGTTGGTTGTGCACCATTGATCAATATTTTGTGGGAAATCTTCTTTGGCTAAGGAGGAATGACCTACAAATCCCACTAACTCATAAAAAGAATGGATTAATATAAAAATAAGTGGGCTGCCTAGTAAGAAACTAGTCCCAAGAAGAGATACGCTTCTTTAGATGGATTTCATGCCATATATAAAATTCAATTTTATAAATAAACATGAAATTACAAAGATATATATGGATAAGATATAAATAGACAATGCCAAAGATATCTAATCTATAGCAAGATTAATATGATCAAAGTAATTGTCCCAAAATTTAGTAGCAACATCAATGTCCTCTTGAATTATAGCCAATTGTTCATTAATGCTTTCATGATTAGGTATGAAAACCATAGTAAAAATACCTAATTCAAATGCAATGTCACTTTATCAATGAAAAATAGTTTATGAACAATGGGAAGATCAAATATGCTAACAATATCATGTGTTAATACAGGCAGAGTCATCTACATGTAAAAGATATGTTTTTAGAAATTAGTATTTAGGTTTTTGATAGGTTTTTAAGACTGAGAATATTATGAAAATAGATTACAATAATGTTTTAAAAGTTTAACAGGGATTGATGACGATCTTGCAAGATCGACATCGATTCTATGTAAAATGCTAAACTGTAAAAATAGACTATATTAATAGCTTATATTATTGATATAATAATTAAAACCAAATGTAAAACAGTGATAGACAGACAAAAAAGACTATAGATTTGAAATGTGAATAAATCAAAGTACAATACTAACATTTATGGTTGAAAAAAACTTTGCAAGATGAGTTAAAGAACCTTCAAAAATACTTTGATAATCTCTCAAATAGAGGTTCTACAAGATAGCATGATATTGATAACATCCATATGTAGGTTGTAATGAGATTTTGGTAGAGTTTTGAAGTCCAAAAGCATAGTCACCATCCTCCTCGAGCGATGGAGGTTTGTTGTATATATATGGATCAACGTCAATCTAGGAGAATCGGCATCGATCTAGGAGAATCAATGTCAATCATGGAAGATCGATGTTGATTAGCTCAATTTGGTAAAAAATTAGCTTGGTTTGTTTCAAATCATGTGCTAAACTAAGTAAATATAACAATAAGTTGTTTACACAAGTTTTTGATGAGGGTAAGTTATTGGAAGGGTTGTTAGGAGATTGAATAGGTTTTGTTTTTAGGATTTTATGGTTATAAATGGTAAAAATGGGGTTATTACTATTTAACTATAGTAATTAAGTTTAATTAACCTATGTGGTAAAGGTAAATGGGTAAGGTGAATGTAATTATTTCAAATAATTAGGAATGGGGGACATTTTGTTAGAAATAACATGATAATGTGATGACACACCACATTAATACACAAGGGTGTATAAAACTAGTGTCTACAGTTCCTACCTATTCATGGTCCCCTTTCTAATTTGTTGAGGCATACCTCAACCCCCTAGCACTAATATTAATCAGTTCATTTCTAATTAAATCATTTATAATATATTTTCTTGGCAAGCATTCTTGTATTCAATTTCAATACCTTTTGGTTCATTGATGCAAGTACTTTCCTATTTTGTTTATAAACTTATTTGTTTAAAACATGTGGATTGGCAGCCCCTAAGGAATCTCTTGCTTTAAGGGTCTAGCTATCACTAGGCAATTTACCCAACTATCTATCTAACAAAGAAGCTTTTTTTAGTGCTTTCTTATCTACAATTCATCCTCCCAAGCCAAAGAGGAGCTCTTCAAAATATTCTAATTCAATATGTGCACAATCAAACATGTTTTTCAACCACATCCATATTTAGTTTATTCTTTTCCTCTTTCCAATAATAAACAATAAATTCATTGAAACATTATGTCATGCCTAGTGGGACCCTTGTGTCTCTATTTGGTTTTTTATTATCTTGTATTCTCTCTCTATTCTATGCTCATTAACAAAATCAAAAGTTTCTTTTGGGCTTAAAATTAAGTGCATACATTGACTTCTTGAAATTTTAGTTCACATATCTTAACCTAAAGGTAAAATAATCTATCGTAGCTTCACTCTTTTTGTACACGCTAAGACAAACCACTTTCACCAATTAAACATCAAAAAAACTTGAGACAAGGCCCAAATAATATTTCATCACCTAACGGTAACCTTATCCTTTCCCGATGATACTACTTGGAGGTCATTACCAAGGGGAGGACCAACTCAACTCTCTAGTTGAGTATAATCTCTAGATATCAATATATTTTGGCTAAGCACCTAACACCATTATCAATGTGGTGTGTGAAGTGAGGGGATAGGCCCAAATACCAGGCCATTTAATTATTTTAGTACATATCTCTTTTGAGCACCTGACACAACTTGAAACCATCCATAGATTTCCTCTCTAGTACCCACTCTACAATCCAACTTCTATTACACACCTTCTTAAGGCATAAGCCAAAAGTGAAATTAATTAAAACTCTAGGGCTTAATGTATATCTTAGAGTGTGATTTTATTTCTTTGATCTTTTCTTACCTTCTCTTTGTTTGAGTAGTGAGGCTATTTATGCTTTCTATCTCCCCTTCTTTCATGGTTCTCACTCACCAACAATAAAGAGACCTTGTGGAGCAAAACCCATCACCCAACCAACCTACCTATTCCACCTCTTTGTCTATGGACTATACCTTCAAACCAACAAACTCTCCTTGCCCTTCAAGAACTCCTACCTTCCCTTAAGAGTTTCCTCAAGGAGATGCATATTTTATTTCTTTCTTAGACAATAATCTTGTAGCCTTGCAACATTATCTTACAACCATGTCTTATTGTATCTTGGTTTTGGCCCCTTATGTAGATATATCTTATGTCATGCCTCTCCACCTCATAGGGAATACCTCCATTTCCATGATTACTACACAACCATTGACTACCCAATATTCCTCATCAACCAAAAACCCCTTTGAGACTAACATTGAAAACCAACTAACCCAAACTACCACCACCCTTATACCTTCTACTCCTAACAACCACTCCTCCACTATAGGAGTGCCTACCTTTAACAATACTAGCCTTCCTTTATCTACCTTCAACCCATCAACCACCACTCCACTTCAAACCCTTGTGATGTCCATACCCTCTACCTTGCCACTGATCAGTACAAGGTCACCACCCTTCCATCAATCACCAACCCAACTACTTTTCCTATCCAAAAATCACCCCTTGGATCAACATTTGGCTACATCCCCAATCTACAACGGAATTTACCCACTACCTAAACACCTACCTCTACCCAACCATTGACATCCACTTACCCATATGTGGCAGCCTCCTAACCTTCTACCCAATATCCATATGTCTCTCAACCATCTTATCAATATGCATCTTATAACCTCTCAAGTACATAACCCCAAGTAGACCTAATAGAGATGCTTATGGATATGATGACCACCTTATATTCATCCATCTCAGGTGCTCACAACATCTTGTCATATGACCAAATCTGTAACAATCATATCCATCCATTTATAACTATTAAGCCATATCCTCCCTAATGGTAACTTCTCAAGTTCTCTAAGTTTCAAAGTAAGGAGGATATTCAACAACACCTTAGGGAATTTAGGCATGCTTGTTATCTCATCACTTATTATTATGCCCTTATTCTCTATATCTTCCCCATGTCTCTATCTAGCCTGGCCTTAGATTGGTATAGTGACTTACCCAAACATTCCATTTTCTCCTTCACCCAACTAGTTCAAGCCTTCTTAGACCACTTTTCAACCAATATCTCCAAGAAAGTGTCTATCACCAATATTATTCTATTTGGCAGTTTGAGGATGAATCCATTACAGATTTTGTGGCTCATTGGAGGATCTTAATCAACTAGTTATCCTTCTCCCTAACTCAACTTGAACTCATAGAGCCCTTTGTTCAGGTATGTGCCAAGCATATATCCTCTACCCTATGTGTCAAAAGCTTCCAAACCTTTGATGAAGCTTTACCATGACACATAAGTTGGAGAACCAATCCATTAATAAAGGTAAGCTTAAGCTAAAAAACAAGAACTCAACCTATAAAACTAATGAGGCTTCTTCCACCAAGTCAAGAAACTAGCCCAATACCAACACCAAGAACAAGGGAACCATGAATGCAGTTATCCTCAATACCACTCCTCCACCTTCTATTAACCAATATAATTCCTCTAGTTCCTTAAATCAAAACCCTAAGAACTAAATTTAGAACAAACAAAAGCAATTCACTCCACTTGGAGAATCCTATGCTTATATTTTGGATAAGTTATTGAAATCCAACATCATTCAACTTCTTCTTATCAAACCACCCCAATAATTTGACTCCTCTTGTCTCACACTTAGTTGGTATAATGAGAATGATTTGTGTTCCTTCCACCAAGTGATAAGACATGATATTAATAGGTGCAACACCTTCAAGAGTCTTGTCCAATCCCTCATTGATAAAGGGGATCTTACATTGGACAACCCCAATACACCATCAAACCAAGCCATTATATATTTAGGTAACCCTTCCCAAACCATGCTCCTACCAATAATGAGAGTAACACCATCAAGTGTTCTCTTAATAGCCATATAGTTAACATGGTCTTTAACACACTTATTGTTAAATATCATGTTGACCAACCCATTTATCTCTCACCCTCTCTAATTTTTTAGGTATTAGAATTACCTTCCCTCCCTTAGGGTACCCAAGCTAAGGAAACACCATCTTCTCCCCCTCAACTTATTAAGGTAGTAGAGCCACTAGTCACCCTTTTAACTAATATACTAGAACAACCAACTATAATTGCCTCACCTTCACCTTTAATTACTGAACAACCCACTCTCCCTTCAAAAACCATTCTTGAGGAGAAAATCCCTATGTCTAATCCTACCATAGAAGGGACATCCATCCAAGCCTCGCATATTTTGAGGAAGAGGGCAAGGTTACCATCCCTATGTTTCCACTTGAGGGGCCTATGTTTTAGGTCTATCATACAAGGAATTAAACCAACATATAAACTATCCTCTAGGCTAGTGTATAAATTAGAGTTTTTTTCCAACCCTGACATGGATTGAGCCACCTTTTGGTGGCAATTAGGCCTCCCTTATATTACCTGATTAGAGCCTCTAACCCTTTCTCAATCTAAACAACCCACTACTTCCATTGACCAACATCTTACCATATCTACCCAACCAACCAAACCCTCTAACCAACCAACTAAAACCTCCATCAAATCATCCAACCTTTAACCACTTAAGCCAATCAAGACCCAAGTAGCCAAAAATTTCCTATCATCCCAACCAGATCTACCAAGAGCCTTGGTATCCCTCCTACACTGATCCTTAGTCACATGTCTATGAAAGTAGATATAACCCCCTCAAGCCCACCAACCAAATGCCAAACCAAAGCAACCATAGAGGAAAAACCACACAAAGGCCATAAGGCCCAAATTTTTCCTCCCTCAAGCTTTCCCTCCATCTTGGGGACTCATCCTTATACCTTGATTAGGAAGTTGATTATCTCTACCAAAACTTCACCACCTCTTTTAGTTATGCCTTCATAGTTTCTCTCTGATGCACCTCTTTTCACCATGCCAATATTACCTAAGCTACCTACCTTTTGATCTTCCACGTCTATCTCATCAACCTCCTCACCTAAGCCAAAGTCATAGACCAAGCGTACCACCCTACTTAAGGCACCTATCACCAAACCTACTTCTAGATAACCTTTCACCTTAATAACCAAAGCTAAGACTGCCACACCTCTACCACCTTTATCTAAGTCCTACTCAACCATTCTCCATAGGTTATTATATAATTCTTGTTTAGCTTTACCTCTTATCAGGCCCTTTGACCCTTTAGCTTCAAACCCCACCTGGTATAATGATCACCAAGTTTGTACTTATCATAGGAAACTAGGCCATGACATAGAGAACTACAAACATCTCAAAACCATCATCCACTAGATTTATGACAAATATAATATGTTAATAGATGAACCTCATATAGAACCTGTACCAATCTAACCATCAACCATACCTACCCAAGACTCACCTACTCCACCACTCTCACCTAAGAGTGAAAACAAGTCTAACCACTCTACTACCTCAACCTCCCTTCCTATCCATACCATTAATATGGTCACTAGATCACAATAGAAGGAAAAAAGGAAACCAAAGGTTTCCATTCCTTAGATATATCCATCTTCAACCTCTCAACAAACCTACACCCAACCATACCCATCTTTGACCAAAACCAAGGTGTTTATCTTAGGTGCCTCCCAATCTAACCCCTCAAAATCCATTATGAGAGTTGTCCTCAAATAGATCCATCAGACCCCAACAAAGATAAGCTTGTATGAACTAATCTCTACTTCTCCCCATCACTACCAAACACTATTAGAGGCTTTGCAATCCATTGAGGTCCAATGTGAGTACCCCCAACCTATAGCCACCTTTATCAGTGCCCTTGAAATTTCTAACCTTATTACCTTCAATGATTTGGAAATACCTTCCATCCACCCCAAGGACCCAGATCCTCCTCTCTTTATTAGTACCTACATCAACCAAACCATTATCAAGCGGGTCATGATTGATGAGGGAGCTAGTATAAACATCATCTCCTTTCAAGCTTACAACCAAATCAACCTATTGGATAATATTATGTCCAAATCCTTAATTGTCCTTCATTCCTTTAATGATACCATAGCCACTACCTTGGGAAATATCATCCTTCATATCCATGTGGGACCCCACACACACCCTAAATTATTCTAAGATATAGAAGGTAAATTCTAATAAACATCTTTTTGGGATGACCTTAGATTTAGTCCATGGGTTGTGTTCCCTCTACCCTCCACCATTTCATTAATTTTGAGCATGAAGGCTAGATCATCACCATCTAAGTCGACCCAAGTCCTTTCTCAACGTAAAACATGACCTACCACCCTCATGATTTCCTCATACCCCCATCCAACACACCCTCAATAGCTAAACTTCAACCTCCAACCACTAAAGTAGATATCATATCCCCTTCTACCAATGAGTCATCAACTAGCTATTATATACCTTCACACCAAATTCTTATTTTAGACCCCTTGGAATCAACATTCCATCACTTTTTGTTGAGGGAGTATCACCTTCTCACCCTTGATGCTTTCCCTACTCTTCACAAGTATGGGCAACTTACCAACCAGTCGAGATATGACCCCAATGTCAAAATCATCATTTCCTTTGGACCTACCAACTGTCAAACTCATTTTGTCTACAGGGGACTTGATAAATCTCTCGGTGCTCGTACCACCTCTCCACCACCTCAACCATTTACCATTGGTTTCTCTTACCTAGATAAACTAAGCTTTGCTAATATATACCTTCATTAGTGTGCTTAGAAATGATTCAATCTTGGGTGATATGAATATGGCCCACATGAATTGGTCACCATCAAAACTAAAAAGCCTCATGAGAAGCATGGACTTGGTTTCATCCTACCAAACAAAAGGCAACCCAAAACACATACCACCACCATTATTAAGGAAGATGCCCCTTCCTCACCAACCTCTCCCTTACCCATATGTGAGGATGATGACATCATCCCACCTAACATATTTTTCATCAACATGATCAACCTTAGACCCATAACTTATCAAAAGGAGGGGATGATTGTAACCATCCCTTTGACCCATCCTAAGATGATAAGGGAAGACTCTCCTACCATTAACATTGTGCAGATCAAGATGATGATTCTATCCTCACCTACCTTGGTGCCCCTGATTATTTGATCCATAAATTTCTTCCTCCCAAGACCTTCAACATGTTGAATGAATCCACTATAGATATCAATGTGGGCACTTTGAATAACCCCCATATTGTCAAACTAGGCCAATCATTGAATACTAAGGAACTTTGGGACTTCCTCTCTTTCCATCAAGATTGTAGCATAGAGTTCACTTGGTATTACCGTGATATGCCTAGGATTAACCCTACCATTTCTACCCATAACATAGTCACTTATCATGATATCAAACCTATTAAGTAAAAGCTCTTATACATGTATCCTCACATATCCCTTCTTGTCAAGGAAGAGCTTTAGTGTCTTCTATCTATTAACTTCATTTAACCTATTGACTACCCCTAATGGGTCTCTAATAGCGTGCCTATCAATAAATCTATAAGAAGACTATGAATTTTTGTGGAATTTCATGACCTCAACCTTGCCTACCCCAAAGATGACTTTCTTCTACCTAATATCAACCAACTTACTGATCTTACATCTGGCCATGATATTTTATCTCTCATGGATAGATTCTCAAGTTATAATCAGATCTTGATTGCTCCCAAATATTAGCATAAAACCACCTTTACCACCCTATGGGGGACCTTCTACAATAGATTGATGACTTTCAAGTTAAATAACATTGGTGCAAGCTACTTATGACCTACATTTTTCATGACCTTATCCATAAGATTGTAGAGCACTATGTCGATGACCTTCTCAGCAAATCCAAAATCTAAAAAAGATCACTTGGCCATTCTTAAGATCATTTATGAACACCTCATCCATTACCATGTCCATCTTAACCCCAAAAATTACATTTTTAGGGTCTTATTAGGAAAGCTTCTTGGTTTCATTATCTCCATTAATGGAATCAAAGTTGATCCAACCAAAATCAAGGCAATCTTAGACATACTCCCTCCCACCAACCTTAAGCAACTTTAAAGATTACAAGGGAAGCTTCAGTCCATTCTTCATTTAATCTCATAGCTTTTAGATTAGTGTGAAATGAGGCTCGAAAGATGACACTTGGTAACATCCATGGGATTCTGTCAGGCTTTTGTCTCATTCCGTTTGTTTGCCTTAGTCACTTTTTTCCATGAGAATTCCCTTCGCAATGGCACTGTCTCTTTGACTCTTGGGGCACTCCTTTGAACTTTGTCACTTGAACCAACCAATTGAACCAACTTTGGTTTGATGGTTCAATGGTTCATTCCCTTGTTTCTATTTACCGCTTGAACCAAGATTCTTTGAAACAATCCTCATTGAACCTGTTGAACCTTGAACCCATTGAACCTTGAACTAGTCTTGAAAATGACTAAGTGTTGGAAACTTGTTCCTTTGATTGAACCTACATGTAGAAGCCTTTAAACCTATTGAACTATTAGTCCTTTGACTAAAAAATCTTGAATAATTCCCAATTTTGAAATCTTAGAACAATTTTTTGAAATGGGAAGAGATTTTGGTCTTTGCAAGACCAAATAGCTTATATGTTGTCCTTAAAATGAGTGACGTTTCGAAGGCAGTGAATCTCAGAAGTATGAATCGGCCTCTAAATCCAGTTCAGATATAAATGAAGAATTCTTACAGCTAAAAGGAAATAAAATTCCCAAAGGCTTGGTTTCTATTGAGAAACTATTTGACAAGCATGATAGATTTATCAAACAACAACAAACAGATTCAAGTTTCTCTTAGGGATTTGATCAAGTAAATCTGACTACTAAAGAAGATCCCAAGATGGTTAACATTGGTAAGTGTTGCACCCCTGAAGAAAGATTCAAGTTCACCACTTTGCTCCATCAATATATGGATGTCTTAGCATATTCTTATGATGACCTGAAGTCTCTCAGACCTGATGAAATCTGCCATGACATTCCTCTCAAGGCTGACTCAATGCCTTATAAGCAAAATTCTAGACAATACAATCCAAAAATATCAGGTACTATTCTATCTGAGATACAAAAAATGTTAAATGCTAAAATCATCTTCCCAATCCATCATTCCACATGGATTGCAAACATAGTTCCTATAAGGAAGAAGAGTGGCAAAATTTACATTTGTGTGGCTTTTAAGAATCTGAATCAGTCATCTTTGAAAGATAATTACCCTTTGCCAATCATGGATCAAGTAATTCAAATGGTGACAGGTTCAAAAATGTTATCAATGCTAGATGGCTTCTCAAGATATAATAAAGTTAAAGTTGGTGAATCAGACCAACACAAGACTACATTCACCATACCTTGGGGTACATTTGCATATAAAAGATTACCTTTTGGCTTGATAAATGCTGGTGCTACCTTTCAAAGAGAAATGGATTTGGATTTCAAAGATGAGATAGGTAAATTCATAGTGGTATACCTTGATGACTTGACTATCTTTTCAAAGCATCGATATGATCATGTACGCCACTTACAACAAGTGTTGGAGTGCTACTGCCAAAATGGTATTTCCTTGAACCCTAAAAAGTCTATTTTTGGAGTAACAGAGGGGAAACTCCTTGGACACATTGTGTCTAAAGAAGGCATAAAGATTAAATCAGATAGAATCCAGTCTATTCAAGAGCTTAATTTTCCTACAAGTAAGAATGATGTTCATTCTTTCTTTGAAAAGGTGAATTTATTACGGAGGTTCATCCCTGAATTTGATGAGAAAACTAGACACATTGTGAACATTATGAAAGGGAAGACCACCTTCAGCTGAACTAAAGAAAGCAAGTCAGCATTTTAGGATATCAAAATTGCCATTACCCATGCCCCTACCTTGGTTTGTCTAGATTACAAAAAAGAATTCATCATATACAACTTTGATTTTAAACACATGATTTCAGCAATTCTTGTTCAATAGGACAAGGAAGGAATGGAATCTCCTATTTATTTCATGAGTTTCCCTCTTAAAATGCATGAGATGAAGTATTCAAATGTAGAGAAGCATGCTTATGTGTTGGTGAAAGTAGTCAAACATGTTCGCTTCTATATTTTGAATTCACACACTACTGCCTTAGTTCCTGACACCACAGTCAAGTCCATATTAACTCAGCAGGAGTTTGGCACAAAAAGAGGCAATTAGATTGCAAAGATCCAAGAGTTTGATCTAGACATCAAGCCAACAAAGCTGGTCAGGGGAAAAGGCCTATGCCAATTAATTGCTAACAATAAGCCAAAAGATACACAACATGAAGAAGCTGAAGTGGAAGATACACCAATAGTCTTTTTTGTCTCCACTACCAATGAGTGGTATTCAGGTATTACTCATTTCCTTACTTATGGTGAATGTCCTACTCATTTGTCCTATAAAAAAAGGACTATCAAGTTGAAATCTGCCAATTTTGTCTTTTGGAATAATGGCTTGTACAAGAGAAGCATACATGGAGTATTCATTAGTTGTGTAGACAAAGAGAAACAAAGTCAACTTTTAAAATCTTTCTATAATCTAGCCTATGGAAGACATTTTTCTAATCTTATGACTACTGACAAGATTTTGCGAACCAGGGATTACTAGCCAACTCTTTTTCAAGATGCATATAAGTGGGTGAGAAAATGTGAACTCTGCCAACAATTTTTTGGAAGACCCAAGTTAGCTTCCTTGCCTCTCAAGCCAGTGATCATAGAAGAATCATTCCAGCAATGGGGGATTGATTTTATTGGGACTATAAACCCATCTTCAAGCGCTGGACATGATTATGTCATTACAGCAACTAAGTATTTTACCAAGTGGGTAGAAGCAATCCCAACTAAGCATGTTACTTCAAAAGTTGTATGCAATTACCTCAAGGAGAATATTATTTCCAGGTTTGGAGTTCCAACCAAAATTGTTACTGACAATGTAGCTTGTTTCACCTCCCAAGATATTACAAAATTCTATTTCCATTATAGAATTACACTCTCTCACTCTTCTGATTATTTTCCACAAGGGAATGGACAAGCTACATCTAGCAATAAGAACTTGGTAACTATCATCAAGAAGCTAGCATATGACAATCAAAAGACATGGCATAAAGCATTGGTTGATGCTCTATGGGTAGATAGAATCACACCAAAGAGGGCAATTAGTATGTCTCCTTTTAAACTTCTTTATGGTATCAATGTTGAGATACCAATCACCTTAGAATTGTTAGCCTTGAAATTGGCAAAGGTAATTGAAGATCAGACATATGAAAGCTCTCTTGATAAGAGAATCATGTACCTGACTGAGCTAGATGAATAGAGAACTATGGTGGTGGATTGAATCACTGCTCATCAAAGTCTGGTAAAGAAACTCTTTGATTAGAAGGCCAAAAATTGTGATTTCCAGATTGAGGATCAAGTCCTGTTGTGGGACAAAAGGAGAGAATTAAAAGGGATGCATGGAAAGTTTGACTCTCTTTGGAGAGGCCCATTTATAATTCATCAACATAGTGGTGAAAATAGATTTCTACTAAAATATCAATATGGCACACTCTTTTTTATACCTCACAATAGGCAGCATCTGAAACACTTCAACTCTTGGAGTATCAGATCATTGCATCTGTACATATGTATATTTGTATAGTTTTTATTTCTATTTTATTTTGTTTGTTTCCATTTTTGATGCCTTTTGTTTCTAGGTAACTTGACTCCATAGCCCAATGGTACACATGAAGACATTAGAGATTCTGGATTCTACTCCCTTTAATTCTTTTTTATAATTGATAGAAGTTCCCCAACTAGAGCCAGCTATTGTACCCAAAAAATGTCACTCATTTTTAGGACAACATATAAGCTATTTTGGTCTTGAAAAGACCAAAATATCTCTTCTTAATTCAAAAAATTGTTCTAAGCTTTCAAAATTGGGAATTATTCAAGCTTTTTTAGTCAAAGGACTAATAGTTCAATAGATTCAAAGGCTTCTACAGGTAGGTTCAATCAAAAGAACAAGTTTCCAACATTTAGTCATTTTCAAGACTAGTTCAAGGTTCAATGGGTTCAAGGTTCAATAGGTTCAACGAGGCTTGTTTCAAAGAATTTTGGTTCAAGCAGTCAATAGAAACAAGGGAATGAACCATTGAACTATTGAACCAAAGTTGGTTCAATCGGTCGGTTCAAGTGACAAAGTTCAAACGAGTGCCCCAAGAGTCAAAGACACAAGTGCCCTTGTGAAGGGAATTATTGTGGCAAAAAGTGACTAAGGCAAACAAACGAACCGAGATAAAATCTTGACAGAATCCCATGGATGTTTCCAAGTGTCCTCTTTTGAGCCTCATTTTAATTTGTTTCTAAGAGATGTGGAAGCTGCCATGTGTCCTTTGTAATTTAAGTGAAACATGCCAAGTGGCATCATTTGCATGAATCTAAATGAGTCCTGCATAGTTCTATAGTGTTTCTAAAATGTGACGAAAGGCACCACATGTCATCTTTTGTAGGACATTCAAAAGGCATCTAAAGCTTCTACAAGTTCAATGGATGTTGCCACGTGTCCTTCAAAAATTCATAGTGGAAAGTGCCAGATGTCCTCACCTATTTCACAGTGGATGATGCCATGTGTCACAATTTGAAATTCACATAAAATTGACTAAGGAAAAATCAAGAGACAAACAGCCCTTTCGGAGGACACTCAGAAGCTGAAGTGAACCATTGCAAAAACCTGAAAGACCAATTTTGATCTCAAACAGCCCTTATGGAGGGAAAGAAGGGAGAAAATGGACCAATTCAAAGGCAAAAAGAACAAAGGGATTTCTTTCAAAAAAGTTCCCCTAATAAAAGTGGCAAAGAGACAATTCCTTTGAACAAATTGTCTGAAAGACTCTGAAAAAAAGTCCTAAGAAATAGAAAACTTGCTATGCTACCACGTGTCCTTCATCAAAGTCACAATGGATGTTTCCACGTGTCATCCTTTGAGACACAGTATCAAAGCAGTGGAACCTACCATTTGTCTCTCATCATAATCAATGGAAGCTACCATGTGTCATCCTTCACAGGATTCTCAAGAGGCAAGCAGAAGCTGCCACCTTTTTTGTTGTAACTCTGTGAAGAGTGATAAGTGTCTGCACCCGTGATTATGAGTTTCTAATAGGTTTCAAAGCCTATATCAATAAACATTTCTCAGAGTCCCTTGGAAGTTATCATGTATCTTCACCTATTTAGCAGTGGAATGTGCCATGTGTCAATTGCTAAAGACCAGCAAAAAATGACTAAGGAATAGAGCATCGAATTGAATCTAGGACCTGATTCAAATAACCAAAAAAATAGGAATGATGAAGAAGGACTAGAAACATTTGTGCATCAAATATGTTTCTAGAAGCAAATCACTAGGTAGACATTGAAGGATGCAAACATTCAATGGCGTGACCTGTTTCTCTGCATTGAGAAAAGCAAATGGGTAAATGCCTCTAAATTCTAGCATGTCTTCTTAACATAATTCAATGCAACATGATGTGTTACTATTTTCGAGTCCTTCTTGAAGAGGCTATATAAGGGACTCTCTTTTATTGTTTTAAAAATATATATCTCTCTTTGACAATTAAAAATGAAACTCTGCCTAAATTGAAAGGCATTACTGAGACTTTGAGCTCAAATTGTTGATCATATTTTGTTATTGGAATAAGAAAGCAAGTGATTTTTTATACTTTGTGATGTGATATCTTTGTTGTTGGGGAAACTATTCTTATGTCTTTTTTCTTAATATATTTTTTCTTTCTTTAATTCAACAAGTAGGATTAGTGAAAATAGTCTAAAAGGTGTCCTGAAGTCAACTGTGGAGAGACATTGTGCCCCCACAATTGATTTTAGTGTGTTTTCTTTTTGTTTCTGTGTAAAGGACCTTGGGACAAATTTGTGCCCTCATTGTCCTTTGTATCTCACTCTTGGGCAATTCAGGTGGAGACTTTGTGCTACATCTCAATTTGTTGGTTACTACGTCCTTGGTTACATTTTGCTTTTATTACCATAAGTATTCTTGTGGCTTACTGAATAATACTTCTGAAAGAAGAGGAGTGATTTATATCATTTCCCTTGAGTTTTTATTTTGATTTACATGCATCATGTCTGAAGAAAGAGAGATGGATGGTTTATCTTACCCTTGAGTATTATTTTTTGTTTATATATATATATATATATATATATATATATATATATATATATATATCATATCTATTGGGAACCTCCCCTTGATGAGAGGAGAGATTAGTCCCATTTTGATGTGGAAAACCTACACATTTGGATGACCAATCTTCCTATTTTGGCTAATTAGACCTATTTTTTTTATTAGAGAACTATTGGTTGACTATTTTGTCAATCAGCGTACTGATAAACAAAATAGGTCTAATCAGCCAAAATAGGAAGATTGGTCATCCAAATGTGTAGGTTTACCACATCAAAAGGGGACTAATCTCTCCTATCATCAAGGGGAGGTTCCCAAAATATATATATATATATATATATATATATATATATAGGGAACATCCCCTTGATGAGAGGAGAGATTAGTCCCCTTTTGATGTGGTAAACCTACACATTTGGATGACCAATCTTCCTATTTTGGCTGATTAGACCTATTTTGTTTATCAGTACGCTGATTGACAAAATAATCAACCAATAGTTCTCTGCTAGGGATATAACCCATTATCTATTTATAGCCTTACCATTCACCTCCACACTAACTAAGAAATAATGTGCAGTTTAAAGCATCAAGCTTCAAACTGAAGCAAGGTCAATTCTTTTTCATTTTTGTTTCATAATTTGACAGATTCAAGGTATACACGAAGCCAAAGGGATAAAGGTATTATTGACCCTATATTCAAGTTGGTACAACAAAGTGATTTTTATTTGTTTCCTTCACCATCTCACCTCCAACAAACTAAGAGCTTTCCTCCTACTAAAGTTAGATCTCTATTGCCAGACGAAGTATCCACTTCTGTTGTTGATAAAGCTTTGCCAATAATTACCCCTTTGAGATTTGTTATTTCTCATTTTCATAGTCATGTAATGGTAGTTCAAGGTCCCTAGGGTAATTCTTTTAGTCCTCTAAATCTTACTCCACCTCTACATGAGCTTTTACATAGTTCAAGGAAGAATTTCCCCAAATTCTATGGTGATAGAAAAGTTCATCCTGATGAACACATTGCAGTCTTCAGCATAGCACTGTGGTGTAATTGGAGTAGAATTTGAAGATGTAGCAGTCAGGATATTTGTAGAAACATTACAAGGTGCTGCTGCAAATTGGTTCTATCATATACAGGCTCGATCAGTAACTGATTGGAATACTCTCAAAGATAATTTTGAAGCCAGATTCAAACCTACAAAAGATGCACATGCACTTTTGGCTCAACTTACACAGATGAAAAAAGAGCCTAATGAACCAATGAGAGACTTCATAGCCAAGTTTGACAAAATGAGGAATAGAATTCTTGTAATTGCTTGACCTACAGCTGAGCATCTCAAATGCTTCTTCATTAATTCTCAGTTACCTGAAGTAAGTTTTCTTTTGAGACATGCTGGTCAAATAGATCTTGATATAGCTCAACATTTAGCCACTGAGGTAGAAGATGATCTCATCTTAGAAGGGAAGATAAGAGGAGATCCATATACAAATAGACCCTCATCATCTTCTGAATATTTATCTACAAGCATCACAGATCTAATGGTGCAGAAATTGGCAAATGAGTTGCTTGCTCTCAAAAAGCAAATGGCTCAAGGAATGTCTTCTGCTCCTTCATACAGAGATATGCCAAGAAAGACATTTTCAAATCAGTCATATCAGGGCAATGTTTCTAGGAATCAAGGGTAACAAAATCATCTTCCTCCCCCACAAGGGAAACTTTCCCTAGAAGCTCTTCCAACCAATTCAACAATGGGATATCTTGAAGTAGAATCATAATTCTCTTTACAGCCTAAATTGAATCAAGAAAATGATAATGATCTCCTTGAATAAAATCAAGAAGAATCAGTTGATGACTCCCACATTAGTTTCTTAAACTACCAGGATGAACCCGAAAGCAAAAGAGAAGCTTTTGATGGATCATATGCAGTGTTTACCAGGTCTAAGAACCAATCAATCCAGCAAGTTGATAAAGGGAAGATAGAAGATCAACCTCAACCAGCATTTATGATTACTAAGCGTGGAACCAATCTATTTTTTTAGTCAAAGGATCTGGTGATCACCCAAAAGTCAAATACATCAATTTCACCTTCAGCTTCACCTTCTATTTCAATTTTGCAAACCATCCCTCCTCCCATCCCTCCTAAAACTCAAAATGTTGAAATACCTTCCTCTGTACCTAACTCAATTCAGCCATTTGACATAATCAATCATGTCAAAAAGACAAAAATACAAATGTCTGAATTTGAATATTTGTAGTCCAATCCTGATCAATTAGATAAGTTGGTATAATATGTCAAGAACCAAATCGTCCTTTTAAGACAAAAAGTTAAAAAGGTAACTCCTGATTCACCAAAGAAGATGCACATTCCAAATAATCTTGTCATTACTCCTCTAGCTACTCCTAGAAAAATAGAACATTTCCATGTTTCCCTATTAATAAATGGTCACAAGCTAAGTAATTGTAATATAGACTAAGGCACATCTGATAATGTCATGCCTACTAAAGTAGCTGAGTCTCTAGGTCTCACACTAACCAAGACATTTGAGAGATGTTTCTCCATGAAAAATAAGCAAGTACCATTGCTGGGGCAAATTAAAGATGCCCAATTTGCATTTACAACCTTTCTAGACAAGAGAATCAAGATGATTGTCTTAGTGGCTAATGTCCCAGCATCTTATGGCATTTTTCTTAGATGAAATTTTTACAAGGATGTAGGAGGAGAACTAAGCATGGACCTATCTGCGGCAAAGATCCCTGTATAAAGCGTAATGAAGAGGTTTCTCCCTAAAAAGGAGGAAAAATATGTGGTCACCAAAACATCAACCTCTGAAGCTCAAATTCTTTTTGAATCCTCAAGTATGGGTAACTAATTTCTATCTATAGATGAAGTGCATGAACCATCTGATAAAATTCTTGAAAATTCCAACCCAAAAATCAATTTAACTAGAATAGCGGAAGAACTAGTAGGTTGCAATACAAATGAAGAAGGACCCTTCCTCTCTAATGAAGGAAAGTCTAAAGAAAAATCAATATCTGATGAGGTATGGACTCTAGAATTTGATGGTAGTTGTTCATCTACTAGTTCAAGAGTTATATTTGTGTTGATATCTCCCCAAGGAGATATGGTTCCTTCATCTTACAAATTACAATTTAGCAACACTAACAATACAGCTGAATATGAATCTATGTTGCTTGGATTGAAGGCTGCTCAAGACAAAGGCATCAAGTTTATTCATGCCAAAGGGGATGCAGAATTAGTGGTTTTTCAAGTGAAGAACTTATACCAAACCAAGAATGAAAGATTACGCCACTACCGCAACCTGGTTTGGGACCAAATTGAAAACTTTGATGCTTTCAACATTTCTACCATACCCAGAGAATTTAATGACAGAGCTGATGCACTTATTGTTTCAAGAACTCTCTTAGTTCCTCACTCAGATTTCAAAGAAGATAGGTATACTATTAAGCTAGTCTATAGACCAAGTATTCTTGATAATGTTGATCATTGGCAAGTATTCAATGATGATAATCAAATCATTGTCTTCCTAGAATGAAAATACAATTTTGAACAACTACATTTTGAAGGTAATGAATCTCAGAAGTATGAATTGGCCTCTAAATCTAGTTCAGATATAAATGAAAAATTCTTACAGCTAAAAGGAAATAAAATTCCCAAAGGCCTGGTTTCTCTTGAGAAACTCTTTAACAAACATGATAGATTCATTAAACAACAACAAACAGAATCAAGTTTCTCTTAGGGATTTGATCAAGTAAATCTGACTACTAAAGAAAATCTCAAGATGGTTAACATTGGTAAGTGTTGCATCCCTGAAAAAAGATTCAATTTCACCACTTTACTCCATCAATACATGGATGTATTATCATATTCTTATGATGACTTGAAGTCTCTCAGACCTGATGAAATATGCCATGACATTCTTCTCAAAGCTGACTCAATGCCCTATAAGCAAAAATCTAGACAGTACAATCTAAAAATATCAGGTACTATTCTGTCTAAGATACAAAAAATGTTAAATGCTAAAATCATCTTCCCAATCCATCATTCTACATTAATTAAAAACATAGTCCCTATAAGGAAGAAGAGTGGCAAAATTTGTATTTGTGTAGATTTGAGGAATCTGAATCAGTCATCTTTGAAAGATAATTACCCTTTGCCAATCATGGATCAACTGCTTCAAATGGTGACAGGTTCATAAATGTTATCAATGATAGATGGCTTCTCAGGATATAATCTAGTTGAAGTTGGTGAAGTAGACCAACACAAGACTGCATTCACCACACCTTGGGGTACATTTGCATATAAAAAATGCCTTTTGGTTTGATAAATACTAGTGTTACCTTTCAAAGAGCAATGGATCTAGCTTTCAAAGATGAAATAGGTAAATTCATAGTGGTATACTTTGATGATTTGACTGTCTTTTCAAAGCGTTGATCTGATCATGTACGCCACTTACAACAAGTGTTGGAGCACTGCCACCAGAATGGTATTTCCTTGAACCTTAAGAAGTCTATTTTTGGAGTAACAAAGGGGAAACTCCTCGGACACATTATGTCTAAAGAAGGCATAAAGATTGACTCAAACAGAGTCAAGTCTATTCAAGAGCATAATTTTCTTATAAGTAAGAATGTTGTTCATTTGTTCTTTAGAAAGGTGAATTTCTTACGGAGGTTCATCCCTGAATTTGTTGAGAAGACTAGACACATTATGAACATGATGAAAGGGAAGACCACCTTTAGCTAGACTAAAGAAGGCAAGTCACCATTTTAGGATATCAAGACTACCATTGCCCACGCCCCTACCTTGGTTTGTCCAGAGTCCAAAAAATTTTTTATCATATACAGTTATGCTTCTGAACACACGCTTTCAGCAATTCATGTTCGACAAGATAAGGAAGGAATGGAATCTCATATTTCTTTCATGAGTTTTCCTCACAAAACCCATGAGATGAATTATTCAAATGTAGAGAAGCATGCTTATGAATTGGTGAAAGTAGTCAAACATTTTCACTTCTATATTCTGAATTCACACACTACTACCTTAGTTCCTGACACCATAGTCAAGTCCATATTAAATCAGCAAGAGTTTGGCATAAAAAGAAGCAATTGGATTGCAAATATCCAAGAGTTTGATCTAGACATCAAGCCAATAAAGCTGGTCAGGAGAAAAGGCCTATGCCAATTAATTGCTGACAATAAGCCAGAAGATACATAGCATGAAGAAGCTGAAGTGGAAGATACACCAACAGTCCTTTTTGTCTCCACTACCAATGAGTGGTATTCAAGTATTGCTCATTTCCTTACTTATGGTGAATGTCCTACTCATTTGTCCTATAAAAAAAGGACTATCAAGTTAAAAGCTACCAATTTTGTCTTTTGGGATAATGGCTTGTACAAGAGAAGCATAGATGGAGTATTCCTTTGCTGTGTAGACAAAGAGCAAAAAAGTCAACTTTTGAAATAGTTCTATAATCTAGCATGTGGAAGACATTTTTTTTCTCCTGTGACTGCTCACAAGATTCTGTGAGCCAGGTATTACTGGACAACTCTTTTCCAAGATGCATATAAGTGAGTGAAAAAATGTGAACTCTGCCAGCAATTTGTTGGAAAAACCAAGTTAGCTGCCTTGCCTCTCAAGCCAGTGATCATAAAAGAACCATTCCAACAATGGAGAATTGATTTTATTGGGACTATAAACCCATCTTCAAGCACTAGACATGATTATGTCATTACAGCAATTGACTATTTCACCAAGTGGGTAGAAATAATCCCAACTAAGCATGCTACTTCAAAAGTTGTATGCAATTTTCTCAAGAAGAAAATCATTTTCAGGTTTAGAGTTCCAACCAAAATTGTTACTAATAATGTAGCTTGTTTCACTTCTCAGGAGATTACACAATTCTATTTCCATTATGGAATTACACTCTCTCACTCTTCTAATTATTTTCCCCAAGGGAATGGACAAGCTAAATCTATCAATAAGAACCTGGTAACTATCATTAAGAAGCTAGCAGATGATAATCAAAAGACATGGCATAAAGCATTGGTTGATGCTCTATGGGCAGACAAAATCACACCAAAGAGGGCAATTGGTATGTCTCCTTTTCAACTTCTTTATGGTATCAATGCTGAGATGCCAATCACCTTAGAATTGCTAGCCTTGAAATTGGCAAAGGTAATTGAAGATCAGACATATGAAAGCTCTCTTGATAAGATAATTATGTACCTGACTAAGATGGATGAATAGAGAACCATGGTGGTGGATCGAATCACTACTCATCAAAGTTTGGTAAAGAAACTCTTTGACCAGAAGGCCAAAAATCATAATTTCTAGATTGAGTATCATGTCCTCTTGTGGGACAAAAGGAGAGAACCAAAAGGGATGCATGGAAAGTTTGACTCCTTTTGGAGAGGCCCATTTATAATTCATCAACATAATGGTGAAAATAGCTTTCTGCTGAAATATCAAGATGGTACACTCTTTTCTCTACCTCACAATGGGCAGCATCTGAAACACTTCAACTCTTGAATTATCATATCATTGCATCTATACATATGTATATTTGTATAGTTTTTATTTCTATTTTGTTTTATTTATTTCTATTTTTGATGCATTTTATTTCCGGATAACATGACTCTGTAGCCCAATGGTACACATGAAGACACTAGAGATTTTGGATTCTACTCCCTTCAATTATTTTTTATAATTGATAGAAGTTTCCCAACTAGAGCCAACTGTTGTACCCAAAAAATGTCACTCATTTTTAGGACAACATATAAGCTATTGTGGTCTTGCAAAGACCAAAATATCTCTTTTCATTTCAAAAAATTGTTCTAAGCTTTCAAAATTGGGAATTATTCAAGCTTTTTTAGTCAAAGGACTAATAGTTCAACAGGGTCAAAGTCTTCTACAAGAAGGTTCAATCAAAAGAACAAGTTTCTGACACTTACTCATTTTCAAGACTAGTTCAAGGTTCAATGGGTTCAAGGTTCAACGAGGCTTGTTTCAAAGAATCTTAGTTCAAGCGGTCAATAGAAATAATGGAATGAACCATTGAACCATTGAACCAAAGTTGGTTCAATCGATCGGTTCAAGCGACAAAGTTCAAAGGAGTGCCCCAAGAGTCAAAGACACAAATGCCCTTGTGAAGGGAATTCCTGTGGAAAAAAGTGACTAAGGAAAACAAACGGACCGAGACAAAAGCTTGACAAAATCCTGTAGATGCTACCAAGTGTCATCTTTTGAGCCTCATTTGACTTTGTTTCTAAGAGTTGTGGAAGCCACCACGTGTCCTTTGTAAGTTAAGTGAAACACACCAAGTGACATCATCCACATGAATCCAAATGAGTCCCACATAGTTCTATAGTGTTTCTAAAATTTGATGGAAGCTCCCACGTGTCATATTCTATAGGACATTGAAAAAGCATCCAAATCTTCTATAAGCTCAACAGATGATGCCATGTGTCCCTCAAAAAGTCATAGCAAAAAGTGCCATGTGTCCTCACCTATTTCACAGTCAATGCTGCCATGTGTCACAATTTGAGATTCACATAAAATTGACTAAGGCAAAATCAAGAGACAAACAACCCTTTTGGAGGACACTCAGAAGCCGAAGTGAACCATTGCAAAAACTTGAAAGACCAATTTGGAGCTCAAACAACCCTTGCAGAGGGCAGAAAGGGAGAAAATGGACCAATTCAAAGGCTAAAAGAGCAAAGGGATTTCCTTCAGAAAAGTTCCCCCAGCAAAAGTGACAAAGAGACAATTCCTTTAGACAAATTGTCTGAAAGACTAAAAGAAAAGTCCTAAGAAATAGAAAACTTGCTATGATGCCACATGTCCTTCATCAATGTCACAGTGGATGTTGCCACGTGTCATCCATTGAGACACAGTATCAAAGTAGTGGAACCTGCCATGTGTCTCTCATCAAATGTAGTGGAAGCCGCCACATGTCATCCTTCACAAGATTCTCAAGAGGCAAGCGAAAACTGCCACCTTTTTTGTTATAACTCTATGGAGAGTGACAAGTGTCTGTACCTATGATTCTAAGTTTCTAATAGGTTTCAAAGCCTCTATCAATAAACATTTCTCAGAGTCCCATGAAAGTTTCCATGTGTCTTCACCTATTTAGCAGTGGAATGTGCCACGCATCAATTGCTAAAGACCAGTAGAAAATGACTAAGGAACAGAGCATCGAATTGTATCTAGGACCCGATTCAAATAACCAACAAAGGAGGAATGATGAAGAAGGACCAAAAACATTTGCGCATCAGATATGTTTCTAGAAGCAGATCACCAGGTAGACATTGAAGGATGCAAACATTCAATGGCATGACCATTTCTCTGCATTGAGAAAAGAAAATGGGTAAATGCCCCTAAATTTTAGCATGTCTTCTTAATATAATTCAATGCAAAATGATGTGTTATTGTTCCTGAGTCCTTCTTGAAGAGGCTATATAAGGGACTCTCTTTTATTGTTTTAAATATATATATATATATATATATATATATATATATATATATATATATATATCTAACAATTAGAAATGAAACTCTACCCAAATTGAAAGGCATTACTGAAACTTTGAGCTCAAATTGTTGATCATATTTTTTTATTAGAATAAGAAAGCAAGTGATTTTTTAGACTTTGTGTTGTGATATCTTTGTCGTTGGGGAAATTGTTCTTGTCTTTTTCCTTAATATATTTTCTATTTCTTTAATTCAACAAGCAGGATTAGTGAAAATAGTTAGGAAGGTGTCCTGAAGTCAACTGTGGAGAGAATTTGTGCCCCACAATTGCTTTTAGTGTGTTTTCTTTTTTTTTTCTGTGTAAAGGACCTTGGGACAAATTTATGCCCTCATTGTCCTTTGTATCTCACTCTTCGGCAATTCAAGTTGAGACTTGTGCTACATCTCAATTTGTTGGTTACTACGTCCTTGGTTACATTTTGCTTTTACTACTAGGAGTATTCTTGTGGCTTACTGAATAGTATTTCTAAAAGAAGAGGAGTTTTTTATATCATTTCCCTTGAGTTTTTATTTTGATTTGCACGCATCAGCTCTGAAGAAAGAGAGATGGATGGTTTATCCTACCCTTGAGTATTATTTTCTATTTATATATATAGCATATCTATAGGGAACCTCCCCTTGGTGAGAGGAGAGATTAGTCCCCTTTTGATGTGGTAAACTTACACATTTGGATGACCAATCTTCCTACTTTGGCTGATCAGACCTATTTTGTTTATCAGTACGTTGATCGAAAAAATAATCAACCAACAGTTTTTGGTGACTCTGCTAGGGATATAACCCATTATCCATTTATAGCCTTACCATTCACCTCCACACTAACTAGGAAAGAATGTGCAGTTTAAATCCTCAAGCTTCAAACTGAAGCAAGGTCAATTCTTTTCCATTTTTGTTTCACAATCTGGCAGATTCAAGGTATACACGAAGCCAAAGGGCTAAAGGTATTATTGACCCTATATTCGAGTTGGTACAATAAAGTGATTTTGATCTGTTTCCTTCACCATCTCACCTCCAACAAACCAAGAGCTTTCCTCCTACTAAAGTCAGATCTATATTGTCAGATGAAGTATCCACTTCTGATGTTGATAAAGCTTTGCCAATAATTACCCCTTTGAGATTTGTTATTCCTCCTTTTTATAGTCATATAATGGCAGTTCAAGGTCCCTGGGGTAATTTTTTTAGTCCTCTCAATCTTACTCCACCTCTACATGAGCTTCCATGTAGTTCAAGGAAAAAATTTCCCAAATTCTATGGTGATGGGAAAGTTCATCCTGATAAAAACATTGCAGCCTTCAACATAGCCTGTGGTGTAATTGGAGTAGAATTTGAAGATGTAGTAGTCAAGCTATTTGTAGAAACATTACAAGGTGATGCTGTAGATTGGTTTTATCATCTACAGGCTTGATCAGTAACTGATTGGAATACCCTCAAAGATAAGTTTGAAGCTAGATTCAAACCTGTAGAAGATGCACATGCACTTCTGGCTCAACTTACATAGATGACGAAAGAGCCTCATGAACCAATGAGAGACTTCATAGCCAAGTTTGACAAATTGAGGAACAAAATTCCTATAATTTCTTGACCTACAGCTGAGAATCTCAAATGCTTCTTCATTAATTCTCAGTTACCTAAAATAAGTTTTATTTTGAGACGTGCTGGTCAAATAGATCTTATTGTAGCTCAATATTTAGCCACTGAGGTAGAAGATGATCTCATCTTACCAGGGAATATAAGAAGAGATCTAAATAAAAATAGACCCTCGTCATCTTTTGAATATTCATCTACAAGCATCACAGATCCAAGGTGCAAAAATTGGTAATTGAGTTGTTTTCTCTCAAAATGTAAATGGCTCAAGGAATGTCTTCTGCTCCTTTATACAGAGATATGTCAAGAAGGACATTTTCAAATTAGTCATATCAAGGCAATGTTTCTAGGAATCAAGGGCAACAAAATCATCTTCTTCCCCCATAAGGGAAACTTGCCCTGGAAGCTCCTCCAACCAATTTAGCAATGGCATATCTTGAAGTAGAATTAGATTTCTCTTTCCAGCTTGAATTGAATCAAGAAAATGACACTGATCTCCTTGAATAAAATCAAGAAGAATCAGCTGGCAACTCCCACATTATTTTCTTGAACTACCAGGATGAACCCAAAAGCAAAGGAGAAGCTTTTGATGGATCATATGCAGTGTTTACTAGTTATAAGAACCAATCAGTCCAGCAAGCTGATAAAGAGAAGACAAAAGAGCAACCTTAACCAGCAGTTATGATTGCTAAGCGTGGAACCACTCTGCCTTTTCAGTCAAAGGATCTGGTGATCATCCAAAAATCAAATACATCAATTTCACCTTTACCTTCTATTTCAATTTCAAAAACCAACCCTCCTTCCATCCCTCCTAAAACTCAAAAGGTTGAAATACCTTCCTCTGTACCTAGCTCAATTCAGCCATTTGACATAATCGATCATGTCAAAAAGACAAAAATATAAATATCTGAATTTGAATATTTGCAGTCCAATCTTGATCAATTGGATAAGTTGGTCCAATATTTCAACAACCAAACCATCCCTACAGGACAAAAAGCTAAAAAAGTAACTCCTAATTCACCAAAGAACATGCCCATTCTGAATAATATTGTCATTACTCCTCTAGCTGCTCCTAGAAAAATAGAACCATTCTATGTTTCCCTATTAATAAATGGTCACAAGCTAAGTAATTGTATTATAGACTCAGGTGCATCTGATAATGTCATGCCTAATAAAATATCTGAGTCTTTGGGTCTCACACTGACCAAAACATTTAGAAGATGTTTCTCCGTGGAAAACAAACAAGTACCATTGCTGGGGCAAATTAAAGATGCCCAATTTGCATTTGCAGCCTTTCCAAACAAGAGAATCAAGATGACTGTCTTGGTGGATTATGTCTCAACATCCTATGGCATTTTTCTTGGATGAAATTTCTACAAGGATGTGGGAGGAGAACTAAGCATGAACCTGTCTAAGGCAAGGATCCCTGTACAAGGTGTAATGCAGAGGTTTCTCTCTGAAAAAGAGGCAAAATATGTGGTCACCAAAACATCAGCCTCTGAAGCTCAAATTCTTTTTGAATCCTCAAGTATGGGTAACTACTTTCTATCTATAGATGAAGTGCATCAAACATCTGATAAAATTCTTGAAAGTGCCAACCCAAAAATCAATTTAACTAGAATAGCAGAAGAACTAGTAGGTTGCAATACAAATGAAGAAGGACCCTTCCTCTCTAATGAAGGAAAGTCTAAATAAAAATCAATATCTGATGAGGTATGGACTCTAGAATTTGATGGTACTTGTTTCTCTACCAGTTCAGGAGTTAGATTTGTGTTGATATCTCCTCAAAGAGATATGTTTCCTTCATCTTACAAATTATAATCTAGCAACACTAACAATACAACTGAATATGAATCTTTGTTGCTTGGATTGAAAGTTGCTCAAGACAAAGGCATCAAGTTTTTTCATGCCAAAGGAGATGCTGAATTAGTTGTTTGTCAAGTGAGGAACTTATACCAAACCAAGAATGAAATATTATGCCACTACCACAACTTGGTTTGGGACCAAATTGAAATCTTTGATTCTTTCAATATTTCTGCCATACCCAAGGAATCTAATGATAGCGCTGATGCACTTACTATTTCAAGAACTCTCTTAGTTCCTCACTCAAATTTTAAAGAAGACAGGTATACTATTTAGCTAGTCTATAGACCAAGTGTTCTTGACAATGCTGATCATTGGCAAGTATTCAATGATGATCATCAAATCATTCCTTCCTAGAATGAAAAGACAATTTTGAACAACTACATTTCGAAGGTAGTGAATCTCAGAAGTATGAATCGGCCTATGAATCTAGTTCAAATATAAATAAAGAATTCTTATAGATAAAAGGAAATAAAATTCCCAAAGGCTTGGTTTCTTTTGAGAAACTGTTTGACAAGCATGATAGATTCATCAAACAACAGCAAATAGATTCAAGTTTTTCTCAAGGATTTGATCAATTAAATCTAACTACTAAATAAAATCCCAAGATGGTTAACATTGGTAAGTGTTGCACCCATGAAGAAAGATTCAAGTTCACCACTTTACTCCATCCATACATGGATGTCTTAGCATATTCTTATGATGACCTGAAGTCTCTCAGACTTGATGAAATCCATCATAACATTCCTCTCAAGGCTGACTCAATGCCCTATAAGCAAAAATCTAGATAGTACAATCTAAAAATATCAGGTACTATTCAGTCTGAGATACAAAAAATGTTAAATTCTAGAATCATCTTGCCAATTCATCATTCCACATGGATTGCAAACATAGTGCCTGTAAGGAAGAAGAGTGGCAAAATTTACATTTGTATAGATTTCAGGAATCTGAATTAGTCATCTTTGAAAGATAATTACCCTTTGCCAATCATGGATCAAGTGCTTCAAACAGTGACAGGTTCAAAAATGTTATCAATGTTAGATGGCTTCTCAGGATATAATCAATTTAAAGTTGGTGAAGCAGACCAACACAAGACTACATTCACCACACCTTGGGGTACATTTGCATATAAAAGAATGCCTTTTGGCTTGATAAATGCTAGTGCTACCTTTCAAAGAGCAATGGATCTCAATTTCAAAGATGAGATAGGTAAATTCATAGTGGTATACCTTGATGACTTAACTATCTTTTCAAAGCATCGATCTGGTCATGTATGCCACTTACAACAAGTGCTGGAGCGCTGCCACCAAATTGGTATTTTCTTGAACCCTAAGAAGTCTATTTTTAGAGTAACAGAGGGGAAACTCCTTGGACACATTGTGTCTAAAGAAGGCATAAATATTGACTCAGACAGAGTCAAGTCTATTCAAGAACTTAATTTGCCTACAAGTAAGAATGATGTTCATTATTTCTTCAGAAAGGGATATTTCTTATGGAGGTTCATCCCTGAATTTGCTGAGAAGACTAGACACATTATGAACATGATGAAATGGAAGACCACCTTTAGCTAGACCAAAGAAGGCAAGTCAGCATTTCAAGATATCAAGATTGTCATTGCCCACGCCCCTACCTTGGTTTGTCTAAATTACAACAAAAATTTCATCATATATAGTTGTGCTTTTGAACACACACTTTCAGCAATTCTTGTTCAATAGGACAAGGAAAGAATGGAATATCCTATTTTTTTTATGATTTGCCCTCTTAAAACCCATGAGTTGAAGTATTCAAATGTAGAGAAACATGCTTATGCATTAATGAAAGTAGTCAAAAATTTTTGCTTCTATATTCTGAATTCACACACTACTGCTTTAGTTCCTGACACCACAGTCAAGTCCATATTAACTTAGTAGGAGTTTGGCACAAAAAGAGGTAATTGGATTACAAAGATCCAAGCGTTTGATCTAGACATTAAGCCAACAAAGTTGGTCAGGAGAAAAGGCCTATGCCAATTAATTGCTGACAATAAGATAGAAGATACACATCATAAAGAAGATGAAGTGGAAGATACACCAATAGTCCTTTTTATCTCCACTATCAATGAGTGGTATTTAGGTATTGCTCATTTATTTACTTATGGTGAATGTCCTACTCATTTTTCCTATAAAGAAATGAGGACTATCAAGTTGAAAGTTGCCAATTTTGTCCTTTGGGACAATGGCTTGTACAAGAGAAGCATAGATGGAGTATTCCTTCGCTATGTAGACAAAGAGCAGCAAAGTTAACCTTTGAAATATTTCCATAATCTAGCCTGTGGAGGAAATTTTTTTGCTCCTGTGACTGCTCACAAGATTCTATGAGCCAAGTATTACTAGCCAACTCTTTTTCAAGATGCATATAAGTGGGTGAGAAAATGTGAACTCTGCCAGCAATTTGTTGGAAGACACAAGTTAGCTTCCTTGCCTCTCAAGCCAGTGATCATAGAAGAACCATTCCAATAATGGGGGATTGATTTTATTGGGACTATAAACCCATATTCAAGTGCTAGACATGATTATGTCATTACAACAACTGACTATTTCACCAAGTGTGTAGAAGCAATCCCAACTAAGCATGTTACTTCAGAAGTTGTATGTAATTTCTTCAAGGAAAATATCATTTCCAGGTTTAGAGTTCCAACCAAAATTGTTACTAACAATGCAGCTTATTTCACCTCCCAAGAGATTACACAATTCTATTTCCATTATGGAATTACACTCTCTCACTCTTCTGATTATTTTCCACAAGGGAATGGACAAGTTGAATCCAACAATAAGAACTTGGTAACTATCATCAAAAAGCTAATAGATGACAATCAAAAGACATGACATAAAGCATTGGTTGATGTTTTATGGGTAGATAGAATCACACCAAAGAGGGCAATTGGTATGTCTCCTTTTCAAATTCTTTATGGTATCAATGCTTAGATACCAATCACCTTAGAATTGCCAACCTTGAAATTAGCAAAGGCAATTGAAGATCAGACATATGAAAGCTCTCTTGATAAGAGAATCATGTACCTGACTGAGCTGGATGAATAGAGAACCATGGTGGTGGATCGAATCAATGCTCATCAAAGTCTGGTAAAGAAACTCTTTGACTAGAAGGCCAAAAATTATAATTTCCAGATTGGGGATCAAGTCCTATTGTGGGACAAAAGGAGAGAACCAAAAGGGATGCATGGAAAGTTTGACTCCCTTTGGAGAGGCCCATTTATAATTCATCAACATAATGGTGCAAATATATTTCTACTAAAATATCAAGATGTCACACTCTTTTCTCTGCCTCACAATGGGCAACATTTGAAACACTTCAACTCTTGAATTATTAGATCATTGCATCTGTACATATGTATATTTGTATAGTTTTTATTTCTATTTTGTTTTTTTTGTTTCTATTTTTGATGCCTTTTATTTCTGGATAACATGACTCCATAGCCCAATGGTACACATGAAGACACTAGAGATTCTAGATTCTACTCCCTTCAATTCTTTTTTACAATTGATAGAAGTTTCCCAACTAGAGCCAGCTATTGTACCCAAAAAATGTCACTCATTTTTAGGAAAACATATAAGCTATTTTGGTCTTGCAAAGACCAAAATATCTCTTCCCATTTCAAAAAATTGTTCTAAGCTTTCAAAATTGAGAATTATTCAAGCTTTTTTAGTCAAAGGACTAATATTTCAACAGGTTCAAAGGCTTCTAAAGGCAGGTTCAATCAAAAGAACAAGTTTTCGACACATAGTCATTTTCAAGACTAGTTCAAGGTTCAATGGGTTCAAGGTTCAACAGGTTCAACAAGGCTTGTTTCAAAGAATCTTGGTTCAAGTAGTCAATAGAAACAAATGAATGAACCATTGAACCAAAGTTGGTGCAATTGGTCAGTTCAAGCGACAAAGTTCAAAGGAGTGCCCCAAGAGTCAAAGACACAAGTGCCCTTGTGAAGGGAATTCTCATGGCAAAAAGTGACTAAGGCAAACAAATGGATCGAGATAAAAGCCTGAAAGAATCCTGCAGATGCTGTTAAGTGTCATCTTCCAAGCCTTATTTCACTTTATTTCTAAAAGTCGTGAAAGCTTCCATGTGTCCTTTGTAAGTTAAGCAGAACATGCCAAGTGGCATCATCCACATGAATCCAAATGAGTCCCACATAGTTCTATAGTGTTTCTAAAATGTGACAAAAGCTAGCACGTTTCATATTCTATAGGACATTTAGAAGGCATCCAAATCTTCTACAAGTTCAACAGATGTTGCCATGTGTCCCTCAAAAAGTCACAGCAAAAAGTGCCACGTGTTCTCACCTATTTCACAGTGGATGTTGCTATGTGTCACAATTTGAGATTCACATAAAATTGACTAAGGCAAAATAAAGAGATAAATATCCCTTTCAGAGGACACTCAGAAGCCAAAGTGAACCATTGCAAAAACTCGAAAGACCAATTTGGAGCTCAAACAGCCCTTGCAGAGGGCAGGAAGGGAGCAAATGGACCAATTCAATGGCCAAAAGAGAAAAGGGATTTCCTTCAAAAAAGTTCCCCCAGCAAAAGTGAAAAAGAGACAATTCCTTTGGATAAATTTCTTGAAAGAATTCCTTCAAACTTTTTCTCTGAAAGAAAAGTCCTAAGAAATAGAAAACCCGCTCTACTACCACGTGTCCTTCATCAAAATCATAGCGGATGTTGCCACATTTCATCCATTGAGACATAATATCAAAGCAGTAGAACCTACCATGTGTCTCTCATCAAATGTAGCAGAAGCTACCATGTGTCATCCTCTACAAGATTCTCAAGAGGCAAGCAAAAGCTTCCACCTTTTCCATTGTAACTCTGCGGAGAGTGACAAGTGTCTGCACCTGCGATTCTGAGTTTTTAATATATTTCAAAGCCTCTATCAATAAACATTTCTCAGAGCCCCATGGAAGTTACCATGTGTCTTCACCTATTTAGCAGTGAAATGTGCCACGCGTCAATTGCTAAAGACCAGCAGAAAATGATTAAGGAACAGAGCATCAAATTAAATCTAGGACCCGATTCAAATAACCAAAAAAGGAGGAATGATGAAGAAGGACCAAAAAAATTTGTGCATCAGATATGTTTCTAAAAGCATATCACCAGGTAGACATTGAAGGATGCAAACATTCAATGGTGTGACCCATTTTTTTGCATTGAGAAAAGCAAATGGGTAAATACCCCTAAATTTCAGCATGTCTTCTTAACAGAATTCAATGCAACATGATGTGTTACTGTTCCCGAGTCCTTCTTGAAGAGGCTATATAAGAGACTCTCTTTTATTGTTTTAAAAATATATCTCTCTCTGACAATCAGAAATGAAACTCTGCCTAAATTGAAAGGCATTACTGAGACTTTGAGCTCAGATTGTTGATCATATTTTGTTATTGGAATAAGAAAGCAAGTGATTTTTTAGACTTTGTACTGTGATATCTTTGTTGTTGGGGAAACTTTTCTTATGTCTTTTTCCTTAATATATTTTCTATTTCTTTAATTCAACAAGCAAGATTAGTGGAAATAGTCAGGAAGGTGTCCTAAAGTCAACTGTGGAGAGACTTTGTGCCCCCACAATTGCTTTTAGTGTGTTTTCTTTTTATTTCTATGTAAAAGACCTTGGGATGACTTTGTGCCCTCATTATCCTTCGTATCTCACTCTTGGGCAATTCAAGTGGAGACTTTGTGCTACATCTCAATTTGTTGGTTACTACATCCTTGGTTACATTTTGATTTTACTACCAGGAGTATTATTGTGGCTTACTGAATAGTACTTTTGAAAGAAGAGTGCTTTCTATCATTTCCCTTGAGTTTTTCTTTTGATTTGCATGCATCATCTCTGAAGAAAGAGAGATGGATGGTTTATCCTACCCTTGAGTATTATTTTCTATTATATATATAGCATATCTATAGGGAACCTCCCCTTGATGAGAGGAGAGATTAGTCCCCTTTTGATGTGGTAAACCTACACATTTGGATGACCAATCTTCATACTTTGGCTAATCAGACCTATTTTGTTTATCAGTACGCTGATCAACAAAATAATCAACCAACACATCTTAACCCTAAAAAGTGCATTTTTAGGGTCTTGTCAGGAAAGCTTCTTGGTTTCATTATCTCCATTGATGGAATCAAAGTTGATCCCACCAAAATCAAGGCAATCTTAGACATACTCCCTCCCACCAAACTTAAGCAACTTCAAAGATTACAAGGGAAGCTTTAGTCCATTCTTCATTGCATCTCATAGCTCTCAGATTAGTGTCAACCTTTCCACCACCTTCTGAAGAAGGATGTCTCTTTTAAGTGGAATAGCATGATTATCAAAAGGCTTTTTATTCACTCAAAGCATACCTTTTATCTCCACCTAACCTTACCCTTCCAAAAGATGACCAACCTTTCTACCTATATATATCTACCACCAACTATTTCCTAGGGGAAATGCTAGCTCATCATGATGAACAACATAGATAAAAGGCTGTGTACGACATTAGTTTCATGCTAGCAGAGTATGAGACTCATTACACTCATATCTAGAAATTCTACGTAGCTTTAATCTTCATGGCCACCAAGCTTCTCCACTACCTTATTAACCATAAAAACTATGTCATAACCCACACTAAACTAATTAATTACATGCCCTCTAAGCCATATAAAAATCAATGTTATACCAAGTGGCTCATGCTCTTAGCAGAGTTTGACCTTGAGTTCCTCTAGTAGAAGTCAATTAAAGGGCAATTCATTGCCGACTAATTAGCTAAATTGCCATTAACAAAAAATTAACCTCCTCCTCTTGAGTTCCGTAATGAGTCCATTATATCCCTATCTCAAGTGGATTTCACCTATCAAGTCACCATGTTCTTTGATGGATCAAAATGTCAATATGGTGGGGGAACATGTATCATCCTTATCCCCTATGATGGTGAACCTCTCCCTTTGTCCTTCAAGCTTAATTTTGAATGTACCAACAACATGTCTGAGTATGAAGCCCTAATGATAGGCCTTTAAACTTCTTTATCCCTAGAAATCAAAACAATCAATATCTTTAGTGACTCCCAGCTTGTGGGCAATTAAATTAATGGCTTTCACTAGTGTAAGAATGATGTTTTGCAATAGTACAAGAAACTAGTTGATGAACTCTTAGCATCATTTGAACACTATCATGTCTAATCAACCTCATGATCTACCAATAATTTCATTGATACCATGGATTCCTTTGCCTCGTAAATACTATCTGCACCCTTAGACTCTAAGCTATCTGTCATTATTCACAGGCTTACCCAACCATCCTATGTCAAACCAAATTTTTGCACATTTTTAACGTGAAACAGACCCAACCTGACCTTTGGTACCTACACACCTTTGACTACCTTAAACTTGTCAAAATTCCCTCTAGCCTCTCTAGGAATGCTCAAAGAGAATTTATTTAGAGTACCTCTCACTATACCATTATGAGAGGAATTCTTTATAAACATAGCTTCGTTGGCCTCCTCTTCCATTGCTTGCATAGTCATGAAGCCTCTCACACTATCAAATAAATGCATGATGGTATCTATGGGGGTCACTTTAGTGGCCTTGCTATAGTTAAGCACATTCTCCATCTTGGCTATTTTTAGCCTACCCTTAACCATGATTGTTATGATTATGTGAAAAAGTGTGTTATGTTTCAACAACATGCTAATTTACATCATACACCTAGCCATAGCCTTTGAGTTTCTACCAATTTCTATCCTTTTTCATAATGGGATCTAGACCTCATTGGGGAAATTAACCCCCATTCCTCATAGCAACACCATTCTATCATCACCTCCATCAAGTATTTTACCAAGTGGGTAGAGGTTATTCCTCTAGTCTCAACCAAAGTAGAGAAGATTGTCAACTTTATCAACCATAATATCATATACCACTTCAGTGTTCCTCATAAGATTATCATCAACAATGGTAAATAATTTTAAAAAATGCAAGTCCAGTTTCTCTATGATGCATTTGACATTAAGTTAAGTTTCTCCTAACCCTATCTCCCTCAAGCTAATGGACAGGTAGAAGCCTCTAACAAAAATCTTAATAAAATATTAAATAAAATGGTCAATGAATCAAGTTGGGATTGACATTTTCACATCTCTTTTACCTTATGGCTATATCATACTAGCATTAGAACCCTTACAGGTGCTACCCCATTTTCTCTTGTGTTTGGCGTTGAGGTTATCCTACCCCTTGAAGTCTAAATACCCTCTCTTTGCATATCTTTTCAAGATCTTGTTTTGGATGATGATTATCATTAGCATTGTTTGGCCTATCTGGAGATACTCAATTAACATCACCTATCAGCCCTCACCCATATTCACATCTATCAAAAGTGTATCAAATGTACCTATAACAAGCACCTTAAAGTGTGGGAATTTAATATTGGAGACCTCATCCGAAACTAAAATCAGCATGTCACCAATATGGAGAAAATTAAGTGGGGAAAGTTTGATTTTAATTTTTTTAGACCTTATATCATAACCCATAAGTATAGATTAGGAGCTTACCGATTGTCTTATCTTGATGGCCACCCAAAGCCTGAGCCCCTCAATGCTTTGCATCTACATCCATTATTTTATTAGGAAGGATCAAGTTCACCTTGAGTTTCACTTAAGCTCATCCCTTGTTTCTACCCATATTCATCCCCCTATTTCAAGGTAAATCGATTAAAAGTGAATCTTGTGATTATCCGTCACATTCATAGCCTAATCTTGAATAATGGGTACCATGGCTCTACCCATGACATGGTTCTCATGGTACTTTCCACCCCTTTTTAGGATGGATCCCGATGATCATTTTCACCTAAACCTCTTTACACCTAACCAACCCTCTTATGCTCGTAGTTTCACCTCCATGAAGGTGAACCACTAAGTCAACCTAAGTAATTCTATGTCAAGTAAAACTAAAGAAAAATAATAGAATTCCTATCACCAATAATCATGGGTCATTCCTAACATTCACAAACTACTCCCTTGAAGGATAGTTGTTGAAAACCTCTTTGAAAATACCAAAACGTAAGGTGGACTACTCCCTTTAATGATATCTATCAAAAAATATTAAGAAAAGCACATAAAATTAGACCACTCCCTTGAAGGATGGTTGATTAAACATTTGTCGAAAGTATAACAATTTCTTGGAAGCTTCTCACATACAGTAATTAGTAGAGGACCCATTATCAAAATCAAAACAAAATCAAAATAATATTGAAAGATATAATTGGCTCTCAAATAACAAGATAAGGTAGAAACCACAATCAATTTTTGCAAGTATACTTCTTGCATATATCAGTCTACACAATTTGGCATAGGCTTGTTTACCTTGGTCTTTTAGACACCTATATCAGAGGCTTTCCAGTCTCACAACATGATTCCATTTTCACCTGTATCCCTTTTTCCACTATATACAATGGATTTTTGAGTTTACTTAACATTACATGGTCAAGACACCTTTTTAGCCAACTAAAAAATACTAATGCGAAGCATTCAAAGGTCTTATATTCATCTAGTTAATCTGAATTTAGTTTTTATTTTAATCCTTATCAACAAATAATCATCATGCTCTCTACTCATCATATCATGACTAGTTGATATTTTCATCATGGCATTCACCCCTTGATTATAGTCTCTATTCTCCCATCTAATGTTGTTAATGAAACTATCTCATGTGTTTTATCATAAGCAATAATAATAGAGAACCATAAACATAACCATATCCATCTGCATTACCGTGCCATACATGATAATCACATCCATAAGTAATAAACTCAATGTTAACATGTATAAACATAATTAAATCCAAAATACTCATTAAAAATTAGCATGTCATAATCATAACCATAAATAGAAGCCATCTCATGCCTATCTAGGTGAGTCTACATCCATGTCTAACATCCATAACATAATCATAATCCATAAGTAATGTGAACATCATATCATAAACACTAAACACCAAATGAAAATCATATACCATGAGCATGGGAGATAAATAAAGATCACATATATAGATCCAATAACATCGTAACATAAACATAAATATCTTTGATCATAAACCACATCATGAAACATAAACCACATCGGTCTAATCATCAACATCATCATATACATCATGTCTATCAAAGTGAATAATACATAAGGCAATGTATAAAATATCTCTCTCATATACATCTTGCATCATTGGCATGCAAGATGATATCAAAATCATGTATAAACAACATATAAAAACATGTAATATCATGCCCTTAGGGCAACAATACCATCTAATTCCTATCCTCCTAGGATGCCTATATGTCCACTCACTATAGAGGCCCACTATCCTAGAGTAGCCATGGATGGAACACCTTCTAGATTGCCTTTATACTCCCCCTATATGATCTCAATCAAACACTATGCTAAAATAATATCCTCATAATACCATAGCTCCTCTATTGTATCTAGGTATCAGACTGTAAGAGTGAAACCCAATGGTACTTCTTGTCTTATCAATACCCCTACCCTCTACCTTAGGGTATCCCTCTCCTAAGTCACTAAACCAAGGGTGGTCCTCACCTGATCTCTCTTAGCTATAACAATGGAAACTTGACCCTATAAAATGATGATCTGGCCCTAAAGAGTGGCCACTTGTCCCTACAAACCTATGATCTAGGCCTAGGAAACTACCATTACTACATGTGCCTGTCCATCTTAGTCACCACCCTACACCTGTGCCCCTAATAGATCCATATCCATGGGCTACTGACCACCATCACCCCACCCAAAATTATTTGTTGCATATGGATCTTGATACCGCACCATATATCCATCAACAAAACTAGCATGATCTATCATTGCTCTTACTAGTATCTCCTCCTAATCCAACACTACATCTTATGGCTATGGCTCTAGAAGTAAAAACTCCACATACTTTCTCTTATATCTTGGAAAAGGAGCTATAATAACCTATACGAGTCTATACTACCTCTAAACTCTTTCAAAGGGGATAAGCTTTATCTCCCCATCTCTTCACCCATATATCCATTGCCAAATCCATAATGATAGAGTGTGGTAACTATACTGGGCCCATATAGGCCAACCCACATATGGCCTCCACACCACATCACCTACAAATAAACCCTCCAAGGCATCTCTAAACTAGTTAATATCTCTTACACTTCCACTTGCCCCTATCAAAGCATAGTCTCCTCTTCATCTCAAAAAACCCATTATGAAATGATCCTAGGTGTATCCATCTTCGGGTAACCCTAATAACCTCAAAACCTAAATATGTTTGTATGCCCAGTAATGAAGCATGAACTCAACATTTATCCCATATTATCTATCAACTTTGAATGCCTAGAGCTCCCTATAAATTTAAACAAACCCATCTGAACATGATCCTCCATAGCAACATATTCACTAATACACCCAACAACAGATATGGAAAGCAACCACTAATTGAATCCAACAATGTAAAATAGGACACTGCCATCATCATCATGGTCATCAGACATCAATTTATTAAAGCATTCTAATATAATGGCCTATATCTAAAGTCACCAGAATGCCACCTAACATAGACCCACTCTACACCATATAATAGTTCTATATGGTCATCCCTTTCCTCACTCTTAATGTGGTAAATTGGTTCCCCCCAAATGGGTAGTCATGTAATCCTATATACATCCTCTATAATGATGGTGATCTCTCTTATTAATAATAAAAATGTGTTCATGGTTGGGTCCCATCTCTTGATGAGATCCATGATCATAGTTGCATCCAATGATAGGTGTTAATAGTGAATCATGGCCCTAAGGCCGACCTCTTCCATATACCTCCACTCATCAGCAGTCATCCCATCATGAATCTCTATGAATATTATGGGAACCTAATCCCCCATGTGGATCTAGTATCATGCCTAAAAACCATTCAAGCTAGGTCACATATTTCATCTTTAATAATTCTAATTAGACCTACCGAAAATCTCACTTTTTATCTACCTACGACCATCAACATTCACTTATTTCAACACCTACCTAGACATATCTAACCAAACCAATCACGTTTCTACCAAAAAACACCTAACTTTAAACCCATGAAATTCTCCTATAACCTACTTAAAATCCATCACAACCAACATCTCTCCTATGTAGCCATTTTCACTACCCTACCTAGTTATTTTCACATGCCCTTAACCCCTTTCCAACACCCCAACATTTCAACATTTCAAGAAATTTTTTTAACATGACCTATCCCTAAATACTCAATCATCAATGGTATTTACAACCATCGATGGTCATGTAAACATATTTATTTGGTAGTTGACCATCGATGGTCATACATGACCATTGATAGTCAAGTTTAACCACTGATAGTCATTGTGTGTGATCACTGATGGTAAAACCCTTGACCTACCACCTAAAAACTATCAAAAACAACAAAATTAAATAATAAAATTAGCAACTAATCTAAAACTCAGAAGTTTTGGTTGATAAATATTTCAATAGCATAGAAATAACATAGTAACAATGAATTCTCTGAGAAGAGATGTAGTATTACTCAAGATCGCAATACAAATATATGTTTATCTCTGGAAAGAGATGTTTGTCCTCACATTTCAGGTTACCTCTTCATTTATACACATTTTTAAAGAATGGGGAGGATGTGGAAGGTCACCAATCTTAAGGGAGATTAATTGGTTCGACTTCCAAGATTTAAAACAATACAGAATTCAAGGAATTACTATTTTTAGAAACTTACTATTTTTAGACTGCACTACTAAAATTGAAATTTAGGGAACTTCCATTGGGTTTTCGGAGGTCAAAATTCATCAAGTGGATTTCAATGCCATCTCAAAATTTTATCATCATTCTTAGCTTTCCAACGGTTTAAACGGCGAGTCAATTGGAGATATGGTCCAAAAGTTATGGCTCCCGAAAGTTCTGTCATCAATTGGGGTGGAACTATCACCCGAATTGTCACCTAAATTGTTGCCTGGATCAGCAACCCACTAAATTTCAAATTGCAATTCTACCCACTAAATTTCCCTACTTTTTCCAAAACATGAACCTAGGTCAAACTACCAAATAATAATAAACTACCACAACTTTAGTTAGCAACCATAACTAAAATCAACTATCTACCAATTCAAAAATGTCACCTACCTCATTCTTCAGTCATTATCAAGGTCAAAGTCCTTGTCCAACTGCTTGACCACACCCTCATCTACCCTATTTTGTGGTCCCTATTGATCACCTCAACACACATGCTCAACAAATCCACAAACTCCACCTCAACTGAACACTCAGTCAACCACCCTCAACCAAACACATAATTGACAAATCACTAGAGCATAAAACATGGAGTCAAATAATCAAAAGTGAAAATGAAATTTCATTTTCACTTTTTATATTCCAACTTTTTAGGGTTTCCCCTTAACAATCGATGGTTAGGGTGACTATGAATGATCGACCCTAAGAACCCTGATCATCAACGGTTAGGGTCCCATACTTTTTAATTTTAGGCACTTATACCTACATACCAAAATTTGGAGATAAACCTAATCTCCCCCATACAAAATTTGAAATTTTTGGAGATTACCATTCTTTAACCAACCACTATACCATGTCCACCTCTATGTTGGTTATTTTTTACCCAAACTATCAATTCTTTTACAACAACCTTGCATGGTATTTTTTACCACATCCACCATTTTCCCATGTTGACCATTCAAATTTTTCACTACCTAGAACATGACTCAACCATTTATGTTTTTTAAGGGATTAATTCCTACTTTAGATACCTATGAAAACACCAACCCTATCAAAAATACTTGATAGGAATAACTTGATCAACTATGACCAATGCTATGGACTAGCTACCCTATCACTTATACTTATAGAACCAACTTTTTTTTTCCAACATTGGCAACCTTAGTCTGTGTGTGATCTTGGCTATTGCACTTAGTCACATTTTTTGTGTACATTTACATCTTGAATTCCTAACCACATTTTATCACCACCTAGTGCCTTACCATGAACCTCTTATCAAACCCTAACTCAATTTTGGTTTGACCTCATCAACTCCTAGTTTGAGGGGGAACACCTCTTCCCATACTCTGGTAATCATACCTTTGATCAGTACTATGTTTTTGTTTTACATCTTGTTAATTCAAAGCCACATAAAAAATGGCAAAATGTAGATACCAAAAATTTTCACACCATGATTTTGAATGTCAAAATACCCCTTGGACTACCCTATGACCCCCTTGGGACTAATATCACCTTCTAACCCCTAACTAACTTATCCCATAATCAGTTTAACTTAAATAGCTTAACCTTACCTTCTATCCATTTTTACCCTTCACACTCAACCACTGATGATTAGGCTAAATTTCAACTATCACCTTAACCATCAATGGTCAAGGTGCACTACCCCAATCAAAAGCATGCAAACTACCTACCTTGAGTTTTTAAAAATATCCCATCCAATTCTAGTTGTGAACCATTGTATGGATGAGTTAATTTTGAAAAGCCTAGTTCATGTGCTATTACACCTCTTTAACCTTGCCTATAAGAGAGAGGAGGAAAGAGGTGAAAACCCATCTATAAACATCCAAAAGCATATATGACTCTTTAATTATTATCAAGAACTTTGTGCATCTAAGAGTTTCTTCCTTGCAGTTCAATCACCATCAATAATCCAACAATCATATCAGAGAGTTAATTTGTTATCACCTTTCCATCAAACCTTTAGGTACCATTACTCTACTAAAATTGAGAAAGATTCTACCTACAAATCAACCACCTCAATAATATCCTCAATCAACTTCTAATAAGAGAAGTACTTGATTCTCAATATTCATTTACTTTATTTCTATTTCACAACCAACCCAGGCTTTACCCACCTCTTAGAATCCATGTTTTGGGTCTCATCAATTAGAAATTTATCAACACAGATCCAGACATAATAATTGTCAGTGGTTGTCTCAACCACTGATGGTCTACCCAACTATTAATGGTCATCTTAACCACCGATGGTCATCCCAACCATCGATTCTCACTATGAAACCAAAAACTAACAAGCTAATTTCACTTGCCTACACCTAGTCAAACCTAATTTTTTGTGTTCCTACCTATTCACAGACCCCTTTCTAATTTTTTGAAGCATACCCCAAACCCCTAGTACTAATATTAATTAATTCATTACTAATTAAATCATTTCTAGTCTATTTTCTTAGCAAGCATTCTTTTATTCAATTTGAGTACCTTTTGATTCATTGATGCAAGTACTTCTTATTTTGTTTATAAGATTAATTATTTAAAACATGTGGATTGACAACCCCTAAGGAAGTTATTACTTCTGGGATATAGCTATCACTAGGCAATCCAACCATCTAACAATCAAGTTTTCTTTAGTGTTTTCTTATCTGCAGGTCATTTTCCCAATCCAAAGAGGAGCTCTTCATAATCTTATGATTCAATGTACACATAATCAAACAATTTTTTCAGCCATATCCATATTTAGTTTCTTCTTTTCCTCTTTCCAATAATAAGAAATAAATTCATTGAAACACAAAAATTAGGGGCTATTTATCCTATGACTGGTCATACATGGTTTTTAGGACTAGATATGGGACTAGGGTTACTATTAGGTTAAAATGTATCTCTAGGTTCCATCTAGAGCCCTATATGCCTAACCTTACAAACATAAACTATACCATATTAGATAAGGATGAAAATCCTAGTGAAAAATAGCCTCATGACCATATTGAAGGCATTTTAGACCTATAATTAGATGAATGGGTAGCTGACAATCATAGATTTGATCTTGATGTTAATATTGAAGAAGCAGGCATAGGGGTGTATTACATTCATAAGGATGGTGTTGTTATACATTGCCTAACTAAGACCACTCATGAGGAAGATAGTATATGTAATTTATTCTTTGATGGCTCAAGATCAAAGAATGGTATTGGAGTTGGAGTCATGTTGGTTTCACCCTCAAATCAAAAGTACTATTTAGTTGCACTTCAAACATAACTGAATATGAAACTCTTTTACATGGTTTAAAAGAAGCAAGAGGAAGAGGTGTCAAGCTTATTTAAGTCAAGGATGATAGTTATATTTTTTTTTAAATAAGTGAGAGGCATAAGATCAGTCAAGAACCATCATTTGAAATCTTACATGCATCGTGTATGGGATCTCATATAGGAATTCTTGGCATTCAATATACAATCCATAACAAGAGAGGAAAATTAACATGTAGATAGGCTTGAATCCACTAGAGTTCAATATGAGTTTGTAGAAGGAGTCAAAGGAAACCAAATTCAAGACAAGATTAAGGTCATATGTAGGCTAGTTTTACCTAACAATGAGGTGAGTTGGCAGGTATTTGATAATGATGACCAAGTTATATGTTTTTTGATGTAGAAGGTAGAATTCTACCATAAGAATCAAAATAAATTCTAACATCAGTATGATGATCAGATAGTGCAGCTGAGAAATAATAAGCTACATAAGGGGCTTGTGACATTAGAAATCATATTCAATTAAGATGACCAAGTGAGAAGAGTCAAGGCACGTATTTCAGCCAAGCAGGAACATTATGAAAGGATAGAGATCTTCAAATATAAATTATTAAATTTAGGGAATATTAACACAACAGAAGAGAGAGATACATTTTTTGCTTTATGCTAAGATTTATTTGATGTATTTTCATGGGAATAAAAGGATTTTAAGGGTTTTGATCCCAAACTTGCACAACATACCATTGAATTAAAAATAAATGCAAAGCTAGTCAGGTAGAAACAAAGGCCTATCAACCCAAAATTGGAGGATTTAATGAGAAGGGAGATATTTAAGTTGATTAAATCAAAGATAATATTCCCCATTAAACATCCCTCATGGGTGTAAAACCTCTTACTAGTGAGGAAGAAGAATGGGTAAATGAGATTATGTGTTGACTTTAGGGACCTCAATAAGGTGTCCCTAAAAGACCATTACCCACTACCCTCAATGGATCAAATTCTTCAAAAGGTGACAGGTACTCAAATATTCTCATTTCTTGATGGATATTATATTTATAATCAGGTTATGGTCAAGGAGGAAGATAGGCATAAAACTACCTTCACCACAAAGTGGGGCACTTATGCATATATGAAAATGCCCTTTGAACTATCCAATGTTAGAGTGACTTTCCAAAGGTTAATGGATGTTTCCTTTGAAGGTTTGATTAATGACATGGTGTTAATCTACCTAGATGACATAATTATTTTCTCAAAGGACCCAACTAATCTCATTTCTCACTTGAGTTTAGTATTTGAAAGATGCAGAGAATTTGGCGTGTGATTGAATCCTAAAAAATAATATATTTGTTTTTCATGAGGGTAGGTTATTAGGCCATGTAGTGTCTAAGGATGGTCTTTCCATGGACCATAAAATATTTTAGTCCATATTATCATTACCCTTTCCCAATCATAAGAAGGATCTATATATTTTCTTAGGAAATATTAATTTTATAAGAAGGTTTAGCCCAGGATTTGTAGAGTTGATCCAGCCTCTTACTCACATGTTAAAAAAATGTAAGGAGTTTACATGGACCCAAGAAGGTAAGAGGAGTTTTGAGACCATAAAATAGGCCATCTCTCATGCCCATACACTTATCAATCCTAATTTTAACAAGGAATTTTACATATATTCCTTATCTACATTGGATGCAATCTTTGCCATGTTGTTGCAGTAGAATGAGCAAGATTTAGACTAGCCTATTTATTTATTTAGTTAGGCCTTATAAGGGTATGAGGAGAGGTATAAATTTATATAGAAACATGTTCTTAAATTAGTGAGAGGTTTTAATAAATTTAGGCACATGGTCTCTAATAGTAAGATCATACTCATGGTGGTACACCCAAGTATTAAAGATTTTATACTCAATAGAGACCTTAATGAAAAAAGAGTTGGATGGGTGATAAAATTCATGGAGTATGACCTTAAGGTTAGAGTCACAAATCTTTTAAGATAAAAATGGTTAAGTGAACACCTTATAGAGGAAAATCAAGATAAATATCAAGTGTTGATAGTCCATGATAGCCAACAAGCAACTACAGACAACACACCTTTCAATTGGACACATGATATAATCAAATTTATTGAGTTAGGATAATGTCCTATGTGACTAGATAGAGCCAAGAGAAGGCACTTCAGGTTGAAAAGTATATATTATGTCCTGATAGATGGAGTACTTTTCAAGATAGATACAGGAGGCATGATTTTTAGGTGTGTGGAATCATGCCAAATAGATAAGTTGCTTGAATAGTTCCATGATGGTCCAACTAGTGGGCACTTTACTACCAAGACCACAACCTCTAAGATCATTAGAGCTAGGTAATTTTGGCCCATAATGTTTAGAGGCTACATTCTATTTCTTTGAAATATTTTTTTTCGGCTGACCAAATTAAATTTTATTTAATGCCACCTTTGGTAACTTGATTAAGAGACCAAGTCGCATGAGAAAAACCAAGAAAAAATCTCCTATAGAAAATTTTCAACCCAAGAAGTTGAAAATCATTATGATAGTATTTGGTTGTGGCCATTCCTATATGACTTTAATCTTTGTTGGGTCCACATGTACTCCTTTGTGTCTACTATGTATCCTAGATAATGTATCTCCTACATAGAAAATGAACATTTATCCATGTTTACATACAACTTGTGTTTCTAAAAAGTATCAAGAAATTTCTCTATGTGGATCATATGTTCATCCCATGTTTTTATAAAGTAGTGAATACCTAAGAATATCATTCATCCTATAAATAAATCTAGTTGGTGCATTGGTCAAATTGAATGGCATGACTAGCCATTAAAAAAAATTCTTCAGCCTTAGAGGTTGTCTTCCATATATCTATAGGTTTGATAAGTATCTGATGACACCTAGAGTTAAGATCAATTTTGGTGAAATATTGGCACCACATAACTAGTATATAAATACCTCAATCCTTGGAAGAGGATATCAAATTTTCACTACGATATTGTTGATGGATTAATAATCAATTCACAACCTCCATGTGTCATATTTATTTGGTGTAAACACAATTGGGCTATTTCAAGGTGATGAGTTGGGCCTGATATGTCATTTATCCATAAATTCATGGATCTACCACTTAATTACTTAATTTTACATAAATTATATGTGATATAAATGTTATTACCTTAACCTATAGTGCATCTAGAGATATGTGTGGCCAACTTGTGGCTTACACACCTTCATATTATCTTGTTGCATTTCTTGATGCTCTTAGTTTGGTCAGCCTATAGAATAACCATGGCTAAGTAGAGTATATATATAGGAGATAGTTGTTAGTATTTTATCATCAAATTATGAACTTTTTTCTTATTATATTGTTGTAGAGGCTGCCCATTCTAAGTGACTCAGTAATAATATTCAAGTATTATGCTCTTTCGATAATTATTATTATGGATCTTCTTATTTTTCTCTTAATTATATGATATATAATTATATTATTACTAATCATCTAATTAATTTTCTTACAAATGGTATTAGAGATTCAATTTGGGCAAGTTTTTGCATTGTAGTTTTGTTAGATCTAGTGTCTTGAGCACTAGAAGGCAGGAAAAACATAACTTGTGATCTAGAAGGAATTAAATTTTTTTGTCATTGTATTTTTTTTCGTGAGGTTTTTTGACAAAAAAAGGTCTAGAAATTTATTTACCTTGTGAAAATTAGTAGTCATTGGATTCATCTCTATGAGATAATTGCAATAATAGATTCTACTAGTAAACTTTTTTGGGTCAAAAAATTTCACCCTTGTGTACAATATCAGTAGTTGGATTCTTTTCAATGTGATTATCACAATGGTGTATTTCACCAGTACACTTTTTTGGGGGTTTACACCCTCTTAGGTTTTATTCATGGCTAGTTCAAACACTTGTAGATGCAAGAAAGGGAAACAAAATCTAAAAACTCCTCAAAAAGATGGCATGGAGTATGGAACTTCTAATCCATCTATTTTAGAGGAAATTCAACAACTTAAGTCAAAGTTATAGGGAATGGTGAAAAAATATGATTTTGAAAGAGTTCAAGAGGACATTACAGGGTTGAGAGGGGAACTAGATAGCATGTTGAATCAATTGTAAGAAAAATCTAAGAAATTGGCTAAATTGTCAATTTAACCACTGTAAAGTAACCCTCCACCACTTTAGTTTCATTCTCCTCCTCCAAATAATACCAACACCAATCCTAGCCCTAAGCTGATGCTACTAAAGGTGCACTTGCACAAGTTTGAAGGTAATGATCCACTCACCTAGATCACTCAAATTAAAAATTTATTTGACTACATTAAACTCCATGTTTGTAAAAAATGGTTATGGCCTCTCTATATCTAAAACCTGAGTCATTCATTTAGTATCACTGGTTATGTACTAAAAATAAAAATAAGGGTGTCCTAGTTTCATGGTCAATATTTTTTGAGGAGTTATAACTCCACTAACACAATAATGTCTCTAAAAACTACTTCAGCCAACTAGCCAAGTTGTGCTAGACTGGGACCATAAAGGACTGCATTCATCAATTTAAGAATATCTCCTCATGTGCCGCAGACATCATTGAGAAAAATATGAATGACCTATTTTTAGGTGGAATCAAAGATAACATCTAATTGGAGGTTTGTATGTTTCATCCTATTACTATATCTAAAGCCATACTGAGGGTACACATGGTTGAGGAAAAAGTGTTGATCAAATGAAGACCTTTCATTAGTGTTCATAAACACACCTTAATACCATCATTTTTGTAACCTATCAGATTGACACCTCAACAAGTGGAATAAAAATGTGTAAAAGGTTTATGTTATGGCTATGATATAAAATGGAGCAAAAGACATTGATGTGCTAAAATGAATATTTTTTACATTAATGGTGTTAATGAGGAGGAAGAAAATGAGGAGGATTCATGGACATGTTTAGAATAACCTAAGGATAAAACTAAAGATTAACAACCTACTATTTCTTATCATTAATTTTTTGGCATCAGTACTCCTCAAACTCTTAAGGTGGTAGGTTTCTTGAAGAAACAAAAGTTGACTATGTTAATTGACTTTGGGAGTACAAATAACTTCATTAAAATTAATTTGGTTATTCATTTGAACTATTTCATTTACCTAACTCCAAAATTTTAGGTCATGATTATAGATGGTGGTATAGTTAATTTTTATATAAAATACCATAGCATTAATCTTGCTATGAGAGACTACTTGTTAGAATCCCCTGTGTTTGTTATTCCTATAGGAGGAGCTGGCATTGTTTTAAGAGTGTAGTGGGTCACCATTTTAGGCACTATTGAGATGAATTTTTAGAAACTATTCATGAGGTTCCATTCAGAAGGCGTGGCCTTTGAATTGTGCGTATTATAGGTTAAAGCTCCATCATTGGTTAGTTACCACCAAATGATGAATATTTTGAAAAAAGGTATAGAAGGATTTATGGCACATTTATTGTCAATAGATGTTAAACCAACTAAGGAGTCTACACATCCTAATATGAAAAGGGTGTTGGATGACCATTTATTATTTTTGGTGACATGCCAAAAGTACTTCCTCTAAGTTATGTTCATGATCATGCCATTAGGCTCATTTTAGGAAGTACACCACCCAACATCTGATCTTATAGGTATCCCTATGCTTAGAAGAGTGAAATTAAAAATATGGTACAAGAGATGTTGGAGATAGAAATCATTAGACATAGTCAAATTGAAAATTCCTCCCCAGTGGTCATGATCTGAAATAAAGATCACAGTTGAAAGATGTGCCCAGACTATAGAGAACTCAACAATTATAACATTAAATATAAGTTTCTTATTCCAATAATTAATGATTTTCTATATGAATTGCATAGTGCTATTTATTTTACCAAGTTAGACCTTCACTTTGGATATCATTAGATTCAAATCCATGATGAGCACATACCTAAAACAACTTTCAGAACTCATGAAGGCTATTATGAATTTATGGCCATGCCTTTTGGCCTCAAAATTGCATCATTTATATTTTAAGTTTGATGAATATTGTTTTAAGTCCATTTTTTAGAAAGTTTGTATTAGCATTTTTTTATGATATCCTCTTCTACAATAAAAATTTGGAAGACCATTTGAAGCATATGAAATAGGTACTTTCAATTATAGAACGACATCAAATTTATGCCAAACCTATTAAATGTGATTTTGGTGTCTAATAGGTGGAGTACTTGGGTCATATTATTTCACATGAAGGATTGAAAGGTGATCCTAAAAAAATCTAAGCAAAGATGGAGTGTCAAGTTCTCAAGACCCTCAAGAACCTCTGAGGATTTCTAGGGCTAATTGGTTACTATCAAAGCTTTATAAAAAATTATAGACTCATTATAATCCCACTCACATCTTTGTTCAATAAAGACTCCTTCCAATGGACTAATTCAAATACCAAGGCATTTTAATAGTTGAAAATGGCTATGTGCACAACTCTAATTTTGGCTACTCTTGATTTTTCAAAAACTTTTGTTGTGGAGTGTGATGCATTAGGATATGTCATTAGGGTTATACTCATGCAAGAAGGTAGACCACTGACATTTAAAATTCTCTAATTGAAGGGAAAAAATAGTCTCAAACCAATCTATGAGAAAGATATGATGGTTATTTTTCATGCAGTGAAGTAATGGAAACCTTATTTGATGGGTTGTTACTTTCAAGTAAAGACTGATGATAACAGCCTCAAATATTTTTTGTAATAAAAATTATCATTTGAAGACCAAAAAAAATGTGTGACTAAAATGTTAGGCTATGATTTTTAAATAGTGTATAATAAATTAAAAGATAATGTGGGGGCAGATGCCCTCTCATGATGGGATGAATTAGTTGAGGCATGTTTATGCACCATGACCATGTGGCAAATATATTGGCTAGAGGAAGCAAGATTAGAATAAGAGAATGACAGTGCTATCAAGGATTAGATTCACAATCTTCAGCAATGTTATAATGAATCTAAAGAAATAGCATGGAAGGGAAGTACATTATGGTATAAATATAGAATATACCTTTGTAAGCATTATCTCTCCAAACATGAAATTATTCAAGAAATTCATGCCTATCCACTTGGAGGTCATTCCATATTTTTGAAAACATATCATAGAATAAAGAAATATTTATTTTAGGAAGGACTAAAGGGGGATGTCCAGAAATATGTGGTTGAATGCATGGTATGTCAATAAAACAAAGGTGAAACTATTAAGACCTCACATATTTTACAACCTTTATCCATCCCTAGCCAGTGTTGGGAAGAGGTTTCCATGTATTTCATTATGGGGTTACCATGGTCTAAGGGAAAAAATGTTAATATGGTAGTTATGGATCGACTCACCAAGTATGCTCATTTTGGCTCATTATCACAGCCATTTATTTCTAGTACAGTAGCTTTTGATTTTCTCAATATAGTTCAAAAATTATATGGTACTCCAAAGATCATTGTAAGTGACTGAGATCCCATATTTACTAGTAATTTTTAAACTAAATTATTTGCATGTTTGGGCATCTAGTTGGGTAATATCTCATCCTATCATCCTCAATCTGATGGACAAATAGAGGTAGTCAAAAAATGTTTGGAAGGATATCTTTGTTTTTTTGTTTTTGATAAACATGACAAATGGGTTCATTAGCTATCACTTGTTGAATTGTGGTATAACACTTCTTTTCACACTTATTCGAAGATGTCTTCCTTTATGGTATTGTATGGTTATCACCCCACATCCATCACTTCAACTTTGACCATGCATCCCAAGGTTCAAGCTATTTAAAAACACAATCACGACTAATAGGAGATACTAGTCATCTTGTGAGAGAATTTAACAATAGCAAAAAATTGAATGAAATGGTAAGCAATCAACATTGTAGTGAACAACATTTTGACACAGGTGATTAGGTATTTGTGCATTTACAACCATATAAGTAAATGTCTCTAAAGTAGCATAAAATAGATAACAAGTCATCACCTAAGTATTATATCAATTGTCATATCTTGAAAAAAATTGGTAGTGTGTCATAGAAGTTAGGATTACCGCCATCCACTCATATAAATATAATATTCCATGTATATTACTTGAATAAAGTAATTGGACATAAAGTTTCCACTCAAACTGAGTTACCTAAATTGGATGAAGAAGGTTGAGTTATTGTAGAACCTAAAGATATTATTCAAACACACACTAAGCAATTGAGGAATAGAGTGATTAAGGAGTACTTGATTAAATGGAAGAATCTTCATTCTAAAGATTCAACATGGGAAGATGAAGCATTCTTACATCAACATCCTAGTTTGATTAAATATTGGGGACAACATTGTTTTGAAGGGGAGGTGCATGTTATGCCCTTTACCTATAGTTTGTTTAGGGATATGTGTGTTGAACTTGTGGATTACACACATTCATATTAACATGTTATATTTTTTGATGTTCTTAGTTTGATTGGATTATGGAATAGCCATGGATAATTATAGTATATATAGGAGGTAGTGGTTAGTATTTTATCATCAGAGTGTGAATTATGTTCTTATTGCATTGTTATGGAGGTTTCCCCCTTGAAGTGGATCAATAATAATATTCAAGTACTCTTCTCTTTCACCAATTGGTGTTATGGATCTACTTATTCTACTCTTAAATCCATGATACATAATTCTATTGATGTTAATCATATAAGTAATTTTTTTTACACAAATAAGCATTAGGTAATGGTAATTTAGGGATCAAATCAATAGTGTGATTCAACACATAGTGTGTAGCCATTTATTTTGGTAGTTGAAATATGTCCTTGTAATCTTCTAACTTGATCTTTAACTCTATTTCTTATGTTTTAGATTAAGGTAAAAACAGGTTTTGAAGGGGCCCCGAAACCCTGTACAAAAAGAAAGATAAACATTAAAGCACAACCAGGTTAACACGAGAACCTGAAAATAGAAAAGAACCAACAGGTTTTACAGGGACCTGTAACCGAGCATAAAACCAATACAAAACAGCAGTCAAAACACAGATTTGAAAGTTAACCATGAACTTCCAGATCCGTAACCAGCAAACCAAAAAAATAACCAGTTTGCTACCCCCAAAAAACCAATCAGCTGAAAGGAACTTTGGATGAATCTTATTAATACGGATTTTTCTTTTTGCCTGACCGAAGATTCATATCAAGAGGAGGGACGGATTTTTCTTTAACTCTATTTCTTATGTTGCTATTGTTATAGAAACTAAAATAGGAATTATTTCCTCCAAGATTTTTTGGCATTTAGATCTTGCCATCAAAATCACATACTTTTTATTATATGTGATTGTCTTATTACACTTCTTGGCACTAATGAGTGATAGCTTTGGGACTAATTCCAATATGTTTTATCTCATATCATCAACATTTATGAAATAATTTCTAATATTTTCCTCATAAATTACATGTTGATGGTAAAGATATGGTTGACCAAGTAAAACATCTCATACCTCTAATGGAGCAATGTTACAAAAGACTATACCTTTAAAATCCTCAATGGTGTACACTAATTGACACTATTGAGTGATGAATTTATTATATCCTAAACTAAACCATTAAATATAGTATGGTTTTGGGTGAGATATCAGCGGCAAGTTTAATCTATAAACTGCTTTAGGAGAAATTAGGGTATTTTAACCTTCATTGTCAACAATTAAGTGTATTGGTTGAGCATTTATCCACATTTTAGAATGGAAAAATATTTCTACTTCCTCTATTTTTGTAGCATTAACAGAGATGTTTGAGTTACCCACCCTGGCACTAGGCTTAAAATCCATGATCTGTTTACCTTTATCCAATGATGTTGTGTTTGCACCTATTATTTTAAGTTGTACAAGTAGATTTTTCCTAGCATGGAATTATTCATTAGAATGACTACAAGGGTTGTGAACTAAAAACCACTTTATAGTCTTAGACTAATTAGTTTGATCATTTGATAATTTTTGCTTATTATGTGGAGGTTATTTTGAGTTATTCCCTGATTTTGAATTATGCTTGGAATGTTAAGACTATTTCTTAGTCTGATACTTAAAATCTTTTGTATTTGTTTGGTTTTGGCCTTTGCTTCAAACTTTCAATAAAATATATAGGTTTATCTAATTGAAAACATATGTATGAAATCCAAAATTTGACTGGATATGAGGTCTTAGTGTGACCTCTATTCCAAAATAAGTTTTTTCTCTGAATACTAAATCCCAAGTTTAGAACCAGAGCATGAAAGGTATTTATGTATTATTACACAGATTTATCTTTGCCTTGGTGTAACTAAGAGAACTTGATGTACTGGTCATAATAGTTTCTAACATGATAATAGGTTTATTTAAGTGCTTATATGAACTCATTTCATGTGTCTAAAAATATGTCTAAGATTAATTCATCCTCATGATTCTCATTTGAAGTGCAGTAATTTTCCCACCATTTCTTTACTGGTAATGAAACTTTCATAAGAGTGGGTGTAATCTTTTTTCTATCAGATATTTAATTAACCACATAGTATAAACATATAAGGATAAGATAGTTATCTAGTGCATCTTCATCTATTTTTCCTTCAAACATAGTGATGTATAGATTGACTTGTACCTTAAATGGAGTTTGAACACCAAATGATTGATGAGAATGAAAAGTGTTGGAAGGAGTATATTTCTTGAGAAGTTATGATAAGTAATCAATGATTCTTTCTCATTCATGTGCATTATGTTATTCCAAATATTCCCATTACCTTTACAATGCATCCTTTATCATTTTATGTAACTTTTCTTAAGTTAGCATCATTGAAGATTTGTATCCCATTTGAGGACATGAAGGAAAGTATGATGAAGAGTCACAAATATTGAGCCTTAACTTCATGTTATCAGACCTCATATTTATGGGCATGAAAACAATGATGAAGTTCATAAAACACCATGATACCACTCAAAAATGATATGAAGTGTGTATGCTTTGATAACACTGATCCAAGGCCCATGAGGAGACCCAATGGAAAAACTACTTAAATGTATTTAAGAGAGTCATAAATGAAAGCAAATTAATAATTAAAAATAACATGAAAGTGCAATGTATTCAAAGAACAAGGAAATTAATAAAGAGATAACCAATGTTTATCATCTAGAAAATGGTTAACATGATAAAGGTTCAAACAATTAAACCATTAAAAACTCCCTAAGGGCAAAGATCAGGCAAAAAAAAGAGGGTCCCCGTTTTAGGTAGAAATGGGGAATATTGTGCAAGTAAAAATAAATTATTTTATTGATATTAATTAGAAATCAAATATGTCATTTAAACTAAAATTAAGAGAAAGTAATCTACCATTCTATTAGATCAATTCATATCATCATAAAATTAATGCATGTCTACTATAAACTATAAAAACAATTAAAAAATAAAAGTTTCCATGATCAATGTACAGTCAAATCATACTTACAAATGAGATGAAAAGTTTACAAACTCAAAATTAAAAATCTACTCGTCATCAAAAACTAAATCATTAAGAGGTGTTCCTTGTTCAATATGATATTATGTATATTATAATGGTGTGGTGGGAATATCAATCCTAGTAACACCACTATAATCATCATCTACCTCCAAATTGAGTCTTTTCAAAAAGGGTGTTACCATAGATGGGGGTGAAGGGCTATTATTTTGTTTACAACTAGAAGAGACAACATCATTCATAGTTGTGACAATAATATTTTGATTAATAGTAGGATTAGGTAACTCAAAAATTTTGGGTGTGAGGTCAAAATGTGTAATATTTTCATCAATTTTAATGTATATTCTAGGAGAATTAATATTTGGTGAACCTCATCCAATTGGAAAATATTATCAATTGCCTCTTCAAGGTATTTTTCAAAAAACAATTCTATGGGAGGTGTTATCACTCTGTAGTGCACCCTGCTTGAAGATGTGTAAAAAGCATCTTCTCTCCATTTGATAAAATGGGAACTTCTTAGAGTGTGGGTGAATATTGTGTTGAGAATAACCTCTAGAGAGGGTTGGTTCCCTTAAGATTTATCTATTAAAACTAAACTATTTTGATTTTTGGGGTGAAAAAAGAAGAAAGAAGCTAAAATGGGAAATCATATCTAATGGGGTGATGCATTTGAATGATTGGTATTATCTAAAATATTGTTGAAATTGAGTAAGAAACACATATGAATCTAAAATAATACTTTGTAATTAACCCTGAACATCAGTGTTTCAAAAGAAGGCTTGAAAGAAGTTTGCAAAGAAAATTCAAATTGTAGCTCTTCAAATGACTTGTAAAGGATGTGATTTTCACAGTAGGTGTGGAAAAGACCTAAAAAAGGGAAATTAGATGACAATTATATGATGGTACACAATAAAATTACATTCTATTCTGATCCAAAAAACATATACAAAAAATCTTCTTTATTTGATAAATGTTGTCAATTACAATTTCTTCTCTGCTTCAAGAATTCTTGAAAAATGACTTCAAAAAACCAATATATAAGTCTAAAACCTTAAATAAAGACAAAATCAAGTGAAAAAGAGAATTATTAGTCTTATTTAAGTTAAAATAAGACTAAAATCATTTTACAAAATTAAATAAAGGCTTTAAAATCTTCTAATTCTTTAAAAATTGCATGTTCTTCATTTTTGGCATAGAATTGAGAAGTGGTGGGCCCATGTTGACTTTTCAACCTTCCTTGCATAAAAATAACACCATAAAATATAATATAACCATATTTAAAGTAATTTTAAGTTATTTAAAGTCTTTACCTTGCTTGAAAAGCATGGGATATGCATGAAACTAGTCAAACTAGTCTACCGAAGAGATTTGACCCTTAAAGACTAGTTAACTCAAATTGAGCTCAACTTGCCTGAATTTAAACTTGTGGATTAAATTGAGAATGATATATCCACTTAAAAAACATATATTCCATGTGGTAACTCCAAAATTATTTCATTTGAAAGATTTGTAACACCATTCTTACTTGTTTGATTGACCAATTAGGCCTAATAGCCTATCTTCTTGCATTTGGACTTCATTAAACTTTAAATAATAAGCCATAAAACCTAAAAAAAATTAGACCTAGAAAAAATTTATTCATCATCAAATATGTGATATGAGAAAACCTTCCCCATTCAGTCAACAGGGTTGACTAGGCCTATTTTGCTCTATTTTCCTCAGACTTGCCATTTTGATCAAGCTAGTTGGGATACTTATAATATGATTTATAACCAAATTAAAATTTTAGAATAAATAACAAGTCTTAATCTTTTATCTCAATTAATTATATTTCATTGAAGTGTCTTTTACTTCATTTTACATGTTTTTTTTACAAAAAACATGATTCTGCCCTCATCCATACATCTCCATTAATTAAATCGATATTTATATAATCCTATCTAATTTTACTTAAAATTTTAAAATTATTTAGGTTGATCTAAGATAATTTTATGTCAATAGAATTAAATTTTTATAGAACTAGTTTTTTGAGGGTTTAAGTGGGCTTTGAAGCTCAATTTTCAAAATGATGGTTCATGAAGTACAGACCTCCAAATCCCAAAAAATTTCCATTTATGTGTATGAAATTCACCCCCATAACATCTTTGAAAATATTTGGTTCCCATTTAAAATATATGAAAAGTTACCATGTGGAGAAATTTGTCTGTGGGGTTTTGACTACATTCTGAGCTACATGCACTCTTAATGATTGTTTATAAAGAAAAACCACTCAAATGGTTTAAATTTTTCATGAATTAAAATTAAATATGATTAATAAAAACATACTAATATCATTCATCCAAACTCCACATGTGGTTAAATATATGAGCATTTGAACAGGAGGTTAGGAAGGGTGTCTAGAACTTAAAAAATAAAAATTGTACCAAAATGAAAATAATTTTTCACCTACTTCCAAATACCTAAAAATATCATCATGGGGTCTATCCATACTATAAAAACACTTTTAAATCACTTTTTTTTTAAGTAAAAAAAAACCCCTTTTGGCCTATATGCTTGTTTGCCTGCAAAACCTTGTATGAGCATAATTTGCTTAAGATTTAGAGTTATGACACTCTTAAAATGTCTGATTATTTATAAACATTATCTCATACTTTTCAAACTTTTACCTAGACTTATAATGTGATGTCCCTTACTTAGGGGCTCCTTTTTTCCATCAAAAGCTCTGATACCACTGTGATATCCCCTTCAAATAGGGAATATAGAAACACAAAAACTCTGAACAAAGATACAAATTTGCAGAATAAATTTAAATAACAAGAAACCACAGTAAATCTCTTAACTGGCAAATCACTAATCTTATTATTGTTCATAATGATTACAATAGATGTCCTCAGTCATGCATAAAAGGAATATTCAGATACGGCCTTAAAACCCTAATTAACTTTTTCAAATCTGGAAATTGAGCTTGAATCTGTGTTTCTCAGCTTTCTGTGTCGAACACACAGTCACCGACGTTGGTCTTTGTCAGTCCTTCACTGCCGACGTCGGTCTCCAGTCGGCCGATGTCGGTCACTAGGGATCTCTCTCTGTCGTGGTCGGTGTCTGAGGGGATCTGTACGGACCTGTACGGACTTAGTAAGGCTGCCAATTAAGCACAACCTGTCTATTTTCAACCCCTGATAGCTGAACAACCTGATCTTGAGAATATACAATTCTAATACAGAAGATCTATATCTGTATAACTTATTGGATCAAAACTAAATAAAGAAATACCTGAAATACTGTGATAACTTCTGTGTGAAGCTATCTCTCAAATCTGTATACCTCTGTGATAACTTCTGTATGAAGCTATCTCTCAATTTGGCAATAGATCAGCTGATATTTCACATCCTCTAAATCACACACAATGAAGAGTTGACGTTCTCCACTGCAGATGGAATCCTGGAACCCTTGGCTCAGTCTTCACAGAAGAATTTCTTCAATATCAAAATCAATAATCAATTCATAATCAATAATCGCCTCCATGAGAAACCCTTATACCCTCAAAAATATATGCTTGCCCTAATTAGGGTTTCTTAAATTAGAATTAGGGTTTCTAATTAAAATTAGGCTAAATAATTAATATTTGATTAAATCAATCAAATATTAATATCTCCCTCAATACATGTCAGATCCTCGAACCGTTCGAAGCTGGTGAACCAGGGAGTGATTCCGCACATGACCATACCAAAATAAAGGTGTTCCACTGCATGTCAAATATCCCTAAATAATAGGATCTCAGGCTAAATGTGTCTGAAATAACCTGAATGAAAGCCAACTATAGAAATTCTACAAATCGAAACCAAGCCAATCTCCATCATGACCCTCTATCCATCCTATTAGCCTACGAAGGTCACATAATAGGCTAATCATCAATTCTGTCAATGTCCATGAAAAAGAGGACATGACAATCTACCCCTCCAAAAATTGCTTGTCCCCAAGCAATCTCGGAACAATGAACCACTCGATCCACCTGGATCCCAAATGTAGTTATGCTCTACACAGCTGTAAATCAATGCAAGTACCTGCAACATCATCAGAAGTAGAACAAAGAGGAACCCATAATCAAATTGGTGAATGCAACTCAACCAAACTCTAAGATCACAAATATCATATACACCTTCCACCATGATATGCGGAAGGCACGCTCCAACTCTGCAACAACTCCCAAATGGAACTATGCCAAGTATGGAGAATCCACACACTATACCTCTACTATGGTCAGCATATCTGATCAACTCCTGCTCTAAGTCATGCACTGACAAACTGTCAATCCCATCTACAAAAGATGGTGCCAATCCATCCCATAACTGATCCCTCTGTAAAGGCGGCACAACCAACTGTACCACACTGTCATTTATATGAGAAGAATCGATCTGGAGACTCGGCTCCACTGGTATGCCAAACTCATTAGGACCAAGAACTCCCAAATCTTGAACATGTGTGTCAGTACCAACAACATGTTCCTTAGCTACAACTGTAGGAATATACTCACAATCAACACTCAATGTACTAACCTCTTAGCATACCTCCACACTCTGAATGCTAGCATCGGACTCATCCTCATCTAACTCTGAAGAAGCTGCTGCTAAAACTATCTCATCATCACAATCTCTAGCTCCCTTGTCCTCTACAACTAACTGAGAGTCCAACTCCTCATGACTAAGCTCGACCACATGTCTGTCAGAATCCTAGTGAGCCACCTTCATTGCCTCTATCTTGGGCTCTGAAGCCTCTGCCTCTGACTCCTTAGAATTATCATGCTGTTCGAAATCTTCCGATTTCGAATCCTCATAATAATCAGGGGACATATTGTTTCCCCGTCTAAGTGATCTATAGTGCTCTCTCCTCAGCTTAACAAAGTGATCAAAAGACAACATCTCCCGACCTCGAGGTGGTAATAAGTCCCACTCCTCATTCGTTGTCATATACCGTGTGGATTTGTCTTTAAATGAAGGGTATGAAAGAGCTTCATTCAACCTCTTCAAACTTAGTTTCAACTTCCTCATATCATAGTCCCATCGACTCTGAGTACCGGGAGTCATCATGGATACTTTGCTGATTTAATCTACCCAAACTACTCAATAGGATGGCAAGCCATTGGCTCTGATTTGCCCAAACTATCCAACAGGATGGCAGGAATTTGGCTATGATACCACTGTGATGTCCCTTACTTAGGGGCTCCTTTTTTCCATCAAAAGCTCTGATACCACTATGATATCCCCTTCAAATAGGGAATATAGCAACACAAAAACTCTGAACAAAGATACGAATTTGCAGAATAAATTCAAATAATAAGAAACCACAGTAAATCTCTTAACTAGCAAATCACTAATCTTATTATTGTTCATAATGATTACAATATATGTCCTCAGTCATGCATAAAAGGAATATTCAGATACGGCCTTAAAACCCTGATTAACTTTTTCAAATCTATAAATTGAGCTTGAATCTATGTGTCTCAGCTTGCTGTGTCGAACACACAGTCGCTGACGTCAGTCGATATACTGCCGACGTCGGTCTATGTCGGTCCTTCACTGCCGACATCGGTCTCCAGTCGGCCGATGTCGGTCACTGGGGATCTCTCTCTGTCATGGTCGGTGTCTGAGGGGATCTGTACAGACCTATACAAACTTAGTACGGCTGCCAATTAAGCACAACCTGTTTGTTTTCAACCCCTAATAGTTGAACAACCTGATCTCAAGAATATACAATTCTAATACAGAAGATCTATATCTGTATAACTTATTGGATCAAAACTAAATAAAGAAATACCTAAAATACTGTGATAACTTCTGTGTGAATCTATCTCTCAAATATGTATACCTCTATGATAACTTCTATATGAAGCTATCTCTCAATTTGTCAATAGATCAACTGATATTTCACAGGCTCTGAATCGCACACAATGAAGAGTTGACGTTCTCCACTGCAGATGGAATCCTGGAACCCTTGGCTCAGTCTTCACAAAAGAATTTCTTCAATATCAAAATCAATAATCAATTCATAATCAATAATGGCCTCCATGAGAAACCCTTATACCCTCAAAAATATATGCTTGCCCTAATTAGGGTTTCTTAAATTAGAATTAGGGTTTCTAATTAAAATTAGGCTAAATAATTAATATTTGATTAAATCAATCAAATATTAATATCTCCCTCAATACATGTCAGATCCTCGAACCGTTTGAAGCTGGTGAACTAGGGAGTGATTCTGCACATGACCATACCAAAATAAAGGCACTCCGCTGCATGTCAAATATCCCTAAATAATAGGAGCTCAGGCCAAATGTGTTTGAAATAACCTGAATGAAAGCCAACTATAGAAATTATGTAAATCGAAACCAAGCCAATCTCCATCATGACCCTCTATCCATCCTATTAGCCTATGAAGGTCACATAATAGGCTAATCATCAAGTCTGTCAATGTCCACGAAAAAGGGGACATGACATATAAACCTATGTGGGACTCCATAACAATGTCTACTCCAATAGTGATCTCCAACAGACATGCTAAGGACTCTTACAAAATAGTGAGTATATCCACTTTTATAATGGCCATGAAACTTTGTAAAAAGGTTATCTAACTCATAATGACCTTTTATACAAAATTTGAGGTCTTGAAACCACCTGTAGCTCCTAGAATGCTTAATTTTCTTTCAAAATTGATCCATGTGCATGGATTGTCTATATATTTGAACTTGACAATGCTATTTTGAAATGATAATGACCCATTTACAATCCAGTTTTGACATTTTTGATTAAAATTAATGATTTTTAGGCCATAATTCCTTGGTTTGACCAAATTTAAAAGGCTATGACTGGTTTTAGGAAAGTTTTGTATGATAGGAGTAGTAATTTGGCCTTGATAGGTCAAATTACTAACAATTTTGTTAAATTTCAAGGGTTGACCAGTTTACTAGTCAAATAAATAAGAAACTCTAAAAAGGATAGACTTGGATATACACTGAATATTGGAAGATCTTTTATGGGCAAAGACACAAACAAGACAACAAACATGTGCACATGTGCACTTAGAGGAAAGGACAACAATAACATGGAAAGGAAAAAATAACTACTAAAAACATGTGCAGATATGTACTTAGAGGAATGAAACACAAGGATTCTATTATGTACAAACTAATATACACCTTTCTGGCCCTCTTGGATCAAATGGAAAGCTATTTGATGCACTTTGAAACTTTGAAAGGTATTTGGTTCTTTTTTATAGCTCTCTTCTGCAAATGGGATCACTTAGATGTTCATACGTTCTATATGATGAAGCTAGACCTCCAACTTCCATTATTAGGTGTATGTATTGAAGATATGGATCTAAGATCCAATCATCCTCCTCCCATATTCTTCTTTGTTGCATCAAAAGTGTTATCTCTACCTCATTCATAGATAGATCATGATTTGACACATTCTCATTCAATGAGTGTATTGACAATTCAAATAGTATGCTTGGATTGGTATCTTCATTATGATCCATTTTAGGTATTGGCTCACTAATATCTTTAAACTCTTGGTATATATTTTAACATGGTTACAATATTTCATTAGTTTCTTCTTGAGGAATAGCTACAATAGTACTCTTTACAAAACATTCATAAATCTCCATATGGATTGGAGATGGACTATCAAAATTTGCATAAAAACTTTCCAAATCATCCCAAAAGGCCTCTTCATCATGATTCACTGAAAGGACATGAAATTAATTTGCAATCTTACCATTTGAAACATGTTGATCATATATTTCTACTTTTTGGATGGAGTCATATGAAATTTCTTGATCTGTTGCACTTGTCTCATCTTTATCAGGAATATTCTCCATCTCAGCAATGGCTCTATGTGAGTTATCTTCATGACTACCTTTTGAAGAAAAAATTGTCTATATTTCATCTATCTCAGTTAATGCAAACTCTTCAAAATCCTCCTACAACTCCTCTTCTTGTTCATCATGGAAAACTAAATCATTTTTTTCCTTGCCAAGTGGTGTCCCAACTATGATTTTTTCTTCTTGATCACTCAAGCCACCTTTCTTTTTTGTCTCTTTGGCTACATCCTCTTGAAGCACCTTCACCTCATCTCTATGCTACACTTTTTATTGATTGGCTTTCCATTAAGGAAAGGACTTAGACTTCTAAGGAGAAAGAGATGAAGGCTGAGTGATCTCTTGCTTGAATTCAACATCTTGAATGATGCTTGATTGTTCTTCTTTCTTACTTAACTCCATGATTTGGTTCCAAGATGGGAAAGATAAAGGCTCTTTTTTGACCTTTTGATTCTAGTTCTCCTCATCTTTCCTTGTCTTCAGCTCCAACTCTCTAATCTATTTATCAATATTCTCTTTAAAGTGGTCAGTGATCTCAACAGTAGGCTATGCCATAACAATCTCCTTATTTCTTTGACAGTTCTCTTGGATAAAACTCCAAGAAGGGAAGGACTAAGAAATATATGAAAAATTTAGCAAAATCAAAGGGGATCTTAGAATGGTCTCTTGAGAATGAATGGATGGCATATAATAAGAGTGAGGATAAACCTATTGTTCCTTAAGGCCTTTTAGTTTGTATTCAATACTTTGAATGTAACCACCTACATCCATCATTTCACCATTAAGATTTCTCCAATTTTCTCTCTCAATAGGTGCCCATACCTCTTTTATTTGTTGTAATGACTCTCTTACATAATGGATCTGGTGAATAGGGGTATCTTGGCCATAATATCTCTATGAGTAGATCTCTAGTGCATGTGTTTCTATGATCACTAAAGTTTGTTCAAGTTTTGGTATGGATTGGGTAGCTGTAAAGTGTCCATGACTATGTTGGCTAGATGAGTAAGATGGCTCATGATAGAGCAAGTTATACTGATCATAGTAAAGATTATATGTATCCATACTGAAATAAACCATTTGAGACCATTATTAAGCCACATATTAAAATTAATCAATATTTAAAAGCTACCTGATGTTTAAAACCAGCTTTGAGTGCCTAAAAATTGGATTGATCTTCTGAATTCCTCCAAAGGCTAGTGCATAGAATTAATGTCCCGCCGGATGTGCCAAAAACTGTTATCACTCTAGAGTGCACCTTGATTGAAGATGTGTAAAACATACCCTCTCTCCAACTAATACAATTGAAACTTCTCAGAGTGTGGATGACTCTTGTGTTGAGAAGAACCTCCAGAGAGGGTTGGTTCCCTTAAGATTTATCTATTAAAACTAAACTATTTTAATTTTTGGGGTGAAAAAGGAAGAAAGAAGCTAAAATGAGAAATTATATCTAATGGGGTGATGCACCTGAATGATTGATATTCTCTAAAATATTTTTGAAACTAAGTAAGACACACATATTAATCTAAAAGAAAACTCTACAATTAACCGTGAACATTAGTGTTTCAAAAGAAGGTCTGAAAGAAGTTTGCAAAGTAAATTTAAATTATAGCTCTTTAAATGACCTGTAGAGGATGTGATTTTCATAGTAAGTATGGAAAGGAACTAAAAAAATGGAAATTAGATGCAACTTATATGTTGGTACATAATCAAATTACACTCTATTTTGATCCAAAAAAACATATGCAAAAAATCTTTTTTATTTGATAAATGGTGTCAATTACAATTTCTTCTTTGCTTCAAAAATTCTTGAAAAATGGCTTCAAAAAGCCAATATATAAGTCTAAAACCTTAACTAAAGCCAAAATCACGTGGAAAAGAGAAGGATTAGTCTTTTTTGAGTTAAAATAAGACTAAAATCCTTTTAAAAATTAAATAAAGGCTTTAAAATCTTCTAATTCTTCAAAAATTGTATGTTCTTCATTTTTGACATAGAATTGAGAAGTGGTGGGCCCATGTTGACTTATCAAAATTACATGAAAATCATGCCATAAATTATAATATAACATTATCTTTAAAGTGATTTTAAGTTCTTTAAAGTCTTTATCTTGCATGAAAAGCATGAGAGATGCATGAAACTAGTCAAACTAGTCAACCGAAGAGATTTGACCCTTAAGGACTAGCTAACTCAACTTGAGCTCAACTTGCATGAATTTAAACTTGTGGATTGAATTTAGAATGATATATCCACTTAACAAACATATATTCCTTGTGTTAACTTCAAAATTAATTCATTTGATATATTTTTAACATCATTCTTTACTTGTTTGATTGACCAATTAGGCCTAATAGCCTACTTCTTGTATTTTGACTCTATTAAACCTAAAATAATTGGAGACACCTAAATCTGGCCACCAATAACCTCCAATCAATATTTTGGCTAATTTCAACTTAAAATGCATAATTTGGCCTTAAAACATTAAAGCCCGCTAATGATGTGAAACTGACATATTCAAATGCCAATTTTGGCCAAGGTATCCCTAAATAGGGCAATGCAATTTGTGGGCCAACTAACTTTGATCATATCATTCCTAGTCAAAATTCTAATTTTGCATCTAGGTGCTCTATATTACTCTTTATTATCAAATATTTTGAACAAGACACGTATCTTTGTTATTTTTTTCAGTAACATCCTTAATGGGAATACGATTCTAACATATTTGACATCGTCTTCCAATTCTAATCCAGTCAAATTTTGGACCAATAACAAGACATTCTAATCAATTTGAGTAATTTATGCACAAAGTTCTTAATCATGCTTAGAGATAATTAATCCAAATCAAGTCCTAATTATTAATTCTATGGAAACTTGTTGAATACTTGTTTTGAGAAATGAATATTGAATATATACATCATCAAGTGACCTCTTTTCTTGAGAAGACATCCCTAGGCCATAAATGCCACCAATATCAAGATTTATGCCTTCCATACCTCATCAATGCCTTCCATGATGCCCTCCATGTCTCTTAATTACCCCTTCTTCCAATGTCATGATGAGAATAATTAAAAACTTGATTCTAAAAGATTGAATTAATCCTCAACCACACATCTCAATTTTAGGATGGACAGTTTAGGTTGATTCTAAACATTTACAAAATCTATAAATATGAGGCCTTACTATATCATTTTTAAGATATTTTGGTGAAAAGTTATTATGTTCAAATATCTTCAAAACACATGATTATGCAAAGTTATAATGCCAAATTGATTCCAAGCGAAGCCAAGCCAAAGCCAAAGGTGCCAAGGAGAGATAGAGGTAGCCAAGCTTCTATTGCCAAGGACTTTATGAGCACAAGCCGAGCAAGCCACTCTAACAAGAATTTTGGAGTATCTAAGGGAGGTAAAAGAAAGTTTCTTTTTGCATTCTAGTTGTGTGTTTCATTCATGTTTCTTAACTAAGCTCTCCCTAGTGTCTAGGCCTAGAGATGTTATGCTAGTTAGTGTGTTTCTTTCATTTTATTTTCATTTTGGAACTAACACCATACTAACCATCTTCTCTTGAGTCAAATTCCTAGATCACATAATGACACACTTTTTTGGAATAGACACATCTCACACCTGAAGAAGATCATTTTATAGCTTTAAAATATTCATTTGGACCCTTAAAACTCTTGTAAATTGATTTTCTAACTTTATTTTGTCATTTTTGTTTGCACAGTTTTACATAGTAATCGACATTGGCTAGTAAAAATTACATTGGTTTCATAGATTAACTGAAATTGATTGGAAAAATTCACATCAATTAGATACCTATTGATGGTCACCTTGGTGTAACTGATGTCAGTTAGATAACCGACATCGGTTAGCAAAATTAACCGTTGTCAGTTGTATATGACCGACGTCGGTCACTATGTTTATCTTAAAACATAAACCCAAGAGATCTTTTCCTAAAGTTCATTGTTTCAAACCAAAAAAATATTCAAGGATAAAGGATATGCTAACATTTTTACTATAGGACTAAGCTTGAAATTTTCTAAAAATATGTTTTAGATCACCTTTTACATGCTTAAAAATCAATTAAGAACCTTGTTTTGGTGTTTAACAAAAGAATTTAGATGTTTATGGTAAATGTTTTTAAACTTTGTAACTAAGACCAAGGGGTAAAATGAACACCACCTCATTTTCCATTTGGTCTTAAAAATTAACTCATGTTTTCAAAGTTTTTTGTATTTACTTAGTTGTTTAGATTAAATTTTTGTTTGGCAAAAAGAGGGGTGTTGCATGTATGCTCTTCCATTTGTCCCCTTTAGGAAACATTTGGAATCAAAAGCATCATTCCTATTGTAAGTATCCTAGTCTAAGGCTTAGAAATAAATTCATCTAAATCACTCCCCAAAAACTCATCAAAGTTTGGGTGACTTTAAAATTAACCCTAAAGTCTTTCTACTTTCATTTTTTCTTTATTTTTATGCAAACTTGGATTATGAGGAGGACTTCATCACCTCCCACAAGTTATTTAGGGAAGCTTTGACCCAAGGTTTCATCTCCTAACATTTACTTCATTTGGATCCTAATTGGAGTTGCACATAGGATGTAGTGGTACTTTGGACATCACACTACACTGAGCGAACAGTAGGATGTAGTGGTTGCAAAAAGGACTAGACCTTTTTGCAACAAGCCAAGTGATACAAACTCAATATCCATGCATTTTTTGGTGTGAAAGTTATTTTCCAATTGATTCCCCTAGATCATTTGAAAACTTGTTAGATCTTAGACAAATCCTCATTTACCATGAAAGTATTATTGATGCAAGGTGCACCTCAAGGTCCATGTCATAGTAATTTCATTTGAGAGAAAGGGGGGTGTAAAAAACCTACTATATAATGCATATTTACTTTTGGATGAACATTTAAAATCCTCTCAAATGATGTATATTGATGGATTCCAACAATACCAAGCAACCTTGTCAATTTAGGATCTAAGAGTGATTAATTAGTTGGTCTTGTCCTAGATTAAAGTCTTGTTTGAAGTCAAAACTTGGTGTAAAAAAACAACTCAAACCAAACACATAGTCCTGATTTTCCTTTGAACAAAGAGGTATTATGTTTCCCACATGTGAGCATCAATTTTCCTTGTTCAAAGTTCATCAAAAGCTTGAGAGTCATATCATCCACTTTGGCATAGTTATGCTACCCAATTGAGTCTAGACCTTTACCAAATTTGTTTAAAGTCCTTCACTTATAATCTAAATTTGAAATTTCACCTTTATAAGTTCATAAGGTTGATGTGTTAAGTGGGTTCACCATTTACACTAAACTTGAGGGAACTTAGGTTTAATTTCTAATTTGGGTTGAAGGTCGTTTAAGACCATAATCATTATCATCACTTGATAGACTTAAGCCATTTTATGCTAAAAAATTTCACTTTGAGTCTATGCTCCACAAAATTTTGAGTCAAGAAAAGTAGTGTTATAATGTCAAAATTATGGGAAATTATCTTTGTCTTAGAGAATTTTTGAAACAAACTTTTTTATCACACCTTTTGGGTTGTATAACATCATTACACTACCCAGAAAATTTCAAATATTATTTCATAGACCCTCTTACATAGAGTTCAAATTTGTTCCTACATTTTTAGACCAATTCAAGTGTACTTTTTTGATCCTTTGTCTAAAGCACAATTATACCATTCACTTTTGTCTAGCTTATTTGTCAAAAGAACCAAGTTTTATATCATTATTTATGAGAAAATAAGATATTTATAAAATGCCTTTTGTTTCATACCTTATACCTAGTTGATCAAATTCATGTCCAAGAATCAAATGTGTATTGTTTGTTACAAGTGTTTCAAATCCATTAGATTAAAACTTTCATTTATTTCAAAGTCTAGCATTTGATGTCGTTTGGCCAAGAGTCCTAGCGCATGCCTTGTTTGAGCTTATCTTTTGATGCCACATTGGCCAAAAGACCTAACAAATTTTAAATTCTTAGATTAGACTGATTTAAAACACTTCGACCTTAGAGTTTGGCATTTTGATTTTCAGTCCATTTACTTGCTTATCTTTATGTGAATAGTGAAATGTTAGATACTTCATGCTAGCTTTTTTCCTCACAAATATTTGCATAAACCTTTTGATCCTTTTGATGAATCTAGACCAAGTTGGAACATCATCTATTTTAGATCCTATCCTTTTTAAAGTTTTTATAACTCTTTTACCTTTTATCACATAGTATTGACTATGGATCCCAACACGTATTCCTACACTCATAGTGGACTCATGTATAATCTAGGGATTAGTAATGTAGTTGTGTAGGAAGAAATGGTACAAGACCCCTATGTGGATAATATTGCTTATGAGATGGATTCTTATCTCTCTTATAATACTCAATCAGGGGTACAAAGTCAAGATCCATTAGCTAACTATCTATTTAACACACCACCTTACTTAGAACAAGACTAAAAACAAATCATGCAATACCTAGCAGTAATACCCATAGTGGATGAGCTAATTCTTCAACAATCATATTCTACTAATAGGGCTTCCGCGTATGATCCATTTTTTCAATGACATTTGATAGAGAACAAAGATGAGATTTTAGTTAGAGCCATAGAGGTAGGGGCCCAAGTTTCCAACAGATTTCCCCCATGAAAATTTACTAAGTCTAGTAAAAGTACCCCATAATATCATTTATGATCAACAGGCTTCTTATAGTAATCCTATGGCTATAGTCCCAACAATGTATCAAGACCCTAATATATCTAATCAAGTCAAAAACACCATGGAAGATCACTTTAACCAAATACAAACAACATATCAAAACTACATGAATTTAACACATGATTTCAATCAGATGAACATGGTGAGTAAGCCTCTTATTAACCTAGTCCCTTCAACAGGAGTGTTGATAGAGTTAACTAGATAAGAAAATCCAAGTTTTGACCCATTCATACAAATTGCTTTGATAGTTAAATTGATACATATACCCGTTATTGAAGAAATGTCTTTGGCCTCTACATAGAATGATGAGCTAAACATAGTGGACAATGTGCAAATGACATCCAATCCTGATCAAAGTGGTACTAACAAATAAACAACTAGCCAACAACATGTGCCCAGAGTTAATCCCATGAGTATATCATCATACCATGGAATAGGAGTTTATACACCCCAAACTCATTAAGTTACTTCCTCGATTGTATAACCTATAAGATTAGGTAATCAAACAATAGCTAATGTCATACCTCAATGACAAAATGTGATGAATCCTACTCCTCAGTAAGTAACGAGTAGAATTCCACAATAGCAGACATAATTTAGGGTATCAACATAATAGAGGATAGATACATTTCCACATCAATCACTATAAAATAATGTTTCACCTCACCAGGTAATGATAAATATACCTCTTCAGTCATAGACTAAAATGTCAATTCAAAACCAAGCAATGACTAGTCAACAATGTACAAATATTGGTTAGAAATAGATGTTGAATCTGTAACCTACTTTCACTTCCCCATAGGGATTCATGCAACAAAGAGGTCCTCATGTTTCTCAAGTACCTACTAAACAACCATTGGTTCAAAATGTGCCACAAATTTAGAGACAGGGTCTTGGTCTATAAGTTCCCGCTCGATAGCAAGGTTTGATTAGTCCGAAGCATGTCTCTTTTCAACCACAATAGGCATAATATATTTATATCCCACCATCTCAACCACAAAATCTTCTGACTCAAACCTTTATCACCAACCCAAACTAAAATATCACACAACCAAATGTGCAATTTCATGTACATCCTAATCTGCATATGCGTATTCCTATTCCATTCCCCAACCAAACAAATATACTTCAATAGATATCTCCATCATACCCTGGTCAAAGCATCCCACTTGTGACCTTCCAACCATCTACCCAAACCAATATTCTCCCTTAAACCAATGTTCTTTCCAGTTTCCTATCCCAAGAATTACAATAGATGAAGGATGCAATTACTACTATTCAAGTTGAAAAATAGATTAAAAGGTTAAAATTGGATGACGTGTGTTCCTACCCATTCAACATGGAGTATTTATAGATACCATTTCTTCTAGGATATAAACCATCAAAATTTGACAAATACAAAGGAAAAAGTGACCCTAAGGCTCATTTAACTGAATTTTTTGTCGTATGTCAACCAATGGCATATAGTGACATATACCTTTTGTTGTTGTTTCCAAGGAGCTTGGATGGACAAACCTTGGAGTGGTTTTAAATTTACCCAAGAATTTAGTAATGTATTTTGATGATCTTTTTGATAAGTTTGTGCAACACTTTTCCTATAATCTCAAGCATGAGATTTCATTAGTGGACTTAATGCAAGTAAAGAAAAAATATGGTGAGAGTTTTGCAAGTTATTTATAACAATGAATAGCCTTTACTAGCCATATCACCCATAGTTTACCAGATAAATAATTAGCCACTGTGTTTACTAAAAAATTACATAGTGAGATAGCTTACCATCTAGAACTACAATCTGCACATACATTCAAAGAGATCATTGATAAAGGTTTATTGATTGAGTGGGATCTCATCAATAAAGGAGTTATCAAGCTTAATTTAACTAATCAAAATCAAGGAACCAATCAGGGAAATATCCAACATCAACATCCTATTCAAGCGTAAGCATCACAACTGACAAAGGCCAATAACCAAAAAAGATCAAATTAATTCAACTATAATAGGAATGTTATGGGAAATGGAGTAACCAAATCCCATCATGTCTAAATGGTGTAAAATTCTACCCAAAAATCTCTCCTTCCAATGCCACAAGCACAACAACCAAGACCTATACAACAAATACAATAGCCTTTACCATTGCAAACTCTTCTTCCTAGGAGAATCGTGCCTACACATCATGTCTTTAGTGACCTAGGAGAACCTATTGAATTTGTATTTCATAAACTTGCTATCATTAATCTGATTATTTGGCCTATACCAAAGCATTATATGTAAGGCATTCCTTATCCTAATTGGTATCATGAAAATGAATTATGTGACTATCATCGGGTTAATGGACATAATCTATGAAGATGTGTCTAAATCAAGCATCTAATTGAGAATATGTTAGAGAATGGGGAGATAACATTGGATAATGGTGCTTCCATTTCCAATTAAACTCTTGGGATTTATCAAAACCCTTTTCCCTGACATAACAATTAGTAGCAGCAAAATAATCAGTAACAACAACAATAATGGCTAGTGTAACAGTAAAATAAATAGTATCAAAATCAAAGGTCAAACCAACATAATCAATAAAATAATCAACATAACTCATAATGATAAAACAATGAATAAAACCAAGGTCAAAATGGTAACAACCAACAAACCTACCATGCAGTTTCACATGACTACAACAGGGTTGTAGGTCATATTGTAGGGGGTAGCATTAATACCATCTCCATTAATCTTAAACCAAACACTAATCAGCCTAGACCATTGATAAACAACAATATTCAGCTAAATTACATGGATAATCCTTTTTTGACCTAGGAATGCATACAAGCAAACTAGTAAACTAAGATTTCCCCTTTTGAACCTTCTATTGACAACTCATCCTTTCCATGTGACCACATACAAGTGCACTGATAACCAAGACTTGTCCTATCTAGTCCCACACCATTCCCAACATTGATTAGGAATAATGGTCCAATATTTAATCTTGATTATGCAATCACAACTCAAAGGTCAAATATTACTATCCCAGGCCCATAATCATCCACCACTTTTCTTGTTATCCAACCAACCGTTTAACCTTGGAATAAACCATTCACTCCTAACGAAGATAAGAAGTTTGATATTATGGAATAATTGTAGAAGACACCAACACAAATTTCTATTTTAGATTTATTATGAATTCTAATAATCCACAAGAACATCTTAAATGAGTTTTTAACCCAATCCACTATTGCTAGTGACATATCTCCTAAAAAATTTCAAGCTTTGGTTGGACACCTAGCTCCAACCCAACAAGTCACATTCAGCCAAAGTGATGTCTTCCCTTCGCCCACTCCATAATAATCCATCATACATAAAAGTTTATATAAGATGTCATAAAGTGAAATGAGTCCTTATAGACAATTAATCCAGCCTCAATATAGTGTCTCTAAAGCTCATCAAGCTTCTTGGGTACACAATGATAGATCTCCAGTTAGAAATAATAACTATCAAAGCCTCTAATAATCAGGAAAGAGAATCACATGGCACCATTAATTTATCAATTATCATTGGGACTTTGACCCATGATACACTTTGCCATGTACTTGATCTTGAGTTATCATACAATATTCTTCTAGGTAGGCCTTGGTTACATGAGATTCATGCAGTCCCATCAACATTGTACCAATGTATCAAGTTTTCTCACTTAGAATGGAAATGAATATTCTAAGATATTTGTACCCATATGAACACTGTAAACATATTGAGGCCAAATTTAAAAGCTATAATTATTAGTACAACATGAATCCAAGTTATAAGTAGGATAAATGAAAGACTATACTTATTGATCGTTCACCAGATAATTACATAGATCATAATACCTTGGATTCCCTTTCCAAATGCCACCTCCTAAAGCTTCTAATCATTTCACTATTTTAGATAATAGACCAAGAGAGTATGTGACCCATGATACATTTCATATGTCCAATCTTCCTCAGAATATAAAAACCTTTGGGCATCCTAAAGTCACCCCACATATACATTGGCAACAAAAGAACAAAGATAAGGGACCTGTCACATTTTTACCAACATCTGGCCTAGAACCCAACCCTCTTGAAGGGGATGAATCATGGTTATACAATGACAACCAAGCTGATTGTTATAAAAATACAAAGTATTATATTCCTAATAGGATCATGGAGTGTCAAAATTATGAAGGAAGAGGCCTTAGACTAAATCATCAAGGAACCATTGAGCCAATTTCCATGACTAAGTATGAAAGACCTTATGGACTTGGATTTAAACTACCTAGGGGTGACCCTATATATCTTATTCAAACTCCATCACCAATGAATATTAATGATGATGTTGATAGAAAAGTAGAGTCTGATCATAGCCTCACCTTTGATAACCTAATTGAGACCAACTTATTTGATAACAATGGCATTTGTACCCTTACCCTGGCCATTCATTACAACCCTTTGCAATTATATTATCCCCAACTGATAGATTGAGACCAACAAGAATCTAGTCTGTTGATTGATGAGTTCTAGAATGATGAGGCATTCTATGATTTCTTAGGCCTTAGATATAAAGTGTCATTAGAGATCAAAAATCAATATTCTCAGCCACATTGGATCCTACAGCCTATTTTGGAGAGTGAGTGAATACCCTTAACCAAAAAAAATAAGTAAAACATTGAGGTCCCAAAGTGAAAACCTCTTTGAGGTGATTTTTGACCAAGGAAAAAGTAAATATAAAGGCCATTATAGTGGGGAAAACCTATTTTAGGAACTATTAGATGAGGGTGTTCATTCTTATTTGAATTTAGACCAAGAGACCACCAATGATGAACTTGCATGTGGATCTGAGTTTAGCTTTGAGTAACAATAAGTATTTGATCAAATTCTTCAAGAATTTCTTACTATTTTTGTCACATGGATAGATCTCCCATTATGGGACTCAGATTCATCATGCTTAAAAGTTGAAGAGCAAGTCCTAATGGAGGACCCTGACATAATTCAATAGTTCAAGTTGTTTCCTACTATCCTAGAAGATGGTTCGACCCTTCTAGTTGAAAATACATTAGAGGCAAACATTGAGACTTTATTAGACCTAAAATGGATAAAATTAGTCATGCCCCTCACTAAGGAGGAACATGATGTCTTTACAACTCTATTAAGAGAATTTGTAGATATCTTTGCATGGGCCTATTCTGACATGCTAGGTTTAGACCCCACCTTGGTACTGCATCACCTTGTGGTTAATCTTGATGCCAAATTGATAAAACAAAATCTACGTAAGATGCATCCTCACATTGTTGTATTTCTAAATAAAGATTTGGAAAAATGTTTATAAGAAGGATGTATTCGATCCATTGATTACTTAGAATAGATCTTTAATGTGGTACCTATTAGTAAAAAGCCTAAAAGGATTAGAATTTGTACTAATTTTTGAGACATCAACCAAGCTTGTCCTAAAGATGATTTTCCCTTGTCTAATATCGACATGATTTTTAACTCCACAATAGGTTATGAATTGCTTTCACTCATGGATGGCTTTTTAAAATACAACCAGATTAGAATAACACCAGAAGACCAACATAAAATAGCATTCACCACTCCATGGGGAACATTTTTTATTAGGTAATGTCATTTGGCCTTAATAATGCTAGAGATACATATCAAAGGTCCATGATTATCATATTCCATGATATGATGCATAATATTATTCAAAACTATATCGATGACATATTAGAAAAATCCAAAACTAGGGCCAACCATCTAGTAGTGTTGCGTAAGATATTTGAAAGAGTATGAGAGTACAAAGTCAGAATCAATCCAAAGAAATGTGTATTTGGTGTAACTTCAGTCAATTTACTTGGCTTCATCATGTCTCATAGAGGTATTGAAATCAATCCATTTAAAGTCTATGCTATAATTGAGATGCCACCACCAACCAATTTAAAGTAACTCTATAGTTTATAGGGTAAGATCCAATCAATCTAATGCTTCATCTCTCAATTAGAAGATAAGTGCCATCTATTTACAAAACTTTTAAATAAGGGAGTTTCATTTCATTAGGATGATCATTGCTAAATAGATTTTCAACAACTCAAAGACTATCTTGTTAATTCACCTATTTTATTACCTCCTATGCCAAGAAAGCCATTCTTGTTATACCTATCAGCTACTGACCATGCCCTGGGGGCACTCTTGGATCAACATGATGACAATGGAAAAGAGCATGTTGTATACTACCTATGTTGTACCTTGGTTACATATGAACATAACTATGCACCTATTAAAAAAGCTTATTTAGCCATGGTTTTTGTAGCTCAAAAATTGTGCCATTACATGTTGAATAATAAGACCATGGCCATTTTAAAATTAGATTCACTCAAGTATCTACTATATAAAATATCTTTTCAAGGTATAATAACTAAATGGATCATGATTCTTAGTGAGTTTGACATAGAGTATGTCAATCAAAAGGAAATTAAGGGACAAGTTCTTATAGATCAACTTGCTAAAGCACCTCTCATAGACACATAACCACTCATGTTTCAATTTCTTGATGAATCCATAATGATCATCATTGACACACCCCTTGAGGAGTAGACCTAGAATCTATATTTTGATGGTTCATTAACTACACATGGATTGGGGGTAGGCCTATTGTTTATTACACCATAAAGGATATAATCCATAAATCATTCAGAATTAGATTTCCTTATACAAAAAACATGACCGAGTATGAAGCACTTATTGCAAGACTTCAAAAAGTAGTGCATTAGAATATATCTCATCTCTAAGTTTATGGTTATTATCAGTTAATCATCACTTAGATCACAAATCATTTTTAGACCAAAGATGACAATTTGGTTCCATATAAATCCATGGTTGACACTCTTAAACAAAAAATTGCCAATATTTAGTTTTAGCACATACCAAGGGCTAGTAATAGAACTATAGATTCCATGGCTACTATTGGCTCTCTGATTTGACAAAAAGATAAAGCTAGCGAGTATCAATTTCTCATCAAGAATTTGTAAGTTCCAACTCATGAACCTTTAACCATTGCAATGATTTTTGATATTGTTGGTCCTAATTCTATTGTGTACTTAGACCTCTACAACTACCTTCATGACCAAGTTTTACCACCTAACCAATCTCATAAACAAACTAGAGCCTTCATTCATCATTCCACTCATTATACTCTACTTGGATCCACATTTTACCATCATAGTTTTGATAAAGCTTTGGTTCGTTGTTTAACTTCGGTACAGTCTACACTAGTATTAAGAGAAGTTCATGAAGGATTATGTGGTACTCATTCTAGTGAGATAGTCCTATCCAAAAAGCTATTGCATACTAGTTATTACTAGCCCACAATGGATGCAGATGCCACTACATATGTAAAAAAGTGTGACAAATGTCAATGACATGCTAATTTGATTTATGTCCCAATAAAAACTCTGAAATTTATATTGATACCATGGCCATTTTATACATGGGGACTTGACCTCATTAGGAAGATCAACCCCACTTCATCTAATAACCATATACATATCCTTATTACCACAAAATATTTTACTAAGTGGGTTGAATCTATACCCCTCACTTATGTGACTAAAAAGCAAATTTCCAAATTCATTTTCAACCATCTCATATGCCGCTATAGTATCCCCTCTGAAATTATATATGGTAATGGAGGATCATTCAAGAACAAGGATGTAGACTAGCTATGTACTGAATATAACATCACACAACATTTTTTATACAACATATTACCCTCAAGGTAATGGCCAAGCTGAGGCATCCAATAAAACCATTGTTAATATTTTAAAAAAGATTGTCAATGATGATGATCATGATTGACACTTACAAATATTTCTTACCCTTTGGGCATACCATACCAATCATCATACCCCCATAAGAGCCACTCTATACTCACTTGTTAATGGTACTAAAGACATCCTTCCCATTGAAGTCAAATTTCTTTCACTGTGCTTCTCTTTCAAGCATATCCTGGATGATCATGACTATTGAGTGGCTCACCTGCAAGAGTTAGACCTACTTGATGAAAAATTCATATCTATGCTCAACAATATTTAAGCATATTAGAATTGACTCAAAGGCCACTATAATAATTTTGTTAAGTATTGAACATTTAAACTTGGTGATCTTATTCTTAAAGAAAACCAAAAAAATACCATGGCTGAGAAGAAGCATAAAATGAAATTCAAACTAAACTAGATAGGGCCTTTCATCATTACTACAGATTATGGATCAAGAGCATACAGGCTTAGCACACCAGATGGAGGTAAACTTCTTGAGCTAATGAATATTATTCATCTCAAGAGATACTACACTTGAATGCTAAGGTGTATTTTCTAGAAGGAACATTTCAGTTATACCATTTTATTACTATTATTCTTTATAAAAATACCATCCTTATCCATCCTCTTCATTATATCCACTTTCCATTTCTGACCTATCAACCTAGTGTGTTCTAAAGCCTAGCTTGTTTGACCTTGGTTTTTCCATTCATTATGCATTTTTAGCATCAAAGTATCTGATCAGTTTCATCAGTTGGTTCAAGAACTTTAGAAAAAGATCATATTTTGGGACAGTGTGACAAAAGTTTTGGCAGTTGCATCCTTCATTTGTTATTCATTTCTTGCCACCAATATTGCTACTAATTATAACCACCTTTAAGCAAAGTAGTACCTTTGATCTATGCCATTGTGTCCTAGTTATAACCACCTATAAGAAAATTAGGGGCAATATTAATCCTTGACGTACCAACTTGCCACTTCCTATGTCGTACTATGCCTTTCTACCAATTGTGCCTATTTTATTTGAATTGATTGCTACACTAGTCTAATTCCTCTGTTGTAAGGGTGGAACTACAATGACTTGAGGTCCTACTCTGGGACTATGTAGTTAGAACTTGATAATTGTTCAATTCGGCTTAGTCAACCTAATCCACACTCTCACCATTTTATGAGCAACCTAATCCATGCTCTCACTATTTTTTGAGCAACCTAAGCCATGCTCTCACCATTTTGTGAGCAATCTAATCCACGCTCTCACCATTTTGTGAGCAACTTAAACCATGCTCTCACCATTTTTTGAGCAACCTAAGCCATGCTCTCACAATTTAGTGAGAAACCTAAGTGTGAATGCTCTCATCATTTTGTGAGCACTTTAAGCCGTGCTCTCACCATTTTATGAGAAACCTTAGTTTAAACGCTCTCACTATTTTATGAGCTTGAACCATTTAGTGTATCATCATTCTTGATTGAGTTGAGATACTTCAAAAAATTCTAAAAACATTTGAAAAATAATTAGAAAAGAACAAAAACATTGACCACTTATTTTCCTTAAGAATTTTGAGAACCCTTACTAAGTTACAAGCAAATCACTTATCATTTAGTTTTCCCATCCTTTTTGGCCTTTTTCTCTCATGCACTTGCTATTTTGCAAGACCATTCCTATTCTTCTATCACATTCATTCTATGTATTTTCCTCAGCCATCACATTCTTCTCATTCCCAAGGAGAACTACATTTGGCCTAAAGTTTTTTATTGGATATTACATCCATGGAACTATGTACGCAGCATCGACTTGCCTAGTGCATATGGAGACAGGTCAGCCACCCCTTCCTTTTCTTCTATCCCCCCACTTTGTTCATTTATTAAGTTGTCACCTATTTTATAGGGGCAATGTTCATAGGGTTTATATTGCATTTTTTATTTTTTAATTTCTGCTTATTTTATTTTGGTTATCTAGTTGTTTGTTTGCTTTTAGCACTATTGCCTTGATTTAGTTTGTGTGTTCATTAGGTGATTCCTTACCCACACTTACACTTAAATCCATCTATAGTCATATGTTTAAATTATCATCATGGTTTTTATCATTGATGTATTATTTTATATTGCATATTTGATTACAAGAGTCAATCCTCATGCATATTTTGGTTGAGTCCTCATGATGTTATATCATGATGTCTACCAACACATGCTACAACAAACCTTATCTTCAAGAAGTCTATTCAGCAATGGTAGTATCTCTTCGACACTGACATTCCAATTCAGTCCCAATCATATTCCACATAGAGTAATTAACCATGAAAAAATTTCAACCTTTATTAGTTTAGATGAGCATTTCCCTACTAGTAGGTTGTTCCAATTCATCATTACCCTCTATGTTAAGTTATCATCATCCTCGACTAAGTTTATCATGTTTGTCATAATCAGGGTCCAATTATTATAACCACCTTTGGGAAAATCATTACATGTTGTCTCACCTACATTTCTCAATGATTATAACTACCTTTGGGAAAATCATTATGTTCTCACCACTTTACTTTTTTTTCCTACACATGGACATGTTATTATCTTGTCTGTCTATCCTAATAGGGGCAACTCCATCTTCTCAATGATTATAACCACCTTTGGGAAAATCATTGTGTTATCATACCAGGTTGCCACTATCAGGGTAAAATGTTTATAACCACCTTTGGGTAAACCATTATGCACCATCCTACTTACATTTTCAATGATTTTGACTATCTTTTTAGTATTATTGTGTTTTCACCCCATCATCTTTCCTTTCTTTGGTCCCTTCATTCCACTTATTTATTTTTGAGAGACTATTTATTGACCTAATTATGATAACCATTACCTTAAGGGGGAATCATATAGTTAGTTTATCATTATTGCAGTTGTAGGCATACATGCCCTTTTCATTCTTTGAGAAGATGTTACTATGCTTAGAGTTTGCAATGCCTTATTGAATAGGGGCAAACTTTTGACACCTAAATTTGGCCACCAATAACCTTAAATTAGTATGTTGGCCAATTTCCACTTAAAATGCACAATTTGGTCTAAAAACACTAAATGATGTGAAATTGACATATTCAAATGCCAATTTTGGCCAGGGTATCCCTAAATGGGGCAATGCAATTTATGGGCCAACTAACTTTGATTAGATCATTCTAAGTCAAAATACTAATTTTTACACCTAGGTACTCTAGATTACTCTTTACTATCAGATATTCTACACAAGACATGTATCTTTGTTATTTGTTGTTAGTAACATATGGAGAGATGGAGGTAGCCAAGCTTTCATTTCCAAGGACTTCATGAGCACAAGCTGAGCAAGCCACTAAAATAAACATTTTGGAGCATCTAAGGGAGGTAAAAGAAAGTTTTATTTTACATTTTAGTTGTGTGTTTAATTCATGTTTGTTAACTAAGATCTTCTTAGTTTCTAGGCCTAGAGATGTTATGCTAGTTAGTGTGTTTCTTTCATTTTGTTTTTATTTTGGAACTAACACCATACTAACCATCCTCTCTTGAGTCAAATTCCTAGATCACAATAATAAGCCATGAAACCTAGAAAAAAAGACCTGAAACAATTTTATTCATCATAAAATATGTGTTTTTGATGTGAAAACCTTCGCCATTCAGTCAATAGGGTTGATTAGGTCTATTTTGCTCTATTTTCTTATAGACTGGCCAGTTTGATTGAGCTAGTTAGGACACTTCTGAGATGATTTCTAACCAAATTAAAATTTTATGATGAATAAAAAGTCTTATTCTTTGAGCTTCATTGATTATATTTCATTGAATTGTTTTGTACGTCATTTTACATGCTTTTTTCTACAGAAAACATGATTTATGCCCTCATATGTACATCTCCATGCATAAAATTGACATTTATGGAATCCTCTAAGTTTACTTAACATTTTAAAATGTTTTAGATTGATCCAAAATGATTTGATTTCAATATAATTAACTTTTTACAAAACTAGTTTTTTTAGGGTTTAAGCAGACTTTGAAGCTAAATTTTAAAAATGATGGTTCATGAAGTAAAGACCTCAAAATCCCAAAAAATTTCCATTTATTTATAGGAAATTGACCCCCCTAACATCCCTGAAAATATTGGGTTCCCATTTAAAATATATAAAAAATCACCACGTGGAGAAATTTGCTTGTGGGGTTTTGACTGCATTCTAAGCTACCTACACTCTTAATGATTGTTTATAAATTAAAAACACTCAAATGGTCTAAATTTTTCATGAATTATAATTACATAGGATTAATAAAAACATACTAATATCATTCATCCAAACTCTACACGTAGTGAAATATATGAGCATTTGAACAGGAGGCTAGGAAGGGTGTCTAGAACTGAAAAAATGAAAATTTCACTAAAATGAAAATAATTTTTCACCTACTTAAAAATACATAAAAACATAATCATGGGGTTTATACCATACTATCAAAATACTTTCAAATCACATTTTTCTTGAAAAGTCAAAAAACCCATTTTTGACCTATATGCTTGTTTGCCTGCAAAACCTTGTATGAGCATAGTTTGCTTAAAATTTAGAGTTGTGACACTATTAAAATGTCTGATTATGATGTAAAAACATCATCCCATACTTTTAAAACTTTTACCTAGACTTATAAACCTCTGTGGCACTCCAAAATGATGCCTACTTGAATAGTGATCTCCAACAAACTTGCTAAGGACTGTTAAAAAATAGCGAGTCTATCCGCTTATCTAATGGCCAGTAAATATATGATTGTATATTTCATATATTATGCCTAATTTATCAACAATAAACTTAGTCATAATATTTTTAAATTTTCCTGTGTCAAGAAATCAATTATGAATAATTTTATCAATAATTTTTATAGACATGTAGAAAGGAAGAATCTACTCAAGAGCTCAATTATTGTATTAAGAAAATGCATATTCAAAATTTTATCATATGTTCTTCTTGTAACCCTAAAAATTTTTTAGGACCTATATTTTTAATATATTCATTAATTTTTTTGAGTTGGCCAAGAAAACCAACAACTTAAAGTAAAAAAATAGCTTTAGTATGAGTTAAATCATTAATGATATTATAAGGTCCAACATTAGCATTGATTTGAGGGTAAGTTATGGGCATATAATTTGGTTAGTATTATGTTTTTTATTATATCAATAGGTAAAGAATTTATTTATTAGAGGTTACCATTTAGATTACTTTTTTTTTATTAATTTTGTGATTAAATATAATTAACCCTAGCCAAATAAATAGCTAAGTAGAGTGAAATGGCTAACTAAATCAACATCCAATCATAAATTTCACTTGCATATAAAATGATATTGATCAACTAGGGTTTGAGATAGAATCATATAAAATAATGAGAAAAATACTTTTTCTAAAGCCTAGGAGCTATATTTGACCTGTAGAATGATTGCCCCACTATCAGATCTGACTGTTTGACTATCATTTTAAATTTAGACACTAGAATGATATTGGAAACTATATTAGGTAACTCATGTCCTTCCAAATGCTCTTATCCACTATTATTTTCCAATTTAGCTAAGACCAATAAGTCTTAGGGAACCTTCTATAGTTAAGAGATCTTCTATCACTGATATGTATTCACAATATTGTATATGTATTTTTCCTTCTCATCTTCAAACCCTAATGGAATACTACACATAATAATTACTCAAAGATAAAATTCCAAGAGGAAAAAAATGGGGTAAGTGGGATATGGTCATGCTATCCTCAAAACCCATGTTGTCTTGAGTGTTGTCTATAAAGCCCCAATGATAGGGACCTCGTACCGATGTAGTTATCCCTTATGGAACGTGGAAAATCAAGAAAGCAAAAATGTGTATCAAAAATTTTCTTCTCTTAAGCTTTCCTCTTAGTCCAAGTATGCAATCTAGGTGTGGTATGTAAATACTTTAGTAATATGTAGAGATTGAGCTTGTTGTGTATTGATGTTCTTTTATTAGATAGTGTCAAAAGATAAGAACTAGATATAAAATGTCTTTAGAACCCTTTAAATATAAGATTCCTAATTTTTAATTTAAAAAACCTATTCATGTACTGACCAACTTAAATAAATTTAAAATGGTCATAATAAAGGACCCAAAAAAGAAAAGACTCGAAAAACACTCATAATGGGGTTGGACACTAGCATTGGGAAGGACACTAGAGTAGTGATCTAGTGTCCCCCATGGCACTCATGTCAAATAGAGAAAATTGAGGTAAGACTCAAACAAATGGCTAGGGGCCCCTGTGACTGTGTCAAGGACTAACAAAGGAATACTAGGAGTACAATAATAGAGAGATAAGATTATGAAAAATGTCAAATGTATGTAAAAGGACAAAAATGACTCATGTGAATAAGAGTCTAAATCATCATTAGGAACCTCATGTGAAATAGTCATAAAAGACATAGTACATGTGTTTGCTTGACCAAATTTGGGTGTATACATTTTCCCCTTTTTTAATCTATTAATGCAATAAAAATGAAAGTAACTAGAGTAAGATAGAAAGTGTGTACCTATACTTACGTATGAAGCATGTGCTTGCTTGCAATTAGAGATGTTATGGTTCGATGTGATCAACCCACATAAAGAGAAGATGATATCTAGCCTTTTTATCTTCTTAGATAGAGAATTGAATAGTTCATTTGATGCCTATGAATATGGATCCACAATGTGGATTCCCTTGTACAAAATATGAGTAATCGACTATGTTATGAGGAACAAGCTATGTTTGACCCCACTCTGATATGTACTGAGTCTAAATAAATTATTATGATTGTAGATAACAAGTTTTTCTCATCCCCACTCTAATATCTAGGTAGAGATGTGCCTATAATTCAAAAAATATATAGTTGACCTCAGCCCCACAAAACTCAAATAATCTGGGTTTAGTAAAAAAATTATTAATTAATCGCTAAAGATAACTATAAGATTCATTTTGGTGAAAAAATTGGTTTAAGTATTATTCTAAACTAAGTTTGGTGTACTAACATAAATACATATCTCTACCATCCCATCTATATAATCTATTGCAAAAATTGAGAGATGAGGGATAATGTGTCATGCAACATGCCCCCAATTTGATAATTGAGTAATTAAGTCACACAATTCAAGTAATGAATCTAGATTATGAGTAGTAAACCACATATAGAATGGAATGGTTTGCCATTATTTATATATATTCTAGTGCAAAAGTCGGGACATGAAAAGTATTTACCATGCAACATGCCCCTACTATGATATCTAGATAAACTAAGTTGTATAAGCAAAGTAATAAAGTTGTGCTTATGTGGACTTGCATTATGTGCATACCCTCCATTATTATAATTTGTGTAAAATTATATGAGTAAATCTGATAAATATTATAATAAATTATGATAATTGTGACAACTGAAACCAATGTCATGTTTATATATGAGAATCTTAACTAAATCCAAGTAATTATATAAATCTGAATCACTATATAAGTTTGAGTAACTGAGTAAATCTAAATCACTATATAGGTATGAGTCACTGACTAAATCTAAATCACTATGTAGGTTTAAGTAATTGAGTAAATTTGAATCACTATATAGATCGGAGCAACTATGTGTTTGAGCTAGTATGAATAGTGCATATGTATGCCACCCTTTTGGTGATAAAGATGAAATTATTATAAAGAGGTTGAGCCAAACATGATAACTAGTAGCGTGGGATTTGGTAGGGAAGTAGAGAGGATAGGATTATTGGAATGGAACAAATGATTACAAGTAAGAAATTGATTATGGATTGGCATTGATATAGGTTCATTAGTAATAGTAAAATTGGTAAGCAGCATAGAGTACAGGTTTTCATGGTGATGAGTGAGTATTTATAGGAGTGAGACCTATATGGTACGAAAGGTGTCAGGATTTTAATCTACTTATAAGAAATGGTTCTAAGATTGAAACTATATTTTTAAAATATATTTCATATTTAATTTATAGGTATACATGGTTAAATAATATGGGGCTAATACTTTAATAGTGTGGTATAGACAAAAAATGTTCTTATGAGCTACTTCAAGAGAGGTTTTCATTCATTTGTAGTATTTTGATAATTTGAAATTTTTAATCTTTGAGTGTGTCAAAGATGTCATGAAGGAGAGTGATCACTTACACATGGTACGGGGAACTATAATCCCTTATACATGTTGATAAAGAGGTGAAACTGGTAACTAAAATTGGTCTAGTTAATTTTTGTAAAAAAATGTCTTCATCTCATTTTTTGTGAGATTTTAGGATTTTTAGTGTGATTTTTCATGTTGTAGTGCTTTTGTACCTCTTGTGACATTAGTATTAAGAATTTAGCGCTCATATCTAGGGGACAATGCTCTTGTTTAATGCTTTAGTCCTACAAAGGGAAATATAGTCCTTAGGGCAATAGCATCAAATGATATGGGAGGAATATGTACCCTATTTGTTTTTATATAGTTTTTGTGTTGGGTTTTGATTACTGACTATTATTATTTATATATTTTGGGGTTGTATAATTAGATATACACAAAAAATAGTTTTAGGGAGGCTAAATAATGGATACTATTTGTAGGTTACCCTTTTTAGATGAGGAAAGGTATATTATTTATAGTTTTAGGCTAGGGTATGTTGGTTGGTTAGAGATCATACCTTGGGATGCCCATATGATGGTTGCATTGGCTAAGTGATGGAATGTAGGTATGTAAACATTCTAGCTACCTACTAGGGAGATGACTATTACCCTAAAGGATATGTGGAGTATATTATGTTTGCCTATGACTAGTAAGAGAGTGTTGATCCAAGATGTTATGGGGTTTAGGGTTGTGGATTGAGCCTATATATATTTTACTAATAGTGTGGATGTTTTGCATCATACAAGGAGTGAGTTAGATGTGCTATTGTTTGTGATTGTATTATCATATGTTCTTGGTTTTTTTACTATCATCATTTGTAGTTAAGGATGAGAGTGGTGTATTTATATCATATTGGATGAACGGTATTTTCTAGGACCTAGATGAGCATGGTAGTGTGTATTCTTAGAGAAAGAGGATGTTATCCCACCTGTATCATGATTTATATAAATTTACTCAAGAGTCTTTTATGAAGGCATTGGGTCAATGACATTATTACATTGTTTGGCCTATGAGTGTATAGTGGTTACACAACAAATAGGGATGCCCCATCCTGAGTGGGCACATCCATATTTTTTTGTAGAGAGGTGGACTAGTAATACATAGATAAATGATCAGATTACCATGCAGTGTTTTCATATACTAGATCAAGTGATTGTTGGTGACATTGTTTAGATACCTTATATAGGTTATGTTGGGTGGCCATATGATAGTTTATAGCTACATCAAATTCATGTTAGTTATTGAATGCATGATCAATGGATGAATGTGTATGAGTGTTTCTAATATAAGTGAGTGATGAGACAATTTACATTGTATCAGGATGTGTTCCCAGCTTTGTGCATGTGGGAAAAGAGTGTATAGGCTCTAATGATATTGAGAAATAGAGGGAGGCCCTCGATAGTAGATCTAGCATTGATTCCCATGGATGAGAGGGATACAAAGATAGAGATTCACAATGTGGATGATGTGGGTTATATGGATGTGTACATAGCATGGTGGAGATACCATAAATGGACTCCACTATTCCCAAGGGGAGGAGTTACAATTGATGATGCTCTAAATATTGAGATTTTTAGGTTAATTAGCAGTATGAATCCTATTAGGTTACATTTTATATTTGATATGTTTGAATTTTTGTCATGATTTGAATGATATGTGTAGATTAGAGAATAGTACTCATTTGGTTCCATGTTGGTGTAGGTGATGAGGCTTACTTGATGGTTATGATTGATTTGGCACTATTTGAGATGACATGACATGTTCCTAATGATGTCATGGAGGATGGATTGATCGAGAGAGATATGGTCATTACTGGTTCACATGCACCCTTATTTGATAGAGTGGTGATTGTCACTACGACATATGTGTGAGAATCCATAGAGAGAGAGATGATCTAAGAGTTGAGCTGGGTAGGTGATATTTTCCCCCACCCAATCCTATGGGTGTACTAGGTCCTAGGTTACTATATGAGTATTATTCTACTATAGTGAGAGTATATCAATGTAAAGGTACAGATGGTCATGTATGAAGATAGAGATAGGAGACATAGGAGATGATCTAGGATTTGAGGTGATTTTGAGGATTCGATCTCTAGGACTCATGTGTTTGGTGATACAAAGGATAGTGAGGGGGCTCATGTGGACCATAATCCCATTAGAGAGTGATGTGCCTATTGTAGTATTATATATAAACTTTTTGATATATATTGATATGATATATTTTTGACATGCTTGTATCTCAATAGTTATATTTTATTATAGCATTGTAAATGTTTGAAGCAATGGGTGATTGATGTTGTAATTTATTATGCCAATATATGATAAATGTGACTTTGTAATGGATTATATATGAATTGTGTATAAATGAACTAAACCCAAAAATTCATATGTCTAACATGAAGGAAAAAGGAACTTTAAACCATACCACTTATTTTATGTAACTGGATGACTATACCTTGGTGGTGACACTACTCTGGACATATCTGTAGTAAGAATCTGTGTATGATCGGTTGTAAAAATATTAATTGTATTTCTCACTATGATTTTTGGTAGAGTTGAATTTTCTTGTGTCATGATATTATTTTAAGTTGGTCTAACTCTCTGAATTGGCTACTAATTCCATTGACTCTATAGTGTAATGGATTTTGCATAGCTACGTGTTCTAAAAGACTCACTACTCACATGATGAGTAACCATTGGTTCCTTATCCATAACATCCTAGAATAACTCAATCATGGAATAATATGATTTGGGAGAATGAGGATAAGGAGACTTGGATGTCCCCTTTGTAAATGTGATAATGCATATATTAATATATTGTTCAATGTGATCTCTAAGTGCATAATAGTCATTATTCCAATTGCCATTGATGTGATTATATTTTTAATATGGTTGATTCATGGATATATCTAGTATATACATCCAATTCCTATCACCATTATGTTGAAATTGTCAATCTTACTCAAAATTCTATGACAACACACAGTTTGGGCCAAAATCACTAAAGCATGCTAAATAGTTCAATATTGTCATGTACAAGTGTTGTTTTAGGCCAATTTATCCCTAAATGGTGCAATGAATTTTATGTGATTATTATTTTTTCACAAATCATTTCAAGTCAAAATGATGAAAACACAATTTGATGCTATGAACCACTAAATTATTCTAATTTGGAAGCACACGACATGTGCATGTGTTATTTCATCTCAACAATGTCCTAAAGGGGGAATTGGTTTATACACAATTGATACCTTATTCTAATTATACTCCAGTCAAATTACAACCCAATAAATTGAAATTTTGACCAATTTGATTAAGTGAGCAACTAATTTCCAAATAATTGTATAAAACTTAATTAACCTCACTTAAGCAAATCAATCCAAATCAAGGGCTTAAGTGGAAAATCCATGGAAGTTATTGAAAATCTATTAATTATAAATTTATTCTTCAATATTTGCATCATCTAGTGACATCATCAGTGGGGTGGCATCCATAATCTATAAATAGAATAAATATTTGGTTTAATCCCTCTCTTGCCTCATTAATTCCCCTTTCTTCCAAATATTAATGAGGGTATTTATGGATTGACCCTCTAAAATTGAATTGATTCAATCCACACATCTTGATCTCAAGATGGATAGTCATGATTGATTCTGATCATTTCTGAAAACATATAAATACAAGGGTCCTCACTCATGTTTTCAAGCTTCTTTGGTGTAAACTTATTATGCAAAATTATCTTCACAAGCTATTTTTGTTGTGTTATTATTCTTAATTTTCAATAGGATAGCTTCAAATATTGGCATATATTTTATAAATTTCATGAGCCTAGTTCATTGGTGCATTGAGAGATGATGGAAGAGCAAGCCACTCATCATTGACAAAGACTTAGAGCACCAAATCGGGGGAAAATCATTTTTTTGAGCTGCACTTAGAGGAGGGATGCTCTTGGGAAAGGTTTAATGTTGTGTTCCTTATTTAAATAGCTCTTAGTTTTCATTTATAAAACCCCATGAGGGATTTCACTTTGTGAGTTATGTTCTTTATGCTTATTTGAGATTTCTTGACTAATGCATGATCTAACTCACTTTGGATTCCATCTCTACATCTATATGGTATGATGGATGATAATTATTAGGAGGAAGTGTGATCATCCTCTTGTCCAATAGTTTCAATAAAACATCATGAGGCCTATCACTAGATGAATCAAAATTTATAGGCTCTCTCTTGGTATATTGTGTTCTACTCAATGTAGGATTTGGTCTATAAATTGATTCTTTCCTTGTATTTAGTACTTTCACTTGTGATTTATTTTCCACTATTTCCTTTTGAAGAGGTGGATTAGGTATTTGAACCAAATTGGATGACTCTAATGGTAATGGCTCGAAATCAAAGTTTACCTTTGTATTAACCTTTATTAGTCCCAATTACTTCTCTATGTCATAGTTGTATGATAAAGATGCTAAAAGGACTTAGTTGTTTGATATAAATTTTACTTAAGAGGAAATGTGAGGCTTCTAGAGAAGATATATTATATCTCTAAATTTGTAGGTTAATATATTAACTATTACACATGACTTAAACTATAGTATGTAATCATTAAATAGCTCTATGTGGCCCTGATGTATTGAAGGTAATATCTCATATGTGATTCTAGGTCCTTTGTTTTGAATAAAATACATAATAAAGACCTCTTCTAATTCAACATATGTATGTAATGAACCACTAGGAAGTGAATGATGAAACCAAGTTAATGCTTCATCCTATAGGATCCTAGGAAATAATTGTAGTTGTATCATACTTCCATTATACCCATCCATATATTTCCTATAAGCTTTGAAATTCAATTAAGTATCTCCGTGTCTATGAAATGTATACAATGTTGGTAACTGAAACATCTTTGGTAATGGTGCATGGAATATCTTAATCAGAATAGGGTTGTCATGAATAGAATTTGAATCAACCCCAGAGTAGTAAGCCTTACTTTCAAAATTAAGTTGATTTAATTTTTCCTATAAATCACCCATAATATGCATCAAATAAATAACTTCTTATGAAGGTACATTTAAATCATTAAGAGGCTCATTTAGGGGTTGAATTTGGTTATTAATCTTAGCCATTGGTAAAATATTTTGCTTAAGTTCATTAGGCATGATGGGTTGGGTCATCTTACCCTTTGGAGAAATGATATCATGGACCTGGTGAGATGGAAAGTAATTATCACCCTCTTGAAGGTTAGGATGAGGAATAGATTCTACTTTAGTAAGGGTGGGCTTGAGAGATTTTTTACTTAGTATAGGATTAGTTTATAAAAGCATATTACTTTCTATTGGAATATAAGGAATAATGGTACTATGCTAAATATTTGAAATATCATGTGCACCTAATTTAATTTTTAAGATAGAACTAGGCACATCAACATATGTTGTAGTAATATTGTCACTAGGCACATCATCATTCAATTTATCATGTAACTTGAGATCTTCACTAACATGATATATGGGTAAAGAATAAAAAATACTAGGTGTAGTTTAAATATTTTCATCTTCACTATATGAAAAATAATCATCATCATTCTAATTTTCATCATAATCATAATCTTATTCACTTGAACAACCAACATTTTAATTAGACACACTTGCATGTTCACTATAGGGTGGTGTAAGGGATGATTCTAAAGTTTCACTATCATGCAAAGTGTCATCACATGTATGAGAAATGCAAGATTTTACTTTATTATCTATAATTGGAGTTAAAAAGGAAGGAGTAGAAATGACATTTTCACTCTTATTTGACATATCATCACATGAGATAGGAATACAAGATTTAATTATATTATTATCATTTGAAATTTCAATATGTTTTTGAGTTGAAAAAGTGAATAAAGGAGGAAGAGAAACATCTTATACTTTGTTTAAAACATTATTAAATGAAGGTATAATGTTGTGTTCACTTTATTTTTTGAATTTACATGATATGGGTATATAATATGCATTTTGGTGTTATACCTTAGAAATAACATTATTATATGAGAAAAGAACATTTAATGTAACTAGGATGAACTTTTTGAGATGTAACATTATGTAATGGAATTTTGACTTTATTACCTTATATCGTGCAATTTTTTTGAGAGATGTAGTAAATGTTTTTGACAAATAAGGAGTGTTATCAAACAATACATTACCAATGAGGGTTTCTGTTGGAATAGTATGGTTAAGTTAATTTTATTGGATGGGGAGAGAAGAGGAAGGAGTAGGAGAATAACATGCATCTACACTACCTTCACTAAAATTTTGACCATCACATTCATAATATTCATCATAAAAATTATGGAAATAATAATAATCATCATCAATGTATATAAAATAATGCTTATAATTATTTGGTAATGCATAGTCTTGGTATTTTTTTATTATTTATTATAATTATAACGGATGCCTATGAATTGATCAACATGATGGGGAGGAATATTTTCCTTAGTATCCATTTTAAACTTTCCAAAACCTATCAAATGAGCTAGAAGATAAAATCAAATGAAAGGCAAAAGATAATCCAACATAAAAGAATAAAGTTAATTTATGCTAGCATGCAGCCCAAAGAAAAACTAGGAAAATATAAAATTTGAAACCCTAATTTTATCACACAAAATAGAATGAATTACCTAGTGTCAAGTTAGGGTTTTGAGAAATATTCAAAAAATAAAACAAGTTCACCAATATGATTTATTGATTTTGTGATTAGGTTTAATTAACCCTAACCAAATAAATAGCTGAGTAGATTTAAATGGATAACTAAATGAACATCCAACCATACATTTCACTTGCATATATAATGATATTTAGTAACTAGAGTTTTATATAGAAGCATACAAAATAATGATAAATTATATTTTTTTAGAGCCTAGGAGCTATATTTAACTTGTAGAATGGTTGCCCCATTATTAGATCTGATTGTTTAACTATAATTTTGAATTTGGACACTAGAGAAGGATTAGACACTAGATTAGGGAAATCCTATACTTCATAATTCTCCTATCCATTAGTGTTTTCAACTTGAATCTAGACTTTAATATTTGAGGGAACATTCTATAGCTTTGAGATCTTTTGTCATAGATTTATGTTTATAATATTAGACTTATATTTTGCCTTCTCCTCTTCAAAACCCTAATGGAGTCCTACACAAAATAATTAAAAAAAGATAAAATTCTAAGGGAAAAATGGGGAAACTAGAATATGGTCACATTATCCTCAGAACCCATATTATCTTGAGTGTTGCCTACATGACCCCAATGATAGGGGCCTCAAACTGTTGTGTTTCTCCCTTAGGGTTCATGTGCATAATGTTGACATGTTTTCAATGATGTCTCCAATAAAGGTGTATAATAATGTCCATGAGGTAGAAAAGAGTGTTCATGAGGTGTATTGTGTGCTATAAGGATAATGAAAAAGTGTGCCTTATTTCTCATGCATGAAGCTTATAGTATTTGCTTGATTAGCCAAGATGATGGATGTTAATGGTGTGTTGACCATGTTTGAGGGGTCATATGAGGGGTTAAGAGTTATTAGTGAGCTTATGGAAGTGTAATAAATTAATTTTAATAACCTTTTGAATGTATAGGTTATCCTAGTCACCTTGACTGATCTTCCTGAGTAAGCATATTGATAACATCAGCATTTACATGTGTGAGGGTGTCAGAAGAAGATGGTCACATGGGTTTGTTGAGGTTTATGCCTAGATCATGTTTTTAAATTTTAAGATCTTAAAATTATGTAAAAAATAATATATGAAGGTTAAAATATGGTCTCCCATGCATATTTATCTTTTTTCCATAATTTTCCAAATTTGCATTAAAAAGTGACTATTGGAATTCAAATATTTGAATTTACAAAGGAAAACCAATTCTCATTTTTTTGGCTATAAATTTTGATGGAGGATGAATTTTATGGTGGTATAAATATATAAGTGGTATATAATTCAAGGTATATCTATGAAAAAAGTTTGGAGGTTTGATTTTTCATACATCTACATTTAATGTGGTCCAAAGTTGACTGAAGGTTTGACCTTCTTCTACAACTGACCTAGGAAGGATGTTTGAGTTTTTCTTGATGGTGTTTGGATGTTTAAATGTGAATTATCTATTTGATATTGTTTTATACTCCCTATGGATGATATATGTGTATTTTATAGGTTTTATTAGTCCATCTTTAGTATGAACAATTGCTTATAAGTTGACTTTTGATTCTTTCATGGGGTTTTCATGTACAAGGCAAAAGTGTGATAGGTTTTTCATATGAAGAGGTGAGTAGGGATGAATTTAATAATTTTAGGGTGTATTAGGGGTCATATGGTATGGACATATATTATTTTAATGGGTCTTGTGTTCTTATTTTTTCTTGGTGAAGTGCTAAAGGGGAAAATAGATCTCTATGAGACCTAAAAAGCCTACTAATGCCTAATTGAAAGGTATAGTTGCTTAAGGGTGATACATGGATGATATGGTCAAAATATGAAGGTGGTATTAATATTTTTATAAATTATATATAAGACTTAAGAGTTAAGTAAATTCTTATGGCTGACCAAGAAGGTAATGAACAAGTATACTCTATAAAGAGCAAAATCAAAGGTGATGGTTTCTAGAGTTGATTTATGAAGGATAGTGAAGTGTGAGTATGCTTGGTGAATTTATTTATGAGAATATAATATTAATTAATGTTTATATGACCTATAGGTCATATTTTTTATGTTATAATAGTGTTCTTGTAGGGTTGAAGATTGAAGATGAGCAAAGAAGTATAGAGTGATCCAAAAGGGTGTTTTGGATGCATTGCTTGTGTCTGAAGGCTTGAGTGTGAAGGTTTGAAGAGAAGTTTTATACATTATTTATCCATCAGATTGAAATGCAATTTTATGAATTAAAATATGTTCACCCCACTAATTTTACTAATTTCTACTAATTTAGCCTAGTTTTCATATTTCTTATTTAATTTAACTAATATAATATTTTCCCATTCCATTACCTACATATTAAAAACCTAAACCCATCCCAAAACCAATTAATCCCTTCATTAAACCTTTAAAAAATCATATTTACCCACTAACCTACTCTTTAATCCACTATCTAATTTAAAATTCCAAAATAATCTACCTACCCACCCACCACCCCATACTATCCTCTCCTAAAGTCCTAAACCCTATGGAGAGATTTATATAATTGGAGGATTATATAAATATTCCCCAATATATCCCCCTTCTCTATAATTCTCTAATTCTAGATATTTCTATGTAATTAAAAATTTTATGGAAATTTCCTAGCCCTTGATATCAATGGCCCAAATTTGAATTTGGACTATTGATCCTTCCCTGCTTGCGTATAAAAATAAGCTCTCCCTCCACCCTAAAAATAATGATTAAATCATATATCAATACATAAATATCTCCTATTACATCCATAATAGCATTCTAACTCTCATACAAGCCATTATCCACATCCCATAAGCATTTGGAAGCCATTATCAATGTCTCATAAATCAATCCAACAATTCAATTTTTTGACATCAAATCATTTGAATGCAAGTCTAAAATAGAGGCATAAGAAGTTAAAATAGGATGTTAAGAATGCTTTATTTTTTCTAATTTACCTTCCCTATCCATTTTTATTGGTGTTATCAAGTTTTTGTTTTATATTGCTAATTTTAGTAATATTGCATAGAGCTAAAATTTGGTGCACATTTTGGCGACCAAGATGGAAAAAACCTCCCTAATTTAGTATAATATCATTTTTAGAAGTGATTTAAGTGATTTTAGTACCAAATTTATTTATATCTAATCCCATATTTTCAAATTTTGATACTTACATGTGAATCATGGTATTGCCCTAATAGTCATAGTATTACAGTCATGGTTTTGTTAATGCTAACAACAATATTATTAGTTATCCAATAATGTTTAGGGGTTTTATCAGGGTTTAGGCCTTTTAAAATGACATGACTTTGATAGTTTTAAGTTTGTTTTGGTAGTAGTGATATTATTAGTAGTAGTCATAATATTGTCAAAATTGATAGTTAGGCTTAGATTATAATCTGTTTCTACTAACTCTCTACTTATTTAGGTGTCTTGTCTATTATTGTTATTTTTATTTGAAGGATAGGAAGAAAAATCCCCCATAATCTAGTGGGATACACATTTTTTACAAACTCTTGACTCTCCCAGTGGTAGGAACATTTTGGTAATCACGATATTGTAGGTTTGAATAGTGATATTGTTAAACATAGTACCTTACTATCACTTAACAATAGATAATTTTATCCTATATAATTTTATTTATTTATTTAGAAGAATATTTTATATTTTTGGTTGTAGGGAAATGGATATTAAAATATAAATTTGATCTTTTGACTATTTTTTACAAACCTGTGACTCTCCAAGTAGCGAGATTGCCCTGATAATCATAGTATTGCAGTTTATAGTCATGATATTGTCCTCTTACCTAAAACTATTAAAACACTACCTTTATTACCTTTTGAGTCATCATTTAAAGGGTCTCTAGGTTTTCACCAAAGGACTTTATATATTTATAAGTCAAAATTGAATAAAAACATCTTTTTGTCACAAACTTAGGCATTCATTTATCTAGGTATTTAAACCCCCTACCTATAAAAATCCATTGACAAGTGGTGTTTTTTTATTTTTAATGGTTATTATTAACACTTGAATTAGGACCCTTGAGGATATTCCTAATTCTCCTCATCCACATGGCACCATGGAGACATTTCTCTTGTTATGGGTGACAATATTGAGAAATGAATCTCTAGATGGGGGGCTAGCTCCCCTTGATGCACCTTTAAAGCTCTCTCTCTAACATAGTAAATTGGAGATGGAAAGGGATTAAGAAATATAAATAAGAAAACAAAAGGATGATTCACCAATGTATAATTTCCTCTCACTTGACTGAAAACTACTACTTAAAGACAACAAAGCATCTATCACACAAAACTCACAATTTAGGATTCATTTCTACATCAATATTTCACATGTTAGATTCAAGAAGATGTGTTATTATTATGAGGAAAATTAATAATTAAAAAAATGTATATAGCCATGATCCACTTCTAAGATACCTCTACACTTAGAAAATAATACTAGCAAAGACCTACAACAGTATCCTTTCTACAAACTGGTGGACCATCAAGAGTACAAGCTAGAAAAGATAATCTTTTACTAGACTATACCAACAAGATTCAAGTCATTACTCAATATTATATCATGTGAGTGGCAATAAAAAATTTATATTTCTTAAAGAGTATTTAAAATAATAATTTTTATAGATTTTCCCCATTAACCAATAGAAGATGCCCAAAAGAGCCAAGTGAATGATTTTATAGATTTGATAAGGAGGAGCAAGGAAAGGAAGTCCAAGGGTCACTTAGACATGTGTCACCTTGAAATAATCAATTACATTTGCATGTGGAAGAGAGGTGGGGGGGATCTATTCCATGTCATATAGATCAACTTATCCAAACAAGTCATAAGAATGGTGAAAAGAGGTACAAAACATGCAATTTTGTCATAGGAAACTACCTTCATGATTTTCCCTCCAAAACTACCTTATCTCTACATATGATCAGGTCTAATGGTTGGTCTAAGTAATAGGGGTTACAAAAAATTCTCCACATGTATTAGATTTATCCCTAACCATCCCTATTCTTGTGGACATGCAAAATCATCCCTAGCATATTCAAAATGGCTCTTTTCCATGCACCTTCTACACTTCACATTAAAAAACTCCCAATTTTCTAAATTGATCCATACATAAGAGAGAATGACAATTTTTAAAGGTGCTCCTATCATTAGTTTCAAGGAAAAACCTTTAAAAGGCTTCCCTAGTTGCTTTTCACCACTTTCCCTAAGTGTTCACTAGTTGGTTCACTGGATTGGTTGAAAGTGAGGCCCTAGTTTGAACACTTAGAAACATTTTCATGGGACCAAATTACTATATGGAGTTATAATAGGTCTTAAAACTCCCATAAAAATTTGTTTTATCTCTTATAACGTCATATACCCTAAAAAATACAAAAATGGGTGATAAGAACTATATTTTTCCCATTATTCATATAGTTATATACACCTCCTTACATGTGTTAGACCCAGAGTGAGTCCTCTACATCATCTAGTTGGTTTCATGTCCATTCCATTGCATTTGGATGCTCAAAATTCTTCATCTCCTTAATCAGGTCTCTATAAGGGTTTTGCAAGGGTTTTGAGTGGCTTCAACTCTTAACCTTTATTCATAAAGGTCAGACGTTGAAAATATCTCCAAATGCCACTGAAGGTTTGATCCAAAAGTCAAAAGTCTTAGTTGAATAATATTTCAAAAACACACAAATAATAATGCCATCTCTGAGAAGAGATGTCTTATTCCTCAAAATTGTAAATATAAACATATGCCTATCTCAGGGAAGTGATGTCTGATTTCATTTTTGGGATACATCTTTATTTATAACTATTTTGAAGGTAGGAGGAGGATGTGTAAGGTCACCAATCTTTAGTAAGATGAAATTGTTCAAATTCCATGAATTACAAGATAAAACTCAAGAAATTACTATTTTTAGAAACTTACTATTTTTAGATTGCACTACTAAAATTGAAATTTGGGGCACTTTCATTGGGTTTTTGGAGGTAAAAACCCACTAAGTGAATCTCATGCCATATCACTAAATTATCCTCATTCTTATATTTCTAATGATTCAAACAAGGAGTAAAATAGAGCTATGGTTCAAAAGTTATGACTCCCATAAGTTTTGCTACCAATTGGGGTAGAACCGTCACCTGAATTATCACCTGAAGTGTTGCTCATATCATTCCTCCCTCTTGAGAAAAAATGGTCCCCATTGCATCAAGATTCATCATCAAGTGTTTCAGTTGTGTTTTGATTTGATTCTTTGTGAGCCACTCACCTTGGTGGCTAAGTTTGCCCCTCTTGACCATTGGATAAAGTGGAATAGAGCACCCTCTTGTTTTTTTCTTCTAGGTTTCCACAATTTGATCCTCCTCCACTAGATAAAAACTCTATAGATCAAGCTCACCAATTTCTAGTTGTTTTTCTATGACTGAAGTGTTTAATAGAGGTGGATGATATGGAATGGCTACATCATTTGGTGTCATGGGTTGGAACTCGATGCATACTTGGAATGCATTGTGCTTATGGAGCTATATAGGGCATGATTGTTCACCATTTCTATCTGACCATTATTATGTGGATGGAAGGCTATGAACTTTCTTAGCTTGGTATCCATTTTTTTTTTTTTTTTGTTGATTATGTAGTCAGCGCTGCAACATCAACCTTTTTAGATTTATGTGGCTTGACCACCATGAGAAAAAATTTATTGGCACTAATCAAGGAGACAGATGTGGAAGGTAGTACCTCTGGTAACCTATATCACCACATTATAAGAGTGAGGGTGATCCTTTAGGTTCTTGAATCATAGATGCCATGTCGATCATACATGAATGGCTGACCAAGGAGAACATGGAAAACATCCATATTGACCACATCACACAAAACCTCATCTTGGAAAGGTTTTATTGCATATGAAAGAAGACACTAGTGGGTGACATAGAGGTTTCTCCCTGGACTCAACCATCCAATACTATATAGCTTTGAGTGCAGCTTCATGGATAGATTTAGACTTTTCAAAACATAGTAGAGATTAAATTGTTTTGACTCCCACTATCAAGAATGAAATGCAAAGGCTTACCTTTCACCCATAACTTAGAGTGAAACAACCTTTCCTTATTATCTAGCCTTTCCTCATGGGTTTGTGATGAAGCAATGATGGCATCAAGATTATCATCTACAATATCTTCTTCATCCTCTTCAACTAGAGGGTATATATGAGGTAGAGCAGTAGATGTTGAGGATTGTGACTTAGAAAGTAGGGACTTGATGGCTCAACATTCTTCTTTGGAGTGAGTTATAGTTTTGTGGTAGTTGCACTATTTCCCAATCTTTCCCTTCTAAGGTTGCTTATCTTGTAATTCTCTTTCCCATTTCAAAGGTTGACTCTTTGTATTCTTTCTTTCATGCTTATGCTTAATCTTCATCGTGAACTTATACACTTCACCGAGGGTTTCCAAATTAAAAAGTTCTATTTTCCCCTGTATGTACCATTGTAGTCCACCACAGTATTTGAGAACCTTATGTTTCTCACTTTTTTGGATGCCCAATCTCACAGATAGAGAATAAAAAATGTCAGTGTAATCTTGAATAGACTATTCCTTACCTTGGTAAAGTTATTACCACTGTATATAGATATCATCATATGCTCCAATGGGGTAGTATTCTTATTTTATAGCTTCTATGAAATTTTTCCAGGTAGGTTCTACCTCAAGGCCAATATCATCTATACTAAACCTCTTCGTGTACACTTCCCGCCAATTTTTGATAGGCAATAATGCTTTCAAAAGAGCAAAAGTGATCTTCTCTTCATCGATGAATTTATTTACAAAAAAATAATAAGATAATTGATCTAACCAATTGTATACTATATTAGCATTGATTTTGCCTTCAAATTTAAGGATATCAAAATTTATTTGAACCTTGAAGGGTGTTGGGGCACTGAAAGGACATGGGGGTGTAGATGAGGAGCATAATTTCCCATTGAGATTTGTTAGAGAATTTGGGTGAATTTTTGTAGCATCTACAGTTGTTGCTATTAGAGGGATTCATTCACCATTTTCTTAAAATGATCAGATGTCTCAATGTTGTCTACTATTTGAGGTCATTTGGAGTGAATAGGTGGATAGTCTGTTGGATATTATATTTTCCACCAAAGCTTCCTGTAGTCTAACCTCATCCTCAGGATCATACAATATTAAGACAAACTTCTCTGATACCACTGATCCAAAACTCAGAAGTCTTGGTTGAATAATATTTTAAGAACACACAAATAATAATGTTATCTCTAATAAGATATGTCTTATTTCTCAAAATTGCAAATACAAACATATGCCTATCTCTAGGAAGAGATGTTTGATTTTATTTTTTGGATACATTTTTATTTATACCTATTTTGAAGGTAGGAGGAGGATGTGGAAGGTCACCAATCTCAATGGAAATGAAATGGTTTGACTTCCATAAATTACAATAGCATAAAATTCAAGAAATTACAATTTTAAAAAACATACTATTTTTAGACTGCACTACTAACATTTAAATTTGGGGTGCTTTCATTGGGTTTTTAGGGTTAAAAAAACACTAAGTATAAATTTTTCCATCTCACCGCATTCTCCTCATTCTTAGATTTCCAATGGTTCAAACTAGGAATAAAACGGAGCTATGGTTCAAAATTTATGACTCCCAAAAGTTCTACCACCAATTGGGGTATCATAACCATTCCCAAATTGTCACCTGAAGTGTTGCCTAAATCATTCCTCCCTCCTTGAGAAGCAATGGTCCCCATTGTGTCAATATTTATCATCAAGTGTGGAAATTGTGGTTTTATTTGATTCCCTATGAGCCACTCACCTTGGTGGCTAAGCTTTCCCCTTTTGACCACTGGATAAAGTGGAATAGATCACCCTCTTATTGTTTTCATCTAAGTGTCCACACACTGATCCTCCTCCACTAGAGTAAAACTTTATGGATCAAGCTCACTAATGTCTAGTTTTTCTACTATGTTTGAAGTGTTTAATAGATGTGGATGATATGGAATGGCTACATCATTTGGTGTCATGGGTTAGAACCTGATGCATACTTCAAATGGATTGTGCTTTGTGGAGCTGTACAGGGCCTGATTGTTCACCATTTTATCTGACCATTAGTCTATGGATAGAAATCTATGAACTTCCTTAGCTTGGTATCCATTTTATTCTATTATTGTATTGATTATGTAGTTAGGGATGAAACATCAACCCTTTTGTATATATGTGGCTTGACCACCATGAGAATGAATTTTTTGGCACTAATCAAGGAGACAGATGTGGAAGGTGGTACCTTTGGTACCCTATATCACCATGTTCCAAGAGTGAGGGTGATCCTTTGGGTTATTGATTCATAGATGCCATGTCAATCATAAATGAATGGTTAGCCAAGGAGTACATTGTAAATATATATATTGACCACATCACACAAGACCTCATCTTGGAAATGTTTTATTACATATGAAAGAAGACACTAGTGGATGACATGGAGGTTTCTCCCTAAACTCAACCATCCAATACTATATGGCTTTGGGTGTGGCTTCATGTATAAATTTAAACTTTTCACAAAATTAGTAGAGATTAAATTCTTTTGACTCCCAGTATCAAGAATGAAATGTAGAGCCTTACCTTTCACCCATAACTTAGAGTAAAACAAACTTTCCTTGTCATCTAGCCTTTCATCATGGGTCTATGATGAAGAAATGATGGCATCGGGCTCAGCATCTACAATATCTTCTTCATCCTTTTTGACTACAAGGTGTGTATGAGGTAGAGTAGTAGATGTTGAGGATTGTGATTTAGAAAGCAAGGACTTGATGGCTCAACATTCTTCTTTAGAGTGAGTTCTAGTTTTGAGGTAATCACACCATTTCTCAGTCTTTCCCTTCTAGGGTTACTTATCTTGGAATTCCCTTTTTCATTTCAAAGGTTGACTCTTTGTATTATTTCTTTCATGATTATTCTCAATCTTCACCATGAACTTGTATGCTTCATCATGGGTTTCCAAATTGAAGAGTTATATTTCTCCCTATATGTACTATTGCAATCCACCATAGTATTTGAGAACTTTATGTTTCTCACTTTCTTAGATTCCTAATCTCATAGATAGAGAATGAAAAATGTTAATGTAATCTTTAATAGACTATTCTTTACCTGGGAAAATTTATTTCCATTGTATATACAGATCATCATATGCTCCAATGGGATAGTATTCTTATTTTATAGCCTCTATGAAATTTTTCTAGGTAAGTTCTACCTCAAGGCCAATGTCATCCATAGTGAACCTCTTCTTGTACACTTCCCACCAATTTTTGATAGGAAATGATGCTTTCAAAAGAGAAAAAGTGATCTCTTCTTCATTATTGAATTTATTTACAATAAAATAAGAAGACAATTGACCTAACCAATTTTCTACTACGTCAACATTGATTTTGCCTTCAAATGTAGGGATATCAAAATTCACCTAAACCTTGAAGGGTGTTGGGGCACTGAAAGAATGTGGGGGTGTAGATGAGGATCCATAATTTCCCATTAATATTTGATGGATAATATGGGTGAATTGTTGTAGCATCTGCACTTGCTACTACTGGAGGGCTTTATTTACCATTTCCTTGAAAGGATTAGATGTCTCGATGTTGTCTATTATTTGAGGTCATTTGGAGCAAATAGGTGGATAGTCTACTAGATCTTGATTTTCTACCCAAGCTTCCTATATTTTCACCTCATCCTTAGGATCATACACTCTTAAGATAACCACTCTAATACCACTAATCTAAAACTCAAAAGTCTTGGTTGAAGAATATTTCAATAACACACAAATAATAATGTTATCTCTGAGAAGAGATGTCTTATTGCTCAAAATTGTAAATACAAACATATGCCTATATTTGGGAAGAGATGTCTGATTTATTTTTCAAGTTACATATTTATGTATACCTATTTTTAAGGTAGGAGGAGGATTTGTAAGTTCACCAATATCGAGGGAGATGAAATGGTTCAACTTCCATGAATTACAACACAAAATTTGAGAAATTATTATTTTTATAAACTTACTATTTTTAGATTACACTACTAAAATTGAAATTTAAGTCACTTTCATTGGTTTTTTGGGGTTTAAAACCCATGGAGTGTATATCTTTCCATATCACCATGTTTTCCTCATTCTTAGCTTTCCAATGGTTCAAATGGGGAGTAAAATGGATCTCTTGTTCAAAAGTTATGACTCCCAAAAGTTCTACCACCAATTGGGGTAGAACTTTCACCAAAATTGTCACCTAAAGTGTTTCACATATCAAGGCTCTTCAATTACCTCCTCTAACTTATCCAAATGGCTCAAGGCCCTATGTAAAGATTCATGAAATATATGAATGATGAAAATTAGCCTTCGAATTGCTTTCATGCTTCTTATGAGGGTTTCAGTATGTCTAGGGTTAAAGATGACTTATATGGAGATTATTTGACAACCAAAAGCTTCCTCACCTCTTTATTTTACCTATAAACATTTTCAAACCCTTTGGAGGTCTCACCAAGAGGAAAAAATGGGGATGACCCCTGCTTTGGGACAAGACCTATGCTTTGTCAACATGCTTGTTTACACTTTGTGAACCAAAAGACCATAATTTTCACATTTAATTAATTAATACAGAATTAAAACATCATATTTACCCCTATAATCATCATACAAACATTTATAGTTCTTTGATAAAGTTATAACTTGGAATGACATCTCATTTGGGGTTGGGTTTGCATGCTTTCCTACTAGGTCTACCTACATACCTTCCTGTCTAGACCATATCATTTGCATTCCAACTTTATATGTTGGTTTTTTGTGATCTCCCATGTGTCCCCAAACTTTTCCAACCTTTTCAACTGATTATATCAACATTTGGTTTACTATCTAGCATTTTTCTCAAAAACTGTCATTCTTGTCCACGAAGAGACTACCCCTACTCTGAGACAAAATAGAGAGTATTAGGAATTTTTTTTGGCCAAATTGAATTTTTTTTAGATAAAAAAGGTATTAATGACCAAATTTACCAAGGGGTTTTGACAAATTTCATGTTTATGGGGTCTAACCATCTCCATTTCCTCCAAAAAGGGGTCAAAACCTTGTTTTTTGCTTGTTTTTGCCTAAACCTTCTTGTGGATACTACTTCCAGATATCATCCATGATTATAAAATAATTTTAAATTTTATACACCTCATTTCAATCTTATGTATCTTTTTAATCCTTTGAAAGGCTTGATTTCTAGTGAAACCGTCCACTTACCCCTCGAAACAAGGTTTTCTTGGTTGACTGTACAGATTGTGTCAGCATTGTTCATATGAAAATGGTCTTGGAATGTTATTTTAATGTGTTTGTATGATAATAAAATTAATTTTATTCTATTATATCACCTTAATAATTTTTATACCTTCCCTCCCTCTTGGAGTAGTCAAACCTATACCTTGCTTAAGCTTGGAAAGATGACCCTGTCTGACTGTGATAATAAATAGGGGTACTACTAGTGAATATATTCTTGTTTGGGAATCCTCAAAGGTGATAATATCCCTATACATTTATCTTTAAAATCTTTCAATGTCAAAAAACATCTCTCCTTGGTCTCACAATGATACTAGCACTTAAAACACTAACCCTGCTCATTTCCTAGTTTAGCTTGGCCTAACTTGACTGTAGGTTATCTTGGGCTTAAATAATGCTTTAATGACAAAAAAAACATTCCTTGATGATAAAAAATTCATGAAAGTGGTCAGAGAGCCATTATTCTAGTCTTATTTCACTTTCTCATGCACCGAGTACTCTCCATCTCCAACTATTAGGTACCTTCATGTTTAGGATTGAGATACTTCATGAACCTTGCCTGTAGGTTGTTTTTGTTGAGTTGTAGAGATAAAATCAAGAAAAATAGTAACCGACATGGGTTACACAGCATCTAACATCAATCAAAACCAACCAACATTGGTTAGGGGTCGACCAACATCGGTTAGGAGTCGGCCAACATCGGTCATCTATAGACCGACACTGACTTCTGTGCATTTCTAGAATTGCTAATTTTAGTAAAATAGTTAGTTAAACTGTTAGTGTTGCAGTTTGCATGTAAAGACTAAAATTAGTCTTGGATTTGTTTTTTCTAATTATTGTTAGTTTTCAAATCTATTTAATAGACCCATGGGGTACTATTGTAATCAAGGGGGAACAACTCAGTGTTTGAGTTGGTTGTAATTGATTGAGAGAGAGAGAGAACTCTTGAAGGAGAATTAATGTACATCTACGAGGTGTGGAGAAGAAAGAGAGATTTATTCATTGTATTTCCTTCTAGAAGAGTTTAATACAAGATTGGTTGTTTCTTGTATCTCCTATTATTTGTTGTTTCTGATTTCTAGTTACTTATTACTTCTAGTTTAATTCCGTGTTTAGTTGCTTATACAAAAGTAGTTAATTGTACTCTAAGGTCCTGAAAAGTGGTTTCAGAGCCATGGTTAGTGTTTGTTGATTACAAAATTCACTCACAGGGGTTTTCTAATTGAGTGGGAGCAAAGCAATGGCAGAAAAAAGTAAACTAAGAATTGAGAAATTCAATGGCAAGAATTATCAATTATGGAGGATGTAGATTGAAGATTATCTGTATCAGAAAGATCTATACTTACCGTTGGGTGGGATTTCAAGGAAGCCCACAGATATGAAAGATTAAGAATGGAATGTTCTTGATTGAAAGGCTCTTGGATCTATAAGGTTGAGCCTGGCAGCTTTTGTGATTTCCAACTTATCACAGGCAAAGACAATGCTAGAGTTAATGGATACTTTGGCAAATTTATATGAAAAACCCTCAGCTTCGAATAAGGTATATCTTATGAAGCAATTATTTAATTTTCAAATGTAGGAAGGTGGATCTATATATAGTCATCTTAATTATTTCCATACAACTGTAAATTAGTTAAATTTAGTCAAAATAGTTTTTGATGATGAAATTAAGGCTGTCTTAATCTTATGCTCTTTACCTGAAAGTTGGCATAGTTTGGTAATGGCAGTCAGTAATACTGCATTTGCTTAAAATATATTGAAATTTGATGATGTTTTTAGTATAATCTTGAATGAATAAATTCACAAGATAAGCACAGGGGAAACATCAGGTAATGCTTTAAGTGTTGAAAGCAGGAGAAGGCAAAGAGAGAATGGCAAGCAAGGGAAATCAAGGTCAAAGATGGGAAGTAGATCCAAATCCAGAAATAGAAGAATAACTTGATGGTATTGTGGAAAGGAAGGGCATGCAAATAAATATTGTTGGTTGAAAAAAAATCAGCATGAAGGTAATAAAGAAGCAAAAGTTGCAGGTATTGTTGCACAGGATGCTCTTATACTTTCTTTGGATAATAAAGTAGAATCATGGGTTTTAGATTTTGGTGCCTCTTTCCATGCAACCCCAAATAGAGAATTTTTCAATGATTATGTCCATGGAGATTTTGGAAAAGTTTATTTAGGGGATGATGAGCCTTGTAAAATTGTTGGCAAAGGAAAAGTGCAGCTAAATTGCAGAATGGAAACACATGGGTGTTGAAGGATGTCATGCATGTACCCATCCTGAAGAGGAATCTAATTTCTATAAGAAAATTGGGTGATGAGGGTTGCATAATAACTCTCACAGTGGAATCTTGGAAAGTTTCCAAGGGTGCACTTGTATTATCCAAAGGTAAGAGAGTAGGTAAACTTTATCTATCTATTTGTATTACTGATTATTCTCCTTCTATTTTATCTACTTCAGATGTAGATGCAAAGTTGTGGCACTGTAGGCTTGGTCACATGAGTGAGAAGGGAATGAATGTAGTTTTCAATGAGAAGGTGATGTACAGTGATCAGCTCAAGAGGCTGAATAATTATGAACAGGGCAATCTTGATTTGGAAGAGGTTATGATCCAAAATGAGCTCACGATTAATAATCATCACTCACTAGAAAACACAAAAACTGACGTCAGTCAGGTAGAAATCGATGTCAGTCAGGTGGAAACTAACGTCGGTTAGGTGGAACCAACATCGATCAGAACCAAGGTCGATTGCAGACTGATATCGGTCAGAGATGATTGGGATCAGTCACTGTCAGATAATTTGGGTGGACAACAAGCTATAAATGAGTCTCAAATGCCCATAAGGAGGTCTAAAAGGGTAAGTAAACCTCCAATTCATTATTCTCCTTATTTATACTACTTGTTGCTCACTGATGGTGGAGAACCAGAAATTTTTGATGAGGCAATGCAGGTAGAATCTAGGAAACAGTGGGAGCATGGCATGAATGAGGAAATTGATTCCTTGGAAGAGAACCATACGTGGGATTTGGTTGAGTTGCCAATCGAAAAGAGAGCACTAAAAAATAGATGGATATACAGGTTAAAGGAAGTAGAGAATGGACAAATGAGACATAAGGCCAGGTTGGTAGTAAAAGGATTTGCACAGAAACCAGGTATTGATTTTGGTGAAATTTTTTCTCTTGTAGTAAATATGACTTCTATTCAGACTGTATTGTCTTTAGTTGCTATTGAGGATTTGCATCTTGAGTAGCTTGATGTTAAGACAACATTTCTTCATGGAGATTTGGATGAAGAGATATATATGGATTAGTTGGAAGGTTTTGAGGTCAAAGGTAAGGAGAAACTTGTGTGCAGGTTGAAGAAAAGCTTATATGGTCTTAAGCAAGCTCCAAGACAATGGTATTTGAGGTTTGAGAAGTTTATGACAAAGCATGGCTTTAGTAAATGTCAATCTGACCATTGTGTTTATTTTAACAGGTTGGATAATGGTAGTTATATTATCTTGTTACTGTATGTAGATGATATGCTTGTTGTAGGTTCACACATGCAAGAAATTACTAAGCTTAAGGTAAAATTAGCTCACACATTTTCCATGAAGGATTTAGGAGCAACAAAGAAAATCCTTGGCATGAGTATTAAGAGAGACAGGAAAAATCATAGTTTGATTTTGTCTCAAGAGGATTATGTGAATAAGGTGTTGGAGAGGTTCAATATGCAAGATGCAAAATCAGTAAGCACACCTATGGTTGGACACTTCAAGTTGAGCAAAGAACAGTGTCCTAAATCACATGATGAGGTTGAGTACATGAGTAGAGTTCCATATGCTTCAGCAGTTGGGAGCTTGATGTATGCAATGGTATGTACTAGACTAGATATTGCCCAAGCAGTGGGAGTTGTCAACAAGTTTATGGCCAATCCTGGAAAGAAACACTGGAAAGCAGTTCAGTGGATTCTCAAATATCTGAGAGGGACCAGTAGTAGGCATTTATGCTATGGAGGGTAAAACACTTCTCTACATGGGTATGTAGATTCGGATATGGCAGGTGACTTGGATGGTAGGAGAAGCACCACTGGATATGTGTTCACTATTGGTGGGACGGTGGTTAGCTAGATTTCAAATTTGTAGAAGGTTGTTGCCTTGTCTACTACAGAGGCAGAATACATTACAGTCACAGAGGCTAGCAAGGAAATGATTTGGATGACTCGGTTCATGGAAGAGTTGGGAAAGGAACAAGAGAGTTGCAGATTGTACAGTGATAGTCAAAGTGCAATTCATTTGGCAAAGAATTTAGCCTTTCATTCAAGAACCAAACATATACAGCTTAGGTACCACTTCATTAGATAGGTATTGGAGGATGGATAGTTGAATCTGGAAAAGATCCATACGGATAAGAACCCTATTGATATGTTAACAAAGCCAGTAACAAAGGAGAAGTTGAATTTTCAATCAACTTTTGTTGGTCTTCAAGATTGAACTTGAAGAGGTGTGGAAACAAGCCAAAGATGTTTAGAGGATGTTGCTATACAGGTACAGGTGCAACTATTTATCTCCAAGTGGGATATTTTTGAGTTGTGGAGTTAAAAGCAAGCACAACAGTAACCGACATCAGTTACATAACAACCGACATCGATCAAAACCAATCGACATCAGTTAGGGGTCGACTGACATTGATCATCCTTGGTTAGAACCAATTGACATCGGTTACGGGTCGATTGACATCGGTTAGGATTCGGCTGACATCGGTCACCTATAGACCAACACTGACTTCTGTGTGTTTCTATAATTGCTAATTTTATTAAAATAGTTAGTTAAACTGTTAGTGTTGCAGTTTGCATGTAAAGACTAAAATTAGTCTTGGATTTGTTTTTTCTAATTATTTTTAGTTTTCAAATATATTTAATAGACCCATGGGGTACTATTGTAATCAAGGGGGAACAACTCAGTGTTTGAGTTGGTTGTAATTGATTGAGAGAGAGAGAGAGAGAGAGAGAACTCTTGAAGGAGAATTATTGTACATCTACGAGGTGTGGAGAAGAAAGAGAGATTTATTCATTGTATTTCCTTCTGGAAGAGTTTAATACAAGATTGGTTGTTTCTTGTATCTCCTATTATTTGTTGTTTTTTTTATTTTTAGTTACTTATTACTTCTGGTTTAATTTCGTGTTTAGTTGCTTATACAAAAGTAGTCAATTGTACTCTAAAGTCCTGACAGTTTTAGGACTTAAAATGATGTTTATGAACCTTTCCTAAATTTTTATTCAATTCATAATACATTTTTCATTCTTATATTCAAAAGGAAACTCTTTAAACCTGTCAAACTCCATGCTAAGATCTCTGGTCTAGAACACAATTTACTTGACTATGTTTTTCTTCACAGACCCCTGTAGGTGGTTGATTACCAAGAGAATGTCTTATTGATTTTATATTTGGACCTATCAAACTAATCTTGGAATTAACTTCACATGTCCCACCTTACCATACTCTCTAAGTATTTCAAATAGGGTTCAAACCTTCAACTTCTCTCCAACTATTAGCAAACCTTGTTTTGACTTTGTTTGTCATCTCAAGCCTGTTGTAGGTGGCTTTAGGTGCTTGGGAAGAGTAATAAGGTCACTAATAATTTTACAAGGTCTTTATAAAAGTTTTAAAACTATCATTTTATCTTGAAACCACCTTGAGTGTTCAAAATAACACATTTCCTTGCCTTGTTCTTGATTTATCCTTGTATCCCTATCTCAATCCATACAGGGGTTGTAGGCTACTATAGGAAACCTTGTTTTCTCCTTATAAAGCTAGATTATTATTAAACAAAAAAAAATTACAAGTGATTTTCATCATTCATCTTAAAATATTTCAAACCATGTTGAATTTGGAAATATGAAAAAATGCTTACCAAACCAGTTGTAGGTGCAATTTTCCCCTGTTGTATGGATAAGGTACAAGCCTAATAGGTCATTATCACCAATTGTACCCTCTCTCATGTCAAATTTACTTGGATTTACCTTTAGGAACCTTTTTATTAGTATCCCCTTGTTAGAAATGGTGTAGGACTTACCAGATGTCTTGTAGGGTGAACACTCCTTGAGAATCATGTAGATGTCATTGTTAGTTTTTAATAGGTTTATTAACAACTTGGAGGAGTTCAAAGTCCATCTTCCACTTACCCTTTGGCTCCAAAATTTGGCATAATTGTAATATGTGAATATGGATACAATTCCAAAGAAATAAAAGTGATTAAATATTCCTCCACCATGTCAAATATTAATCTATAAAAACTATAGGATCTTTGTTTTCCACACTTGGGGACTGAGAACCCAAAATGGAGATAACCTTCCTTAAAGTGAAAACTTGCTCATAGACCATCCTAGGTCTTCATGACATGAAAATAATGACTATTTTGGGATGTTAAATCTCAAAATGTATCCCACCATATACTTAACTCTCTCACCTCTGTACAACTTCTTGAACCAAACACAAACTTGACTAAAAGTGATAAGGCAATAAATAAGGTAAAGATGGGCAGTTTGGATTTAGAATGGTGCTAGTTGGAATTCCCACAAGATGATTACATGAAATATATATTAATAAATGAACCTAAATCACATTATCACCACCATGAATCTCCTTAGATGTTGGAAAAACATAGGCCCTATACCTAACTTTGCAAACTTTAAGAAACAAGCACCATTTGAGATCTCCTTCAAAAAAATAAGAAATGAAGTATTGTATGTTGAAAATATCATGGAGAGAGATTTATTCAAGCCTTAAAACATCCCATCAAGATAAAAATGCTCCATGGACCTCTAAAAACCAAAAATAGATGCATAAATATACCCCTCTTGTATGTAATTCTATAAAAGGCTACCTGGATTGTTAATGATTGTTCATAAATTATGAGGCACTAAAACACATTTTATTTATACAAAAATTAAATTAAATTAGATTAAAATCCACCTATATAATCACTCCTCCCAATTCTACCTGTACCTTCCATAATAGGTACTTGAAGTTGACCTTCCTTGCATGCCAAGAGGGAAAGGAAGAAAAATGAGTTGTAGATGCATCTTTTTGCATTATCCTAGAATTTAAAACATTTAAATGTGTTTGGGGAGGTGAAGATACACCCCACCCACATTTTTAGCTGAAGATCATATCATGGGGATGGTATAAGTGCCCAAGAGGGCCCTAAAACAAGGAGAAACTCCCTTTTTTTGACTATAACTAAATCTTGAACTGTCACAAACCTAAATTTGACATCCTCTAACCTCTCCCACATTAACCACATATTGGTGAAAAGTTAATCAATTTATCCATCTATACAAGTCCTCTTTCTTAGCTCAAAAGTAGGCCCACAAGGCATTTTTTGCATATTGAATATGGTAAATACAATTAGATGACTTAGAAAGGTCCTCAATCACATTTAAAACCACATTATGACTAAAAAACCATATTTTATTCCTTTGACCAGGTTTTACTGTATTTGACTAGGCTTGACCCTCATTGACTTGACTAGTACAAAGGGCTAAAATTTGGAGCAAAACTAGGCTAGGGATAAGTGAACATCTAGGTCAAAAGGACACCCTTAAAGACATGAATAAACTTCTACAAAGTTTTAAAAATGTAGGGGGTTGACTCAAATTTTACCAAAGGTCAAATTTGGTCAATAGTTTTCAAAGGGCAAGGGAAGGAAATACATCTCAATTCTACTACTTTGACTTCCTTTGGCAATACCACTATTTGTGGCTTACGGCTTTGCCCTAAAAGTGAAGACTTTATCACCCACAATCACATATTTGTATTTTAGGATAATTTAGATTAGTGTTAGGTTTTAAATATAATTTTATCATAAAAATTATATTTAAATAGAAAAGGCATGTAATCATTTTAATCTAGTAGAGGTTTTACATAGTTACCTTAGGACATATTCCTATTTATCTTAGTATCTACAATATCATTAATTGCAATTTTCTATCAATAACAGTTTTGTCATTTATAACAGTGGTATTTTTAGATATTCATAGTCTTTTAGTTAACCATAATAGTTTTTTAAACATTTTGAAAGTCATGACTCATGACTTGTAGGATTGATAGCAGAGTCATGGTATTATAAATTCTGGTCATGGGATTGCCATGTGTACTCATGGTTTTACAGGAACTCATAGGATTGTAGAAGTTTGAATTTTTAACCTTTTTCTTGTAGGGCCATTCAAAATTTTGGCACCCCAGTCAGATTTATAACCTTTGTATTTGAAGGAAGGGGTGCCATTTTGCATTTCATCATATATTTCATTGTATTTTTAAAAAATTATTGATTTGAATATATCATTGTCTCTTTTGTGAAAATAGTTGCTTATAAATACTTTTTTTTTTGTGTGTGTGTGTTAATTTTTAGATAATTTTTCATATTGTACTCATCACACATAGGTAATTAAAATGGTCAATTAATCATATTATGTCTTTTGCTTGTTTATTAAGCCCTCCCTCTAGGATAGCATGTGATGTGGAATTGACACCCACACATGAGCTTAGTATATATGGGTTAGTGTTGTGTATTTCACCATCATGCTCTAACCAAATTCTTATGTTCTGATGGAGTCTAAATATTAGGAGAGTTGTCATTATGGCCTAAGTGGAATTCCTCATATAGGGTTCTATGGAGTGAGGGGTGATTAAATTCCAAGACCCAAGGTAATCAGACAACCTCCTACATAGATTTGGGCCCCAATGTACTATCATGTATATCAAGGACAAACCTATATCCTTATGTATACCTTATATTAGGGGACTTCAATCATAATAGGTGTATCATTGTAGGAGTCAGTATCAGCTCTAAAGTAGCCATCAAGTGTAAGCAAGGTTGAGAGGGTTTGGTAGATTCCTTAATGGGTTGCTAGCCTATAACCTCACCTGTGAAGTCATTTCATGGTATGAGCATTGGGTTACACACCCTTTATAATTAAATAATTTAGGGTCATACTTATGCCTGATTATTTGAGTGTTGTGATGAGAACTGTATTATTTGTGAACAATTTGACCATACCCCCTTATTTTGTCTAACACCTTAGACACCCTCTAGGTTAACAATTCATCATCCTATCAGCCTATCACCATATAATTTGCCCTATCATTTTCCAACCTCCTCCACATACATATAGAAATCCTTTTGGATACCACCTCTCATATTTATAATTTATTATATCTCTACTATATCCATATTTTTGATCCATATTCACTTTTTGTGAATGAAATTTGAGCTCTATATAGATTTAATAATGCAAACTCCAAACTCAAATATCAACCACTAGGTAATATGATAAATCCATTAGAATATAAATTCCATTATATGAATGCAAAATTCAATCCTACATTTAAACCCTAAATCCTAAGTGTTTCACACCATGACTAAATAAAATAGAAAAGACAAGAGGATTGAGATAGATACCTTAGACTCAGATTGACATGGGTTCTTGATCAAATATGATGGATGATAGATTTTTGATTGAGGATTGATTTTGGCATAATGATGTTATGAAAATTCTAGTTAGTTTGAGGGTGGAGGGAAAACTTGTTTAAATAGGCATGGAGGGGGAGATTTTAGGAAATTTAAAATTGTTTAGAATTCTCTAGTTTAGAGACTTCTAGAATTCTATATGAGATTATCTAGTTCTACAATCTTATAAATTATTTTAGGGGATGATATGAGATTAGAGGGGAATTAATGAGGTTTAGGGTTCCTAGGGATGTAGGAATTCCTAAGGAGTAGGATAGTAGTTGGTAGGTGAATAAATATGAATTTTAAATTATCAAGTTGGTTTAGAGGGTAGGTTAGTAGGTAATATGATATATTAGAGGCTTAATGGGTAAATTAATTGGTTTTAGTATGGAATAAAGGTTTATGGAATATAGGAATGAGAAGGGGATTGTTAGGCTATAGTTAATTTAGCTAGGAAATATAGAAATTAGACTAAATTAGCAAGAATTAGTATAATTATCAAAGTGAGCACAATTTATTACATACACCTTTAACCACTATTATTTAACACTTATCATCTCATATAAATACATTTTATACATATAATATCCATTAGTCCATCCCATTTATTCTCTAAATATCCATTCACAAGATATCTTATATATATCATCTTATATCTTGACCAAATTTTAATTATCATACCACCCCCTCCTATTTTTTTAATCTATATTCACCTTATAGTGTCCATATTTTTTATATTACCCATTCTTCCATAACTATTTCATAACACCTTCCTTCACACCTACATAATCTAGCTTGTATATCCCCTCCTATCCCTTATCCATTTGAGTTTGTAACCAAAATACCATATTAGATTTTGTTATTTACCTTTTACATCCCATCTAATTATCCATCCCACCCACTCTCTATATATAAACCATCTTCTCCATTTAATTTCTATACTCTATCACCTTGTATAGAAGTCACCTATAACAACTAAATCAATCCTTCATATATTTCATTAGCATTTAACCACTTTATAGTGTCCATATCTCTCTCACTTCAATTCATATCTTGACTAATCATCCTTATACAATCCTTCCTTCATCACATACCTCACTCCATAATACACACCTTTCTTTTATTATACATCACATACCTCTTATCTTCCACTCATCTCATTTTCTTTAAATACTAGATTATGTATTAGAATCAAGACTCTAATGTTCACCCACCTTCTTTAGATCATCACTTTTCACATCTTCTTGACTTTGGATTATCATTATACATAGTCTTGTAGGATTCTAATCTAGCACCCCTCACTATTTTCATCTCTATTAGGTACCTTTGTCCTATAGAACCCATCAACTTGTCTCTTTTGCTAGCAAACAAAGATATTTTGATCCCATCAAAATCTTTCATCATCCTTACTAGATTGGTCTCTTAAACGACTCTATCTCTTGGTAATTCTTGGTCATCTCATATTTTTATATCAACATCCTTTTGACCACTAAAGGATTTTGGTCTTTAGATAGAGATATTATTTGAAGACTCTCACCTCATCCATTACTTTTCATCACAACCATCTATCACAATGGTTATCCATACCTGAGATCAACTCAGGATTGGATAGGGATCTAACCAAGATATCAAAACAATAGGGCATATGGTTGACCCAACCCAAGAATATGATGAGAATCATAGTGATATACGCACACCAATGGAAGTGAATAAAATATTTAATCCCCTCCAAAATTATGAAGTAAGAAACTTCATTTACTATTACCTATATGGGAACTGAGATCATGTCTTAGCCTGTGCTATAAAAATAGGGGCACCTTGCCTTCCACCTGTGATCACACTCTCTTACATAACCTAGTCTACTCAAAATCAAGACTAAACACACCTTATCAACATGTTAACTATAATCATATAAAATACTTAAATTGGTAGTTTGAGTATGGCTTGTGACACCCAATCCATTGGTCCTTCTTGTATGCTTTAATGAGCCTTTAATACACCTTTTCGCTCATTATCAATCATTTGTAGCCTTTCAAATGGTCATTCCACCTTAGCTAGGATGTATTCCTAAGCCAATTTTGATCCCATAGCTCTCAATCCTATAGGATATGAATGTCATACCTAGACTAAAGTGTTAAACCCTAGGGTGCTCCATTTTTTTTCTCCTACACATTTACATTTTGAACCCAAATGGTCATTTTCATCTGATTCCTAATATTCATTATGTCAAACTAGCACAAATACATCTAACCTATGACCAATAGTTCCACATAAAATCCCATCAAAATGTCATTTATAAAGGGGGTGATAAAATATTAAAAAACAATAAAGAATACAAGTAAACTACTAAGGCAAATTTCCCTATTCTTTACATACAATCACCCAACATCGCTACAAACATATTCAAACCCTCATACTAGTCCTTAACCACCTTTAGCACTCTAAATTTGAAATTTTTACATCTCCATTATACTATTTCACAAAGCACATTAGGTGGGATAACTACATATGGATTGATCCCTCTTTAGATTATTGGTATGCAGGTAGTATGCCCACATAGGAGGTGTAGATCACACATTTAGTGGATATTACACACACTAACCCCCCCCCTTTTCTAGTGATTCAAATCCCATTTATCATGCATGATGGAGGGTTATGGTTTGAAGATTAAATCATATCTATAGTGAGCTTCATTAACATTCAACACTAAAGATTTCACAAATAGGCTCACAAAGGAACAACATAAAGAACCTAGAAAAATTAGGTCTCTATGACTAGTTTAGACAACAACTGCAGGAGTGGACAATAGTGTCAGACACCAAAGTGTCCTATTTTTTTTACTCCTATCCTTTCATAGAATTAAATCTAGATTATGATTTGAAATACTATCCCAATTTTGCACAACCAGTTTTAACCTCTATTTCATCTGTCTCAATCTAGTTTCAAGCTAAGTTATATTTCTCCTTATTTATTGTTATTTTTAGAAAAGTAAACAAGATAGATAAATTATACAAATCAAGACTATAATTATTGCAATATTATCTGTTGATTTATTAATTTAGACCTTTAATTAAAATAATAATAAAATTAAATTATTCCCAAAATAATTAAATCATTTGGTGAACCTGACTTACTTCAAACAAATCTAAAACCTTAGGTACCCTTAGGGTTTTCCTTCACATTTTTTGTGCAAAAATTCAATTTCTATTTTTTGTATAATTTTTTGTGTATTTATTTTATTCAAATTTATTTTTGAATTCAAATTATTGCCATAATTTCTAATTTCTAAAACTCCAATCCAAAACCCCACATTTCCAAACTAGGTCCTCAAACCCCAAGCCTTCCTCCCTTACAATTTTTAGATAAAAAATTTGGAATTTTTGTAAAATATTTAGAGTGTCAAAAATAATTTCAAAATATCTATGTTAGTAGTTATTTTTGCATTTATTTTCTTAATATTAATTTTTCATATTCTCTTTGGTGAAAGCAATAAAATAGACACTAAGGCACTTCTTCCCTCTCATCCCATAGATAAATTTATAAATTTTGTTAGGTTGTGGAGCTAAAAGCTTCACTGATGTAGACATGGAGGAGGTTGTAGGTGAGTTGCAGAGTGTCACAGGCACCGGCGTCGGTTAGGCCAACTAACGTCGGCAGGATTAGACAGGAAGGCAATCGATGTCGGTCAGTAGTCGGCCGACGTCGGCACCCCCCAGGTAGACAGGGACCGACATCGGTCACCTGTGTGGTTCGACTGTGAGTATATTACGGGCAGTGGGTTGACAAACCAAGTGTTTGCATGATTAGAGCTAATTATAGACTGAGAGCTACAGATCTAATTATTGTAATTAGATGTCTAATTATTGTTTGGATGAGATCTATATAATAGACTCATGGTTGTATTGGAAACGTGTGCTAGGGAGTAAGAGAGAAAATAGCTCCTTCAGAGAGAGGTAGAGCAATGGTGCGTTCCTCCTAGTGCCACAGTACCAGGTGTGTGGGTGCTGGATTGGAGAGTCAGCTGGATTCTTCAGGTATGTATGATCTTAGTCATCAGGTGAGCATGGCCCTTATAGGAGATCTACATGGTAAGTAAGATCATTGATCTGCAAGTGTGTGTGTGTGTAAGGTCAAGGTTCACAGGTGTGCAGAACCAGTATTGATCTGTAGGTTGGAGATCAGATAGGACAGCAACACAACAGGGAGCAGGATTAGGCAGGATCTACTTGGAGTATGGTGTGTACTCATTGGTATGTACATGGAGTACATGGAGAGCTAAGAGGAAGGCATGGCAGTCCCTTCCATAAGTATGGTTTGTTGAGGTGTAGGTTATTGCAGGTTCATGGGAGATCTACTTGAAGTACCTTGAGTACTTGTGGAGTGCGTGGAACACTTGTGGTGTGCGTGGAGCACTAGAGGTGAACACCAACTCTGTGTTTGAGTTGTGTGTTGGGACCTAAGAGAGAGAGCTTTGAGGAGAGAATTACTATTCACTTGAGGTGTGGGAAACCTCTGAAGAGGTGGTGGAGAAGAAGTGGCATCTTCCTTATTGTATTCTTTTCTGTATGAGTATTAATACAAGTTGTGTATTGTCTCTCATATTCTGTGTTATTTCTGAATTCTAGTTACTTGTTGATTCTGGTTAATTTCCGCATATTAAGTTGCTTGGTTTGGTAATCAATTGTGTGCTTCTGGTGTTTCATATCCCAACAAGTGGTATCAGAGCCAAGGTTGCAGGGAGCAGGTTTTGTGTTTGGTTATAGGTCACTCTCAGGGGTTTCTGATTGAGTGGGAGTAGAGCAATGGCAGATGAAAGTAAGCTAAGAATGGAGGAGTTGAAAAGCATATATGGTCACTTAAGGTCCCATGGAAAGAAAGAGCAGGTAAAAGAATATTGTTGGTTGGTAGCAGATCAGCATGAAGAAACTGAAGAAGCAGATGTTGCAGGTGATGTGGCACAGGATGCTCTGGAAGGTTTCTTGGATAAAGTTTAATCTTGGATAATAGATTCGGTTACCTCTTTCCATGCATCCCCAGGTAGAGGAGCTGGTGAGCCTTGCCAAAGAATTGGCAAAGGGGAAGTGAAGCTGAAATTGCAGGTGGCCAACACATAGGTGTTGATGAAGGTCATGCAGGTCCTAGGTTTGGAGATATGGCTAATTTCTTCAAAAAGATTAGGTGATGAGAGATGCACAAGAACTCTCACAGCGGGTGCACTTGAATTAGTTGGTGGTAAGAAAACAGGTACTCTTTATCTACTTGTTTATATTACTGATTCTTCTTCTATTGTGGAGACGTGGCTTTGTAGGCTTGGTCACATGAGCAGGAAGGAGATGCATGTTCTTAAGCAGAAGACAGATATATTTGACAAGCTTAAAAACTGGAAAGCCTTGGTGTTCTTGGAGGAGATGGTGGATAGAAACCAGTGGATGGTGCTAGATACTTCTGAGCAGAGTAGTTTGGACATGGGTTTTGATTCAAAGGAGCTCACGGGTAAAAAGTCATCACTCACAGGTGAACACAGATATCAGTGTCAGTCAGGAGGAACCGGCGTCGAACAGACAGGTGTCGATGTCGGTCATGTGTAGACTGAAGCCAACAGTGTCAGGCAGGGTAAGACCGATGTCGGTCAGGAGGACTGACATTGGCAGTAGGTAAGACCAACGTCGATCAGAAGGACTGACATCGGTAGCAGGGACACCGATGTCGATAGGGTTGGTAGTCAGGGACAGATGCATAGGAACCGACGTCGGTCAGATGCAGACTGTGGAGTGACCGAGGTTGGTCACTGTAACATATTTTGGGTGGATAGCATGCTGTCAAGGAGTCTCAAACACCCATACAGAGGAATGAAGACGTAAGTAGGCCCTCAAATTCATTGTTCCTCTTCTTTATACTCGTTGCTAATTGTAGAGTAGGAAGGATCTAGGAAACAAGTGGGAGCATGGCAGGGATATGATGCAAAACCAAATGGGAGTTTTGGTAGGGTTGCCAGCCGGTGCAAAATCACAGAGATGAATGGATTCCTTAGTTCAAGAATAGAGTGAATGGACACGTGAGATGGAAGACCAGGCATATGGTCTTGAGGAGCTGTAAGACAGTGGGACAAGACTGACAGGTGGTACCAGGTGGATGACAAAGCAGGGCTTTAGTCAATGTCAGTATAACCATTATGTTTGTCTTACTAGGTGGATGATGGTCACAACATTATCTTGTTGTTGTATGTGGAGGATGAACTTGGTACAGGTTCAGACATACATGGTTTTGCTGAGCTAAGGGTAAGATTAGTTCAGTGGCATGTCATGAGGAGTTTGGAGCAGCAAAATTCTTTGGCATGGGAGACATGGAGATCACAGGTAGATTTTGTCTCCAGTGGGAGCTGATGTGAATTAGGTGTTGGTGAGGTTCAGGATGCAGAGCTGGAGCACACTAAGGGCTGGACAGGTACAATGTCTGAAATCACATGAGGTCTGGTATAGACCTGAGTTTTCCCATGCAGTGGGAGCTGTCAGAGAGTTAGGAGCCAATTCAGGGAAGTGGGTTCTCAGGTATTTGAGAGGGACTAGTAGCAGGGATTCATGCTATGCAGGGTCAGGACTTCACTACATGGGTTTATAGGTTCAGATGTGGCAGGGTACTCGGATGATAGGAGGTACACCATGGGATGTGTGGTGGGTTGTCTTCAAGATTGAGCTTGAAGAGGGCTACAAACCAGGAAACAGATTAGATGGAGTACAAGTACAGGTATAGTGCATCTATTTATCTCCAAGTGGGAGATTGTTAGGTTGTGGAGCTAAAATCTTCACTGATGCAGACATGGAGGAGGTTGCAGGTGAGTTGCGGAGTGTCACAGGCGCCAGCATCGGTTAGGCCAACCGACGTCGACAGGATTAGACAGGAAGGCAACCAATGTCGGTCAGTAGTCAGCTGACGTCGGCACCCCCAAGTAGACATGGACCGATGTCGGTCACCTGTGTGGTTTGACTGCGAGTATATTACAGGCAGTGGGTTGACGAACCAAGTGTTTGCATGATTAGAGATACTTATAGACTGAGAGCTGTGGATCTAATTATTGTAATTAGATGTCTAATTATTGTAATTAGATGTCTAATAATTATTTGGATGAGATCTATATAATAGACTCATGGTTGTATTAGAAACGTGTGCTAAGGAGTAAGAGAGAAAATAGCTCCTTCAGAGAGAGGTAGAGCAATGGTGCGTTCCTCCTAGTGCCACAATACCAGGTGTGTGGGTGCTGGATTGGAGAGTCAGCTGGATTCTTCAGGTATGTATGATCTTGGTCATCAGGTGAGCATGGCCCTTATAGGAGATCTACATGGTAAGTAAGATCATTGATCTGCAGGTGTGTGTGTGTGCAAGGTCAAGGTTCACAGGTGTGCAGAACCAATATTGATTTGTAGGTTGGAGATCAGATAGGACAACAACACAACAGGGAGCAAGATCAGGCAGGATTTACTTGGAGTACGGTGTGTACTCATTGGTATGTACGTGGAGTACATGGAGATCTAAGAGGAAGGCATGGCAGTCCCTTCCATAAGTATGGTTTGTTGAGGTGTAGGTTATTGTAGGTTCATGGGATATCTACTTGAAGTACCTTGAGTACTTGTGGAGTGCGTGGAGCACTTGTGGTGTACGTGGAGCACTGGAGGTGAACACCAACTCTGTGTTTGAGTTGTGTGTTGGGACCTGAGAGAGAGAGATTTGAGGAGAGAATTATTGTTCACTTGAGGTGTGGGAAACCTCTGAAGAGGTGGTGGAGAAGAAGTGGCATCTTATTTATTGTATTCTTTTCTGTATGAGTATTAATACAAGTTGTGTATTATCTCTCATATTCTGTGTTATTTCTGAATTCTAGTTACTTGTTGATTTTGGTTAATTTTTGCATATTAAGTTGCTTGGTTTGGTAATCAATTGTGTGCTTCTGGTGTTTCATATCCCAACAAATTTATCTCATAATTATGAAAATGAATGGACAAAATTGCAAAATTGCACATTATCCAAAAATGTGGAAAATGATTTCATTTACAATGAAGACAATTACTATTGTCGTAATGAGGAATATGATGATGCACATGAAAGTAATAGTGAATAAAAAGTAGATGCACCTTCTTCTCTTAAACCTATCTCCTTTCTTACCTCTTCTAAAGCAAATAATTTTGATAAATGGGAAAGTTACTTTTCACGTCATTCTCCTATGCACAATACATCAAATGTACAAATTAGTCATGCATTTCTAAGTGAACTTCTCATTGGTGATAATTTTCTTCCATTTGAACCTAATCTCTCTCTTTATTTTTGCTACTACTATGTTCAAATTACAACAATATAAATGCAATAGAATTAAAATTCCAATGCATATTTCAAATGATCCATCTGATGTTCTTAACTCTACTTTGTCATCTCAAACAATGATAAAATAATGTCTAAATGATAACTCGCTTAGTCTTATTTCTCATATTTCAAATGAAAATATTGTATACACTCCATTTAAGTATAACATATATACACATAGTATTCCAATTTCACATGATAATTTATTGCATATTAGAAAAGAATTAACATCTTCTCTTACCTCTCTCCCTAGTGATAATGGAAGTGATAATGTGTATGATAGTGAACATGCAAATGAATATGAAAATGAGAGTGAAAATGAAAGTGATAATTCTACTTCTCCCATTTTTAATGAACAAAATTTCAATCATGATAATACATGGAATAATGATGACTATTATGCACATAGTGAAGAATAAAATGCATCTCATGCTTTTAACTTTTCTCTCACTCCTCTCAAACATAATGCATTAAAAAATGTTACTTCTACTTATATGCATGATTCTATTTTAAATGATGCACATGTCAATGATAACATCACATATTCTATTAGATTAGAATGTGATTCACTAAATATAAAAGTTACCAATGAATCTCCCAAGACACCCCCTACTATAGTACACCCATTTCTCACTCTTTACCCAAAGAGAATGGTATACCACATCCCTCTACTAAGGTCCAAGTTACCCTTCCTCCAAAGGTACAAGTCAACACACATCCTCTCTATGATACAATTTCTAAATGTAGCATTCACATGGCTAAAATAAATAATCAAATTCAATGTTTAAATGAACCACTACAAGATATTAATATACCATCCCAAGAGATTATTTATTTAATGCATGTAGTTGGTGAATTACAACACCAAGTGCATCTCCTTACTTTGGAAAACAAGGCTTATAAGTCTTGGATGGATGCCAATGAATTACATGATAACCCTCTTCTAAAGACATTTTTCAAAGCTTCATTGCCTATGCATTTCCAGATACCATCATTGGCTCAATTTGTTGGAAATGGAAATCCATTCGTGCACCTTAAAGCCTTTTGAAAGGCTTTGGCATCTCATGCAAGTCTTTTGATTCTATTGAAGTTGTTCTAGTAGACATTAGTAGATGATGCACAAAATTAGTTCTTTCATTTACTCATTATTGGTTCCTTACATACATATGTTTACTTATAGGAGGCATTTCTCAGATATTACATAGTAAACATGGGCCCTTGTGTTACTTATGAGAAACTTGCCACATTACTTTAGAATCCTTCAGATCTAGTTAGTGATTATATCTTATGATTTAAGACTTCCACATTATGCTTGATATATAAACCAATAAATTTAGAGGTTCATCATATCTTTATTAAAGGATTTACCAACCTCTCTCAGAGCATATATTATATCAGACAGAGTCATCTTTTAGGCACTTATGTTATACAATTTTAGCTTTGGAAAATAAATTGGGATTGATTGAGGCAGATTCAATTAATCAGCTTACTCTAGATTTAATAGTGTTAGCTCCATCTATAAATCCTATCACATAACATCCACCATGTCCTAAACATGATAGGAGACCAAAACTAGAAAAACAAGTAGTTAAAAATAGAGAGCCAATTTTTAGAGCACCACCTACAGTATGTACTACAAAGAATAGTAGTAAGGTACCACTATAGTTTGATTCAGAGTGAGATAACCCATATGTCATACTATCATCACTACTAGATAGGAGGTTAATCACATCGTCTTTTACTCATTGATGAGATCCACATTTCTTACATAGACAACCACATCGGCCCTTTTGTAACTATCATTGTATCCATGGACATAGAGATAATGATTTATATGGACTCAAGGATTACACTAATAGATGTGTTGATAATGGTATCATAGAATTCACATCAAGATCTCTTCCATGATGGATTCCCAGACCTTATTCTTGCATGACCATGTCATCCTAGGACATTCCTTCATAGGAATCATCGATTACTCATCATTAGAGTAATGTGGTTTCCAAAATAGAGCCTCATAGGAGATATCCTATCCCACCTACTCAGAGGGTTTGGAGACTAGTACAATAAGATTAGTCAACATATAGTAGTGTAGTCCATGGATTACATAATTTAGTTCCATATACATATCTATCATAGTTAAAAGCACCGTGATAGAGTTTTCAAGGTCCTATCTCACGTAGCAACCCACTATGGTTCAGATTAGATGAACCCACATCATAGAGTAATACTCTAGATAGATATTCACTATAGCCACATTTTTAGTGTCCTATCTCATGTAGCAACCCATTATAGTTAAGATTAAATGAACCCATATCTTAGAGTACTTCTCTAGATAGATATTCATTACAACTGAGTTTTTAGGGACCTATTTCACGTATCAACTCATTATGATTGAGATTAGTCGAGGCCCCATCAAAGGTTATAATTCCATCTTGATCTATTGCTCAGTCATACACATCATATTAGAGGCCATAGGGTGTTATTTCACGTATTAATCCACTACATTTTCATATAAATTAGACTCCTTCATAACACATAGTTTCAGTTGCACATCTATTGAGGTTGCATCTTACAGAGTCTCCACATATAACTATAGTCACTATACCATAGACAACATCATATACAGGGCATGTTCCTACATAGCATGAGTAGTATGGCCACTTTTTTAGTTGGCCATCAAGGTTCAGATAGTGATATAGTAGTTATGGGTATGATATGCATAGAGTGATATCTTGCATCCCCTTTACTAACAATTACATCAGTGATAGTTTTAGAACTCTAAATAGTTTCTAGCTATATTATACATACCCAGGGTAGTATCACTAAGATCTCATGCCTATACACATATAGCACATGTTCAGAGAGCTCCTACTACTACTATATGGGTCCCTAAGAGCCCTACAATTGCATCTACTTCTCAAAGTTATAGGGGGAACCCACAGTTAGTTTCCACTATAGAGATTTTATAGTAATTATAGCATACATAGTTTTTAGAGTCACAGTCTCAGCCCCTCCATCATGCTTCATGATCATGCATGATCCCTCTCCATAACATAGGACATCATGATAAGGAGTCTCTCATGAGACTCATCATTTAGTATCATTTCTTCTCAATCTTTCATGTACATAGCTTCTTTTCAAATTTATTGTACATAATTTATTTATGATTACTTGTACATACATTATAACTCAAAATACCAAAAAATTTTAAATAAATCAAAATATAAAAACATTAAAATAACTCAAAATAACAAAAAAAATTCAATTATATGCATTATACATGCTTTACATTTTTACAACCATACTAGACTTATATTTTGTTGTTATATGCTATTGTATGTCAATTTATCTACATTACCATGCTTCACTTGATCTTCTTTGTGTGATCTAGGAATTTGACTCAAGAGAGGATGGTTAATATCATGTTAGTTCTAAAATGAAACCAAAATGAAAGAAACACACTAACTATCATAACATCTCTAGGCCTAGACACTATGGAGAGCTTAGTTAACCAAAAAAAATGACAAATACAACAAAAAAGTAAGGAATAAAACATAAGAATTCCTTCACTTTCCTTGGATTTTCCAAATACCTTTGTAGTGGTGGCTTGCTTAGCTTGTGCTCATGAAGTCCTTGGCAATGGAAGCTTGACTACCTCCATCTCTCTTTTGCACATTTGGCTTGTGGTTTGGCTTGGATTGGAATTAATTTGGCATGGTAATACTAATTATTTGAAGCTTTTGGAACCATTTGTGCATTATAACTTTTCATTATCAAGTCTTAGAAATGATGTGGTAAGGCCTTATATTTATAGATTTTTGAGAATGTATATAATCAACCTAAACTGTCCATCCTAATATTGAGATGTGTGGTTGAAAATTAATTCAATTTTTTAAATTAAGTTTATAATTATCCTCATCATGACATTGGAAAAATTGGTAATTAAGAGGTAGGGAGGGAATCATGGAAGGCATTGATGAGGCATGGAGGGTATGAATCCTGATATTTATGGCATTTATGGCCTAGGGATGTCTTTCCAAGAAATGAGATCACTTAATGATGTAGATATTCAATATTCATTTCTAAAAACAAGTATTTAACAAGTTTCCATGGAATTCTTGATTATTCCTTGATTTGGGTTAATTAGCTCTTAATCATGTTTAGGTATTTTGTGCACAAATTACTTAAATTGATCATAATGCCTTGTTATTGGTCCAAAATTTGATTGGATTGGAATTGGAAGGTGACATTAGATGCATTAGAACCATATTCCCATTTAGGATGTTACCAAAAACAAATAACAAAGGCACATGTCTTATGTAGTAGATTTGATAGGAAAGAGCAATCCAGAGTACCTAGGTGCAAAACTGGAATTTTGACTCAATGATTTGATCAAAGTTAGTTAGCCCATAAATTACATTACCCCATTTAGTGATACCCTAGCCAAAATCAGCACTTGAATATGTTAGTTTCACATCTTTTAGCATGTTTTAGTGTTTTTAGGCAAAATTGTGCATTTTGGGTGGAAATTGGCCAAAATCCTGATTGGAGGTTATTAGTGGCAAGATTTAGGTGTCTAAGTTAGCCCCTATTTGGGAATATGTTGAAAATCATAGGCAAAGCAATGTCTTCTCAAATAATGAGAGATGGCATGTATGGCAAAGAGAAGATGATGGTTGAAGAACAAAGCTCCAAATGGTTTTTGGGAAGCCTATGATGATGCCCCCTTGAGGGAGTGGCCATCAAATTTATTGATTGATGGTCCCTCAAAAATAAACAAGAAAAAAAGTGGAATTAACCCATGGTTGAGATTAATCCAAATAAGAAAATGCTTGCATGCATTGATGTAAAAAAGATACTAATTTTCCCAAAGGTGGTTATAATCAGGAATAAAGGTCAAAATAATGATTTGCCCATAGGTAATTATAATCATTACGAGGACATAAATTGGCTAAAGATGATGGTGCTCCAATTAGGGTTGATTAGCAAGCATAACTCAAGGATATAACCTAGAATACAGATTAAAGATGAGCAGGCACAAAATGATGAAAGAGATGGATACAAGAATGAGATTGATCAATAAAATGATTTAGTTGTACCTATCAATAAGGAGATGTTCATCTTGATTAATAATGATAAAAGTAGAATTGTCAAATGAGTTATATTGATCAAGGGTGGGATGGAAGGATTTTTCAAGGTGCCAAGGAGAAAATTTTGTGGCTCTATTGATTATAGACCTTTTTAAAGATATTTTTTGTTATAACATGTGATGGTAGGCTTCATGATAGAATACCATGAAGACTTAGACAAAATATGCATAAAGACTGACTCTTGATATCCAATAAACACTCAAAAATAATACACCAATGATAAAAACCATGATGATAATATCGATGTATGAATATAGATAGACTCAAGAATAATGTGCTCAAGGAATCACCCAATGAACACATATAGATTGAGTTGAGGCAACAGTGCTGAAAGCAAACAAATAGGTAAGCAAATAAATAGACAAACAAATAAACTAAAATAAACAAATAAATAGAAATCCTAAAAATAAAAGCAAAAGAAAGCATCCTAACAATGACCATGCCCCAGTAAGGTAGATCAAGGATAACTGACTAGGCTTAGATAGGACAAATATTTTTGGATTTTTGAAATATTATAAATGTTTTTGGAATTTTGAGGTATCTTAACTCATTAGAAAATGACAAGATACCTGCTCATAAAATGGTGAGAGAATTTGGAAATGGGGACTGATGTGACCTCAACATGAATTAATCATGACCTAAAAAGTCCCAAAATGACCTCAATTCACAATAATTCCATCCACATGAAAGGTAGAGAAAAAACAACTAGGTCCCAACAAGTTCTCAAATCTAGTAAATGTCCAATCAAATGAAAATAGTAATGACAAGGTGATGCAGAAATACATGATAAACAAGTGTTGCCCCTTATTTGCCCATAGGTGATTATAACTAGGATACAACATCATAGGTTAATGATACTAATTTTCCCATAGGTGGTTATAATTAGTAGCAAGACTGGTGAAACACTGATTTGCCCATAGGCGATTATAATTAGGTTCACATAAACAAGCTTGCTAGGATGAAAGATATCTTGCCAGATCAACTATCACACTACTTTCATAGACTATCATTATAAACATGGATTGGATTGATTATTAAAACTTTATTGGAATCCTCTCACAAAAATTGTAGGAAGAACCAAATGAATCAAGAGCAAAACAAGATTGGGTAGGATGACTAAAAATAAGCTTTGGTCTAGATAGGAATAGAATGATAGGATGATATGATATTGCTACAGATAATGATGGTCTAGATAGATTGGATAAAATGGTAAGAGGGTTTCCCCCAAGTGATGGGTTAAATGGCAGGAATCTACAATAATGGTAAAAGGATATGTAACAATGGCAATGGCATGGCAATGTGAAATGGTATGGTATATGTTTTTGGCCTGGGTGTGGTTTTTAATTTTATTGTTCTTATAGATGTAGAGATGTACATCCTAATCAATAAATGATACAAATATAATAATTGATCATGTTAAATTTATATGCCACACCTCATATGAATAGTTGCTCTATCAAAAATGACATGTAGATCTGATTATCAAGAATGCTTTTGTGATCTGCATTGGTCATTGATTATGATTCCTTCAAACATCGAGATAAGGTATCTTTGTAACCTATATAAAGGAAAGTGTGGCCATTGATTCTAAATAGGTAGAAAATTTGGATGATAAGTTTGTTTGTGAAATGGAATGGTAGATGATAATAGAATGTATAATGGTGGGGAAACAAATGAAGATCAGGACTTTCAGTCACACGTAATGTTTCTAATGTCAGATTCAACATAATTTTGTTTGTGGTGGGGTCAAAGAATTGTTTTGTCGATAGGACAACCAAATTTTTATATTGTTTGATCTTGAGAGTATCTATAAATAGGATTACAAATTAAGTTAGTCAAGAATTAGTCCATAAATAATAAAACATACATAAATAACTAACTAACCAAGCCTAGCTATTCCTATGGGAATTACAAAGGATAACAAGAAACAAATAAAAGAAAGCAACACCATATTACCTTCCTAAATGGATTCACCATACCCATGTGGCTCAAAAACATGTTCTCCCTTGATCAAGCATCCTTGTCTTTGTCAACAATGGTGGTAAGCTCCTCCAATGCCTCAAGAACACTCTATATAACCTAGGCTCTTGATTTCAAATCATGAAACTAGACTATCAATGAAGCTTTTTGGAAATAATTTAGCATTATAACTTTGAAATATTCAATCTTTGAAGATATTTGAGCATAATAACCTTACACCAAAATAGCTTAAAAATGATGTCCATGGCCTCTCTATTTATAGATTTTTTAGATTGGTTAGGATCAACCTAAATCATCCATATTGAGATGATGTGTGGTTGAGGATAATCCTAGTATTTGAAATTAAATCTATAATTATCTTCATCATAATATTGGAAGAAGGGGTATTGAAGAGGCATGAGAGGTATTAACTAGGCATGGGTGACCCATAATCTTGATATTTGTAGCATGTATGGCCTAGGGATGTCTTCCTAAGAAATGATATCACCCAATGATGTAGTTAATGGGAATCAATTTTCAAAAATAAATATTCAACAAATCTCATGGAAAATCCACTTAAACTCTTGATTCGGATTAATTAGCTTTAAACAAGGTTAATCAACATTTATGCAATTATTTGAAAATTGGTCCTCAATTAATCAAAATGGTCATAAATTCATACTACTGGGTTGTAATTTGAATTGATAAGAATCAGAAGGTGATGCTAGTTGCATTGGAGCTGTATTTCCATTTAAGATGTTGCCAACACCAAATAACAAAGGTACATGACATGTACCAATTAATTAGAAGAATAGAGTGATTTAGAGCACTAAATGTGAAATCATCATTTTGACTTGAAATAAATTGATAAAAGTTAGCTGGCCCATAAATTACATTACACCATTTAGGGATACTTTGACCTAAATTGGCACTTGTAAATGGCAAGTTCAAACCATTTAGTGTGTTTTATAGATTTTGACCTAAAATTTATATTTGAGTGTAATTTGAATAAGATTGATAATTTTAACATAAATGGTGTTAGGAATTAGATGTCTACAATAGCTACCATCTGATTAGGCTATAGATAGGAAGTTATTTTGATTTGATCTTCAATTTTGTCTTCATCAAGTAGTGAAGAAATTTTATGCTTAGCTATTGGTGTCTCAAAGAAGTTTTCACCAATGAAGTTGTCTTGATTGTCTCATAGCACCTTCGAGAAGGTTTCACTAAGGAATGTTGACTTTTGACTTAGATTTTCTTCTAGCACTTACAAAAAAGTTTCAATAGAAGATGTTGAGTTTTAACTTTGATTGTATCCTAGCACCTATGAAAAGGTTTTACTAGGAGAGTGTTCTTCTACTATATAAATGCGGTCTTTTCCTCCTTACCCTTCTTCAACTGCTATGTTTCCATGGATTTATTTTAATAAAGTATGATTCTATCGATCTCAATCGACACTTGTGGGATATGGAATGCCAATAATATGGTTATCTTGGTTGATGGTTATGGCATGTGGAATGGTAATGGAATGGGGAGAGGCTGCACAATCCTCATAAAAGATACTAGGATAAATTATGTTGAAATTGAAGTACTCATCCTCAAAAATTGTGGAAGGATCACAAATGTATTCAAATTAAATTGTAAGGCATGCATAACCAATGTTGTAACAAACATGAACACATTCTTCTTTTGAATCTGATTCTAACTCAAGGGACTCTGAATATGATGTTGATTATGATGCTAAATCTGATGTCAATCTAAGAGTAAAACCTAACTCTAACTCTGATTCTTCATCTAATGGGTACTCTATTACCATGATGTCTTGTTGAATATTTGGTATTAGATAAGTAACAGCCTATGATGGCATAATGGGCTCCATAAAAACTAGTTTGTTAAAGTGAGACTCCTTTAGGATGGTAAATAGGTGAAGAGATAACTCCTCAGAGACTATCTTGTCAATAGGAGGATCTTGAAAAATAATCACATGGTCGAGCTAATGATTTTCCCAAAGATAGTTATAATCATTAAGAAGTGACTTAGCAAAGACTAGCTCATTAGAGTGAGACTCCTCGACAATTGGTATAGGACCAATAAGTGATTCATCATAGATTGACTTATCACAAATGGTTGGTTCAACAAAAACATCTTGGACTGGTTGGTTCTCTTGGACTTAGTTTCTAATGAATTGAAAAATACTAGTTTTGAACATCTCTTGGTCTTCAAATGATTAGATAGGTTGAGGTTTGGATGGCATTGGTACTAGATGAGGAATGACTTATGGTTGGATAATGGTAGGGCCTTAGGGAGCATAATTACTTGCATGAGCTAAAGGAAAAAGTCTTGAGATGGTAATGATAGGGCATTATGGGGCTTGATTTCTCACACAAGCCAAAGGACTAGGTCCTAAAATGATGAAGGGATGTTGTGGAGCTTGATTGTTTACACAAACCAAAGGATGAGGTCTTGGTATAGAAATGGTTGGACATTGTGGATCTTGGTTGCTTGTACAAACCAAAGGATAAGGTCTTGGTATGAAAATGGTGTGACATTATGGTCCTAGAATATAAATGGTACAATGTAGTGGAGCCTGATTACTTGCATAAGCTAAAGCATCTAAGTTTTCCTCATAAACCATATCATACCAATTGTGAGTTAGCCCATAAGCTGGTTCTTGACTGTTTCCACCTACTGATTATTGAAAAGAGGGTATAGATTCATATCCCAAACAAAATTATCTATAGTTGGGTCTTCAAAGTCCTCCTCATAAGCCTCTTCATACTAATCAAGGTCTCGAGTTAGATCGTAAGTTGTTTCATGACTTTGTTCCCATGAATGATTAATATGAGGTAGATATAAATCTATCTCAAAAACCATATTAACATCATTGGGGTCTTGACTAAAGCCATAAAAGTCATTTTGTATAGCCATTTTATCTTAATTAGATTGTAAGTGACTCCAACATAATTTTTTCTAGACATATTCGTATAAATGATGAAAGCTTTGAAAATAAAAAGGTTTAGAGTTATACATACTCTAAAAAATGATCCAAAGGATAAATGGTTCAAATTTGGTCCAACTTGGTTGAAGGGGTGAAGTTGTATCTCCAAAATGGTTTGTGTTAAGACTTAGAATAAAATAGCCTAATGTCAAACGTCTAACATCAAATGTCAAACACATGAAAGGTCAAGCATCTGAATAAAAATTAGTATGTCAAAGGTCTAGGTCAAAGTTTTCCAAACAAGGTCTAAACTAGGAAAGGGAAAAGTTGAGTTACTACGTCTTTTGTCCAAACATGGAGTCAAAAGTTAGGCTTAAATAAATAGGCATATGTTAGGACTTTTGGCCAAACAGTGTCAAAATCTAGACTTGAAATAAACATTGATGTGATTTGATTTAATCTAACAATTTTGGAAACAACTTTGACATAGACATGGCATACAGAATCAAACATAAACATAATCAGTTGTCATAAGGCATAAGACAAAAGGCTCTTTGAAGAAAGACTACGTTTTCCTAAATAAAAGAACAAACAATGATGAGGATAACAATTAAACAAATAAATCATCAATAGTTTTCAAATTTTTGTAATCAATTAACCAAAGTTATACAACCCAAAAGAGAAAGATATGTATTAGCCCCATGAATTAATACCTAAATAGAAATTAGTCAATAGTTGAATCCAAACTTAACGAGGCTAATTGAAAACTCAATGTTGAAAACTAGAATTTGACGAAATAAATTAGACTAGATTGGACAGCATGATGACACAAGATAATGGTCCAAATGGTATGCATGACATGGTTTGAAACAAATGGTTTTTATCTCAAGATGAAACAAGTCTTGAAATAAATTGAGCATCTTAATGGCATAAGCATGCTTGAATGATGTGATCAATGTTATATTTCAAAGACTCAAGGGAAAAAAATATTTGACATGATTTGGGTAGCATAACGCTACCCTTCTTCACTCAAATACATGATTTTGACATGGCTTATGAACAAGAAAACAATTTTTAGCCTCAAAGCATATCAAGAAAATAATGACCAAAATACACTAAGTATAATTTTCTAAATCCTAACAAAGGTATGGCAAAATGGGGTTGACTAAGACTAACAAACTTTTGAACATTTCTAGGTAAATCAATTACACAATGAGTTTCACGTCAAAATATGTAAAAATCATGGAAATTGGGTGACTGTGGCATTGGCTAGTTGTAAAAAGGTCTAGTCCTTTTTATAAACACTACATCATGTTGTTTTCTCAGTGAAGTGTGATGTCCAATTGTAGATACATCCCATGTGCAACTCCAATGGAGTAAGTAAAGTCAATGTTAGAAGATAAAACCCCAAGTCAAATCTTCCTTAAAGAACTCGCAGGAGGTAATGACGTCCCCCTCACAAGCCAAGTTTGCATAAAAATTAAAAAAAAAAACATGAAAGTAGAAAGACTTTAGGGTCATTTTCAAGGTCACCCAGACTTTGATGAGTTTTTGGGGAGTGCTTTAGATGACATTCTTTCTAAGCCTTGGACTAGGCTACTTGCAATAGGAATGATGCTTTTGATTCCAAGGGTGATCTAAAAGGGACAAATGGAAGAGCATACACACAACAACCCTCTTTTTTCCAAACAAAAATTTTAATCTAAATAACTAAGTAATACAAAAAGCTTTGAAAAGGTGAGTTTATTTTTAATCCCAAATGAAAAATGAGGTGGTTTTCATTTGACCCCTTGGTCTTAGTTGCAAAATTTGAAAACATTCACCATAAACGTCTAAAATTTTTGTTAAGCACCAAAACAAGGTTCTTAATTCATTTTTAAGCTTGCAAAAGGTGATCTAAACATGTTTTTAGAAAATTTAAAGCTTGGTCGTATAGAAAAAATGTTATCATGTCCTTTAGCCTTAAATCTCTTTTGGATTTGAAATAATGAACTTTAGGAAAAGAGATCTCGGGTCTATGTTTTAAGAAAAACACAATGACCATCAGTTTATATAATTGATGATGGTTACATTTTCTAACTGATGTCGGTTATCCAATCGACATCAGTTATACTAATGTGACCAATGATAGGTATCCAAATGATGTCATTTTTACTAACTGACATTAGTTAAGCTATGCAACTGATTTTGGTTTTACTAGCTAACATCGGTTACTATGTAAACCCATGGTAAAAAAAATGGAAAAATAAAGTTAAAAAATCAATTTGCAAGAGTTTTAAGGGTCCAAATGAATATTTTAAATGTAAAAAATAATCTTCTTCGGGTGTGAGATGTGTCTAGTCCCACCAGGCATGCCATTATGTGATTTAGGAATTTGACTCAAGAGAGGATGGTTAGTATCATGTTAGTTCTAAAATGAAAACAAAATGAAAGAAACACACTAACTAGCATAACATCTCTAGGCCTAGACACTAGGGAGATCTTAGTTAATAAAAATAAATGAAAAACACAAAAAAAAATTAAGTAATAAAACATAAGAATTATTTCACCTTCCTTGGATGCTCCAAATGCCTTTGTAGTGGTGGCTTTCTCAGCTTGAGCTCATGAAGTCCTTGGAAATGGAATCTTGGCTACCTCCATCTCTCCTTGGCACCTTTGGCTTGTGGCTTGGCTTAGATTGGAATCAATTTGTCATGGTAACACTAATTATTTGAAGATTTTAGAACCATTTGTACATTATAAATTTGCATTATCAAGTCTTATAAATGATGTGGTAAGGCCTTTTATTTATAGATTTTTGAGAATGTTTAGAATCAACCTGAACCATCCATCTTGAGATTGAGATGTGTGGTTGAGGATTAATTCAATTTTTAAATTTAATTTTATAATTATCCTCATTATGACATTAGAAAAAGTGGTAATTAAGAGGCATGGAGGGCATCATGGAAGGCATTGATGAGGCATGGAGGGCATCATGGAAGGCATTGATGAGGCATGGAGGGCATGAATCTTGATATTTATGGCATATATGGCCTAGGGATGTCTTCCCAAGAAATGAGCTCACTTGATGATGCAGATATTCAATATTCATTTCTAAAAACAAGTATTCAACAAGTTTCCATATAATTCTTGATTGTGTTTTGATTTGGGTTAATTAGCTCTTAAGCATGTTTAAGCATTTTGTGCACAAATTACTCAAATTGATCAAAATGCCTTGTTATTGGTCCAAAATTTGATTGGATTAGAATTGGAAGAAACATTAGATGTTTTGGAACCATATTCCCATTTAGGATGTTACCAATAACAAAGTCACATGTCTTGTGCAAAATATTTGATAGGAAAGAGAAATCTAGAGCACTTAGGTGTAAAATTGGCATTTTGACTCAAAATGATCTAATCAAAATTAGCTAGCACATAAATTGCATTGTCCTATTTAGTGATACCCTAGCTAAAATCAGCACTTGAATATGCTAGTTTCACATCTTGTAATGTGTTTTAGTGGTTTTAGGCCAAATTGTGCATTTTGGATGGAAATTGGCCAAAAGCTTGATAGGAGGTTATCAGTGGCCAGATTTAGGTGTCTACACTTTGAGTATGTGTAGTGATATCCAGATCCTTGATTACTTCACTCTACCCATTGAGGGGGCATCCTACTTCTATATTTGAGACATATATAGACATATCTACTGACTAGGGGTATCTTCTACATGACAATACCATCTAGTTTATGTCATTCCTAAACCACACACTCTAGTTATCATGTTGATGTACATTACTTACTAGCTTACACATATCATTCTATTAACACTCACTAGTATATATCACTTGTGTATTTCTTAGCATTTACCTAGTCTTGTACTCTATGTTTTGCATACTTTAACTTTTTGCTTTGATTAGTTAGATGTGATAGTATTTCCATAATTTGCATGTCTTTATTTCTTGCTTTGTGTAGCTAGATATGATTGTATTTCTTAGTTACTATTTTAGCTCTTATGTGTGCCTTAATACATTTTCCAATGTCCATTTATTCCATTCTTGTGTGTTCCTTAGGACATTTTTTACCAATGTCCTTTGTGTTTTACTCTTCTATGTGCTTGTGGACCTCATGCCAATATTCATTGTTTGTAATTGTATGTGTATGTGGAATTTTAACATGCCTTGTATGCTTGATTTCCCAAATTGAGTGACATGTGCTAATGTCCCTTATTTACTTAGCCCCTTGGCCACTTTTTTCCTTCTTACTTCTTACCTTGCATGCTTATTTTCTTCTCAATTTTTTTCAATACCACGATCCACATCATGCATTATCTTATTTTCTTAGATGCCATGATGGACATCATGCTCCATCCCTCCTTGATAACTAACAACTAACCAACTTTCCAATTTTAGTTTAGTATACTACACATGCTATTACATTTTTACATCTAAGTATACCCATGTTGACCTAATAATCTCTAATACAAACTATGATATATCTTGAGACATCTTTTCGATTATCATTATTATATCATGTATTTCATAACATAATATACTTGCAAGGCTCTTTCTTCTGAGGGTAGTCATTATAGGGTTTTCATTCCTACCCTCAAAAGAGGGGAAACAAATAGGGGGTTTGTCACAGAGATCAGAGCCTTCCATTGGTCAAAAACTAATTTTTTAGAACACTCAAAACAACAACCAAAACCCAAACCAAGTAGAACAGACTAGAAACATAGTGATAAATATAGAACAGTGGTCAGAAATATCAAAGGACAAGAGAACTATAATTGGAATACAACATCAAGTAGTAATGTGTCCTATTTTTAGTGCCCCTATCTAAATAGCAAAAAAAATAAATTTTCTAGTAACAAATAGAAAGGTAAGGTTAGTTATAGTTTTATCAGCTATAATTTAGTTTAGATTGGGCAATTTTAGTATAGTTTTTCTTAGAGTATCTATATATAGGGGGCATCATGTATGGTATGGTGGCTCTAGCTTCTAGTTTTAGATTAGGTAGTTATTACAAATCCCAGATTAGAATCCATCTTACAAATACCAGTGGTTGGGGGCAATGTGTGTGGCATATTTGCCTTCTTTTGTTACCAGTTCATTATATTACCTATGTATTCTTAGTATTTGCATGATTTATTCCATCTATAGGTGGTTGGTATCATTTTGGAGTGGCTTTCATATAAGCCTAGTTCCTAATTTTGGAGTGGCTTTCATATAAGCCTAATCTTTGCCTTTTAGAGTGTCCAATATTGGCCTAGTTCTCAGCACACATTTGGTTATCCACACCACATTATTAGATTACAAGGCATTCATGGGCTTTGGAATCCATCTCATATGACACTCATTCATATTGATATCATTTAATAGTTCCATACTTCATGGGCAATGATGGATCTAAAGGACTAGCTAGCCTTTGTCTTCTTGAGCCACCTGCTCAAAGGGATTAGACACACAGTTCAAACATTTATTAACACATACATAATCACATAGTTTCACTTAGTGGGTGATGATGTAGACAAAGGTATAGCCTTTGTATTCTTGAGCCACTCTTAATGAATTGAGCACTCAACTCCATTCATGATATTACTTTTGGTATAGCACATACCCAGCATTACTCAACACATACCCAACATTACACAACATCACGCATATTCATGGACTTCACCCTTACAAGTAAGTTCAGGTACACTTTATAATTTTCTTTTATCTTAATATTTTACTTTGTTGCATCATTAGAATAAAGGGGGGGTAAATGTAGTCATATAAAATGTCCAAATTGGTAGTTTGAGTGTGGATTGTGACACCCAATCCATTGGTCCTTTTTTCATACTCTAGTGACCTTTTGACACACCTTTTCACTCATTAACAGTCATCTATAGCCTTTTGAATGGTCATTATACCTCATCTAGGTGTATTTCTTAGGCCAGTTCTGATCAGCCAAGGCCTAAACCTATAAGACAAGAGTACCATACTTGGCTAATAGTGATAGACCTTAGGGTGTCTCATTTTCTATGCTCCTATCCATTTGCATTTTAAGCCCAAATGATCATTTTCATTTGATTCATATTCTTCATTATATTGTCCTAACATCAACACATCTAACCCATGACCAATTGTTCTTTATAAAATCCCATCCAAAGGTCATTTATAAAGGGGGTGATAAAATCTTACAAAGTAAGCAAGAATACAAGTAAACTACTAAGGTAAATATCTCTATTCTCTCCATATAGTTACCCAACATAGCTGCAAACATATTCAAACCCTCATATTAGTCCCTATCCACCTCAAACACTCTCAATTTAGCATTTTTACATCTATATTACACTATTTCACAAAGCACATTAGGTGGTAGAACTATATATGGATTGATCCCTCTTTAGAGTATTGGTATGTAGGCAATGTGCCCACACAAGGGGTGTGGATCACATGTTAAGTGCATCTTACACACACTAACCCACCTTTTTGAAGTGATTCAAATCCTATTTATCAAACATGATGGAGGGTTAGGGTTTGAATATTAAATCATATCTATAGAAAGCTTTATCAACATTCAACACTTAATATTTCATAGGTAGGCTCACATAGAAATATTGTAAAGAACCTAGAAAAATTAGGTCTCTATGACCAATTTGGACAATAGTGGTAGGAGTGAACAATAGCATCGAACACCAAAGTGCCCTATTTTAGGTACTCATATCCTTTCACCAAATGAAATCCATATTTTTATTTGTGACACTATCCTAATCTTACACAACTAGTTTCATCCATCTCAGTCTAGTTTTAAGCTAAGTTATATTTATCCTTATTTATTTCTATTTTTAGAAAGGTAAAAAAGATAGATAAATGATACAAATTAGGACTATAATTATTGCAATATTATTTACTGATTTATTAATCTAGACCCTTAAATAAAATAGGAATAAAATTCCATTATTTCAAAAACAATTAAATAATTAAACATATTCCTAAAAAATAAGAAGGTGTGGACCATGGGTTTACCAAAGAAAAAGAATGCCCACAATCCCTTTGTATTAATCAAACTGAAGTTAATAGGAGACAAACTATCATTAAGGATTGCCTAGATCAGTTGACTCAACAAATCAACCTATTTCTCTGAAACTAATGGCCACCATCACTTAGACACAATAATGCAAACAATAATACCCTTAACAATGCCAATAATACCAATACCAACAACACTAATCATGTCAATAACACTCATAATACACATACTACCCACATCCCCTTAGGAATTCAAAATCAGGATACTAACCCTCTTGGGGATCCCTCTTTTACCCAAGAATGGAAAATGATGAAAGAGACTCTCCAAAAAATAGATCTGAGATTACAAACCCACAATTATAAGTACAAATACTTTTGTTTATCACCATTGGACATGAGCATTATGTAAATACCCTTTCCCTCACATTTTGAAGTACCCAAGTTTGAAAAGTATCAGGGAAAGGGAGATCCTAGAGACCATATCCAAGAATTCTATATGGCTTGCCATGAAGTAGCTTATGAATATGCCTATTTATTGTGACTCTTTCCCAAGAGTCTCATAGGCCCCACTTTGGAAAGGTTCATCCCCTTACCTAAAGGGTTAATTTCTAGTTTTAGAGAACTAACAGAGCAATTTGTTAGACATTTCTCATACAACATAGAGTATGATATCTCCATTATTGACCTTTATAATACTAAACAATGAAGCAAGGAAAGTCTGGTCTATTTTATGTAGAGGTGGCATATCTTGACAAGCCACCTAAGGTATACCATACATAAAAAATAATTAGCCAAGATATTTGTGGACAATCTTAATACAAAACTTAAATATCAATTAAAATTACAATGTGTCAAGACCTTCAATGAGATCATAGAAGAGGGAATACAAATAGAAAAAGAAAAATCTCTCATCGAAAAGGGAACCATCAAGTTATATTATTTTAATGAGCACACATCAAATCAAGATAATTCATTTTCAAGCAAATCCAAAGTCTTCAATAAGAATAAAAATGTTGTGGGCAATGGGGTAATAGATTCTAAACAACATGTATAGACAATCCAAAAGAAAGGCCTCATATAGTAGCTCAATATCTCTACCATCAAGGTTCCTCAAGGTATACCAAAGCCTTGTACATGAAAAATACCGCTTACAAGTTTGGGAATCCTAATCAAAATAGTCCTAGATCAACTCATTATTGCCAATTTAATTACTTTACCCAAAATTTGACATGTGGATGATCAACAACCAAAACAAGATTGGTATCATGAAGATGAGTTTTGTAAATATCATAGGGTAAAGGGACATGATATAGAGTGGTGCATGCAATTAAAACATTATATCCAATATTAATTGAATGAGGTGATATAGAGATATAAGGAGAAGTGCCATAAAATCAATGAGCAAATCAACAACTTGGAATATATAAAGATCCTATCCCAAAACATGATCAGAGGAATTAAAGGCCCCAAAGAGACCAGGGTCAAGCATCTTCATCTAATTTCACTAATTATTCTAATATTAATTGAATGAGGTGATATAGAGATATAAGGAGAAGTGCCATAAAATCAATGAGCAAATCAACAACTTGGAATATATAAAGATCCTATCCCAAAACATGATCAGAGGAATCAAAGGCCCCAAAGAGACCAGGGTCAAGCATCTTCACCTAATTGCACTAATTATCATAATGTCTCATATCACTACATCAACACCATCAAAATTCATAACATCTGAGAGTTTTCTTTACCTTCATCTCCTATCCTAAAAATAAATCAGGCCATAGTTGATTACATAGTAACCACTCGATGTAATAAAATAGTATTTCCCATGACACCTCCTCAAGATCCTTTCACCTCATCTTCCACTCAAAGGGGGAATGTTTCTAATAAAACTTCAAGCTCTTTAGATAAACCTTATGATATCATTTATTAATTGGAAAAACTCCAACCAAAATTTCCTTAATGGAGCTTCTTAAGACATTGGCCTTACATCAAGAAATATTAAATCAAGTTTTGAATGACCTAAAATTTCTTAGTGACTTGGACACTAATTAGTTTTAGGAACTATTAGCACACCTATCCCCTTGAAATAAATCACTTTCGGTGTCTAAGGCATGCCTCTTATTAGCTTGCATCATAATTACCCCTTATACATTGAAGTCACCATCTCCCACCATCAATTTTCTTGAGTTCTCATAGATGAAGGATTAGCATTCAATTTATGTAATATGGACTTTTTGAAGAAATTGGGATACTCTGAAACATCACTAGGGCCCACTCTAATAATTATAAAATGTTATGATGACAATGAGAAACCATCATTTGCGACCATTTATCTTCCTACTATTGTGGAACCTATAGTTCATTAGACCCTAGTTCATGTCATGGACTGGATTTACCATATAGCATGTTGCTGGGAATACCCTAGATTCATGAAATGCAAGTTGTTTCATCTAACCTCCATTAGTGCCTAAAACTTCCTTATTCAATAATGAAGGTCACCATTCCTATATTCATAGACCATCTCCATAGTTGTAAAAAGGATCAATCATTGCCATCACTTTATCCAAGCATAGATAATTATATCCTTAGCCCAATGGTTGTTAAATACATCTCTCCTAAACAACTTGAGTCCACATCCAATCCAAGACCTAATGTCACTTGACTAAAAATCACATCTAATGGCTACGGGGAATATGAGTATAAAACATTTTACATCGACAACTTACCTCTATCCTTATGAAGCTATGGGTCCTTAGTTATGAGGAAGGATAATCCTATCAAGTACCAATTTGGACCAACAACTTTTTCAAGCATTGGATTTTTTTATGATTACATTGAAGATGAAGATGACTCTTGGCTTATTCTATATGACAAGACCATCATATTTCCTAAAGAACACTATCCTAAAGTCCAAAAAATGATGGAAAACATGTAGCACAAAGGAAAGGTATTAGGTAAAGAAGAACAAGGTCAAATTGAACCCATCATGGTTCAAGAATATCCATAGTATTTTAGGTTAGGGATTATGGATTCTATATGATGATGACCCAACCAGTATTATTATGGATTCTATTTTGACCACTGGGACATATCTTCCTGATGAGGACATTGAAACAGGTTCCATTTGTAGTCGCTTCGAGGAGCTAGCTACTACCAACCTTTTTCTTAACACCACTATCTTTACCATCAACATTTCCCTCTATTACCCTTCTTTTATAGACTGGGATTAAAAATAGGAGCCTTATTTTGACATGTTCCAAAATGATGAGGCTATCCTAGAATATATGAGATCCAGGGATTTTATACCATTTAGTGATCATAAAAAGGGGTTTTCTATCCATCTTTGTCAATTGGCTTACTTTGGGGAATAAAAAAAACCCCATAATGAAAGTGATGAAGAATAATCCGAAGAAGAAGAACCCTTTAAAGAGATAGATGAACCCCCATATGGATCAATCACATCATAAGATTATTTTGATATTTACACTGAACTTACAGACTACTTCACTTCAGATGTTCCCAAAATGTCATTACCCTCATATCTGCAAGAACAATCACTGTCTCTCATTGAGGAGGTGATAAAAGTTAATATTGGGACCAATAAACATCCAAAAATAGTAAAACCAGGGTCATATCTTACACAAAAGGAATGTGAATTCATTATAGAGCTGCTAAAAGAATTTGGTGACATATTTGCATGGAGTTATATAGATATTCTAGGATTAGATCCCTCTTTGGTGGTACACCATTTGGTCATGCATCCAAATGCAAAGTCTATAAAATAAAAACTAATAAAAATGCACCCCAAGGTGGCATTATTAGTCAAACAGGAATTTCAAAAATTATTGTAAGTTGGCTTTATCTACCCAATAGATTATTTATATTGGATCTCTAACATTGTTCCTATATCAAAATCCCAAGGTGAAATCAAGATTTGCACAGACTTTCAGGATATCAACAAAGCATGTCCTAAAGACAACTTCCCTCTCCTTAATATGAAAATGATCATAGATTCAATGGTAGGATATGAAATGATTTCCATCATGGATGGCTTCTTAGGGTATAATCACATCAAAATTACACCTAAGGATAAACATAAAATAACATTTATCACTCTATGGGGAACATTTTATTATCAAGTCAGGCCATTCAGTATCAAGAATACAAGCGCTACCTATCAATAGAATATAACCATCATTTTTCATGACATGATGTATGACATTATATAAGATTACATCGATGATATTATGGGGAAGTCTCATTTAAGATATGAGCATCCTATGGTCTTGAGAAGAATTTTTGAGAGATTATGAGAGTATAAAGTCAGGTTGAATCCCAAAAAGTGTGTGTTCAAAGTCAACTAAGGAAAAATTTTGGGATTCATAGTTTCAAGGCAAGGTATAGAGGTTGACCCAAAAAAAGTCAAAGTAATCATAGAAATGCCCCCACCTCATAATCTTAAGCAAATTTGAAGTCGTCAGGGTAAGCTTCAAGCCATAAGACATTTCATCTCTCAGTGTTCTCATAAATTTCATCCCTTCACCCATCTACTAAAGAAGAGAACCACCTTCCATTGGAATTCTGAGTGCCAAAAAGCCTTTGAAAGTCTTAAACAATATTTGGTGAATCCACCTGTGTTATCACCACCCTTTTTAGGAAGACCTTTACTCCTCTATATTTCATCCACCCTATATGCAATTTGTAGTCATATAAAATGCAAAAATTGGTAAATTGAGAGTGGATAATGACACCCAACCCTTGGGTCCCTCTTACTTAATATCATGACCCTCATAGGCATATTTTTAATAATTACTAGTCATCTGTATCTTTACAGACTTGATCCCAGCTAAGTCAGACCCCTTTTTCCATGAATAATCCATCTCCCTAGGTCTCATCTGTTAAGGACAATAGTGCCACACTAAGACTACAATGTAGGTGTCACTCCAATCTACTTTTAGATCTCTTGTCCAAGTTTATTTCTAACCCCAACAGTCAATTCCTTTTGATTTTCTATCCTTATCTTTATCAACCTAATATGATCTCATTCAACTTATGACCAATAGATCCCTATAAAATCCCATTCAAATATCATTTGGAAAAGGTTGGTATATATCACTAAGTAAGAATACAAGCAAGACTACTCAAGAAATCTTCCCTATTCTTTATATACAACCAACTAATACACTTACAAGCTTACACTAGTCCTTATACAAGCAAGAATACTCAATAAATCCTTATACCAATCCCTAACCACATCAAACACATCCAGTTTAGCATTTTGCATATTCATACACTCAATTTCACAAAGGACATCAAGTGGGAGAACTACATATGGCTTGATCCCTCTTCAGAGTATTGGTATGTAGGCAGTGTCCCCACACAAGGGGTGTGGATCCATGTCCAGTGGATATTACACACACTAAGCCCCCCTCTTACTCAAAATTGGTCAAATCATTATAAAAGATAGGGTTTTAAGAGAAAATATGCTCTATATGGAGCTATATATACTTCTAACTATCAAAACTTCATGGAAAGGGTCACACAGACCTAGCAAACAAAACCCAAAAATCTTAGATCCTTAGGATAATAATGGCAAAGATAGATTACAGTGTTGATACCACTCTTGTCCACTTCTAACACTCCTATCTAATCAAAAAATGAAGTTCAGATCTCATTTTATGATAGTGTCCCAATCTTGCACAATGATTATCAGACCCTATCTCATCTATATCAGTTAGTTTCTAATTAATTTTGTTTTTCTCCCTCTCATTACTATTTTTAGAAAAGTCTAAATTTCAATTAATTTACATAAATTAGTAGCTTAATTATTTTCTATTTATTTATTGATTTTACTACTCAAACCCTTTAACTAAATTTGGAATAATACACTAATATTCCAAAAATTGTTAAATCATTTGGTGAACACGACTTACTTCGTTTGCATATAAAAACCCTAAGGTAAATTTCCTACTTATTTTTCCTATATTTTTTTTATTGTTTACCTTCATAATAAAATCATGAATTAGCATTAAATTTTAAAATTTCATAGTAATTCTAAAATAAATTTATTTCAAACCCTAGTTACCCATATTAGGTCCCAATATTTTCCCAATCATTTTCTAAATTTTTACTAGCATATTTAAATTAAAAAATCCATTCAAATTTCAAAATTCAATAGTAATTTTCAAAAACATTTATTTTTCAAAACCCTAGTGGCATCTACTAGGTCTCTTTAAATCACAAATTTTCCAATAAATTTTTGATTTATTTACTTGGATGTGTAACTCAAAAATTCACTGTCAATTTCAAATTTTCATAGTAAATTGTTCAAATAATTATCTTTCAAACTCTAGTTGCATATACTAGTTTTTATTTGCTTATTGAGGTATCACCTTACATGTGTGTGAACTTTGTATCCTTTTTATGCATATTCCAATTCCTTATTTAGATTATATCTATTTAATATTTTTTACTATTATCCAAGTTGTTTTCCTTATGCCACCTAAGTTTCTTGCATCTCTTCCTTCAAGATGAAGTGTAAGACTTAGGGGCAATCCTCCTGAATTCACCCAGATTCTAGTAACTTGACCATATACCATGGATAAACAACCAACTCAGGTTCCTATTATAGATTATATGCATCCATATTCCACCAATTTCAATGAGGAAAATTTTGACAAAGAGTAATATGAGAATAACAATGATGATACAAACATGAATGTTCATGATCCACCACATTAGACTCTTGATCTGCTTCTACCAATTGTTAATAATGAAGTTGTCCTCAACAAAGATTTGATCCTATAAATTTTTTGAGAGAGACTCTAAGACCAACCCTGAGATCTTACTCTTATTTTATAATATATCATGGAAATCAAAAATGCAAAACAAATTGAGTCTTCCATTCTTTCATAGAAACTAGTTACAAATGAAACTATGAGGATAACTGTCTCAAGAACCCCCTATAGTAGCCCAACCTACCTCTATGCCACCAGCTATAATTAGTACATCCTTATTGAACAATGTGCCTCTAGACCTACACAAGATTTGGATTCTTTTGCTCTATTACATACAACATTTTTGCATCATATTGATTATGCACTCTTGCCACAAGGTTTTATTCAACCCAAGTTTACTCTATATGATGGAAAAGGTGATCCAAAGAAAAATGTGAGAGCCTTTCACACAACATGCTTGGACTATGTACCAAATGGTTGGCTACTTACGAAGTTATTTCCATAGAGCCTAAAGGATTATGCTTTATAATGGTTCTACAATCTACCAAATCAGTCGATCAATGCATTCAATCATTTAGTCAACAAGTTTATAGCTCATTTTATCATTAATATTGGTGGTAAGGTTTCATATGCCCAAGTTGCACAATAATAAAAAAGGTCAAACAAGCATCTCATAGATTATGTTCTTTGATATAAGAATATTTTGGCTAAGATGACTAGCCCCATGGCTGATCAAGAGTTACAAGATCTCTTCAAACAAAGTCTTCTACTAACTTTACATGAATCAATTGTGTTTAATTTATTCTCTTCTTTCATTGAATTATGTCACACAATAAATGAAAGAGAATTCAAAACTAATTTCAATAGGCAAACTCAAGTACACAAGTATCTCAGAAACAACAAACAAGAGTAACAAAAAAGTCCCATACAAAGTCAAGATCAATGATATCAAGAGTCAAAATCAACCAACCATTAATGTGGCTTTCAAGCCCCCTCAATGAGTGGTTTATCAGCACCTCCTCAACATACCTTTACCAATTTACCCATTTCTCCAATTAGGGTTTTATAATAGCTATTGGAATGTAACATTATATCTCTCCCTTCTATTTAGGAAGTTTCCCCAACAAAGCCTCTTCCATGAGGTTATGATCAGCATGTATTTTGTGAGTTTCATATGGAACTAAGCCATACAACAAATAGATGCATCAATTTGAGACATAAGATACAAGATTTGATAGATGGCAATCATATTGATCTTGGAACTTCACTTGAGCCTCCTCAGGCAAAGAAAATATAGGATAAATCTTTGAAATCTTCTTATATCCATTTATATAGAATTCTAAACAAGATACAAGGGACACATCAGGGGTTCACCATCCATATCATGCACATCCCCCACCAGATACATATAGGGCACCTTCAGTTGAGACACATCCTTTGAGTAACATTATTAGTGTATACAATTCTAGAGTTTCAACTAGACCTTCCATATCCTTCTTAAAGTAGGATATCATTAAGGATGATTCAAACTATCATGCACTTTTTATTATAGATTGCATCCATAATCATCCTATTCATAGTTTTCTCATATACAATGGATCCAATGTGAACATGTGCACTATGAGATTATTACAGAATTTGAGATATTTAAATCAGGATATTACCCTAATGGATATAGTTATCAATATATTCAATGGGCACATATAGAGTTCATTGGGTAAGAGTTTACTTCCTCTACAGGTTTTTCCAACACACATGGACACACCATTCACTATAGTTCCTAGTGCAAGATTTTTTGATATGTTATTTGGTTGACCTTGGATTCAAAAACTTTGAGTAGTACTTTCTATAATTCATAGATGAATGAAATTAATTCACATTAATCAGGTTGTTATAGTTGGTTGAGTTCCATATGAGTTACCACTCCCTAATTTAGAGCCATCTTCCACTTTGCAGTCATCAATTTTATTTCAGCCTTCAGTTTTATTTTTTCCACCAACTATAGTTCCTCCTCTAGTTCTGATTTAGACATAGTTGAGGCATCTATTACTAGTACAAAGCGTTCATACACATCCATAGATTAAATATTTTAGACATATTTCAACTATAGTTTTCATACCTAGGGTAGTATCATTGAGATCTCATGCATCTATTCATAGAGCACATGTTTAGAGAGCTTCACCTACTACTAGATGGGTCCCTAAGAGCCCTATAGTTTCATCCACTTCTCAAAGTTATAGGAGGACCCCAAAGTTGGTTTTTAATTCAAATATTTTAGAGAATTTATAGTATATAAACATTTTAGAGCCAAATTCTAAGCATTTCCATTGTACTTCATGATCACACACGATTCTTCTCCTTGATACAAGACACCATGATAGGGAATTTCCCATGAGACTCATCAATTAGTATCATCCTTTCCTAGCTTACCTATACATAATTTATTATTCTTGATTGTATATATCTTATATCAAAAATTAAAAAATATTCAAATATTTTAAAATACAAAAACATGCAAATAACTCAAAAACACCAAAAATATTTTTTATTGTATGCATTATCCATGCTTTACATTTATACTATTATTCTATACTTACATTTGTTCTATTATATTTTTTGTTTATTTATCTACATTACTATGCTTTACTTGATCTCCTTTGAGTGTGTGTAGTGACATCCAGCTCTTTGATTGCTTCACTTTACCCATTGAGGGGGCATCCTACTTCTACATCGATACACACATTGATATACATACCCATTAGGGGAATATTATACATGACTACACCATTCAGATTATGTCATTCCTACACCATACACTCTAGTTATCATGTTGATGTACATTATTTACTAGATTACATAGATTAATATATCGACATCTCACTTGTGTATAACACTTGTGTATTTCTTAGCATATATCTAGTCTTGTACTAACATATCTTACATACTTTCACTGCTTGCTTTGATTAGTTAGATTTGATTGTATTTCTAGTATTTACATGCTTTCCTTTCTTGTTTTGTGTAGCTAGATGTGATTTCATTTCTCAGTTCCTCTCTTTCTGTGTACCTTAAGACATTTGCCAATGTCCTTTGCTTCTATTCTTGTGTGTACATTAGGAAATTTTCCAATGTCCTTTGTCTATACTCTTCTATGTGAATGTGTCTTTCACACCAACCTTGCTAATTTCAATTGTATGTGTATACAACATTTGAACATGCCTTATATGCTTGATTTTCAGTTTGAGTGACATGTGCCCATATCCCTTATTTGTTTATCCCCTTGGCCACCCTTCTATGATTCTTTCTTATTTCCTTCTATGCTTGTTGCTTGTTTGTTTCTCATTGTTTTCAATGCCATGATCCTCATAATGCATTATCTTGCTTTCTTGGATGCCATGATGGATATCATGCTCCATCCCTCCAACTAACAACTAACCAGACTTCTAGTTTTGGTTCAGTGCATTACACATGCTATTACATTGTTATATCTATCTAGGCATACCCCTTTTGATCTAACAATCTCTCAATTCAAATCATGTTATATCCTGAGATATATTGTCGTTCATCATTGTTATATCATGTATCTTTGTAGCATAACACAATTTTAGGGCTCTTTATTCTAAGTGAAATCATTTTAGGGTCTTCATTCCTACCCTCATAAGAGGGGTCAACAAATAGAGTTTTTGTCATAGAGATTAGATCTCCTAAAAATTAAAAAAGCAACATTCAACACACCCAGAACAACAACCAGACATTAAAATAGTTAAAATAGACCAAATAGATAGTGAGAATATTAGAATAGTTACTTGATTTATCGCAAGTCAAAAACATCTTAGAATATGGTATTGGTTCTACTAGTTTCCACTTTTGGTTCTCCTATCCAAATATCATAAAAACCAAACTTTCCAGAAGTAGGTAGAAAAGTTGGTTCAGTGACAATTTTACACAACTAGACCAATTTAGAATCAATAGTTTTTAGTACACTTTTACTTAGATAATCTATATATATGGGGAATTATGTACATCATAGTGGTTCTCACTTCCATTTTTAGATACAAAAGTTGATATAACTTCTAGATCCAAATCCATGTTCCAAACACTAATGATTGGGGGTAATGTGGGTGGCACATTTATTTTCTTTTCCTTTTTGATTTCAGTTTTACCCAAGCATTCTTAGTAGTTGTGTGCCTTATTCCATCTATAGGTGGTTGGCATCATTTTTGAATAGTTTTCATATAATTCTAACTTCCACATTCCTGAGTTCTTGAGTGGCTTTCATATGAGCCTAGTGGACTAGTTTTGGAGTGGATTTCATACAAACCTAATCGCCATCTTTTAGAGTGGCCTAGTTTCTAACATGCATTCAAATATCCACACCAATATTATCATATTATATATCATTCATGGGATTCAAGATCCATATCATTAGACACACATTTCATATTGGTATCAGTTCATAGCTTCACTTAATGGGGCAACGATGGAATCAAAGGACTAGCTAGACTTTGTATTCTTGAGCCACTCATTCAGAGGGATTGGACATATAGTCTAGACATCAATCAACACATGCATGACCACCTAGCTTCACTTAGTGGGTGATGATGGAGCCAAAGGGTCAGTCTTTGCATTCTTGAGCCACTCTCAAGGAATTGAACACTCAGATATATTCATGATATTACTCTTGATATAGCATCATCCAGTATTACTCAACATCATAATAATTTTTGTATTGGTCTATGTACCTAATGAGGTGTATTTATTCCTTATTCTTCCTCTCTCTCTTACCTAGCTTTTGTACATTCTTATTTTAAATATAGTTTATCTAGTAAGAATTGATCTACTATTTGTTTTTCTTACATATTTACACTTCACAACATGTTCTCTCTATGCACACCCACCATCACATAACTTCATGAGATTCACCCTTGCAAGTGAGTTTAGGTACGCTTTATATTTTTTCTTTATCCTAGTATTTCACATTGACACATTACTAGAATAAAGTGGGGGCAAATGTAGTCATATAAAATGCAAAAATTGGTAACTTAAGAGTGGATAATGAAACCCAACCCTTAGGTCCCTCTTGTTTGCTCTCATGACCCTCATAGGCATCTTTTCACTGATTCTTAGTCATATGTAGCCTTCCAAACTTGATCCCAACTGAGCTATACCCCTTTTTTCATGACTAATCCATCTTGTTAGGTCTCATTTGCTTAGGATAATAGCACCACATTAAGACTATAACACCAGTACCACTCTTATCTGCTTTTGACACTCTTGTCCAAATCTATTTTTGTCCTTAATGGTCAATTGTTTCTAATTCCCTATCCTTATCCTTATCAGCGTAATGTGAGCTCATTCAACCTATGATTAATAGATCCCTATAAAATCCCATTCAAAGATAATTTGTAAAGGGTTGGAAAATATCACTAAGCAAGAAAGACTAAAAATAAGACTACTCAAGAAATCTTCCCTATTCTCTACATATAGCTAGCTAATACACTTACAAGATTATTCAAATCCTTATACCAGTACCTAGCCACCTCAAACACATCTAGTTTAGCATTTTTCATATCCATACACTCAATTTCATAAAACACATCAAGTGGGAGAACCACATATGGCTCAATCCCTCTTTAGAGTATTGGTATGTAGGTAGTGTGCCCACATAAGGGGTGTGGATCCACGTCCAATGAATCTTACACACACTAACCCATCCTCTTGCTCAAAATTGGTCAAATCACAATGGAAGATAGGGTTTGAATAGAAAATATTCTCTACATGGAGCTTTATAGACTTTTAACTACTGAAACTTTGTAGACATGGTCACACAAACCTGGTAAACAATCCCCAAAAAGGTCAAATCCTTAGGAAAATAGTGATAGAGGTGGACTATAGTATCAGTGCCACTCTTATCCACTTCTAATGCTCATATCCAATTATAAAATGAAGTTTAGATCTCAATTTGTGATAGTTTCCCAATCCTACATAATGAGTATTAGGCCCTACCTTAGCTGTATCAGTCAGCTTCCATCTAAGTTTGATTTTCTCCCTCTCATTACTATTTTTAGAAAAATCTAAACTATAATTAATTTACACAAATTAGTCACTTAATTATTATCTATTTATTTACTAATTTTAATACTCATACCCTTTAACTAAATTAAGAATAATACACCAATATTCTAAAAATTATTGAATCATAATTGGTGCCCTTTTTGTACAACATAATAATTAGGGAAAGGGGAAAGATATATACTATCTTAGTCGCAAGTTGATTCCTATAAGTTGAATTTTACTCCCATTGAAAAATCATGTTTATCTATATTTTTTGCATCACATAAAATTTGGAACTATATGTTGAGAAATCAAGTACAACTCATCACAAAAGTTTATCCCTTGAAGTATTTGTTGTCCAAATCAGCACGTACTTGAAGAATGGTAAAATGGATAATGTTTCTCAATGAATTTGACATTGAATATGTTAATCAGAAGGATATAAAATTATAGGTTATCATAAATAATGCTTAGAGGCATATTTAGATCCCTAGGCATTACTCTATGAAAAGATAAACCCCTTAAGTGAGGCTTTAGTTGTCTCTTCATGGGGTTTTGTGGGTACTCACACACCCACCATTACTGAATCTCATTTTCTTGAAGATGAGCATTGTGATCTGATCGAGTACCAGTTTGCTTTAATCCCTTTAGATTTTAGCATGCATCGACTGATTCCATCTTTTACCCCACAATGACAAGTTAGCCCATCTATTTTTGGAGACCTCTTCCAATATTTTTCCCTAGACATTGAGCTTCCCCTTGTATCATGATTTTCCCATAGGAATATTAGCTCTCTTCATGTGTTTCCTATAGAGGCTACTAGAATAGCTGAGTTTGATCTTGAGTGTTATTCCATCCATGGTGTAGCATGAAACTCAATGAATGAGAAGAGATATTATAATAATCTCATGCCTGCATATCCTATGCAATGCCATCCTCTTACTTGTTTGGGTTCAGAGGTCTCATTCACCAACAATGACCCCACCTTCAACACTCCTATGTTTTAGGTAATGATTGGTAAACCTAGGGATATGGTTCCTCCATATCCTTCTTACCACCTTATCCCTATTATTTGGCCTCCTTATAGGCTAAGTAGTGGCCTACCTTGGGGTAAGGACTCCAATTAAGGATAAGTGGTAGCCTACCCTTGGAGGCAGACCTGGGCTTAGGGATGTGTTGCTTTGGTGATCCTCAAAGCTCACTAGAACCCCTTCCTCAGGCCCTCATTTGGTGGATTACCCCTCTCATGGCATCCATCATCAGACCCTTATAGGTCTCCTTTGTCATCTAGACTGTGCACTCCTCTTTGGATGCACCTCAAGATAGAAGCAGAGTCTTTTACTTTTTTAGTTGGTCAGGCTACTACTTGCTAGTAGTTATCCCTCTATCAACTCCCTCTCTCCTTTTTCATAATGCTTTTAGGTGAAGTGGGTTAGTAGTTATGGTTGCTTATGAATTACTCCAACCTTCCCTAGTTGGTCTTCATTTATCAAAACCTCTTACGACCCCTCCTCACCTCTCATTATAGTTAGCATTGAGACACTCTCTCATAATTGGCCCCACATAGTGGTGGTGGCTCTACCGATTGAGATGTCTTTCTTGCCTCTAACACTCTAACTCCTCATCACATTTGTGTGAGAGAGAAATGTGACCCTAGATCATTCATGCTCATTTTATAAAAATAAAATTATGTTTTGGCATGGTCACAAACATTCTTTTATTGTCTCCCCCTTCCCTTTCCTTTTTGAGCCAGTTTTGGGCCTTTTCATGCTCTTTGGGCTTGGTTTTGACCCTTTTAAACCTAGGACAAGGATTTATGGGATAATATATAGCTTGATAGTGGGATAGGACACAATGTTTACCACCTGGTAGTGGTCTAGGCCATGGGTTTGCCTAGGTAGGTTGTGGCCTAAGCCAATAACCTTTTTTTACCCTTTTTGAGCCTCTATTTGGCTCTATTTTTGCTCTCAAAACCCTAAAACCTTCATTTTAAAGGTTTTGGCCCATTTTGGTCATAATAAAAAAGTTTATTTATCTTTTTGAGGCCTTTTTAGGTATGTTTTGAGACCATTTCAGTCTCTTTGACCCTAAGGTCCTTCAGCCTATCAGGCTTGTGAACTCCTTGTCGAATGCACCTTATGGGCCCTTTTTACATTCCAAATCATAAAACCTTCATATTAGGGGTTTTGTAATGTTATAAACACAATTACATCCTCATTTTTTAATTTGAGGCTTCTTTGGGCTTGATTTGGCCCTATTTTGGTCCTTAAGACCCCTCTCAAGTCCCCACTAACCTTCTAGGCTTGTGCCCCATTTTGTGGGCACCCAGGGATAGAAGTTACTTTATGTAATTATTTTAGTTAGTAATTTATATGATTTTATGTAGCTTATTCATTCTAAATCCCTCTCTCTTTTTTCATCATGGTTTTAGGTTATAGGTGTTAGCTGGTTGTGGTGGTTCAGGATTTACTACAGTCTTGCTAACTAGTCTTCATCTTCTTTGAACTCCCCCCCCACTTGCCTTTGTTACCTCTTCCCAAAGCCATCATTAGTTAATTATTGTTATTATAGCTTGGTTTCATCATTTTTTTCCCCATAAAACTTTCTCACACCACCTTGCTTTGAGATAACCTTTTTATGGTTTCATGTCCTGTGTCCTCAACCCCCATCATGGTGCACCTCTCAATGGTGATTCACATATATGGTGGTAGTCAAAGCAACCCAAGACCTATAACTATGGCTTGGGTTATTGATGATATATGGGGACATGAACTTGTTATGGCTAGTCATTTATTGATCAATGAGATGAATAATGCCATCGAGTATCATGTTATCATTGGTGTTTGGACTGATGCCCATGAGTTAGGTACATTCTATGTGAAGTTGTTCTCTAACTCAATCTTAGACATATTTCAACTCACTAATGTTTGGGATATCATTAGCTTTGAGTTTATCCCCCTCTTTGAGGCAACGTGTGATTTTATCTCCTTCTTCAAGGACATCTAGTTCACCCACATCCCTCATAGGGAGAATACTAGGGTTTACACCTTGGTGAATGTCTTTTTGGATAGTATGATTTGATTTGATATCACTTTTGTTTCCATTTTTCAAGACCTAAATCTGGAGATAGATTTAGATTTTGGATTACGTAGTATTTTCACTTTCACCCATGGATCACATCATCAACATTCTTTTGATACCATCCTTATTTGGTAAGTACAGTTAATGTTTTCTATTATCTTTTCAATAATTATTTTCCCTTTCTTTGGTGTGTCTTCCAAGTACTTCACAACACTCCTTATTCATTTGAACATTGATTTCTCGTATGTTGGGGGCATATGTAATTGTACTTCCCATGACCCTACTCCTCCCTATGTTTACACATCAACTCACGTGCAAACTACCAACCCTAGTTATCTTATTTAAAGTTATATGACACTCTCTTAAACATCTCCCACATGATATTCTCATTTTTTACACATCTTTAGTTCACCTTTGTCTCTTTTCATGTCAAATAGGCTCTTTAGAGATCCCTAGGACCCTTATGAGGACTTGTTGACCACCCTAGGCCTCTATTTGATCTAAGTCATAACACCGAGAGGAAACCCATGGCTTAAGCCACACATTTCCTTCATAAAATCCATGTCTTAGATTTTAACCTAGGTAGAATGTGTGAAAAATACCCTTGTTTGGTCCCAAATGGCTAGAAATTGCTAGTTTTAGGTCTTGTGGTAGATTGGGGTTGGGATATGTGCCTCATTCTCATTCATTTGAGTGTCTCTCTTGAATTTATATTATCTAGAGCCCCTTGATTCACTCTTTTATTTGATATATACTCTGATCATCTCTATTTATCATCTCACATTAAAAGCTTAGCTACTTCCCTGAATCTCTCTTGATTCTTGCTTGGTACAATTGCTTTCTTTGTGAAAAGGGATGCCCTATTTTGTTATTGCTTTCATTTATGATTCTCTTTGTTGTTGATAGTGTTCCTAAATATTGTGTACTAATCCTTACCTTCTTAAGACTCCATTTCACTTGTTATTTATGTTCCTTTCATTGCCTCTCATAGATTGGTTTCTTCTCCTTCACCTCTTCCACAACTTTTGGCTCGTGGTCTGGACTTAACCTACACACAGATTGATCTTCTTCCTCTCTTACCTCTTAGCTTGGATAATCTATTGGTAAAAAGTTTTCACATCTCTTTGAGTGTGATATGAGGTTAATTTACTTTAAAAATTGAAACTCTTTACTTATTTACAATAGTATATGAGTTAGGGTTTATTATGTTTTAGAAAACTAGTTGTTTGATATCTTGCTTATCATAGTTTATTAAGTTTCCTTCATTTTTGAATTATTAAAGAGTACTTTCATTGATTTAAATATTCCTTTATTATATGTCATTTCTCTCTTTAGAACTCTCTGCATTGCATAGTAGACAAACTAGAAAACTTATGTAAACCCTCTCTCTCTCTCTTGTTAAAACTAGAAATGTTGCATTGCTAGAAAACAATAGTATTGCATTGAAAGATAGCTCAAATATGTAATAGGCATGCTCTTTAACCCTTTCTTAAAAACATATTTATTTTCCAAAATGTCTTTCATTTGACCTTAATGTGCCTTAGTTACTTGATTTACATTTCATTGGCTATTTCACTTCATTTGGTATTGTTTCTTTCATATTGTTTATGCACTCCATAGTATAGTTTTATCCACTTGTTTTACTATTTTTAGACCCAATAGAGGTTATTACACACTTTATACACTCATTTGTACTATCCCTAACCTAGTTTACAAGTCTATCTATAGCTTGGTGCAAGATGGTAAATTGGATAGTCATTATAGACCTCCTATAGCCTATAGAACCCTTGGACCTTCTATCCTTTTAGTGGTTTGATTTAGTACCATACCAAACACTAGTGGTTCTATTTAGATTCTTAGATCTGCATTCTCAACTTTCATAAATGAAATGTGTGGCCTAGGCCATGGGTTTCCTCCCTACGTCATGTCCTAGGTTAAACAAGGCCCTAAGCTAGTCAACAAGCTCTTGAAAGGGTCTCAGAGGGTGCCTAGAGATCTCGTCTAACATGAAAAAGCATTGAGATGGTTAGAGGATGGTAATAATGCATGGGAGATGTCCAATCAAGTGGTCTATGACTCTAAGTGGTATAACCAAGCTTTGTAGTCTATACATGAGCTGATGTGTAATCATAGGGAGGAGTAAGGTCATGAGAAGTATGATTACAGTAACCACTTTCCTAGATGCATCCATAATGATTACTTCACAATCAGATAGCTATAAAATATACTTTGATAGATCATTCACTATGCATGGTTCTAGGTAGGCATCTTCCTAGTCACCCGTCAAGGTGATCTTATTCCAAAAGCATTATGCCTTGAATTTCCATGTACTAATAATATTTTAGAATATGAAGCCTTTATAGCAAGACTTCACCTAGCCATCCAATGGAATATCTAACACCTACAAGTATTTGGGGACTTGTAGTTAATTATCAAATAGGTTAATGATGAATTCAAAACAAAGGATGAAAAATTGCTTCCTTATAAATAACTAGTAGATTAGTTAAATACAAGTTTTCAATCTATAACATTTTAATAAGTCCCACAATGAAGAAATAAAGAAGTTGATTCTATGGCAACTATTGGTTCACTTATTGACCTCCCTGAAGATGTTTTGGAAGGCAACTTTTTGATTGAGCATTTAATTATTCTAGCCCATCAATCCATGGCTCTGTTTCAAATTTCTATAATTAATGATCCCAGTCTCCCATGGTACCATGGAATTTACAAGTACTTCCACAAAAACATCCTCCCACCTAACCTCAACCATCATCAGTACAAGGCCTTTATTCATCGCAATTCTTGATACACTTTCCTTGATAGCATACTTTATCATCGAGGCTATGATGGAACCCTATTGAGATGTTTGACATTAGAAGAGGCTTCTTAGGAAATCAAATAATTCCATGATGGTATCTATGATGGACACATCAGTGGGATGGCCCTATCCAAAAATCATCTATGAATAGGCTATTATTGGCCTATGATGGAAGAAGATTCTTGTCAATATGTGCACAAATGTGTGGCATGTTAAAAACATAGAAATCTCATTTATGTTCCATCATAGGAGTTACAGCGTATTATGAGTCCATGACTTTTCTCCATATGGGGCCTTGATCTAATTGAAAAGATCAATCCTACTTCATCAGATGGTCATAAATTTATTATCACAACAATGGATTATTTTACCAAATGGGTAGAGGTAATGCCACTTACTTACACAACAAGTCTCCATATTTCCAAGTTTATTCTCAATCAGATCATTTTCCATTTTGGTATACCTACCAATATCATTTCAAATAATGGTAAATCATTTAAGAACTAGAATGTGGAGGCTCTATGCCAAAATTATCATATCACACATCACTTTTCCTCTCCATACTACCCTCAGGGTAATGGACAAGCAAAAACTACTAATAAAACCCTCATCAAGATTTTGAAGAAGAAAATCAATCAAGAAGGAAGAAATTGGCACACACAACTATATCCAGCATTATGGTATTATCGTACAAGTGTCTACACACCTATTGGGAAAACTCTATATGCCTTGGTTTATGAGACCAAAGTAATTTTACTAGTATAAGTGGAACTTCCCTCCCTTTGACTCTCATTAAGAGGTATTATCATTGATCATAATCTTACGCAAGAATGGTTGTAGGAGTTCAAACTCCTTGATGAGAAGCATCATTAGGCCTTGGGTTATCTCCAAACATATTAGAATAAACTCAAAGCCCAATACCATAAGAATATTTAGTCAAGGGAATTTAAATTTGGTAACTTGGTCTTAAATATAAAAAACTAACGTAGAGAGAGATAAGAAGGGAAAGTTTGAATCAAATTGGATAGGTCCCTATATCATTGTTGCCAAGTTTGAGTCAGGTGCATATAAATTGGCCACACTTGATGGAGAAGAATTAGATGATCCCATGAAAATCTTGCATATCAAGTACTTCTACACCTAAATCAGGTCTTATCATCTTCATCTATGAGATACCCATAGCCAGCCCATCCACCCATCACATCACCCTACTAATCTAATATTGTTAAAAAAATCTATCTAGTGGTGAAAAATAGTTCATTGGCACCTTAGGCAAGTCACATGATGAAAACTGGTTCCCAATATCATGGTAGAATAATCTTGACCCTAGTCTCAATAGTGGGTATATATCACTTAGTTTCATATAATAATATCGGATAGCTACTTTAGCAAGAGTAAAACATAAGTCTTGTCAAAAATCTTTGCTAGAGGGTTCTTTGGAGTCACTTATCCAAACTTGGTACATATATCCCCAAGTCCCATCATATCCTTATCATCCCCATCATGCCCTCCCAAGTATTCTCTGATAGGTTTGTCTTCCTTTTAGCCTCAAAGTAGCATCTTATACCCTTTCACACATTATTGTTACCAAGCCTTGAGTCCACATCTTCCTTTTAATAATCATCATTATGGAAGATCACGACATATATAGTCTTCTTTTAATAGGTTATCAGGCATACACTATGCCACTGATTCTTGAAGGGTCATCATGACCCCCATGTTGTAACTTGATTGGATTTTTTCCCTGAAATGAGCAAAGTTTTGGGTGCCACATATCTTATAGATAGCCTTCACATCATCAGTTGATTGTGTTTTTTATATGTGTGCTACATTTTTATGTATATATTAGTATGTTATGTTTGTTAGAATAGTCTAAATGTATATCTTTCATCTTGTTAGCTTTTTATGGGAACAAGGATGGTATGGGTGACCCTTGGAAGTTCATTCAAGAAAGGTCATATCTCAAAATGGAGTTCCCCATGCATCTATGCTAAAATTTCTAGGGCTTATCATGTCCTTGGTACATAACTAAAAGATGTAATATTAAAAGGATTACATATATCTACATCTTGACAAACTTCTAAAGAACCAGTCCCATCTTAACCAATTCTTATCATACCTACCCTCCTAAGTCTAAATCTAAACCCATCCCATTACCACCCTATCTCCATGGTGCAAGAGGATTTTTGACATAAATACTAAGGATGATATGAACAAAATAGCGGACTTATATATTTATGTCCAAACTACCCCATAAAGGCATAATGTGTAACCATCATGATCTATACGTAAATTACATCATATCATACACATATCTTCATGTCATATGCATATCATTATGTATCCATAAACATCTAAAATCACATCATATAATAACATGCATAAAATCAAAACAATATCCCATATATAACATCATCCATACTGAATCAAATCATCTACAATATATCTATCATCATTACATCATCAATAAAATGAAACATCCATAATATGCACCAACATAGACATTATAACATCAATGCGCATCATAAAATCAATTAATAACATCTAAATCTAACCAAATCCAATCACATCATGTACATATTATCAACGTCATCATCACTTAAAATAATAAACACAACACAAATACATCCATACATCAGCATAAATACTAATCATATGTGTGTGTGTGTGTGTGTGTGTGTGTGTGTGTGTGTGTGTGTGTGTGTGTGTGTGTGTGTGTGTGTGTGTGTGTGTGTGTGTGTGTGTGTGTGTATGTATCAAATGTCTAGAATGCAATATTCATATGGAATCTATGTCAAAATATATGATACAATCACATGATCCCATGGGGAAGAATGATATAGTAATACAAAAAACCCTTGTACATGTATAATTAATCCAAATTCATGGTTATGGCCCTGGTGGTCCTCGTGACCATTGATCTCCTTTAGAAGGCTACCAAATAAATGACTGGCTAGCATGAAAAGACCCTATATGCTAACCCTTAGGAACTACAGCCTCATATAATGTCTAATAATACTAATCCTATTGTATAATAAACATAATGTGCTATATTACACCCATCATATCCCTCTCTCTCAAAACCTCACCTACCTCATTTCTAGCTCTCTATACCACTGCTACCTGACCAAGCAATGTCTAAATATGTGTCTACTACTGTGTCATCTGCCCCTACAAGCTTGTAACCTAACCCTGTAAGGTAGTAATATATCCTTGAGACTAAGTAAGTTGTGTGTCCCATTAAATAAATTATGGCTGAAACGCAATAACCTATGTCTATAGTTGAGTCAGCTATCCATCTCTCTATATAATTTGGACATGCATTGCAGTAATTTACCCCTACGCCTATGTTAATTGACCATCACCCTGAGTATTCATACTCTAAAAATAGGCCTACATCTAATCTTTCTCACATCTAATATCTATAATCTCTAATAAATGAGCCTAGATATTCATTTGTAAACATGTTATGAGAGCCTAATCCTTCACTGATCTTAGTGGTCATGATGGACCTATACCACTACTACCACTTGCTTGTGCCTAGGGATGGACTAATCTTTACACCTGTGGTCTTACCTATGTATGGGACTGAGACCCCACCTATGTTATTATGGCCTAGATACCATAATTTACATCCATCACATCATGGCCATCCCCTCCATCATGTCTCCCCTATGTAGGAATATGTCTCCTCTACCTCACTCGCCTCTGTATCCTAGCTCATACCTAAAGCACTCTCCTCATTGCACCTCTCCAAGACACCACCTGAGGCTATGCCAACCTAATTGAAATATAAGGCTACCACCATGCTACATACACTACTATAAAACATATATCTAGAATGGGTGTATATGAATCCCATTGAATGGGCATAATTCTATCATACTCAGTGTGACCATCAGCTATCTCAATCTATCTCCCCCACTACATCCTTTCCCACTCACTGCATGTAAACAAATGCTCAAGTCTTAACACATCTTGAATGAAGCTAAACTATCTCTACACTCAATTTGTATGGTATATCTTGATGATATAATCATGTCATCCCATCACATAATAAGGTGTAAGAATATACCATGTCCATACCTCATCAACCTAGCCAAATCAAATCCCTCTATAGGGCATCCATATAATATACTCAGGGTACAGACTATAAAAATCCTCTCTATAGTATTGTACCTCTCTAGCATGCCCCAAATCCACTCCTAGAATCACATGCCATTATAAAACCATAGGTTACCCAAGCTCAAGACCTACAAGTCTACCTATTAGTCACTAGATCACAATGTGCTCCTAGTTCTAAATCTAAAGTAGTAGTGATGGTCCAAAATTTTGTGCTCTCTTATAAGCCCCCATAATTAGCTCCCTATATAAGTGTGATAACATGATGGCCCCTAGGTAAATACTCAATGATCATAGATCATGTAGGAAACCATATCACCTAAGCTAAGATGGAACCACCATCTATTCTTATCTAGTAAGAGAATGCCAGAAACAAGAGCCATGACCACTAGTGTCAATCTATCCAAAGTCCCCTCATGATATTACCTATCAAGATCAATGTAATGATCATACATCCCTATCTAAAAACTCCCACATAGTTTTTGTAGCATTTGAATCAATTTACATAACCACTAATATATCATGTCTCCATGCTTGGGTACATGAAATATCCTATATACATCCTCTAGCATTACTATCATCTCCCTAGTAATGAAGTGGAAGGTACTCATATTTGATTTCCATCACTCTACTAATGTTATGATGAAATATCAATCTATATGAATCAAAGGAATCATAGACACATCATGTAATCCTACCAGCTTTAATACCTTATACTCCTCTGGTGTCACTCACCACATCTTATGTAACACCTCTGGATGTTGTAATCATGACACCAGCATGTTGAGGTCCTCCTACACCAATCATTATCCATCTATCACTATCATTGACATTAAAATACCTAATTTACCCTTTATCCTACTAACACTATCTCCATCCCTTGTAACCCAATGAACTAACATCCACTTACCCTAATTCCTCTAATCACCCTCCCCTATCTAATTGCATCTTATTCATCAAACTCATCTAACTCACCTCTTCACCTATTTCACATAGCTCATTCACTAGCCTAACACCCTAATTCCATCTAACCCATGTCCTTTAACCCATCTCTTACCCAATTTTTTTAGCATTAATAATCCCTCTACTTGTGAATTTCCCACACTCAAAATTTTACCAAACCCATGATTCAATAATCACAGGATTGCAAAACCATGACTCCCTAGTCATGGGATTGCAAACTCATGAATCCTCGATCATAGGATTTCAATCCTCCCATCCACTACTTACAGGGTTGTAATCCCACCACTCCCTTCAACAATCCTAACACTTACATTAACCCCATGACTAAGGAAAAAATATCCATTTTTGGGATTACATGTTTTCTACCAAATTCACCTTAAAATCTACAAAATACTAACTAAAATCACAAAAATCATAGAGCTACAATTCTTTTACTCACCACAAGTCCAACATCAGCATCTCTCTAGTGCTCCTAGACTCTCTCACCATGGTGGGAAGCTCAAGTAATATAGTCCATGATTTTCTCCTCAAATCTCAATTCATAAAAGACAAAAGGAGAAAATGATCCAAATATATCTATTTTGTGTTATATGACACCCCCTAGCCCCCCATACCCTTATCAGCCCCTTACTAACATCCCCTATCCCAAATACCATATAATTTTCCATGAATGCTAATCCCATCAATTTTCATCATCCACTAACCTCCTTTGGGGCATAGCATGTCCCAAACCCTTATCATTCACCTAATCCTGCATCCAGAACTACATCAGCTTGAGGCCTTTTAGGACTATGTAGGTAGCACCTGGTCCCATTTTTTATGCCCAAGGATAGCTCAGCCACCACTTATCCCTTATCATCATCCCATTTATAGAATCATCACTCAATAGTCATATCTCATTTTTCATCCATAAATTTTATGAAATGTGGCTCTTTATCACCAATCAATAATATTTTTCCTTTTTGAGCTTCCCCTAGCATGTATCTTTTCTATGAGACTCATCATCCACTTGAACCCCTCACATTTAAATAAACCTCATCCTATTAATTACATCACTTTTTATACAATTATCTTTGTCTAGAACTCATCATTTGAGCTACTCCATAATCATCACTATTGTGTCATCTATTGGATCAATTGGGGCATCCCACCCTCATTAATATCCCAGCCTTATCCCACCCCAAGATTCTTATTTGAGTAACCATCTAGGATAGTTTTCTCCCCACATGCTCCCTCAAAGGGGCATCATATCATATTGATATTATCAATCATATAATGTTATGCTTTTTCTTTGAAATACCATTACTCCTTTCATTCCACTCCATTCGTAATATCCTTTCAAAGAGGGTTAAAATATATGCATTAAAATATGCTCACCCTGCTAATTTTACTAATTTAGCCTAGTTTACATATTTCCTAGCTAATTTAACTAATATCTTATTATCCCCTTCCATTTCCTACATCCTAAAAACCTTACCCCATCCCAAAACCAATTAATCCCTTCATTAAACCCCTAACAAAGCCTATTTACCCACTAGCCTTCTAAGCCATTGTTAGTGTAAAAGGGGATATTTTGTACCTAGTTCATTTCTAAGTCCCCTTTACACTAGGATTCTTAAGTTTACTTAGGGATATTTTGTCTTTTTATCTCATTTCATAATATTAAGACACTTGTCCTAATTTGTCTTAATCTTATCTTGACTTAGGAGTTAAGTCACCTATGCTAGGAAACTTCTTTTATCTCATCACATGTGATGTTGACATGTGTCTTTATCACATGTGTAGGTGTCATTTATAGTGGGATGTTGACATTATGTCCTAATCCTCACCTAATGCCTATTTAAAGTCACCTCTTATAGACATCATTAATTTAGATCTTGAGTTCAATATTATATTGCATTTTTAGTAGGCATTATTTCTCTAGTCTATTTTTTCTCTCTTGTGGAAGGTTATCATTATGTTGCATTTGATCCTGGAGGTTTTAGAGTCCATTATTGATTCTAACATGGTATCAGAGCTTCAAATTTGCACAACCCTTATCAACATCATGTAGACACTAGAAAATTGCATGCTTATGGTTTTTGATGCCTAAATACCTTGATATCCCCTAAAAATTCTTAAACCTTCCCAAAACCCCTCTTAACCCAACCAAATCGTTATTCCCCTAGTCACATAATGTCATTCAAAATAACTATTTGAAAGTACTATTCATTATGGGACCCACTATCACTATTCATGATGACATGGCATGTGATTTGGAGGTGATATGGAAAGTGACGTGACTTAGAAAAGATGTGGCTTGATGTGAGACATCATACCCCACCTGGGACCCTTCCCAAAGTGCTTGATGACCTCATTCAAGCATCACAAGGCCCCCCCATTGAAATTTGGTGAATTTCCCCTTAAGGGGTCATTATCCAACATGAATTTTGTCTTCCCACATGAAATTAGATTTCAAAAAGAGATACTTATATCTTTAAGACTTTGGGAAAGACAAAGGGCACCCATTTTTGACCTTTTAACACAAATAGAGGCTCACCAACCCAAATGGGAGACTTTCTAACCCACATTGGAGTCCCCACCAACATCACCTTAGACTTTTCATCCCCCACATGGGAAATGGTGCCATATATGGTGTGCCACCCATTTAAGTACTTGTGTGAAAGCAAGAAAGGATGGGAAGAAGTATTTAATCCTCTTTCAAAACCATGTGCATAATTTTCATTCAAATTTGGAGACTCACCAACCCACATGGCAATCCTCACCCACCTCACCTTGACTAAATCATGATCCCACTTAGAGAAATTATAATTGCTTCAATATTCCTCTATTTTAGCATGTTTCTTCACATAAAAATGATATAAATACCCCCCTCTCCTTGACCCAAGGTGAAGTTAGAAGTTAGTCTTTTGTTCTTAGCATATTGCTACAAGTTTTTGGAGGGAATCATTTTGGAGGTCATCATCAAGGAAGTTATCATCTTGAGAAGAAAGATCTAAAGTAGCAGAGTTCTATCGAAGTTCTACCAAAATTGTTTCAACAACATCAACACCAACATCTTCATCAACATTCTTCTTCAAGCTTGGAAGGTAACTTTAGTTTTGTTTGTTGTAATTTAATTTCTTATGTCTCTTGACCTATTCTTTCTTGACTTCCAAACCCACCCTTTGGCCTTCTTCTTCTTTTTTCCTCCATATATTTTCCCCTTATCCTCTTCATTTTACTTTCCCCTTTATCTATTTACCTCTTCTCCCATTTCTCTCTTTACCATCTTCACTCTCTTTATCCCCTTACCCTTGTGCCACCTTAATCATTTGTTTCCTTATCGTTTTCAGCCTTCACCCCTTAAACATTTGCCATATCAACCATTTTCCAAACCCAACCACATCACTATTTTTACTCTTGCCATTTCACCAAATCAAGAACCAAAACCTTACTTTTAACTAATTTTCAGCAATTTTAATTATTTAGACTATTTTCTTTAGTTTAATCATCTTAGCAAAGAATTTAGTTTTAATTAATTAAATTTGGGTTATTTTCTATATTTAATTTCAGTTTTTTATTTTAAATACATGTTTCCTTCATTTTTATCTATAAAACTTAAGTGTTAAAAGCATATGGATTGACAGCCTCCTAGAAAGCTTTCTCTTCTAGGATCTAGCTCACGCTAGGCAATCCACCCATCTTCTTGGCTAACAAACAAGTTTCTTTTAGTGTTTTTTTATTTCTAGGTATTTTTCTCTATCCAAATAATAATTTTCCATAATTTTTTGGACTCAATGTGCACACTTTAATAGGTATTCTTCCACACCCTTCATCACTAGTTTCTTTCTTTTCAAAAATCAAAAAATTAAGAAAAGCAAAAAAAATAGATAGAAACATTTTGGCACACCTGGTGGGACACTTGAGTTTTATTGAGTTCATTAGTTATTTTAGGAAATTTAGTTGTATTAGTAAAATTAAATTTATATGTAATTTCATTTCTAAAAATTAATTATTCATCTCTTTCAAAACGTAATTTTTAGCTTCTTTTATTTAGAAAATCAAGAAAAAAATAAAAAAGTAGAAATTTTCATTATTTTTTATGCATTCCTAGAAATAAAAATAACAATCATCCTAAGATTAGGAATTGCATTTTCATCTTTAATTTATATTGTATTTATATATTTTATATGCATTTAAATAAATCTAAAATTTTATTTTGGGTTTAAAACAAACACTTTGCATCTATTAAATTGCTTGTTGATCTTAGTTCATCTAGTAACTAGGAGGAATAGTAATTTTATCATAGCTTGCACTTGTCTTCACACACTAAGGTAAACCATTGAATAATCAACACATCAAAACAATACTTGAGACAAGGAATGACTAGGATTTCATCACCAGGTGGCAACATTACCCCCTCCTGACTATCCCATTTGGATTTCACCACCAAGGGGAGAACTAACTCAGTTCTCTAGTTGAGTATAAAATTTATACTTGATATATCTTGGCTAAGCACCCATCACCCTTATTGATGTGGGATTTTGAATTGAGGTAGTAGGCACCAATACCAAGCCATGTACTAAATTTCAACATAAATATTTATTTTGAGCACCTAAACAACCCAAAACCAACCATAGCTTCCCTTTTTACTACCTATATCAAACCAAATTACCCTTCACACTTTCTAAGGCATAAGTCAAAAGAGAGATAATTAAAACTCTAAGATTTAATGTATCTTAGAGTATGATTTAATTTCCTTGAATCTTTTCTTTTGCTTACTTCTTGTTTGAGGTGTGAGCTTCATTTCTCTCCATTCTTCACATAGTCTTTACCAGACTACAAATTGAAGAATCAAACCAACCAAGAACCTATTTTATAATACCTCATCTCCACTATCTTGTTCAATGGAGAGATTTCCTATTTTCTCTCCTAGATATCCTAAACTTTTTAAGGATCTTGGATAATAATCCTTTTGTCTTAAAGTAGTACCTTGCATCACAAGCCACTTATACTCCCTTCCTTACCAAAAATCAACCCGACCTTATCTACAACCAACCCAATCATATCCTACAACCAACCCAAACTTGTTTATAACCATCCAAACCTTGTATATAATCAACCTAACCTTACCTATAACTCATCAAATTCCAACTTCAACTAACCCACAAACTATCAACCTTCACTTGAACTACCACCTGAGTTTGTTGCAATGATAATAGACTGATAGCTAGATTAGAGTCAAAACATAGGCCATCTATTTTTGATATCAATGATCAATCAAACCTCACTTACAACCAACCAATGGCTTATCATCAACCATTTAATTATTATCATTCCCAACCAAAAACCTATCAACATCTATCATATCAATCACCCCAACCTTGTCAAAGCTTAGGCCATTTTCCCCAACCATCATATCGACCTCAGCCCACCTTGTTAACCCAACCAATTTCATCACCCTCAACTAATCAACCAACCTATCAACCCAACCAAATTTTTAACCTATCAAACCAACTAGCCTCTTCAATCCAACCAAATAACTTAAAAATAGTTTCACACCCTAATGTGATAACTGATACATTGATACACCCTCTTCTAGCCTTTAGTAAACCTATAACTGAAGAAACTATAATAACAACAACCTTAATCAATACACTTGTTAACCAAGTAAAACCTTTAAAAATTTCATTACAAATCACAATTAAGGAAACTAAATAATCTTTTTCACTTCCCCTTTTAGTGAAACAAAGCCAACTAGAATCATCTGACACTTGTGAGGTGCACACAATCAATGTTGTTATTGATAAACCTATTACTACTACTTCTTCTACCCCACTCATTGAAATGGGGGAATCACTTCCCATTCCTTTTGATGGCCAATAAAGGAAGCAACCACTCCCTTCATTTAACTTGAAACCATTACACCTTCCTCCCCCACCACAAACTCAGTTACTCTTCCTTTGGAAACCATTCCTTTAGAAGAGGTCATCTTATCTAATCCATCTATGGAAGAAACTTCTTCTCTAATTTTGAACCTTCCACCAAAAACATAGATGGGGAAATATTCCCTCTTCTCCACCCAATATTCTAAACTTTGAAATCAATGATCAAGGAACCAAACCCATCTACAAGCCCTTTTCTAGGCTAGTAAAAATCCTAGAGTTCACTTCTCAACCCAATCTCAATAAAGCCACTTTCTGACATAATCTTGGCCTCCCTTACCAAAACAAATATGAACCCTTAGCTTCACTTGAATCCACCCTAAAACCTATCACTACCTCAACCCCATCCTCAGATACTCCATCCTCCAAAACCATAAGGAAACCATCCAACCCACTTCTATATAAAATTGTTAAATACCCTTACACCTCTTTGACCAAACCCATCAAGAATCTAGGAATACTTCCTATTCCTATAATAACTCACTAATCTTTGAAATTAGACCTAACTCCATCAATTCTATCAAAGAAAATTTTAACTAAACCTATTAAAAGGGTAGAATCCCCTAAACCATATTGAAATAGACTCATGGCCCCCCCTTCTCTTAAATATTCTACTTCTAAACCAACCAAGTAACCCAAACGTAACCAATCTACTAAAACCATTCCACAACTAACAACTTCCAAGGTAAAGCCTACTCCTAAGAAGCGCCCCCCTCCAAAGCCCAAAAATACATCACCCCCAATGCCTTTACTTGAATCCTATTCAACCATTTTACAAAGGTTATTGAAAACCTCCTCCTTAACCTTACCACCTCTCAAACATTTCCAACCTATCAAAACTTTTGACCCTTCATGTCCTCAACCAAAATGGTTTAATGCCAACTTAGTTTGTGCATACCATAGGACACCTGGGCATGACACATAGCATTACAAATCTCTCCAAGTGCTTATCCACAACTTATATGAGCATAATATTTTATCAGATGAACCTCCCTTAACCAAGCCATCCCAACGTAACTAACAAACCAAAACTACCCCACCACTCATAACTTCCATAATAAAAACTAATTTTAGGAAGGCTTGCAAAAATAAAAACCTATCACCTCTAACACCTTTGCATGAATCCTATTCAACCATTTTACAAAGGTTATTAAAAACCTCTTCCTTAACCTTACCACCTATCAAACATTTTGACCCTATCAAAACTTTCAACCCTTCATGCCCAAAACCATCATGGTACAATGACCACCATGTGTGCTCTTACCATAGGATACTTGGCCATGACATAGAACATTACAAGGCTCTTAAAACCATTATCCACTAGCTTTACGATAAGGATAATATGTTATCAAATGAACCTCCTTTGATTCCATTACTAACCCAACCATCAACCAAACCTACCCAACACTTTCATATTCCCCCATTCTCACCTAAGAGTAAGGAGGAATTGAAGTAGCAAGCTAAACCAACACTTCCTTTTATCCACACCATCTATACAGTTACCCACTCTTAGCTTCAACAAAAAGATAAGGAAAAGGATAAAATGTCCATTCCATAGACATACCCTTCAAACCCTCAACATTCTAACCGAACCCAACCACAAACACCTTCACTTTGGGATCTTTTTCCCACCCATGCAAAGAGTAAACTGGGGGAACTTTCCTTCCATAAAGCTTTAACCATTTATTAATTTCAACCATACCCCAATCATTATCTAAACTAACCCTTGGATTTTTTGCCTCAACCTATCAACCAAACCTATCCATCAACCCAACTTGAACCAAGTGGTATATCAAATTGGAGAAACCAATTTGGATACCACCTGACTTATTTGGGATACAAATTTTCCCATCAAACCATTGGATATTACCCATCTCCATCAAACCTAACAAACTTTACCTCAAAACTAAGGAATTCAATATTGGAGACCTCATCCTAAAGTAAAACTGACATGTGACCAACATGGAGAGGAGTAAATGAGGCAATTTTGATTTCAATTGGCTTGGACGCTACATCATCACCCATACATATAGATCAAGAGCTTATCATTTATCCTCTCTCAAAGGCAAACTAGAACCTAAGCCTCTCAATGCTTCACATCTACGTCTATTTTTTTTTAAAGAAGGATCAAGCTTACCTATTTGTCTAACTTAATCTCATCCCTTGATTATGAAATTTTCACCTTCACCCACCTTCCTCCTCCGCTTTTGAGGACAATTGATTACAACATAGAACCATGTGATTAACCATCATAGTCATGGCCTAATCTTAAATATGGGTACCATGACTCTACCCATATCATGGTTCTCATGAATACTTTTAATCTCTAAGAAGATGGAATCCTATGGTCATTATCTCTCAAAAACACACCATTTCACATATCATTAACCTCTTGTGTAAAGTTTTGCCCTCATAAAGGTGAATCTTTGAACCTGATTAGACCGGTCCATGTCTAAACACATTTCATCTTGTAATAATTAATTAGATCAATATCTTAAGCATTGCAAATTACTCCCTTCAAGGATATATCCCCAAAAACAAAAATAAAAATTGTCACATGTAAGGTAGACTGCTACCTCGAAGGATAGTTATCAAGAACATTAAAACAAAGCCAATAAGCTTAGACCAATCCCTCAAAGGATGGATAAGTTAACTTTGTCAAAATTAGATCAATTTCATGCAAGTTTCTTACATTGATCAGCTTCCCATATATAGTAATAAATCAAAAGACCCACTACCACAAAAAAAATCTATAGCCACAATCGGCTTTCACATGTAGACTTCTCACATTGATCAGTCTACATCTAGCATATGACATGGCCTTGTCTATTACTATTCTTAGGCCACCTCTAGAAGGGGAAAAATAATTCACATGAGGCTATTATACATATCACCCATTACCCTTCACACCACCTATCACCCATCTTCCCTTTTTGACTATCTATAAATATAGGGATTTAGACCTTACTAGACACCCTGTGATCATGAAACCTTTTTTTATCAACTAACGACTGCTCATGCACAACATTTAAAAGGATTATATTCATTAATTTGATCTCACTTTGGGTCTATTTTTAGTCCTTCTCAAAAACAAAGAATCAAGCCCTATTCTTATCTTAATGTGCATTGTTGATGTTTTCACCATGACTTATACCATCCAGCATTGTAACAACAATGGTCATTTATTTTACATTTAAGCAAGATTACAACAATCATAACTATACCAATCATAACCATAACCATAACATTATTAAGTATCCACATAAACTCAACCATAATAACATTTGACCAATAATATCCAACACATTACCCTCCTATTCCTACCAGCCCATTGCCACAAGCTCTAAACATTAGACTGCAACCATTGACAGTGTCTACTTGAACATGTAGTCTTTTCTTTCATACCAGTTTAGAATCCACCCATAATAGGGGAATGGCTATCTAATCCAATTATATCACCAATATCCTGGACCACATAGCTCTTGATACCAAGACCTCTTTTGAATGGGACCCCATATATGTGGTTCCAAGCAACTGGGGCACAAGATGCAGATATGGCCACCATTTGTCTAGCATGCCCATGTAGTTCTTGGGTTAGGAAAGGTATATCCTCTATTCCTCACTACACTACTAAATTCCTTGTATAATCTCCTTGACCATCAAAAAAATTCTTTGTAGGTCATCACTTTGCTACTACCCTTAAAACTTGGCTTGTAGTGGTGGTGAACCTTGGCCACAATGACTCTACAGATTTGGATAGACCCCCACCTCCTAAAACTCAAATCATAGTGGTAGACACCATCTCTAAACTCTTACCATCACATAATTTTAGAAGGTGCAACCTCCTCACAAAAACACCTCTTCTTTGGATTAGTTCCATTGAAGATTATTTGTGGTACTCAGCATTGTGTTTCATTCTAATTTATCCTACCTTGCCCATCTTTATCTCTCGTCCTACTAAATGTGGGATCATTATGGTAACTATTTACCAACCTACCCTACTCACTTTCACTAACACCTTCACCAAAACCCAAAACCATTATTTTTCCAAACCTTCTCCCTCAACCCAAATCAGCCCATGTAGTCCATCAAAATGGTTAGCCAATTTGAACACCACTCATCCAAACCTTGTTGAACTATAATTATCTTAATGTCCATGGAGTATATAGGCATTACTCTAGTGATAGCTCTACCACTAACAACTAGTTCCCATCCCCTTATTTTTATTTTCACTTTATTCCACCACTAACATCACCCTCTTGCTTAGGGTGTCCTACATCAAAGAAGATTTGAATTCTTTCTTCAACGTCCTAATGTTTTAACACCATCTAATACTTCCTCTTAAGTCTTTCCCCCATTATTGGGATAACTACATTGGCTTGAGGTATTTTTGGACTATGTAGGTAGCACTTAGTTACTAAGGTTAGCTTATCCACTTCCTTTACTTTATTTTCCTTTCTCACCTAAAATCTCTTTCTCCACTTCTCTACCTATCTCCTAACCATCTCCCTACCTCTAGTTTGTCAATCTCTTTTAATCCCTTTTCTAGCTTATAAATCTCTTTTAACACAAGGGTTGATAGCATTCCCCATTTCCCCCCCTTACCTCTCATAAATTTGCCTCTTACTTTGCTTCATTGGCCTCACCATCATCTTTCCTTGTGCATGCTTCAAGACCCACTTCCCCACCCACCTTTTACATTTTATTCCTTTCTTTCACCTTATTATCAACCTTACCCTTTATCCCCTTCAACTTCATTCTCCATCCTCATCATCTCCCCTCACCCTTGACTATTTTCCATACCCGCTTTATGACTCTATTTTCTTCACCCATTCCAAATCATATTGTGCATTTTACAGGCTTTTTATTTCTTTTGTTGATATATTTTTTCTACGTGTACTACCACTCTCTGCCATTCTTCCACTCTTCTTACCTTTCTCATTTTCCATTTTTCTTGTTTGATTTTTTTTCCATCCTTTTTGTCTTCTTTTTTTCCTCCACAACTAGTTTCTAACTGGGCCTTTATCATTTGAGAAGCCTTCCATAATTTCCCTTTCCTTCTTATCTCTTTTTGCCTTTTGCCTTTTGCACTCCCCTTTTCCTCTTTCCCTCTCAGTACTCACTCATATTTTGCATCTATGTGAGTATTTGTGCTTTGTATCCCTACTTCAATTCTTTTTTTTTTCCTTATCATCCATAATCTTCATCTCTTAGTTTCATCTCACTCGCTTTCATTGTGTTCCCCTATTTCTTCACCACCTCACCCTTTTTTAGCTTGTCAAACTCTTCTAAAAAGCTAATTAGCACCCATCCTTTGCTTCCCCTTGTTTTTCTTAACCCCTTCTCCCATTTTCCATCCCATTCTCATCTCTAAAACCACCATCTGCTTTATTTCATTGTTCCTCTCCTTGCTTATCATCACCCTTACTTACTTGGTCAAGATACCACCTACTTATTCACTCTCCTATCATCCTTTTTGTGTCCTTATTTCACTCATTTTTCCTCTTATTTTCTTTCTTCTATTTATTTCTTTGGTTTTTTTCATTTTCATCACCAAACTATTTTCTCCTTGGTCTTTTCTTAGATTTGTTTTCAAACCTTTCATGGATGCCCATATCTCTCATCCTCCCCTTAACCTCCATGATTGTTACACTTCTCTCCCCATCCTTTTCAATTCTCCAATATGTCATTCTTTAGTGCATATCTCACCCCCAATATTCTACCTTTTATTTTTATTCACTTTTCTCCATTTCATTTCATTTTTTCATCTCCCTTGATGCCCTTCCTTATTCTTCCTAACCTATATGACCATACCTGGATTCTTACATCCTTGTCCACCTTACCTTCATCTATATTTATGACCTCATTATTTTATCTTCATCCATCTCCTGGTCTACCTTTACCTCATCCCTTATTGGATTTCCCTTATGTTCTCCAATTTCACCTCCACCTCTTTAGAGTGTGATCACCATTTGTACTACTTATACATACATCTCCTTGTTTGCTTCATTGTATCCTCCATGTCCTTGCCTTAATGCACAAAATATGGTCAATTTCCTTACTTTAGGATCATCCCTTTCTTCCTTTAATGCCTTTGTATGTTTCACTTAGACTTTCTTTTTTGTCCCTCTCCAACTACTCCCTTCACCCTCCCTATCACCTTTTTCCTTTTCAACTCTCTACCCATTTTGAGCATACTATGGCCTCTAAGGTCTTCCACTCAATTTTGGTTTACTATGACATATATACCAATATTATGGCTCTATAACATAATTGGATAGGATTGCAGGCTCATATGACCAACCATAACCCTGAGCATCATTCAACCATTGGGATGAAAATTCCTTCCCCACCTCTTCTAGTCTTGCCTATTTTAAACCCATTTTACTCTAACTTTAGAATATGTTAGAATCAAAACTAAAACCACCTTTAAATGGAAGATTTGAGATACCCACATGGTGATGATAGTTATACCCTCTCACACACCCTAACCTTCCAACCAATAATTTCCCTTGATTCTCCCTTTTAGACTACATCTTATACCTTGAAATATCCCTTACTTTAATGCATGAAATCCACCACCTATTCCCTCATTTAATTAATATTATTGTTATTTACCTTACTCCATATTATAACACCCCTCAACGTCTTTCTTTGAATTCCCTCAAAACTCAATGCTTACTTATTTTGGGGCCCTAATGACTCAAGGGTCAAGGGTTTGAATCTTCACCACTTCTCATTTACTCACTCTACTACTTTGCTTCCCTGAACCATTGAATAATAACATTTCATAGCCTGTTAATGACATTGTTGTGGAATGTGCACAATTTTAGCTTATTTGGATGGTGATGAAAGAATCCATTGGATCACTATGTCAATTTGAGTAGTTCCATATATTATAAATCCTAGTACAACATATTTCTACCTTTTTATTGCTTTAAGATGGTGGTAAAAACTTCATGCTTTAACCTACTTATCCATGGCTACAAACTCTTTTTACATAATTGACACAATCATCTAATTACATCCTAGCTCACCTCATCCACTATTTCTACCACACCCATCAAAAACTATTTGATAGACATCTTTTCCACCCTTTGGTGCTTCCCTTTCTCCAACATCCTTCACTTGGACCTACCTATATTATATCTAATTGTAACAACCAAGTTAACCAACACCCTTTGCCTCAAAAGAACTACATTTGGCTTGGAATTTTATTTTAGATTCCTATCCATGGAACTATGTAGGCAATGTCCACTTGTTGCATGCATCTGGAATCAACTCAACCATCCCCTTCCAACCCATAGCCAATCCACCCATGCTTTCACCATGTCCACCTTGATGTCGGTTGATTTTGACCCAGAACATTGGTGTTTTTTATAATAACTTTTGCTTTAAAGTACCAACCTTATCATTTTAAAATTTTAAAAATTTACATCACCTCATGCAAAACTACACCATTTATGTTTTTCTCAAGAGCACTTCTTATAATGGATACCTGAGTCAACCTTGACCCTGTCTAGGAACCTTGATAAAACTAACTCGATCAGCTATGACCAATACTGGGGACTGATTACCTTGTCAGTTATCTTAGAACCTGACCTTTTTATTATCAACATTGGCACCTTTAGTCTATATGTAATCTTGAATATTTCATTTAGTCATATTTTTCAAACCCATTAGCATTTCACATACCTAATTACCTCATGGCACCACCTAGTGCCTCCCCATCAACTACTTATCAAACCTACACATAATTTTACCTTTCCTCATCAAATCTTAGTTTAAGGGGGAACACCTCCTCCCATACTTAGGGTACCCTAACCTTTGACCAAGTGATTCATTTTTGTTTTACAACTTGTCAATTCAAGGTTGAATAATAAAAAGGGGTAAAATGTAGAAACTACAAAACTACACACTTACATTTTTTGATGCCTAAATGCATCAAGATCCCCTAAAACTTGTTGAACCTTCCCAAAACCCCTCTTAACCCAACCAGATCATTATTTCCCTAGTCACATAATGTCATTCAAAATCACTATTTGAAAGTACTATTCACCATCACTATTCACCATGGGACCCACTATCACTATTCATGATGACATGGCATGTGATTTGGAGGTGATATGGTAAGTGGCATGGATTATAAGTGATGTGGCTTGATGTGGAACATCATACCCCACTTGAGACCCTTCCCAAAGTGATTGATGACCTCATTCAAGCATCACAAGGTCCACTCCTTAAAATGTGGCAAATTTCCCCTTAATGGGTCATTATCCAACATGTATTTTGTCTTACCACATGAAATTAGATTTCAAAAAGAGATACCTATATCTTTAATACTTTGGGAAAGACAAAGGACACCCATTTTTGACCTTTTAACACAAATAGAGGCTCACCAACCCAAATGGGAGACTTTCTAACCCACATGGGAATCCCCACCAACATCACCTTGGACTTTTCATCCCCCACATGGAAAATGGTGCCAAATTTGGTGTGCCACCCATTTAAGTGCTTGCGTGAAATCAAGAAAGGATGGGAAGAAGTATTTAAGCCTCTTTCAAACCCATGTGCATAATTTTCATTCAAATTTGGAGACTCACCAACCCACATGGGAATCCTCACCCACCTCACCTTGACTAAATCATGATCCCACTTAGAGAAATTATAATTGCTTTAATATTCCTCTATTTTAGCATGTTTCTTCACACATAAATGATATAAATACCCCCCTCTCCTTGACCCAAGGTGAAGTTGGAAGTTAGTCTTTTGTTCTTAGCATAACGCTACAAGTTTTTGAAGGAGGGAATCATTTTGGAGGTCATCATCAAGGAAGTCATCATCTTGAGAAGAAAGAGATAAAGCATCATATTTCTATCTAAGTTCTACCAAAATTGATTCAACAACATCAACACAATGATCTTCATCAACATTCTTCTTCAAGCTTAGAAGGTAACCTTGGTTTTGTTTGTTGCAATTTAATTTCTTATCTCTCTTGACCTATTCTTTCTTGACTTCCAAACCCACCCTTTGCCTTCTTCTTCTCTTGACCTCCATATCTTTTCCCCTTATCCTCTTCATTTTCCTTTTCCCTTTATCCATTTACCTCTTCTCCAATTTCTCTCTTTACCATCTTCACTCTCTTTATCCCCTTACCCTTTTTCCATCTTAAAAATTTGTTACCTTATCATTTTCAACCTGCATACCTTAAACTTTTTCCATATCAACAATTTTCCAAACCCAACCACATCACTCTTTTGAATTTTTCTATTTCACGAAACCAAGAACCAAAACCTTGATTTTAACTAATTTTTAGCAATTTTAATTATTCGGACTATTTGCTTTAGTTTAATCATTTTATCAAAGCATTTAGTTTTAATTAATTATAATTATGTTATTTGATATATTTAATTTTAGTTTTTTGTTTTAAATACATGTTTCTTTCATTTTTATCTATCAAACTTAAGTGTTAAAAGAAGGTGGATTGATAGCCTTCTAGAAAGCTTTCACTTCTAGGATCTAGCTCACACTAGGCAATCCTCCCATCTACTTGTTTAACAAACAAGTTTCTTTTAGTGTTTTTGTTTCTCTAGATTTTCACTAATTACATTCAAATGATAAAGAAACTAAGGTTAAGAGGTTATGGTTTTGATGTTACTTGGATTTAGTGTGCACCGTATCTAAGCCTTGTGGGAGCTCCTCTTTGGCTGTGGAAGAAACACCTGCAGTAAAAATGAAACTTAAACAAGAAATATGTTAGAAGAGGCTATGGTGGACTGCCAAGCTATGCGCTTGGTCCCAGAAGCATGAAGTTCCTTAAGGGATGACAGTCCACTATTTAAAGATAAAATTATTGTAAAGGAAGAAATGATAAATGACTAAAGAAATAGAAAAGTAGATGGTGTGTACCTGTTCCCTACAGTCTGTGTATCCTAGAATGATACAAAAGGCTGGCTGAAGGTTATGTCTAGTCTAGATGGGCTATTTGGATGGCTTTCTAGTTTTCTAGTTTAGAACACAATTATCGACGTCAGTAGGTCTGTCGAGGTCGATCGAGTAAATGGTGCCGACATCAGTTGGGTTGCTGATGTCAGTTTGGTTGAAGGTGCTGATGTCATTTTGTTTGCCAATGTCGATTTGAGTTGTAGATGCCGACGTTGATTGTTCTACTAATGTTAGTTGGGGGGGATAGACAGAGGGGTTTTTGGAAGTTTAGAGGTTGGTGCAGGGTTGCAAGAAGGTGAATGAGGTCTGAGGAAGGGTATAGGTGGAGGATTGGTGTGAAAAGGGGGTGAGAACAAGGGGAAGGCCTTTCAGTCCCTCCACAGAAGAAGTTGGGCCTCTTCATAGTATTTATAAATATCAAAGAAAACTAATTGATAATATATTCTAAAACACTAAAATGAAAACCAGAGTACTTAGCTTTATAGGGTGAAGAACCAGAGGTGTCAGAATAGTGATTCTCATTGTGGCTGATTTGACCAGTGTTATGAGCCAATGAAGCGAACATGGATTGCTTCAATTTAGTAGCTCGAAGTCCTCATACAATATTTTAATCCAGTCTCTGGAATGATTTGTGCATAGCTTCGGTAGATGGGAGAATGATAGTCAAGTTTTGGTGTTTGAAATCACAGAGTGTGTGTGCGAATGTGAAAAAAGGTCCCCATATCTCAATGTTAGAGCTTGGCTTATGTAACTAACATCGGTGATCCCATCAGTGTCAGCATAGGATTGCTGATGTCAGCCACAGGTTGACCGATGTTGGCAAAAAGAGAATAGGTAAAAGGTCTATTTTTAGCCCTTTGCCCATTTCTTCACCCACCAAGTGCCTTTTCCATTAGAGAACGGTCAAAACAAGGGCTTATGAGGCATGAGAGTTGGTTAGGGAGTTAAGATGGGGTGAGAATAGGTCATGGGTAGTTAGGGTTTGGAGGACCTAGTCTCAGGCTGACTCATAGGATAAGAAATGGTCTTAGGGTGAGGTGTTTAGGTGAGGTGTCCAAGGTGAGGTAATTAATTTTAAATAAGTAGTTTTTAAATTAATCTGGTGTGCAAGTGTGGGTTAGGAGTGTTAACATTTAGAAGGGGACCAAGGGGGGTTGACATGATATTAGTGTCTACATTTGCCCCTTTTGTCTTATGGTTTGCTCTGATGAACTACAAGACAAAAATAGATGTAGGTTGCCCCAAGTATGGGATGAGGTATTCCCCCTCAAAGTGGGAATCGAGAGAAGGTAATCTAAAATCATGTGTCGATTTGATAGGTAGTTGATAGGTAGGGTGAGGTTGGAGTGTGAACATTAAAATAGTTGAGATTATGCGTATACCACTTCACTTGATAGGTAGGTCAAATTATTGTAGGTAAGGTTGAGGAAGACAAAAATCAAAGTAACTGGTCCCTAGCTTATTAGTGGTAGCTGATTGGGTTAAAATGATCAAAGTTGTAGCTCCAATGGGCATCATGTTCCAAGTATCTAGGCTAAGAAGTGCTTCTAGAAAACATGAAAATGTCATAGATATTAGGGATCAACATGGTCGTGATCTGACAATAGGTGTGAGGGGCACGTATAATTTGCTAACTATTCGTGAGGTAGCATATGCAATCAAAACAACCAAGGCAAAGTTGTCTCAAAAGTGGTCATGGCCTGAGGAGATAATTGCAATCTCTGAGGTCATTTGTCGAGTTGAGCTAAGATATAAGTGACCTCGAGTGTTGTTTTTTGTGGTTAGGAAGATGTATGTGATCTCTAATTTGCCCCATGAGAAGTCGAAGGTGACTTCTACAGTGTCAAGGTTAGTTGTTTAGGCATGATTTTGGGCAGTTTTAGAGAAGACCTATGTTTTTAAGTCACCAACGTCGGTTAGGCTACCGATGTTGGTAAGTAGTCGAAAGGATTTTGTGGTAATATCACTGACACTGGGTAATATATAAAGGCCTTATTTTTTTGACGTCGATAGAACATCGGCTGATGTCGGTGGCCCATGGCACAATTTTGCCGATGTCAGTGGCCTAATAAACCTAACAAAAGTGGATTGGCAGCCCACCAAAAGTCATTTGTGACTTTTGAAGTGTTGAAAAAGAGAGCTCTAAGTTTTTGAGTAATAGAGACCTCCTATTTGTTTGTGTTAGCAGTGCTAGGTGTCAGGATGTGAGTGGTGAGGAGTGTTGGTGAGTGTTGGAGTGTTTGTGAGTTTTTGGGAGCATTGTGGGCCACTGGTGATTATATTAAGGAGATGAGGTAGACAGAGAGGGTAGATTCCAGAGGAGGCCCCGTAGGAGGACCACCACCATTGGCACTCATTATACCACCTTGGCAGTGACGATGAGATGAGGTAGGGTGTGTTATTTAAATTTTTGATTGGTTTTGAATTTGATGTTATTTTTATAATTTTTTGAGTTTTTAGAGATAGATCAAGGGGGAGGGTTATTAGAAGGGTTGGTAGGTTATGTAGGGTACTTTAGGTATCTTTAGGAGTGTTTTGGGGGGATTTTAGGGGTGAAGTGGGGAAGCCCTAAATTTTAGGGCTCACCCCATTCGGCCCTAGGGCCAAACCAGTCATAGACATCAATGATGCCACTGATGTCAGTCGATAAAATGACCAATATCAGTCAATATGACTGACATTGGTCACTTTTAGTCATTGATGTCGGTAAGTTAGATGCTGATGTCGATTAGGTTAGAGCCATCGTCGACACCCTAACCGATGTCAGTTGCCTATTGAAGGTTGTTTAGGCATTGGAAAGGTTGAAAATGATAATTTGGAGGGCCTAAGTCATGTCGGTGCACTCTTGAGTGTGGTGATGGGCATATAGGGTTGTTTGATGGGAAAGTGTAAGTCAGTTGTAGTGGTTACATGGTGAGTTAGTTGAGCTAACCCTAGAAGACCCCTGGTCAACTGAGTGTTGCCTACATAGCCCATGTGAGGGGCCTAAGGCAGATGTAATTCTCCCAAAAAGAGAAAGTAGAGGGTAGGTTATGGATTGGGTTTGACTAGGTTAGGTCATGGTTAAAGATTGGTTTAAAAGGCTAAAAATGAGGTAGTTTAGGATAGGCAGTGAGCCTAGGGTTCAGGGTAGGCAGTGAGCCTAGGGTTTAGGGTATGCAGTGAGCCTAGGGTTTAGATAGTTGGTCCATTAGGTAGATGAATGAATAGATGGTTGAGTTAACCTCAGAAGACCCCATGTAAATTGAGTGCTACCTACATAGCCCCTATTTTAAGGGCCTCAGGCCAATGTAGTTCTCCTAAAAGGGAATAAGAGTCAAAGAGGTTGTTAGTTGTTTACGTAATGTTTGCTAATGTTGTTGCATGTGTGTTGGTTGGATGAAGGCTAGGCAGACATTGATGATATGAGATCATCTCCATACATTACTGATGTGGATGTGTCAAGACATCACAGGGGATGAGTGGGCACATATGGCCGTTGTAGGGCTCATCAGGTTGTGGTGATATTATCAAGTTGTCAGGGATATCAGTTTGATGGTGGCATTGATCGAGCGGTGGGATCATACCACCAACACCTTTCACCAACCAACCAGAGAGTTGACTATTACAGTGGAGGATGTGTATCAAATTTTTTAGTTGCTGATACATGGGGTAGAGTTATATGCATGCTCGAGAGAGGAGCATGACATTCATATGGTTACACTGTTTGGGGAGCATGCTATTGAGGTGACCTACCATTCAACGAGTTTTGCCTATGAGCCTATTTATACTACTGATGAGGATGAGCATCGACTAGCCATCCTAATGATTATTAGCATCATTGTATATGCCCTTTCTGATGCAAATGGAGGGAGATTCCTGATCTTGATGACTAGGGTTTTGGCAAACATGTTAGGGGAGCAAACAGTTTTTGTGTGGGCTCTAGTATTTTTAGCTCAGTTATACAGGGAGCTGTGGGGGATCAGCTGGTAGCAACGGTATAACTTATGTGTGGGCCACCTCTTGCACTATTGGGCTTATGAGCATATCATGGTTACATGACCTCTTGGCATCCCAGAAGCGATCCAGGCCAGCTTTAGAGTTGGTTTCAGGCAGTGGTGAGAGGTCATGGCATAGACATGTGTGGATGCCATCATCTGAGATATTGAGTATTATAGGGGGTATTAGATGCCCTGATCTTAGTGGATATCATTTAGAGGTTGTACTTATTATATCTGGCATTCAAAGGTTAGGTAGAGCAGCTAATGGGGGTTTAGAGCCTGCAATGGGTGAGGGATAGGCAAGCTAGTGAGCTTGAGAGAGTTCTTGCTGAGAGAGTGCGGTGCCAGTATGGGCTATTACAGGATGTGCCACTTGCTCTCCCATAGTATAAACATGATGATATTGAGGCACCCTTCTCACTACTAGAGGAGATAGAGTGGCCTAATTTTGAGGAGATACCCACAGATCCAAGTGTGGTAAATCCAGGGTGTACGATGACCTACTTGGCTTGGTGGGCAGGTCACTATGATGTGATTCAGAGGGGACCACCTCCTGATCTTTAGGTGGTTAGTAGAGAGAGGGATGTCACCATTCAGGTGAGAGATGCAGCATGAGTACAAGTGTTAGTGGTTTAGGGATAGGTGAAAGTTTTGACAGTGCAGGTGGTTGCCCTGATAGGGTAGGTTATTACATTATAGGGGTAGGTGGTTGTAGCCTAGGCACAGGTATTGGTAGGGTAGGGTTTTGGAGGGAAGGGCCCTATTCAGCTACCACCGTAGTAGCTAGTGCAGTAGCCAACTCAGCCACCACCAGAGCAGCCACTACAGCCATTAATTCAGTAGCCACCTTAGTAGGCAGTGGAGTAGCCACCTCAGCCACAGCCACAAAGTTGTCTACAGGGCATGGCATCAGGATCGATGGGTCCACCATAGACTGTACCTATATTTAGGTATAATACTGCATTGGATGAGATCTCATATTATGAGGGTGTCATCAAGGAATTTCTATAGATCTAGTAATATTTTGAGATGCTAGCTCAGCAGAGATCTATGTTGCGTGCCACTGCCTCCAATTCTTGGAGTTGATGCCGTACTAGCATATATAGGGTGGAGATGATTCAGAATCTTGGTGTATATATAAGCTGGTAGTTGTTGAGGTGTATATATATACCAGCCTGTGTGCCATTGATGTGAGATGTACATATATTTTGAGAGAGGCATATATATATTGTACTATTTTAGATATTTTTGATGTATACCTTCATTTGACAGTTATATATATAGGAGATGTTTGAGATATTGATATGTTATGGATGTGACTTTTTGTTAGTTGTTTTGGTTATGTTGGTGTTTTTAGCATTTCCCATATGTTTGATGGTACATGCTTGAAATGATGAGTTTATGATGATGTTATAGCCTTTTCCATATTGTGTGATGGTGTATGTTGTAACATAGGTTATGTGGTTTTTCATCCTTATCAATTTTCCATATTGGTGATGGTGTATGCTAAAAATGAAATGAGTTTATTTATGCTTTAGTAGGTTTCCATATTAGTGATGGTATATGCTTGACATAAATTGTGTTTGGTTGATAGTTTCCATGTGTATTGTTTTCCATAGAAACTAATGTGAATGGGCTATGATAATTTATATAACACAAATTGGTATTTGCATTAAATAAATCATGATGTTATGTTAGTGGTTAGAAAAAAATTTGGTTGTATTTTATCAAAAACATGTGATGTTATTTATGATAAAATTGAGTTGAATGTTAGCTAAAATTGAGTTGAATGTTGAATGTTAAATGTTTTGGTTTATTTATCAGGCACTGCATCCTAAAAGATAAACTGGCATGTGACGAAGGTGTGTAAAAAGTGGAAGGCGCATTACTCTTTCATTGACAAGGACCATAATGATAGCATAGATAGGGTTTTTGCAAACAAAAGCCCTATTCATGCATTACATCATTTGACCATTGGTTTTTGTTAGAGAAGTACCCTTATCACTTGACGTTAAGTGAGCTCAAAATCCCTTGGGTATTTTGGGGTAATAGGTGTGATTATGTGATATGTGAGGATAGAGTAACCCTTTTTAGCATGGATAACTTTTCCCCTCTTATAGGTGACCTTGAGAATGACTATAGGCAAGTCCATGACTAAATAGTTTGTCAGTCAGTTTTTTTTTTGTTTGTTTGGTAGACTGATCAACGCGAGAAGTCTACTTGGGGATGTTGTTTTTGTTTTGTGGTCATGTGAAGCTAATCGATGTGGGAAGCTTCTGAGAGGGTGATATTTTTGTAACAAAATTTGTGCATAGCCATCCTTTGAGGGAGTGGTCTATATTTTTCTTTGTATGTTTTGATTTCTTTGAATAATTGTCCTTTAAGGGAGCAGTCTATTAATTACAGCAATAATGTAGCTATCCTTCGAGGGAGCAGTCTACATTTATAGTTTATGACCTTTTAATATTTTGTTAGGCATCCCAATTTTATGTTTTTTTTACTGAACTTTTATTCATGGACTAGACTATAGAGGTTTAGGGGTTTCCCTTTTATTAAGACAAAGCATTAATGCTTTAAAAAGGGTTAACTAATTTTTGTAGGGAAAAAGGGTTGAAAGGAATAGGAATGAGGATGATGGGGGTTGCTCAAGGGACAAGCTCAAGTTAAAAATCAAGTGAATGATTACTTGGTTAACAATAGAATGGTCACAGATGTAAGTCATTAAGGGGCTCAGGTTCTGGCTAGCCTTCAAGAGAAGATAGACGATAAGTGCCTGATCCATACTTGTGCATTATTATATAAGGTCCAAGCCAATTAGGAGCAAACTTGCCTCATTTTCTTCTTTCCATATTGGTCACATGTTGGTTTTCTTTAAGGATGAGATCTCTAATTTTGAAATCTCGCTCTTTCAGATTTTTGTTGTAGGTACGATTGATGCGATCTTGGTAGATATGAAGATGATTAAGAGTGGTTCGACGACATTCATCGAGTAACTCAAGTTGTGTTAATTGATCTTGATTAAAGTCATCATTAGAGAGCATGTCATGTAAGGAGATGCAAACAGAAGGTATTTGTACTTCAAGAGGCAAGATGGCCTTGATTCCATATAATAAGGAGAAAGGTGTAGCACTCGTAGGGATTCAGATGCTAGTGTGGTAGGCCCACAAAGCGAAGGTAATGTGAGTGTGTCAATCCCTTCCAGTTTTGTTGACCACCTTCATTAGGATTTTAGTTAGGGTTTTGTTAGAAGCCTCTGCCTATCCATTTTCTTTTGGATAGTAAGGCGAGGAGAAGCTGAGTTTGATGCCAAAAGTGTCACAAAGATTTTAGATGGTTTTGTTTTTGAAAGATTTGCCATTATCGGTGATTATCTTCTAAGGTACACTGAAATGATAGATGATGTGGTGGTTAATGAAGTTGATGATTTTGTCAAATTTAGTGGAGATAAGGGGAACAGCTTCCACCCATTTAGTGAAATATTCAGTCGCTGTGATAATAGACTAATGTCAGAGAGATGAATGAGGGTTAATTTCACCAATTAGATCTAAGCCCTATTGTGAAAAGGGCCAGAAATCCTTAGCAACTTGTAAAGCATGGCTAGGGATGTGAAGTAGGTTAGCATGTTGCTATCATTTGATACAACACCGAACATAGTCACTACAGTCTTGGTTAAGAGTGGGCTAATAATAGCCCAAGCGGAGGATGCACTTTGCAATCGAGTTACCACTGAAATGTCCTTCACAAATCCCATCATGGACTTGTTTGATGGCATGAGATGTCTCAATGGTGGTTATGCATCAAAGAAGGAGGCCATCAAAACCTCATTTGTAGAGAAGACCCCCTAACATGGTGTATTGAGTTGTACTCTTAATAAAATCCCACCATCCATTGCTAGAGAGGTTAGGAGGAATGATAGAATAAGTCAAGTAGTCAACAAGTTATTTATACCAAACATCATGTGGACTAGAGTTGATATTGCCAACAAAGTTGATGTTAGTTGAGATATATGAGGGCAATGCCAAATGGTGTATCATGACATAGATTCTCAAGGAGGCAGATGAAGATGGGATGTGTGAGGTGAGAGAGGCCATTGTGTTGGCAAACTTATTTGTAGAGTGAGGAACAGTTTGCAAGAGATAACGGTCAAAAGACCCTAACAATGTGTCAACACAGTGTTTATATCAATGCAAAACTTCATTTTTACAAAGATATGAACTGTTAATTTGATTAATGACTATTTTCAAGTCACCAAAGATATTGATTGTCTTAATGCCCAAGAAAATAGTAGTTTGAAGCCACAAAACTAAGGCTTCATACTCAACCATGTTATTGGTGCATTCAAAGTCAATTTTGAAGGATAGAGGCATGGGCTCACCCTCATGAGGGATGAGAATGGCCCCCACACCCCCACCAAGTTGACATTTAGATCCATAAAAGAACATTATCATTTGATAAGGGATGTCATCGGTGGATAGCATGGCAATAGACTCATCAGGAAATTTGTAGTTAGAGGGTTGGTTATCAGGTAAAGGGGCATCTGCTAGTTGGTCAGTGATTGTTTGCCCCTTTATAGACTTTTGTTGAATGAAATCCAAATCAAACTCAGTGAGAAGCATGAGCCAACGAGCCATACATTGGTTTTGGTATGGCTTGGAATTCATGTATTTGAGAGGGTCAGTGTGGGTGATGATGTAAGTCTTATGGTTGAGGAGATAGTAGCAGAGTTTGGAGGCAACAAAGACTAATGCCAAGCAAATTTTTTTGGTATGAGTATACTGAGTTTCGTATTCAATGAGCATTCAACTTATATAATAAACCACCTACTCACAATGTTGTTCATCTTGATGTGTGATCACGGCACCTAAGGAATGATTTATTACTGAAATGTAAAGATAGAAGGGTTGGTCATCTTTAGGTGGAATAAGGACTGGTGGAGAGACAAGATAGCATTTAAGAGCCTCAAAAGCCTCTTGGCAATCCTTATTCCAATTAAAGGAGACATCCTTCTTGAGGAGGCGATGGAAGGGTTCGAATCAATCAAATAGTTGCGAGATGAAGTGACAAATAGATTAAAGCTTCCCTTGTAGGCTGTGAAGTTGTTTTAGGTTAGTTGATGGGGGCATCTCGAGTATGGCTCAAATCTTAGCTGGATCTACCTCAATGCCATAAAGAGAAATGATGAAACCCAAAAGCTTCACTGAGAGAACCCCAAAGATGCATTTCTTGGGGTTGAGTCAAACGTTATATTGTAGTAGGTGAGTGAATATTGTTTTGAGAATGGTTAGGTGGTCATGGAAAAGTTTGGATTTCCCCAGTAGGTCATCCACATAGTCCTCCATGATTTTTTGGAGGAGATCATGAAAGATATAAGTCATGGCGCGTAGGTATGTAGCGCCTACATTTTTTAGGCCAAAAGGCATGACCCTATAACAGAATGTCCCCCATGGGGTGATGAACACAGTTTTATGTTGATCTTCTGGGGCAATCAAGATTTGGTTATATCCTGAAAACCTATCCATGAGGGATAGCATATCATGACCAGCCGTAAGATCAACAAGTTGGTCGATGCTTGTCAAAGGAAAGTCATCCTTTGGGCAAGCTAGGTTGAGGTCACGATAGTCAGTACAAATTTGAATTCCCCCTGTTGCTTTTGTGATAGGGACAATGTTTGACACCCATTGCAGATAATCAATGGGTTGGATAAATGAGATGGAGAGAAGATGTTGAAGCTCCTCTTTGACAAGGAGTGTGATGCGAGGATGCATCCTACAAATATTTTGCCTGACAGGCTTAGCTTCATAGTTCATGATGATTTTGTGGATGACAATGTTAGGGTAAATACAAGGCATATCGCTATAGGACCAAGCAAAGGCTTTGCTATGATCTGTAAGGAATGTGGTATAGTCAATTTTTTCCTGGGCATCTAAAGATTGACCAATCTTTAAAATGTGAGGAACATCAGAAGATGAGATATTAATGTCAACAATTGATTCATTTAACATAACTTATGTTTCTAAAGGAAGTGATTGTTGTATGAAGGAGTCATCTGCACCCATGTAGGTGAGTATGGCATCATCGTCCAGGAATTGGATAGTGTTGATGCTAGAAGATTCATCATCTATCATGTCTAGATAAATGAGAGGAAGAGACCTTGATGCCTCACCTAGTTGATAGGTCAAGGGTTCAAAGTGAATGGCATTTATGAAAAAAAAAAACTGAGGGATGGAGACTGCCAACTCCATAGGTGAGGGTAGGGGAATAGGCAAGGTTGGAGGTGAATGCTCTATGATAGTTTCATGGCGAGGGATCTTAGTGGGTATTATAGGTTCTTCAAAACCCACACCATGTCATTTCTAGGCATTTTTTATTGCCTCATCATTTGGAGGCTCAATGGGCTTGTGGGGACCTTGTTCATAACACCCAAAGCCAAAACCCTTCCATGCACACCTATGAAGATAGGTGTGAGAAAAGCTAGGTTTTTCGAGGAAGGAGAAATTGCAAGTGAATAGTCAAGGTGATGAGAGAGGATTTCCAATAGTAAGAGCCCAATCTAGCCCTCCATAGGTGAGATTAGTTTGGAGATTGGGAGGACCATATGGGATGACCATTCTGATGCGATGGTCATAGTTAGGGTGGTGATGAAGTTTTCCATATTCCTACAGAGTTTGGAACATGTCAAGGGTAAGCAAATGATACTCCCCAAGTGAAAGGTGTTGGAAGGTATCTTCCATAGGATCTTTCATGGTCACTTGAGGAGTAGGCGTAGGTGTGATCGGTGTCTGCGAGCTTGTCAAGGATTCTGCAGGTGAAGGTGGTGTTTGGGTGGATGTTTTCAAAGGGATGAGAACATCATTAGGTTGATAGGTCATGTTTCATGTTTTAAATGGGGAAGGGTCAGTAGGAATGACATGAACCTACCCCTCATGTTCAAACTTGACACAATGATGCAACGTAGAAGGGACATAGGTCATGGAACGTATCTAAGGTCATCCCAACAGAATGTTATATTATAACTCCCCCTCAATGATATATAATAGTTTTGGAATTGTACGTGGGATAACATAAACATGCATGACCATAGTGTTAATGGTAGTGGCAGTGGCATCGTTGAAAGAATGAAGAATTGCATCAGTTTTTGACATGCAGTTCTTCGAAAGGGCTAGTTGATCATATGCATGGGTAGAAATGATGTTGATGCTAGCACCTCCATCAATAATAACCCACTTAACTCAAGTTTGATCAATGTAATCCCTGATAAAGAGGGTGGGATCTTGATCTTTTGGGTTGTAGGCAGGAATCTCAGAATCACTGAAGGTGACAGAGGCAACGGTGGGTAACGATTTGACTAAAGTAGCCAGTGGTTGGGGGTCTTTAGGTTGGACCTCCATTGCCTATAAATCTTTTATTAAGGCTTGGTGATGTTGTGGAGAGCTTTGTATTAGGTCATACAAAGACATCTTTATAGGGGTTTGGTGAAGTTTCACCATGGAGTCGCGAATTGCCCCCAAAGATGTTGGTTGAGATGCGCCCAAGATAGAAATCTTGGGCTTTGGTGGTGGAGAGGGCTTGGCCAATAGATATTTCCAAGGGGTAGAAACCTTCTCTTTTCCTTTATCCTTTAGGTTTAGGGACCTGGTGGCCACATTAATAGTGTTGATTTTGAATAAAGGGGGAGAAGGTGGTAGAGGGACCATAATCTCGTGTTGGGATCCTGATTCAAGTGAGAAGGTTTGGGAGGCATGGGATGATGTCAGTAGTTTATCAAAAAGGTGGTCAAGAGAATCCTTAATGAGAAGGGTGTCCTTTTTTAGGTGTTGGTGAATGACAACCTTAAGAGCGTATCAACTCTCAGTATCATGCCTAGGTGTGCGATGATATAAGTAGATTTGAGTGTCATCAAACCAAGATGGTTTTCATTCGAGAGGTCAGTATGGCTTAATGGGTGGGAGAACGATGCTAGAAGACTACAAAAATCAATGTAACAGTGAATCATAGGAACCCACTAATGGGTCTATGCTCATTGTTGCAATAGGGGTTGACAACTTCTATTTAGGAGTTATAGGGGTAGTTTTTTGTGCCACCTTTTTGGTTAGTGGTGTGGCCACATGCGTAGATGGCACTTTCTTGATGAGATATGTCAAATTTCTTGGAGGAAATATGTTTTTGATGGGTAGAGGGATTAATGGAAGAAGTTTGTCTTTGTGAGGTGTTGGAATAGGGAGCACTCCTGTTAAAGTGGAAGGATGTGGACCCAAGATAGAGGGCAATGGTGAAGGTGAGGGAGGAGTAGACTGACATGGTTTAGCATCCTCCTTTAGTATGGTGCAAGGACCACTACTGTGTAGGGTGAGGTTCAAATCTAACTTCACTTGTGGGTGAGTTAGGTTTGATACAGGGTGAACACTGAGAGATCTAATCTATTTCAGCATGGTGGATGCCTGCAAGGGTTTAGATTCAGATGTGGAAGGCTGAGATTCTAATGATTTAAAAGTGGAAGCCTAATCCTCATCAGAGACTTTGGGGTAAATCATCGTAGAAGGGTTAGAAGTATAAGGCGAAGCAGGATGTGTAGGATAAGGAGCCCTAAGTCGCTCCCATAACACCTCATACTCTAGGTTCCTAAAATGGAGGAATCCTAAGTTTTCTACCAATTAAGAGAAGGGTTTAGATGATGTCACGTGAGGCCTTAAAGTCAGTCCTTTAGAGGATTTGGGCAATTGCGAGAGTAGAAACATGTTAGACGCAGTGATCTCAGGCTGAAGGCAAGAGAGAATAATCACCAGATCTTCCTCGATTGAAGTGGGTGAGGTGGTGAGTTCTTCTCTTAGCAGAGAAGGGATGGAGAATTTGGCTCTTCAAGTAGATAGAGTGCAGGGATGATCATGCCTTCCACATGTGGTCTAGGAGCATAGAAAGTATGATCCTCCATTGGTAATAAGAAGGATAAGGGTGGGGCTACCGGCGTTGGCACCATCAAATCATCCTCCAATATGGGAGAGGTCAAAGTAGACTCTCCTACATGTGAAAGTGGGGTGGATGGAGAACTATCCTCCATCGGTGGAGGAAAAATAGGAGAGGAAGGCTCCTCTAAAGGGTAAAGTAGAGGGATGATGGCCCCTTCTACATGAGGGCGTGGGGTATGAATGGTAAATTCTTCCAATGGTAGAAGAAGAGGGAAGGTGGGGGCAAGAGGAATAGGTAATATAGGTTCCTCACGAGGTAGAAGAATGGGTAGAGGAGGTTCTTGATGTCGTAGGGGTGATACAGGTTAAACGAGTTCATCCACATGAGGAAGAGGGTGAGGCAAAGGGAGCTCTTTATTGCGTGGGGGTGGTATGGGTAAAATAGGCTCTTCTAACCATGGTGGAGAAATGGGTTGACCAACATCTTTAGATTATGGGAGAGGTTGGATAAGAATGAAAGGAAAGACCATTTTGATCGTGCATATGTTGCATTCTTGAGGGTCATCAGCCATGGTCTGAACATTGTTCTGACTTGGGGGATGGTTAGGAAATGGTCACCTAAAGACATCTATGTTTTGGTTGGCCGATGAATTAGGGTTATCCAAAACAAGGTCCCCTTTGTCTAACATGTCTTGAACAATGTTTTTTAGGGTTTTACAATTATCTGTGTCATGACCCTTGACACGATGATAGTTAAAAAAGTTGATTTCCCTATACCATGCAGGGATGGCTCATGAGGGGTAAAATTGGATAGGTGGTCATATTTAAGGGAGGTTGAGGACTCTCTGCTTCACTAATTTATCCAATATAGAAGCATACGATTCTCCTATTGGAGTGTATCGTCATTGTTCATACCGTTGTTGGAATTATCTAGTGATGTTTTGCAAAGTGGAGGGCTCAGATTGGTTGGTTGTAGTAGAAGATGGTGACCTAAGGACCACAACATTTTCTGGTCCCTTAGACTTGGGGTGGGAAGAAGAAGGTTTGGAAGAAGAAGGGTCATTGGGTTTTGCATTGGTATTTTTGTTACGCAATTTGACCCTGTCTTCTTCGATTGTGCAGAGTTCAAGCTTTTGGGCCATGGTGAAAGCTTCATCGAATGTGCAAAAAGTTTGAACTCATAGAGTGGACGAGATGTGCTTGGCACATGCTCTTGAAAAGAGCTCAATGAGCTCAGGTTGAGGTAGTGATAAGGAGAGTTGGTTTATCAAACCTTTCCAACATGTGACGAAGTCAGCTATTGACTCATCCTCAAATTGTCTAATGGAATAAAGGTCTATGATGGAGACCTTCTTGGTAATATTGATTGAGAAATGATCGAGGAATAGCTAAGTGAGTTGAACGAAGGTGAAGAGAGAATGACTGGTAATGGAGCTATATCAGTCAAGGGTGGTGTCAAAACGTGACATAGGGAATGTGCAAAGTAATAACGCATCATTGTGCCCTATGAGATAGCAAGCATGTCTAAATGCTCACAGATGTTGTTGTGGGTCCTCTTTACTCTGAAAGCAAGTAAATTTTGGAAGTTCCCACTAGCTAGGGTATGGTCCAATAGGAACTGAAGGGTGGATAGGTTCATTGCAGATTTGTTCGTATAAAACAACACTCCTCAAACCTAAAACAAATGTCTCAAGGTTGGACATCTTATCCATCAACATCTTAATTAGATCAGTAGATGGATTGGCATGAGGGGCATCCCCTAAGTTATAGGGTACCTGGAAGGTGTTAGAAGGGGTGTATGACGTACTTGGTTGCATTTGTGTAGGTGTAACATACTGATAGTTCATCATAGGGGCCAATGTCGAGGCCAAGGGGGCTTGTGTCATGAAGTTGGAGGGCACAATTTGACTAGATGTCACCAAGGGTGGTTGAATGGTGGTGACACTAGTTAAAGGATATGTGGTCACTCTCATGTTTATAGGTGCAAGAGTGGATGGGATAGAGACAATCAAGTTCTGGAAAGGTGTCAAACTTGGTTGAATTGTTTGCATTTGAGGGGGTACATAAACCCCAATGTAGGTAGGGCAAGAAAGGATAAAAGGGGAGGCCAAATCTTGAACATTGGCCATGGTTGGGTTACTGGTCGAGGTAGTGGCCTGAGTGACCATAGGTTGGGTAGCAGATACTGTTGATATCATTACCGCTTCAACCAAAGAAGTTGGCATCCCATAAATAGGGTTACCCAAAGGATCTCACATTTGGCTTCTAGTGAGATAATGTTAGAGAGCCTTGACATTGTGGTCAAGGAATCTCTCAAAATCTTGATCCCCTTCAAGAATAATAAGAGGTTGATCGGGGGTAGGTTGGATAGGAGTATGCTCGGTGTCTAAAGTATACTCCATTAGATGACTTGGCACGAAGGGCGAAGGTGGGAGTGGTTGTTGACTCATGTGGTCAATAAGGAATTTGGCTTGACTACGTGTCAAGACCATGCAAGGCAAAAGGGGTTTAGGTTCCAAAAACTGTGTTTTAGTTTCAAAAAACTAGAATTTGTGTTAAACAGCAAGAAATTTGGGTTTTAAACTTGTTGTTTGGAAAAAAAATTATTTATTTATTGACAGTGACTGATGTCAGTTGTTTAACTAATATTGGTTAGAAAATGTTGTCGACATTGGTCACTTAACCGATGTCGGTGAAGGTTTGGTTTCCGATGTCAGTGGAAAAACCGATGTCCATTTCTGTGTAATTCCAGAGACACAGAAGATTGATAGTTTTTGGAAGAAGAAGATATTCTGAGTTGTTTTGGACTTCAGAATGGTATGACCTTACCAGCTCAAACACTCAGATAAAACTAGCAGAATAGATGATTAGGCAAGCAACCTCTAAAATGTTAGATTCCTAGGAATGAGTTTTAAAGTTGTGGTGGCTTATGCCTTAAGAGAATGTGTTGGGAGTTGGGCTTGTAGAATAGTTCCTAGAGAAGAAGTCTATGGCTAGTTTCAGGTTGTGTTATGGTGCTCAAAGATATATGTGTTAGGGTCAGTACGTGGCCTGGTATTGGGGCTTTCTCCCCTCACTTCATGAACCCAGAGCTGAGCTGGGCCACTTAGCTAGAATATACTTTCCCTATAGTTTATACTCTACCAGAGAATAGAGTGGGTCCTCCTCTTGGTGGTGAAATCCAAGTAGGATTTTTGGGTGGGGTAAGGTATCTGCTAGGTGATGAAAATCTAGACGGGCCTTGTCTCAAGTAAGTTTATGTGTTTTATTTGAAGTGATTGTGGTTTGGTTGTGTCACATTCGTGCACTATGATTCATTCATAATGCTTTAATTACTAAGTGGGCTAAGTGTGCATCCAATCAAGAATGAAATGCAGTAGTTTTTAACCCAAATCAAAATATGTTATTCAAATGCAAACAAATGGAGAAGAGGTAAAGAGTATGATTTTTTCACTACTCTATGATGCATGCAAGAAGTAAAAAGAAGAAAAAGAGATGTTCTTTTTAACCTCTACTAATGATTTCCTTTTGAAACAAAAAGATAGAAGAGGTCAAAAAATAAGGAGAAAGAGTTAATTAACTTTATGTAAAAAAATAGAAAGTAAGGGAAGCTAATTTTTTTATTTCTCAAGAAATAAATGCAAAGAAGAGGGGATGAAATAAGTGAATATTTTTCTAATGCATCTACATGAAAATTTGATTTTTAAAATAAGAAGAATGAACCCAAGGAAAACTCCAAAGGTCCCACCAGGCGTGCCAGAATGTTTCTCTAGATTTTCACTAATTACATTCAAATGAGAAAGAAACTAAGGTTAAGAGGTTATGGGTTTGATGTTACCTGGATTTAGTGTGCACAGTATCTAAGCCTTGTGGGAGCTCCTCTTTGGCTGTGGAGGAAACACCTGCAGTAAGAATGAAACTAAAATAAGAAAGATATTATAAGAGGCTATGGTGGACTGCCAAGCTACGTGCTCAGTCCTAGAAGCATGAAGTTCCTTAAGGGATGATAGTCCACTGTTTAAAGATAAAAGTATTGTAAAGGAAGAAATGATAAATTGCTAAAGAAATAGAAAAGTAGATGGTGTGTACCTATTCCCTATAGTCTGTGTATCTCAAAATGCTACAGAAGGCTGGCTAAAGATTTTTTTTGGTCTAGATGGGCTGTTTGGATGGATTTCTAGTTTACTGGTTCAGAACACAGTTGCCAATGTTAGTGGGTCTACTAAGGTTAGATGGGTAAATGGTGTTGATGTCAGTTTGGTTACTGATGCTAGTCTGGCTGAAGGTGTTGACGTCAATTTGTCTACCGATGTCAATTTGAGTTGTAGATGCCGACGTCGATTGGTCTGCCAATGTCAGTTGGGGGGATAGATAGAGGGGTTTCTAGAAGTTCAGAGGTTGGTGCAGGGTTACGAGAAGGTGAATGAGGTCTAAGGAAGGGTATAGGTGGAGGATTGGTGTGAAAAGGGGGTGATAACAAGGGGAAGGCCTTTCAGCCCCTCCACGGAAGAAGTCAGGCCTCTTGACAATATTTAGAAATATCAATGAAAACTAATTGACAATATATTCTAAAACACTAAAATGAAAACCAGAGTACTTAGCTTTATAGGATGAAGAACTAGAGGTGTAAGAATAGTGATTCCCATTATGGATGATGTGATTAGTGTTGTGAGCCAATGAAGTGAACATGGATTGCTTCAATTCAGTAGCTCGAGGTCCTTGTACAATCTTTCAATCCAATCTCTAGAATGATTTGTGTAGAGCTTCAGTAGCTGGGAGAATGATAGTCAAGTTTTGGTGTTTGAAATCTCAAAGTGTGCATGTAAATGTGTGAAAAGGTCCCCATATCTCAATGTTAGAGCTTGGCTTATGTAACTGACATCGGTGATCCTGTCAGCATCGACGTAGGACTACCGACGTCAGCTATGGGTTGACTGACGTTGGTGGAGAGAGAATAGATAAAAGGGATATTTTTATCCCTTTGCCCATTTCTCCACTTGCCAAGTGCCTTTTCCATTGGAGAACGGTTAAAACAAGGGCTTATGAGGCACGGGAGTTGGTTAGGGAGTTAATATGGGGTGAGAATAGGTCATGGGTAGTTAGGGTTTGGAGGACCTAGTCTCAAGCTGACTCATAGGCTAAGAAATAATCTTAGGGTGAGGTGTCTAGGTGAGGTGTCCAAGGTGAGGTAATTAATTTAAAATAAGTAGTTTTTAAATTAATACAGTGTGCAAGTGTGGGTTATGAGTGTTAATGTTTAGAAGGGGATTAAGGGGGGTTGACACGATATTGGTGTCTACATTTTTTTTATTTTTAGGTTTATTATCTATCCAAAGAATATTTATCCATATTGTTTTGGATTAAATGCATGCACTTTAATAGGTATTCATCCACACCCTTCATCACTAATTTCTTTCTTTTCAAAAATCAAAAAATTAAGAAAAGCAAAAAAATAGATAGAAACACATCATGAGAGTGATTTTTGGAATATGAGATATATAGGTACATCTTGATTCATTAAGGGCATTTAAATTGAGTCTTGAAGGCTCAATAAAATCAATATTATCTTTCGTTTCATCAAATTTTGACATCTAAGGCACATTTGGCAAGGGTTTGAAGTTGGAGGAGATTACCAATTCTGGGAGGTACCTGCATTATCAGAGAACTTTCAACCAAAACAAACCCTACCATTGCACTTAGGAGGGAAAAATTAGTAAATATCAACTATCAAATCATCAAAATACATCACCCAAAAAACTTGGAGATCATTAAAATATTCATTGTAATAGTTTCATTGGAAAAAATTTAATTTTTCAATAGTTTTCATTTAAATTGTTTTTAGTACTTTAGTACCTGCATAGTGTTGATTTCATCATAGGTAAAATTATATTAGTGATGGTTATTTTACCTTAAAATTTAATCCATTCATTTTTTATGTTATATTGTATGTATATTATGCCAACTTTACCCCCAAATATAGTAGTTCTACTAGATTTAGTTGGGTTTTACTTTGGCTGGAGGTTCACCAGATTTGCCAAAAAAAAATTAGTATACCTCTAGATTTTTTAGCATTACCAAATTTGGTGACATCACTCCAAATTTATCATATATTTCAATTTTCAAAATCTACCCCCCTCACAGATGAGCAATCTACCTTGGATTGATCAACTTCAGAGGACCATAACTTTGTCATACATGATTTTTTGGAGAATGTTTTTTGATTTAGGGTAGAATTTCATGTACTACACATTGGTGTAATTGGTTTTTTTTTTTGGTTTTTTTTTCCATAAGTTTCATATTTTCATAGATGTGACTGATTAATCCTCATTTTTTCACCTTTCGAGGCTTCGTTCGGGCACATACAACAACATTTTTTGGTGTAATTATTTTTGAAAGTGCATGATTTTTTGTGTAATTTGTAGTGGTGTGATCTATTTGATCTATTTATATAAATAAATTTTAATTTATTTTTTGTGGCCTCTTTTGGCGTATGTATTCACTAAGATCAAATCCTCTTCATTGACAAGTGGAAGTTGTAAATTGTACTAATTATAAAGTTTCATAACTATAATAATTTTGGGGGGTGATTCTTGATCATAGTGGAAAGGGGTGGGGGGTCATTTATGTGGTTTATTTTTTCCATGCCTTCTTTTCTACACACATGGTCAAATTGAATCAAACAAACAAACATTCATGGGGTTAATTGTAATCATGAACTGATATAAAGTTCCACAATTGGGGTGTTAAAATGAACTTTCAAAAATCTATTATAAGTCTAAGTTAAAAGAAATATCTATCTTGGAAATAAGGGATAAAGAATCATCATCTTGAACATGATCTTCTACCCTATCTCCTTAGTCTTGTTCCTAAGCCAAGTGACTATGAACAAAAGACTGGATGGTTTAAAAACATCAACATGGTCTATGGCCTAATATGTCTAGCTATTTTTGAGGATATCCTACATCAAATTAAGCACACAAAATGCCCTTTCACTACATGGACCATCATCCAATAGTTGTATGGAGACATTGGAACTTCATTTGAAAGTGATGTTTCCTTAGATGACCAAGCACATAATGATATTTTAGATACTCCATCTTATGTAAACACATCCTCATTGGATGATTAGTCTATATGGTTTTCATTTATTGATGTCCTATCATCACCATCTCTTGTCACTTCAACAGATTCCAAAGATGCTTCCTTGAAAGTTTCTAGCACTTCTTTGCAGCAAGACACACCATTCACTTATATTGTTCCTAAATTGAGTATAGCCCAAGCTTATTTTTCTTTAATTCAATAGATCATACCTTATCTTCCTGATATATTTTCATGGGATGATCTCCTAAAAGATATTTTAGACTTGTTTGTGGAGACACATATTACAAACTTGGGAGACTCTTCATATCTTCTCTTTCATGAAGATGTTCCTTGTTTAGTTGTTATGAGGGAACACTCTGACCCTCTTATAAATTCTCTTCATGATCATTTCTCATAGGTTGATATGAGTGTGGATTCATTTTGAAAACATTTGGAGAAGGCTTCTTTGACTTTAGAGGAGATCACTTGTTCTTTGGATCTTGTTCTTCATCCATCTCTGGGAGATTCAAGATTATCATCTTCAACAATGTGGCCTAGAACACCTAATTTTTTTGTGATAACTTTCAACACTGACATGGACTCCATCCATCATCATCCTTCTTTTTTTATGTTCCTTTTATGAATGGGAAGAAGTCTTGCACATATTCATGGTTTCATTTCTTCCCCAAGGGAGGAATGTTATGCAACATTCATGGATCTTCATCATTATCCTTTATTGACAATTCACCATATTTGTAGGTGATTATACATTGAGGAGGGGATACATTATTTCTCTTCTTATTCTCTCTTATGAGGGTGACTTTTTCCTCAAATGGGATTTTATCCTTGTCATTATTCATTGAGAGCATTTTTCATCTCTTTCTCTCTTTTGGGGAGGAGTTTTGTCCCACTAGGTTTTCTCCTTTTCTCCATTTATGAGAGTTCACATTGTTCATGGGTACCTAACATGGCCTAGTATCTGGTACCCATTCTTTCATCCTTGCATAGACCCCTGGGGTGTTAATGTAAAAAGGGTTATTTTGTACCTAGTTCATTTCTAGGTCCCCTTCGCACTAGGCTTCTTAAGTTTACTTAGGGATATTTTGTCTTTTTGTCTCATTTCATAATATCAAGGCATTTTTCTTAATTTATTTTAATCTTATCTTAAGATTTAATTTACCTATGCTAGGAATCCTTTTTTGTCTTATCACATGTGATGTTGACACATGTATTTATCACATGTGTAGGTACCACTTATAGTGGGATGTTGACATTATGTCCTTATCCTCACCTAATGCCTATTTAAAAGCACCTCTTGTAGACATCATTAATCTAGATCTTGAGTTCAATATCATATTGCATTCTTGGTAGGCATTATTTATCTAGTCTATTTTCTCTCTCGTATGGAAGTTTATCATTGTGTTGCATTTGATCCTAGAGGTCTTGGAGTCCATTATTGACTCTAACAGCTACTAGCCAATTTAAAATTACAAAATAATCTACCTACCCACCCACCACCCTATACTAGCCTCTCCTAAAGCCCTAAACCCTATGGGGAGATTTCTAGAATTGGAGGATTCTATAAATCTTCCCCAATCTAGCCTCTCTCTCTAGAATTCTCTAATTCTAGAGATTTCCATGGAATTAAAAATTCCATGGAAATTTCCTAGCCCTTATATCAATGGCCCAAATTTGAATTTGGACCATTGATCGTTCCCTCCTTACCTATAAAACTAAGCTCTCCCTCTACCCTAAAACTAATGAGGAAATCATTTATCAAGCCATCAATCTCTCATATTGCATCCATAATAGCATCCTAGCTCTCATACAATCCATTATCCACATCATATAAGCATTTGGAAGCCATTGTCAAGGTCTCACAAAGCAATCCAATAATTCAATTTTTTTTTATTGTTCTGAAATAGAGGCATGTAAAGTAAAAGGATGGTAAGAAAGCTCTATTTTTTCTGATTTACCTTCCCTAACCATTTCTATTGGTTTCTATCAAGTTTTAGGTTTATATTTCTAATTTTAATAATATTGTATAGAGCTGAAATTTGGTGCACATTTTGGTGACCATGATGGGACTAACCTACCTCATTTAGTCTAATATCATTTATGGAAGTGATTTAAGTGATTTTATGACCAACTGTATGTGGATCTACACTCGGATTTTCAAATTTTGATATGTATAGGTGAATCATGATATTGTCCTGATAGTCATAGTATTACAGTCATGGTTTTATTAATACCAGTAGTGATATTGTTATTTATCCACTACTGGTTAGGATTTTTAGTAGGGTTTATTCCTTCGATAATATTGTGACTTTGACAGTTTCAAGTTTGTCTTAGTAGTAGTGATATTATCGGTAGTATTCACACTATTGTCAAAATTGATAGTCTTATATTATAATCTATTTATACTAACTCTCTACTTCTTTAGGTGTCTTATCTATTGATGTTGTTTTTATGTGAAGGACAAGAAGGAAAATCCCTTAGAATCTAGATAACTACACATTTTTGACAAACATGTGACTCTCTAAATGGTAGGATTATTCTGGTAATCATGATATTGTAGGTTCAAATAGTGATATTATTAAACATAGTATTTAGGGGTAATTATGTCCTCACACCTTACTGTCACTTAACCATAGATAAGTTTTTCCTTTGAAATTCTTTTTCTTTGTTTAGAATAATATTTTAAAGTTATTATTTTAGGAAAATATATATTTTGAACCTTTGATTATTTTCAACAAACCTATGACTCTCCAAGTAGCGGGATTACCTTGGTGATTGTGGTATTACAAATTATAGTCATGATATTGTCCTCTTAACTAAAATTGGTAAAACATTACCTTTATTACCTTTTTAATAATCATTTAAAGTGTCTCCAAGTTATGACCAAAGGATTTTATAGATTTTTAAGTCAAAATTAAAGAAAACCATCTTTTTGTCACAAACTTAGGCATTCCTCTATCTAGGTATTTAAACCTCCCTGCCTATAAAAATCCATTGATAAGTGGTGGTTTCTATTTTATATGGTTATAAAAGTACAAGGGAAGGATGGACATATAAAATCCACTAATTTGACTCCCTTCAATAATACCACTACTTAAAACTGATGGATTTACCATGTAAGTGGTGACTTTGTCACCCACAATCATGACTTTTTAGTTTAGGATCATTTGGATTAGTGTTAGGTTTTAAATAGAATTTTATCATAAAAATTATATTTAAATATAAAATCCCTATAATCATTTTAATCTGGTAGATTATTTACATAGTTACCTTAGGACATATTCTTATTTTTCTTAGTATTTACAATATCACTAATTGTGATTTTCTGTCAATAGTGGTTTTGTCACTTAGAATAGCACTACTATAGACAGTCATGGTATTTTAGTTAACCATAATATTTTGTTAAACTTTTACAAAGTTGTGACTTGTAACTTACTGTATTGATATTCCAATCATGGTATTGTGCATTTTGGTCACGGTATTGCCCTGTGTACTCACAGTTTTGTAAGAACTCATGGGATTATAGAAGTTGGAATTACTAAGCCTTTTCTTGTACGGACCTTCAAAATTTTGGCACCCTAATTAGATTTATAACCTTTATATTTACATTAAGGGGTGTTATTTTACATTTCATCTTAGATTTCATTTTATTTTTGAAAAATTATTGATTTGAATATATCATTGTCTCTTTTGTGAAAATAGTTTCTTGTAAATACTTATTTTGTGTGTGTGTGTGTGTGTGTGTGTGTGTGTGTGTGTGTGTGTGTGTGTGTGTGTGTGTGTGTGTGTGTGTGTGTGTGTGTGTGTGTGTGTGTGTGTGTGTTTATTTGTAGATAATTTGTTGTATCATGATCATCACACATAGGTAATAAAAATAGTCAATTAATCATATCATGACTTGTGCTTGTTTTTTAATCCCTCCCTCTAGGATAGCACATGATGTGGAATTGACACCCACACATGGGCTTATTATATATGGGTTAGTTTCATGGATTTCACCTTCATGATCTAACCAAACTCCATGTTTTGGTGGAGTCTAAATATAAGGATAGATATCTCTATGGCCTAAGCAAAATTCCCCATAAAGGGTTTCATGAAGTGAGGGGATATTAAGCTCCAAGACCCAGGGTAATCAGATATCCTCCTACACAGACTTGGGCCCCATCATACCATCACATATATTGATGACACACCTATATCCTTGTGTATAGATTAGATTAGGGGACTTCAGTCATAATAAGTGTACCACTATAGGAGTTAATATCAGCTCTAAAGTAGCCATCAGGTCCAAGTAGGGTTGAGATGATTTGGTAGATTCTGTAATAGGTCACCAACATATAACCTTACCTATGAAATCATTACATGGTGCAAACATTAGGTTACACACCCTTGATAGTTGACTAATTTAGGGGTCATACTTGTGCATTATTGTTTGAGTGTTGTGACTAGAACCATATTATTTGTGAACTAAGTCAGCCATACCCCCTTATTTAGTGTGACACCTTAGATACCCTCTAGGTTGACAATTCATCATCATATCATCCTATCACCATATCATTTGCCCTATCATTTTCCAACCTCCTCCACATCCATCTATCAATCCTTTAGGATACCACCTCTAATATTGATCATTTCTTATATCCCTACTATATCCATACTCTTAATCCATATCCACCTTTAAACACTATCATTTAACACTTGTCATCTTATACAAATCCATTTTCTACATATATTGTCCATTAGTCCATCCATTTATTCTCTAAATACCCTTTCATAGGATATCTTGTATATATCATCCTATATCTTGACCAAATTTTGATTATCATATCACCCCTCTTATCTTTTTAATCTATATTCACCTTATAGTGTCCATATTTTTTTATATTACCCATCCTTCCATAACTATCCCATAACACCATCCTTCACACCTTCATAATCTAGCTTCTATATATCCTCCTATCTCTTATCCATCTAAATTTTTAACCAAATTACCATATTAGATTTTTTTATTTACCTTCTACATCCCATCTAATTATCCATCCTACCCTCTCTATATATAAACCATCTTCTTCATTTACTTTATATACCCTATCACCTTGTATATAATTCACCTATAATAACTAAATCAATCCTTCATATCTTCCATTAACATTTAACCACTTTATAGTGTATATATCTCCCTCACTTCCATTCATATATTGACTAATCATCCTTATCCAATCCTTCCTTCATCATATATCTCACTCCCATTATACACACCTTGATTTTATTCTACATCACATACCTCTTATCCTCCACTTATATGATTTTACTTAAATAATTCATCTTAGAATCAAGATTCTAGTGATCACCCATCTTCTTTAGATAATCACTTTCCATGTCTTCTTAACTTTGGATTATCACTATACATAGTCTTGTAAGATTTCAATCTATCACCCCTTACTATCTTCATCTCTATCAGGTACCTTTTTCCTCTAGCAGCCATCAACTTATCTTTTTTGCTAGTAGACAGATATTTTGATCCCATCAAAATCTTTCATCATCCTTGCTAGATTGGTCTCTTAAAGGACTTTATCTTTTGGTAATTCTTGGTCATCACATCTTTTGATATTAACATCATTTTTACCACTAAATTTTTTTAGTCTTTAGATGGAGATAGTATTTGAATACTCTCATCTCATCCATCACTTTTCATCACAACCATCTTTCACAATGATTATCCATTCCTGAGCTCGTCTCAAGATTTGATAGGGATCCAACCAAGATATTAAAATAATTGGGCATATGGCTGACCCAACCTAGGAATATGATGAGAATCATAGTGATATGCACACACCAAGGGAAGATAATGAAATATTTAATCCCCTCTAAAAATATGAAGTAAGAAACCTCATTGACCATTACCTATATGAGAACTGATATCATGTCTTAGATCATGCTATAGAAATAGGGGGTACCTCACCTTCCACCTTTGATTGCACTCTCTTACATAACCTAGTCTACCCACCATCAATACCAAACACACTTCATCAACATGTTAACCATATTCCCCAATAAGAATAAGATGTGGACCATGGGTTTGCCCAAGAAAATCAATGCCCATAACCCCTTTGTAACAATTGCATTGAGGCTAAAAGGAGACATACTATCATTAAGGATTGCCTAGATCAGTTGACTCAACAAATCAACATGTTTCTCTAAATCCAACATCCATCATCACCTAGACACAATAATTCTTACAATAATACCCTTAACAATGACAATAATACTAGTACCAACAACACTAATCATGCCAATAACATTCATAATACACATAGTACCCACATCCCCCAAAGAATTAAAAATCAAGATACTAATCCTCTTAGGGATCCCTATTTTTCCCAAGATTGGAAAATGATGAAAGATACTCTCCAATAAATGGATTCGAGATTACAATCCTATGAGTATAAGTACAAAGACATTTTTTTTGTCACCATTGGATATGAGCATTATGCAAATACCCTTTCCCTCACATTTTGAAGTACCCAAGTTTGAAAAGTATCAAGGAAAGGGAAATCCTGAAGACCACACTAAGAATTATATGTCTTTCTATGAAGTAACTTATGAAGACACCTATTTGTTGCATCTCTTTCCCAAGATTCATACACTTACCTAAAGGGTTAATTTCTAGTTTTGGAAAATGAATAGATCAATTTGTTAGACATTTAACATAAAACAAAGATCATGATATCTCCATTATTGACCTTTATAATATTAAATAATGAATCAGGGAAATTTTGGCATATTTTTTGTAGAGGTTGTGTAGATTGGTAAGTTGTCTATGGTATATTATACTCAAAAAATAATTATCCAAGATATTTGTGGACAATATTAATATAGAACTTAAATATCAATTAAAATTACAATGTGTCAAGACCTTCAATGAGATCATAGAAAAGGGAATGCAAATATAAAAATATCTCATCTAACATGGAACCATCAAGTTATACTCTCATAATGAACACACTTCAAATTAAGATAATTCTTTTTCAAGCAAATCCAAAGTCTTTAATAAGAATAAAAATGTTGTGGGAAATGGGGTAACAGATTCTAAATAACATGTATAGATAGTCCAAAATAAATGCCCTATATGACATCTTAGTGTCTCTACCATCAAGGTTCCTCGAGGTAGACCAAAGCCCCATACAGGAAAAAGACCACTTACAAGTTTAGGAATCCCGATAGAAATAGTCTTAGATCAACTCTTTGTTGCCAAGTTTGAGAATCTTGATCTTATAAGTGTTAGTCAAATGTGTAAACAAGGAAATGTTCTTACTTTTCATGAAAATGGGTGTGAAGTAAGAAGAGATAAATCTTCAAATTAATTTCAAACATTCATAAGGTAGATAACAACTTATATGTGTTCCATGAATCTAATAAAGAGGAGTGCTTCACGAATCAATTAGAGGAAAGCTAGTTTTGGCATAGAAGACTTGGACATCTAAACTTTGATAATTTGGTAAGGATTAGTTCAAAATGGCTATTGAGCCATATGCCTAAAATCACTAAGATTCTCCATGCTCTTTGCAAGGCATACCTTCATGGAAATTAAACCAAAAGAAGCTAAAAATCTAATGAGAATTCCACCATAGTACCATTGGAGTTAATCAACATTGACTTATGTGGACATACAAGAACCCAAGGTATTCAAGGTAATAACTAGTTTAAGTTATTAATTTATGACTTTATTAGGATGACTTGGATATATTTTATTAAAGATAAATCAAAATATTTTACAAAGTTTAAAGCATTCAAAGCTCTTGTTAAAAATGAAAAAGGATCAAAAATCAAGTGTGTAAGATCATACAAAGGAGGTGAGTTTTGGTCTTATGAGTTTGATACTTTGAATGAGGAACAAGGGATTAGAAGATATTATTTTTCTACTAAGACACCCCAATAGAATGGGGTAGTTAAGAGGAAAAATATATCTATCCAAGAGATTAGTAGAACCATGCTTCAAGATTCCAAACTATCAGATGGTTTTTGGGAAGAGGTTGTTAATACATCAGTTTACATATTAAATAGATGCCAAGTTAGATTAAATGGTGATAAGACTCCATATGAGCTATAGAAGAATAGGGTAGCTAATATCAATAATTTTAGAGTGTTTGGGGGCAAGTGTTTTATCAAGAGGAATGAATAAAATCTTGGTAAAATTAACTTGAGGTCTAATGAGGGCATCTTCTTAGGTTATTCCTCCATAAGTTTTGCTTATATATGTTTCAAGAAGATTCTTCACAAGGTTATTGAAAGTTCAAATGTAAGAGTTGATAAAGTAGGTGAAATTGATAAGCCTAACTTATAGATAGATGGTACCACAGATAATCTTAATTCAATTAGTGAAGGCATATTTGATCAATCAGATGATGATGAAGAAGAGGTAAGATAGGATACTAAAGCTCCATCTAGAAGAATACAAAAGGATCATCATGTTTCCTAGGTAATTGGAGATGTGAATGAAAGTTTTTAGACTATAAGGAGAATGTTGATCAATCAGAATCAACAAGACACAGATTTGATATCTAAGGTTAAAACAAAAACATTCTTGGAATCTATCAAAGTTGAAAATTAGACATGTGAAATGGATGAAGAACATGATCAAATAGTAAATAATGAAACATGGTATTTGGTACCAAGGCCAAAAGTCAAAAATGTGATAGGAACTAAATGGGTCTTTAGAAACAAGATGAATTAGAAAGGATAGGTCATAATAAAAAGGATAGATTGGTTTGTAAAGGATATGCTCAAGTTAAAGGAATAGATGTTGATGAGATATTTGATCTTGTGGAAAGAATGGAAGCTATTATACTCTTATTTTCATATGCAATCTTCAAAGGTTATATGAAGAAGTTTATATTGAAATCTACATTCTTAAATGACAACTTATATGAAGAAGTTTATATTGAAAAAGGAATTTTAATGACAAGTAATCAGGATTATGTTTGTAAACTAAAGAATCCTTTATATGGTATTAAACAATCTCTTAGATCTTGGTATGATAGGATAGATAATATCTATTGAACCAAAGCTTCAAAAAATGGGTAGTTAATAGTAATTTATACATTAAGATAGATGGAACTCATCAATTTCTAGTGGTATTCTATGTTGATGACATAGTTTTTGGATCTGATAATGATAACATGAGTAAAGAGTTTTCAGATGTTATGAAGACTAAGTTTGAAATGTCAATGCTTGGATAATTTTCTTTCTTCCTAGGATTGCAAATTAACCAACTTGATGTAGGGATATTCATTTCATAGGCAAAATACATCAAGGATATGATAAATAAGTTTGACATGTTGGATTGTAAGCCAATGAACACTCCAATGATCATAAGATACAAGCTAAGTAAACAAGATAACTCACGAAAGGTTGATCAAACCTTGTATAGATCCATGATTAGAAGTATGTTGTACTCCACTACTTTTAGGCCTGATATCACTTAAGTAGTAGGCCTTGTAGGTAGGTTTCAAGCTAATCCCAAAGAATCTCACTTGAAAGCAGTCAAGAGGATCTTAAGGTATCTCAAGAGCACCATATAATATGGTTTAAGGTACCCTAGGAGAAAATAATTCACTCTTAAGACATACACTAATATAGATTGGGTAGGATGTGTGGATGATAGGAAGAGTATTAGTGGTGATGTCTTCTTCATGGGTGAATGTTTGGTGTCTTGGATAATAAATAAGCAAGCCTCTATATCCCTATCAACTGCAGAAGTTGAGTATATAGATTTTTCTTGATGTTGTGCTTAATTAATGTGGATGAAGCAAACCTTGGAAGACTATACGATAAGATAAAATGGACCTTGTCCTATCTATTATGATAATAATAGTGTAATTAGTATCTATAAGAATCTTTTTATGCACTCAAAAACTAAGCACATTCCTATTATATCTCATGTATTGAGAGAAAAAGTGAGTAATCAAAGTGTCAAGTTGGAATATATGCTTACAAAAGAATAACTTGCAAATATAATGACTCAACCATTGATAAAAGTATCATTTAAATATCTAAGATAAAGCTTGGGAGTCATCACCTTGCCTTTAAATCATTATAAGGTCATTTTTTAAGGGGGAGTAAGATGTTCATGATATTACTCCAAAAGTTTGTGGTAAAAAGCATCAAGATTTCTATTTAGAGACATTGGTCCTGAATGCAAGTTTTAGTCAATTTTTTATGCTTGGTTTAGAAGGTCAAAACATGAAGCATGAAGGCAAGGTTGATATAGAGTATGAATAATATGTGCACAAGTGTATTCTAAGTGGTTTCATGTGCTCTTTTGATCAAAGGAGTTAGTTATGGCCATTTGTTTCATTTGACCATTTTTGTTAGTGTTCACTACCTAGTGAGTGCTAAACTTGAAAATTTTGATACTTTTGAAGTCTGTGAAGCTAACCAAGTGTGGATATTATTGAATTTGATGTATCTAGGTGAAATAAGTGCTATGGATATGTCATAAGGCTATGTTGATCAATCTAAGGTGTTTTGACATAGTGAATTCTATGTACACAGGGTCTACATGCATAGTTTGAATGGTTCAAGTTTTAAAATGAAGACTAGTGAGTGATCAAAATGACTTTGAAACATAGAAAGTTGTGTTGACCTCATTCAGATGTGATCCAAGTGATTTTAGGGTTTGAAGGTTTCTTGAAAGTAAGATAAATATTTTTGATGCCTCTCAGGTATTAGAGTCTATGTATATAGACTAGAAGGCTAAAAACCATTTCATGGTTATATGATTTCCCATAGATTTATAAGCTCAAAAAAAATTCCAAAAGCATTAATTTATGACCTCAAGATGTGGACTAAGTTATAGGAGCTGGCATTAACCAGAAGAGGGTAAGTTGGCCTTGTTTCATTTTGATGCCCTAGGTTTTTCCCAAGGGAGTTGAGATCTAAGGATGATTAATCCATTTAAATGGCCAAAATGATGCTCAAAAATCATTTTAAATTCATCTATAGGTGTGTATCTTGTCTTATGGTAAATGATTTGTGTAAATAGAGGGCTAATTGGTAGGTCAGTTTATGAAGGAACTATGGTGAAAAGAAAGAGTTAAATGATGATTATTGGTATGCATAAGGGTGAATATGAGTGTACTCCATATATGAAATTTTAATCTATGAATTCATACATAGAAAGCTATGGGCTCTATAAGGTTCAGGTAGGGTTATTAAGCCTCTAGGCAAGGCCAGTATGAAGAAATGAACTTTTTGGTCATTTTATCCAAAATAAAAAGGTATGGTTGTCCTTGAATAGGTTTTTAAATTATATTTTTTTCATCATATATGATTTATAAATATCTTTAATTTTCATTCCTCATTCTATGGGTGGCTTATGAGAGAGAACTTGAAGAACAACTATGAGGTTTCATCATGCTAAGAGATGGTCTAAAAGTGCTCAAGGGGAGCTTAAGGTTAGGAGACTTAGGGGGAGTCCCAATAAGTATTATTAAGGTATGATCAATACTATTTTCTTGATATTGTGTGTTTATTCTTCATATATTAGGGTATGGTCAACATGGTGTGTTGTCAATGAGCAAGACTATGAAGATCTGGTAAGAAATGGTATACATAGTGATAGGGGGAATTTCTATCATCTCTCAGAGGAGTTACCTTATTAATTTTATCTTTAAAAAAAATTAAAAATTTTCAATTCCTCAAGATCATCAGGTAATCCCACTTTGTCATTGTTTCAAAGGGGGAGAAAGTGTTTACAGAGGAAGAAGGAATATGTGCATAGCCTTGTGTTGGTGTTGACATCAATAACTAAGGGGGATATTTTTAAGGTGTTTTCAATTATTTATATAAGTTGTCCAATAATTTCCATGAGGTGTCAAAGAGTGTTCATGAGGTGTCTTGTGTGTTATAATTATAATGACAAAGTGTGCCTTAATACTCATGCATGGAGCTTGCAGTATTTTCTTGATTAGGCAAGATGATGGATGTTGATGGTGTGTTGACCATGTTTGATGGGTCATATGATGGGTCAAGATTGATTATGGGACTTATATAAGTGGAATAAATTCATTGGAATAGCCTTGTGAATTTATAGGTTAGCTTATTCACCTTGATAGATATTTCTGAGTAAGCATATCAATGACATCAACATTGGCACATGTGAGGGTGTCAAAAGAAAATGGTCACATGGGTTTGTTGAAGTTTTTGCCTAGATCATGTGTTTCAATTTTTATATCTTAAAATTATGTATAGAAGAAGATATTAAGGTGAAATTTTGGTATCCCATGTATATTTCTCTATTTTCCATAGCCAAATTTGCATTAAAAAGTGACCATTGGAATTCAAATATTTGAAATTACAAAGGAAAACCAGTCCTCACTATTTGGCTATAACTTTTGATGGAGGATGAATTTGATGGTGGTATAAAAATATAAGTAGTATATAATTTCAAGGGATATCCAAGAAAAATAATTTGGAGGTTTGATTGGTTGTATGCCTACATTTATTGTGGTCCAAAGTTAACTAAGGCTTTGACCTTCTTTTGCAAATGACTCGGGAAGGATGTTTGAGTTTTTATTGATGGTGTTTGGATATTTAAAGGTGAATTATCTATTGGAGAGTGTTTTATACACCATGAGGATGATTTTTTTGTATTTTTTATGTTTGACCAATCCATCTTCAATATAAACAATTTCTTACAATTTGACTTTTGATTCATTCGTGGGGTTTTCATGTACAAGGCAAAAGTATGATAGGTTTTGCACATTAATATGTCAGTAGGGATGAATGTAATCACTTAAGGGTGTCTTAAGGGTTATTTTTCATGGACTTATATTATTTTAATGGGTCTTGTGTTCCTATTTTTTCATGATGAAATGCTAAATGGGTGAATAGGTCTCCATGAGACCTAAAAAGCCTACTAAGGCCTAATTGAAAGGTGTAGTTGCTTAAGTTGATCCATGGATGATATGGTCAGAATATGAAGGTGGTATTGATATTTTTATAAGTGAGATAGAAGAATTAAGAGTTAATTAAAGTCTATGGCTGACCAAAAAGGTAATGAACATGTATACTCTATAAAGGGCAAAATCAAAGGTGATGGTTTCTAGAGTTGAGTTGTGAAGGATAGTCAAGTGTGAGTATGTTTGGTGATTATATTGATGATAAGATCAGGTTTAAGAATGTGTGTATGACCTGGAGGTTATATTTATGATGTTATAATAGTGTTCTTGTAGGGTTGAAGATTGAATATGAGTGAATAAGTATAGAGTGATCCAAAAGGGTCTTTGGATGCATTGCTTACTTGTGAAGACTTGAGAGAGTGTGAAGGGTTGAAGAGAAGTGTTATACATTATTTCTCCATTAGATTGAAATTCAATTATATTTATATATCTTTTGATATCATAGGTGTTATGTGGGTGCTCAACATCTAGGACAAGTTGGTGATTATTCATACTTAGGGGTGGGTGTTCCTTGTGAAGTGGGTGCTTCACTAAACGTCTCTTATTTGTGATCATTTTATAGGACAATTAGTCCATGTGTTTAAAGGATTAAGATTGGATTTTATCCCCCATGAGGGTTTCCCACATAATTCATGTGTTGTGTGTTTGATCTTTTATTATCTTCCTTTTAAATTGTAATGAATAGTTTATATGCTTCATGAATGTGTTAGGTTGTGGAGCTAAAAGCTTCACTGATGCAAACATGGAGGAGGAGGTAGATGAGTTGCAGTGCAACTGATGTTGGTCAGGCCAACCAATGTCAGTCATATCTAGTGTGTAGAGCTACTGACATCAGTCAGTATCGACTGACGTCGGTCACCTCTAGACTAACAGCAACTGACGTCAGTCACCTGTGTAGTTCTGGAACTGTCGATTTCATGAATAGTTTGTTTAACGAACTCATTGTTTGCATGTAAAAGACTAATTTTAGTCTTGGAGCTGCGTGTCTAATTATTGTAATTAGAAGTCTAATTATTGTTTGCATGGGATCTATATAATAGACTCATGGGGTTGTATTGTAATTAAGGACAAGGAAGAGATCCTTCAAATTGTAAGATCAGGGTGATCTGCAGGTTATTGCAAGATCAGGTAGAAGATCTACATGGTAAGTAAGATCATTTTATTTGTAGGTTGTTTCAAGTTCAAGGTAGATCTACTTGAAGTAATTTGAGTACTTGTGTACTGGCAGTATTGTTACTGACTGGTGGAGGTGAACAACAACTCTGTGTTTGAGTTGTTTGTTGTGACTATAATTGAGAGAGAGAACTCTTGAAGGATAATTACTGGGAGCCCTAGAGGTGTGGGAAGCCTCAGAGGTGTGAGAAGAGTGTGGCATCTTCTTTATTGTATTTTCTTTCTGGATGAGTTGAATACAAGATTGTATTGTCTCTAAAATTTTGTGTTGTTTCTAATTTCTAGTTACTTGTTACTTTTGGTTAAATTCTATGTTTAGTTGCTTATACAAGGTAATCAATTGTGCTCCTAATCCTGACAAAGTGGTATCAGAACTGTGTTTGTTCTAGATTCCTGACAAAGTGGTATCAGAGCGAGGTTGTAGGGAGCAGGTTTGTGTTTGATTACAGGTCACTCTCAAGAGTTTCTGATTGAGTGGGAGTAAAGTAATGGTAGAAGAAAGTAAGCTAAGAATGGAGAAGTTTAACGGCAAGAATTATCAATTATGGAGGATGCAGATAGAGGATTATCTATATCAGAAAGATCTATACTTATCATTGGGTGGGGTTGCAAGCAAGCCCACAGATATGAAAGATGAAGAATGGAATGTTCTTGATCAGAAGGTTCTGGGACCTATAAGGTTGAGCCTGGCATCGTCTGTGATTTCCAACTTATCATAGGCTAAGACAATGGTAGAGTTAATGAGATCTTTGGCAAATTTATGTGAAAAACCCTCAGCTTCAAATAAGGTATTTCTTATGAAGCAATTATTTAATTTGCAAATGTTAGAAGGTGGATCTGTACACAGTCATCTTAGTGATTTCCATAGTTTGGTAAACCAGTTAGTTTTAGTCAATATTGTTTTTGATGATGAAATTAAGGCTCTCTTAATCTTATGCTCATTACCTGAAAGTTGGGATAGTTTGGTAATGGCAGTTAGTAATACTAAAATATCTTAAAAGTTGATGATGTTGTTAGTGTAATTCATAGGAAAAGCACAGGTGAATCATCAGGGAATGCTTTAAGTGTTGAAAGCAGGGGAAGGCAAAGAGAGAAGATCAAGCAAGGGAGATCAAGGTCAAAGATAGGCAGGAGATCCAAATCGAGGTATGGCAGAGTAATCTGCTAGAATTGTGAAAAGGTAGGGCACATAAAGAAAAATTGCAGGTTGGTTGAAGATCAACATGAAGGAAATGAAGAAGTAGATGTTGCAGATATTGTTGCACAGGATGCTCTTGTATGTTCCTTGGATAAAGTGGAATCTTGGGTTTTAGATTCTGGTGCCTCTTTCCATGCAACCCCAAATAGAGAATTTTTCCATGAATATGTCCAGAGAGACTTTGGAGAGATTTATTTAGCGGATGGTAAGCCTTGTCAAATGGTTGGCAAAGGGAAAGTGCAGCTGAAATTGCAGATGGGCAACACATGGGTGTTGAAGGAGGTCATGCATGTCCCAGTCCTGAAGTAGAACTTGATTTCTATTGGAAATTTGGGTGATGAGGGATGCACAGTAACTCCCATAGTGGATTTTTGGAAGGTTTCCAAGGGTGCACTTGTTTTAGCAAGAGGTAAGAAAGTAGGTACTATTTATCTATCTACTTGTATTACTGATTCTCCTTCTGGTTTATCTACTTCAGTTGTAGATTTGAAGATGTGGCTTCATAGGCTTGGTCACATTAATAAGAAGGGGATGCATGTTCTTGAGTCAAAAGGTAAGAGTTCAGATCTAGATAGCATAGATTGAGATTTCTGTAAGCAACAGAAGAAAGTGAGGTTTCTTGATACTGAAGCTACAAGAAAGGATCAAGTTTATTGAAAAAAGAGGAAATATGATGTTTTTGACAAGAATAGGAAAGCCTTGGTTTTCAAGGAGAAGATAACGTATAGAGATCAGTCACAGGGGCTGAATAACTCTGAGCAGGGCAGTTTGGATAGGGTTTTGATCCAAAGAGAGCTTGTGAGTAAAAATTCATCACTCACAGGGAAACACAGTTACTGACGTCGGTCAGGTGGAACCGACGTCAAACAGGCAGGCACCGACATCGGTCATGTGCAGATAGGCAAAGTCAGTGGTGTCAGGCAGGTGGCTACCAGTGTCAGTCAGGGAACTAGCGTCGATGACCAAGTGGACACCAACATCGATTAGGTGGACACCAGCGTCGGTCAGGGAACTGACGTCAGTAGTCAGGTCAGTCGTAGGAAACTGACATCAGTCGGGTGTAGACTGGGATGTGACTGACATTGGTCATTGGTAGAATGGATTTTGGGTGGACAGCAATCTATGAAGGAGTCTCAAACGCCCATGTGGAGGACTGAAAGGGTAAGTAAGCCTCAAATTCATTATTCCCCTTCTTTAGACTACTTATTGCTCACTGATGGTCAAGAACCAGGAAGTTTTAAAGAAGCAGAGCAGGTAGAATCTAGTAAATAGTGGGAGCATGGCATGAATGAGAAAGTTGATTCCTTGGATGAGAACCATATGGGAGATTTGGTAGAGTTGCCAATGGAAGAGAAAGCACTGAAAGACGAATAGATTATGAGGTTGAAGAAGAGAGAGAATGGACACATGAGATAGAAGGCTAGGATATATGGTCTTGAGCAAGTTGCAGGACAATGGAGGTTTAACCATTATGTTTCCTTTACCAGATTGGATAATATTAGCTACATTATCCTGTTACTATATGTAGTGTGTATGCTTGTTGTAGGGTCACACATGCAGGGAGTTGCTGAGCTAAAGGTAAAGTTAGTTCAGAGGTGTGTCATGAAGAATTTGGGAGCAGCAAGATTCTTTGGCATGAGTATTCCTAGAGACAGGGAAGATCACAGGTTGATGTTGTCTCAGGATGATTGTGTGAATAAGGTAGTGGTGAGGTCTAAGATGTAGGATGCAGAACTAGTTTGCACACCTATGGATGGATAGTTCATAGAATAGTGTCCCAATTCACATGATGAGGTTAAGTACATGTGTACTAGACCTGATGTTTCCCAAATAGTGGGAGTTGTCAGTGAGTTTGTGGCCAATTCGAGAAAGAAGCACTGGAAATCAATTCAGTGGATTCTCAGGTATCTGAGAGGGACCAGCAGCAGGTTAACATGATAGACAGGCTCAGGCACTTCTCTACATAGGTATGTAGAATCAGATGTGGTAGGGGACTTGGATGACAGGCGTAGCACCATAGGATGTGTGGTGGTTGGTCTTTAAGATTGATCTTGAAGAGGGATACAAGCCAGGAAACAAATTAGATGATGTACAGGTACAGGTGCAACTATTTATCTCTAAGTGGGAGATTTTTAGGTTGTGGAGCTAAAAGATTCACTGATGCAAACATGGAGGAGGAGGTAGCTGAGTTGCAGTGCAACTGACGTTGGTCATATCTAGTGTGTAGAGCTGCTGACATCAGTCAGTATCAATCGACGTCGGTCACCTCCAGACTAACAGTGACCGACATCGATCACCTGTGCGGTTCCAGAACTGTCAGTTTCATGAACAGTTTGTTTAACGAACTGGTTATTTGCATGTAAAAGACTAATTTTAGTCTTGGAGCTACGTGTCTAATTATTGTAATTAGAAGTCTAATTATTGTTTGCATGGGATCTATATAATAGACTCATGGGGCTATATTGTAATTAAGGAGAAGAAAGAGATCTTTCAAATTGTAAGATCAGGTTGATCTGCAAGTTATTGCAAGATCAGGTAGAAGATCTACATGGTAAGTAAGATCATTTGATTTGCAGGTTGTTGCAAGTTCAAGGGAGATCTACTTGAAGTACTTTGAGTACTTGTGTAATGGCAGTATTGTTACTGACTAGTGGAGGTGAACAACAACTCTGTGTTTGAGTTGTTTGTTGTGACCGTAATTGAGAGAGAGAACTCTTGAAGGATAATTACTAGGAGCCCTAGAGGTGTGGGAAGCCTCAGAGGTGTGAGAAGAGTGTGGCATCTTCTTTATTGTATTTTCTTTCTGGATGAGTTGAATATAAGACTGTATTGTCTCTCAAATTCTATGTTGTTTATGATTTCTAGTTACTTGTTACTTCTGGTTAAATTCCGTGTTTAGTTGCTTATACAAGGTAATCAATTGTGCTCCTAATCCTGACAAAGTGGTATCAGAACTGTGTTTGTTCTAGATTCTTGACAGAATGTATGTGTTGAATGGTTAAGATTTGAAAGATTTGGAATTGAAGTTGGATTATCTTACATCACTGATTCACCCCCCAGTGATTGTACCTATAACACATAATCAACCAAGCACAAACTCATTTATAAAATTCCCTTTTCCTACACCCTCCTCTTAGTCCAAGCATGCAATCTAAGTGTGGTATGTAAATACTTCAGTAATATGTAGAGATTGAGCTTGATGTGTATTGATTATCTTTTATTATCTAGTGCCAAAAGATAATTTTAAGATGTAAAATGCCTTGAGGAACCCTTTAAATAAAATACTCCTAATTTTTAATTTTAAAAACCTACTCACACACCAACCAATTTAAACAAATTTAAAATGACCATAAGAAAGGACTCGAAAAACACTCTAGAATGGGGATTGGACACTAACACTGGGAAAGACACTAGAGTAGTGGTCTAGTGTCCCCCATGGTGCTCATGTCCAAAATGGATAAAACTGAGATAAGACTCAAACAAATAGTCAGGGGCCCCTATGACTATGTCAAGGACTAACATGGGAATACTAGAAGTGCAATAAGAGAGAGATAAGAATATGAAAAATGTCAAAAGGATGCAAAAATACCAAAATGATGTGTGAATAAGAGTCTGAATGATTATTATTAACTTTTATTGTACTTGAATTATCCTTAAGAATAAAATTGTAATATTTTTTATTTGTTTTGAAAACATAATCATTTTTTATCTTGACTTAATTAAAATTCTCATAATAACTGCACATGTGTTTTGGTGCAATATTCTACTTGTGTTAATATTAAGTTGACTTAGGTTAGTTTAACTATACTAAGTTGGATTTGTACACACCTCATAGGCTTATAATAGGATAAGAGGGATAATTAATCACTTGCCACTACTTTTCACATGTGTCCATCACTTCATACATGTGTCTTTTACTTGGTCAAAACTAAAGTTGGTTCACAACTCATGCTTTACTTAGTAAAAAGTAGAGTTGGTTCACAACTCTTGCTTTACTTAATCAAAATAAAATTTGGAACCAACCTATTGATTTTGTTATATATTGACCACCTTTATTATATATTATAATTTTTTTAATGATAAATAATATTATTCTTTATTTGTCAATCCCTGAGTTTTATTCATAACTGGTGTGAGTCCACATTAACGAGTTTGTTGGGCATCCCTCACTCTTATATAGTATCAGAGTTTTTCTACATCAACTAGCCATTGTGGGTTATTGAATACTTTCATCTTCTTCTATACTCCCACATATTTATCCAATCATCTTCTATGTTTTTTTACACAACCAACATTCTCTTCTTCCAAATAATTATTTGGGTTTTTTATTTTACCAAAAAAATATTTTTTTTATATTATTTAGTGTTTTTTACATTTTTGAAAAAATTAACATTTTTTTACTAATTCTAACTATTTTTATATAAATACTCAAAAAATAAAAATTGTTTTTTTTTAGCTTCATGGATTTTTTTATGTGACTTTAAGGTCCAAGTTTATAGGACAAGCAAGAAGCAGTAGAACAAATATTTCTTCATCAATTCTAATTTGTGCACACTCACATATCTCTTTTTTCTCCACTCTCATGAGTCCTTATAAATGCCTTTTTAGACATGAGAGACCTGAGACTACTTCAGTTAAGCATGAAAATCTTGACATATTTTTAGACATTTCATTATATGCATCATTTGTGCACATGGCACCAAATCACATTTAGGCATCATCATCTAGCATTTGTATTCACCTAGAATAGATATTAGATTAGCTGTGGTGGAATTGTAAGAATTATTTATTTTGGATCTATTGGCATGGATCCTCTACCATTTAGCCATATCATCCACACATTATTCATTATTCCTAGTATTTCTCCCTTTGTTTTGTAAAAACTCTATTTGGCATTGCTCCTTTGTTTTAGAGCTACCATCATATTGATATGGCGTTTCTTCAACAAATAAATAGTCTCCTTATTTTGAGATATTATGGTTTATACAATGTCTTCCTTGTCTTCATTTATTATTTTTGGGATATATTATATTCACACTAAATTATAAAATGTCATGGTGGTTTGATTTTTATAGACTAATATACTTTGATGTATGTGTGCCTTGTTTTATTCATCCTTTTCTATTTTAGTTACGAGTCTTTGCCATCACCACTAGGTCCATACCTCTTTGAAAGACCATTTATATATTTTTTAACACCTTGACAGTTAATATGTCTTTTTGTAGTGAGCATTTTTTTGGCATACCCAATTAATTTCATTGTTTAATGTTCGAGTAATGGTATGAGCCACACATATAGACATTTTCATTTACTCTACCCATTCATAATTATATAGGGGCATATATAGATAATGATTCTTTGGGTGTTGAGTTTCCCTTGCATCTACTTTAGGTAGTTGATGACATTTTTTATGTGCCTTGTACTTTTAACACTTTACTTAATAGTATTACCATCTGACATCCCTAGCATCTGCATTCAATAATCAAGAAGTCGATTAAGAATACTCATGCAAATTTGAGTTCTTCACCATTATTTTCACTTTTACTTTCTATAGTGATGCATTTCATACTATCTAGTACAACCTCAGTGTTGGCTTTCATCTCATCTAGTATATTCGTCATAGTATTTAGTCTTATTTTTTAAGAGACCTTCATTTTGTATCTCATTTTTTCTAGGTTGTACTTATTGTATATAGGTACCACATCAAGCATATTTTATGAGACCAATTTTAGAGGATTCTTAGACTTTATTTTGTATAAGCCTTCATAAGTTACACTTAAGTGGGGTTGTTGGTCTAATATTCTACTCGCACTATTATTAAGTTGACTTATATTAGCTTAACTATACTAGGCTTGGTTTGTACACACCTCATAGGTTTAGCATTGGATAAATGGCATTGATAATCACTTTCCACCACTTTCCAAATATATTCATTATGTATCCATCACTTCAGACATGTTTTAGTTACATATTCAAAATTAGAGTTGGTTCACAACTCTTTCTTTACTTAATCAAAATCAAATTTGGAACCAACATCTTGATTTTACTATATATTGACCACTTCTATTGTATATTTTAATACTTTTTTATGATAAATAATATTATCCTTTATTTGTCAATTATTGATTTTTATTCATGACTAGTGTGAGTCCACATTGAGGAAGAGTTTCCTGGGCATGCCCCTCTCTTACAATGTTTATATTATCCACCAATTCAATGGAAATATTATCTTTACCTTGGATAAAAAATTTAAATTTTTTAACAACAATGCATGTATTTGAATCATGATCTATTTCACATACATGATAATAATGAACTTTAATTTCAAAATTATTCTTCTTAAATTTCATGTTTTACCTAAACTTTCAGGTTGATAATTTTAATTATTTTTAATGGTAACCAGTTCATTTCTAATATTATGTATGGCCTTCAAAAAGAATTCATTATTATAAACTAGACCATTAGAATCTCTATCTTTAAAACTAATGTGCTAATTTTATTTTAATATTTAATACAAAATGTAATAGTGGCATCATATTCTATGATATCTTCATTTTTTAATGTCATTTTTTACCTTAGGGGTAATGCATTGCAATAGTAAAGTCTTGCTAACTTCTTAGAGGGTCTTACATCCAATGGAATTTTCTATCTAAGTCTAGTAGAACTAGTTGTGAAAATATAAATATTGTTACTAGGGTTAATAGATATATTTTCAAGTTCATCGACTAAGACTATATCTTCTTTAGATTTACCAAAACACAATTCAAGCCAATCTTCAATGTCTTTCCATTCATGAATACTTCAGCAAATGAATTGATAAATTATTGATAATATTTACATTCTAAATTATGAAACAATAGCTAAAAATAGACCTTTTCATTAATATCCCAAGAGATGCACAAAATTAAATCAAAAACATAAATATTATCTTCTCGTAATTCTCTCAAATTACCTTAAAATTTAGGAACATTTATTCTTTTTAATGAAGATTATTTGGTAGGATAATTCTCAATATCAATTGGATTTTGATGCATCTAATGATTTATCTATAGTTCATTTTCCACATCATAATTTTCTTCATCATTAGTTAGTTCTATAGACACCCCATTTTATCCACAATTATGTTCCAACCGGACTTCAGATTGGTTTCCACCAAACAATGCAAATTAAGCCTAAGAATCATTAAATGACCCAATTTCATCTACACATCAAATATTAGTACCTATAATCATGTTTAGGCATCCCTATTTGGGGTATTATCATGTATGTAATAGTTACCTCTCATAGATTCATATCTAGTTAAGTTGTGACCTAGCAAATTAACAGTTTAGCCTTTAGACCTATTAAGCAGGGAACTTAAGCAATTCCTAAAGTACAAAAATGCTAAGCGGAATGAATTAACTAAGCAAACCAAATTAAATTATTAAATGAAATTTACATGCAAAATTAGTGAAAATGAATTTTTTTTAAATAAAATTACAAGAAAATTGAGGTCATGATGATGTCATAATATTCAAAGTCAAGGAATTAAAAATATATCCATTAAAGCCTTAAATTTAGAAATGGAGAACTATGCTTAATAAATGGGATATCTATCCCAAATATTAATTGCTTGTACCCTCCTTAACTCAACTAGGGTTAAACTAAACTTAACTATGATTAACTTTAACCTAACTACACTTGGATTAGAGTTAGTTTGAAAGGCTATAAATAGAAGTGCCAAGGTCCTTCTAAAGGGAGATTTTTGTGTAATATTAAAATGTTCATTTATTAAGAGACAAAAGTTTCTTATAAGGTTATAATTCACAAATATTGATATATTTCTACATCAAAGCCAATCCAAATCTAAAGTCAATCCCAACATTTTGAAGGTGATAAGGAAAGATGATGCAAGGAGAACCATTGTCAAAAACTCTTTGAGCACACAACTGAGCACATTCCTCCATAGCCAACACACAACTCTTGATGTCAAGGTAAATAATGCTTGTTTTATCTTTTGTTGTTAGTTCCTTATGTTTTTCTATTTCTCCTTGAGTGTCTAGGTTTAAGATTTTATATTCTTAGTGTGTTTTTATTTGGTTTTTATCATACTAACACTATACTAACACCCTCTTGGATTCTTATTGTGCCACATAATGGTACACTTGATGGGACTATTTACCCCACATGTATAAATGGAGCATCTTTGGACCTCTTTCGATCCAAAAAACTATTATTTTAGACCTTCATTTATTGCTTCTTATCTAAATTTTCTATGTTTGGCTTTTGATTATGAAGATATGAATTTGTGACTGTGAAACTATGAATTTAGTGAGACAAACTATGAAATCATCAATATAAATAGCAAAATCATTCTAGGAAATTATGAAATCATCTTGATTTGAACTCAGCTCTACAAAACTATGAAATCAGGGCCTAAAACAGTGAATTCATTATATAGGGAACATGTATTTCCTCTATTTTTTATTAAATTCTAAAATTGTTTAAATCTTTAAATCATATTTTTAAATTGTGAAATTATAGTCTGTAGTTGTGAAATTGTAATTTTGAGTATCAAAATCACATTTTTAGTTTGTTAAATCATTATCCTAGGAGGTGAAATCATTTTCTAACTACGAAATCGCTAGCAAACAGCAAAATCACAACTCTATATTCTTTTGTATTTTCTATAGGTTTTTTAAAATTGTGAAATTGATGAGTTGGGTTGTGAAAACATTGAGATGAGTTTCAAAATCATTCTAGAATGACAAAATCATTCATTGTAAGTCTTTGTTACATTCAATTTTTTTGATTTTTTTATGTTTGAATAATTTCACAGTTCATAGTTTACTATGTAATTATAAAATTATTCTAGAGATCTTACTTTTGTGTTTTCTTGAGCTAACTTGTAGGATTTCACCTTGGATTAAGAAAAAATTAATCCACTAACCTTTTTTGTAGAGAATTGAGCTAAGAAAGAGGAAGTTTAAAAGTTTTTTAATCAATTTCTCTTTAACAAAGTTAAAAATTCATAACAAAGGCTAAAATTCATTCACATTTGGTTAAGGTGCTTAAAATCACTTAACAATTTGTCTTTTAACATTTTCCAAGCTTTTTACAAGTGTAAAAATGGCCAAGGGGCCAAAAATTTCAAACACATTTTAATTTGGTATTAGTAAAAAGAATATACATATTTAGTTAGCACTCCAAAGGGCTTTTTTATTCTTGTTTATTCTTTTCAAACACTTAGAATAAATTTTATTTATTTTGGAAAAAATAACTATAGTGTGTATGCTCTCCCCCCTCTCCTTTAGGAACTCAAGTGACCAAAAGTGCTTGTCATTATTTAATAAGTTGTGTCAAAAATAATGTCATGTATGTTTTCCTCAAGCTTTGAATGACTTACGTGATTTAAAAGTGACCTCTAAAGTCTTTTCATTTTTTTTATTTCTTTTTATGCATTTACCTTTTGGGTAGGAGTTCATAACCTCCCTATAAGTTCTTTAGGGGTGCATTAAAATAGGGCTTCATCTTCCAACATCGTACCAACCCCATTCCATGGTGAGGTATATAAATCAAGGCACATGATACTAGGATTACAAAGAAGATGAGCAACTAGCCTTTCTAATCCTAACAAAAACCTTGGTTAGGTCTTGCTAAACATCAGACTCTACTAAGCAGTACATAGTTAGAGTCATTATGCAAAATAATAGATCCTTGAATAATAAGTTAGTAGGTATTGACCCAATTGAAATTATTGCACTCTTAGGTTAGCCATACTTGAGACCATATAGTACGTTAAAAACTTATATATTTTTAGTCAACCCACTTGTCAAAGTAATTTATTACCAAATACTAAGTGCTCTTCATTTTAAGTTCATGTCATGTGACAATGCTTGAGAGATAGAGGGGGCATAAAAATGATACCTACACCTATACTTTAGTTTTTGGATTAACACTCAATTCCTCACAAGCATTGGTATATTAGTGGAAAATTTAGTAGAAGATATGCACACCCCTGTTAGTTATAAGGATAGGACAAGCCATTTGTGCTTTTTCTATTTTCTTTGATTTACATAAGTGTTTTGAGACTAAAAATTATTTGTTTATTTGATTAAAACAAGTCATAAAGATCACATGTTTTCATCACACTTTTTCCAAAGATGTGTTATTTTATCTATTTGGTGTCACACTTTTGCCTTAGAGTTTTTATCCCAAAACATTTGTGTGTGTCACAATTTTAAATGGGGAATCATGTCCCAAACATTGTCATATCTTTTGATTAAATTAGTGTCATTACATAGCTCATCTATTCCAAAATATGTTGACTTATTTCAAACCAAGTTCAAAATCAAACTTTATTCAAAATCATGTGTACATGTTTCTATCTAATTTTCACTTTTTCTTAAGTGTGAAAAGAAGAAACCAGTTAAGAAGGGTGTGTAGAAGAATACATGTTAAATGTGTGCATGTTTAATATAGACTTTGTGAGAAATCCTCTTTAACTAGGGAAGAATGACCTAAAATAATAAATCACTACCACAAAACTTGTTGGTTATACAAGTAGTTGGGTGGATTACCTAGCGTGAGCTAGATCCTAGAAGTGAAAGCTTTCTAGGAGGCTGTCAATCCACCTTATTTAAAACACTCGAGTATAAATGATAAAAGAAATATATTTTACTTAAATGACTATAAAATTGAAATAAAATACAGCAAACGATAGCCAATTAATTGAGAAACTTATATTATTTTCTAAGTCAACTAAAATGAAACAACTAATTTGATTATACTAATGCTGAAAATTGGTTAAGGTAAGGTCATGTTTTTGGGTTTGGTAACTTGATAAGCGTAAAAAGAATGGTTGGGTTGGATTTGATTGAGATAATAAAATGAGAGGGATTTATGGTTGAAAAGATAAAATATCAAGTAATTAGGGTATCAAAAGGATGAGGGGGCAAAGAGGGTGAAAGTGACAAAGGTGTAAAGAGGGCAAAGGAGGTAAATGGAATTACAATGGTAAAGGTGATAAAGGAGGTAAATGGATTAATATGGTAAGTGGATCAAGGGTTATATATCAAGGTAATGAAAGGAAGGACTTAAGTAAATGACTAAAATAAAGAAAACCAAATAAGGTTATTTTGAGGCTTGTTGATGTGGTTGATGTTGTTGATGTTGTTGATGATGTGATGAAGGAATCCCATGGCAATTTTGGTATAACTTAATTGCTTTGAGTTATTTTCCTCTAAGATTTGGATGACCTCCAAAATGATGACCTCCTTCAAATACCTTCAACAAGATGTTAATAACAAATACTAACTTCCAACTTAACCTTGGATGAAGGAGAGGGGGGGTATTTATAGCATTTGTTGTCAAAAACCATGGCAAAAGAGGGAATAGTATAAATATGGAACCATTTCCCATGTGGTTCATGAATGAGTCAAATATGAGGTTGGTGAATATTCCCATTTGGTTTTTTGAGTCTTCCACCTTGCACATGAGTCAAATTTTGAATGGAAATCATGCACATAGGTCTAAATGAGGCTAAAGACTTTTCACCACCCTTTCTTGTCTTCATCTAAGCACTTAAAGATATTGCACACAAAATATGAAAACATTTTCCATGTGGTACATGAATGAGTCAAAGATGAGGTTGGTGAGGATTCCCATTTGGGTTGATGAGTCTCCCATTTGGGTTAAAAAGTCAAAAATGGGTGCCCTTTGTCTTTCCCAAAGCACTAAAGAGGTAGGTATCTCATTTTTAAGGCCACTTTCATGTGTGAAGGTAAAATAAATGATTAATGATATCCCCTTAAATGGAAATTCCCATATTTCAATAGGGGCCCTTGTGATGTTTAAATTAGGTCATTAAGCACTTTGGGAAAGCATCCATGTGGGGTATGATGTGCCACATCAAGCCACCTCACTTCTCAGCCATGTCACTTGCCATATCACCATCCATGTCACTTACCATGTCACATGCCATGTCATCATGAATAGTGATAGTGGGTCCCACAATGAATAGTGATAGTGAATAGTAATTTTGAATATTAATTTGAAATAGTATTTTTGAATAGGAGAATAGTGATTTGGTTAGGTTAAGAAGGGTTAGTTAAGGGTTAAAAAGGTTTAGGGGTTCTTGAGGCATTTGGTCATCAAAAATTGTAAGTGTGTAGTTTTCTAGTATCTACAGTACCTTAGGTATAAAAATGGTGTCATTATGTTATCCATATGGGTCTAGGATGTTCTCCATTTGAAAAATTCAAGTCTTTTAAACCAAGTTCAAAATTTGTCTTACAAAGTTCAGATTCAAAATTGATCGATCTACACCTATGTCTTGCTTAATTTTGGCTCACATGTTTCCTCTCACCTTTGAATTATGTAACTTGGACTAATTCCTTGCTTTCTTTAAAGACCCTTTTGCCTAGACCTAGGAAGTGGTTTATTTTTAAATATAACTTTAAGCATGGTTAGTTTACATTGGAGCCTTGCTTATCACTTGGGTTTGAATGCTTTACTCATCGCTCTAATTTTGATTACTTGAGATTGACTTTCCCAATTAGTTTTAGGTGTGTGCCTAGAGTGAATGTTTTCATACCAAGGTCAAGTTTGTTTTAAAATCCATGTGCCAAGATTAAGTCAAAAAAATTTGGACTATTTTCTATATAACTTAGATTAATTGCAATTTTTTACCTTGACCTAGTTTGTTCTAAAGGCTAGCTTTGTGCCTTTTTACTAAAGACATATCATTGAAGTTTTTAGACCCAGTTAGTGTCTGTTTAAAGTCTAGGTTTGTGCCTATTTACCAAATACCTAGCATATTTTCATTTTAGACCTAGATTAGATTTGTTTTAAACACTTTTCCAAGACCAAGATTCAAATTTGCCTTTCATTTGACCATTTGTGTGAGAAGACCTTAGATTATTGAAGATATTTGAAACCCAAATTTATTGTTGATAATTTTGGAGAAGAGCTCCATTTTAGGCCAGGTTTAAACCATTTATAACAATAGATTGATTTTTCCATATAAACCAAGTTTCAAGATGTACCAAGCATCGACCAATCTTTTTTAGACTATGTTTCAAGTGTTGTGTGAACTTAAGACCTTTTTATTCATGATACATTAGTTGTGGATTTAGATATGCCCTACTATACACATAGTAGGACCATATACAATCCAAATTATAAAAGCATAGTCATGAATGATGCCTTTATTCAAGACCCATATGGTGATGACATATTTTGTGATATGGATCCATATCCCCTTTACACTGCTCAATATTCAAAACAAGGCTAATATCCATTAATGCACTACCTTGTTAGTACATCTCCTTATCTAGGTCAAGATAAAGAATATATAGCTCAATACATTATTAGTGTGTCATCTATCGAATAAGTATAACAATAGCCTTAGTATGTTACCATCCATCAACCTATGACCCATACTTGTTTGATTATCACTTGCTTGAAAACAAGGATGAGGTTTTGGTTAGATCTATAGAGGTAATATCTATGTTTCTAGAAAACTTTCCTCATGAAAATCTACCTAGTCTAATTAGAGTGCCTCATAATGTACCATATACCAAAACTATCAAGCAGTCCTCTACTAATTACCATCATGCCCTCATTGTAATTTCAAACCAATATTTAAATGTGCTTATAAAGGGAAAAGTCCCCATAGTAGACCAATTTATGCAAATATAGAAAGGATATTAGACTTATCTTAATCTAACACATTATTTTAATGTTATGGCCATATCGAATACCCTACTTATAGATCTAACTCCTTCTATAAGAGTACTAGTTGATTTGTTGGGTCATATTAATCTGATTGTGGATCCATTTTCCATGACATGTTTAATGTCCCATTCATTGAAGAAGTGATTATGGCTTCTACTCAGGATCATATGCCAAATACCATGGATAACATGCAAGTGTCTCGTAATTTAGGCTAAGGTAGGTTAAATGCAACACTAAATAATATGCAATAACAAGTGCCTCTTACCAATATCATGAGTGGTTCACAACAATAGGGGGCATGAATTCATATCTCCCAACCACAACAATTTACCCCACTTCTCAACCATCTAATTCTCCAATCACACAACAACATGGGATAATTAACCATGCATTACCCAATATTTTACACCAATAAGTGATGAATGTTACCCCACCTAAATAGGTGATGGTTAATATTCTATAGCCATATACATAGAATAATTTACCTCCTCAACAAAGGCAAAACATTACACCACTTTAATAGGTGGAAACAAATGTTCCACCTCAATAGACATAGACTAATGTACCTTAATAATCATAAACATTATATATTCAACAATTTGTTCTTATTTTTCAATGACAAATACTAAACACCTAATACATGTCCAATTCACAATAGGTGTTTGTTAAAAAAAGAGGTGCTAACATCTAGAAAGTACCTATTAGGCAATAGTTGTCTTTTACCCAACATGTGCCACATATTCAAAGATAGGACCTTAGTCAATAGCAAGTACCATTTATATAGTTAGGTTTGACTAGTCGACAAAAATTTCTTACTCAAACTCAATAGGCACAATACTTTACACAAATACACATACTTCCATCACAACCTCAATTATCTCAAACCCAAATCCATATTTCTAATCCTAATCTAAATATTTACCAATAATGCATGTAGTATTACTAGCCTAATCCTAATATGTGGATGCATATTCCTGGTTGATTGGTCTATCAAACCAACATTCCATAATACTCCATACCTATATTATACCTCGATCAATGTAATCCACCTTTGACCACCCAACCATAACCATAACCAACTATGCCATCAATTTTATTAGCCTAAGAACTAAAATAGATAAAGGATGCAATTTCAGCCATTCAGATGGGAAAGTAAACTAATAAGTTCAAATTGGATGACAAGTGTTCATATCCATTTAACATGAAGTATCTCCAAATATCATTTCCTTCAGGTTATGAGCCACCAAAATTTGACAAGTACAAGGGTAAATGAGACCTTAGAGAACATTTAAAAGATTTTTTTGTCACTTACCAACTAGTGGCCTATAATGACATCTATCCACTTCTTCTTTTTCCTTGAAGTCTAGATGGATAGGCTTTGAAGTGGCTTCTTAAGATGTTGAAGAACTTGATATCTAGCTTTGATGATCTTTTGGATAAGTTTGTATAATATTTATCCTACAATATCGAGCATGATATTTTAGTAGTTGATTTAATTCAGGCTAAGCAAAAAGCCGGTGAGAGCTTTGTGATTTACATCATTATAGAGTGCTTGCTAGTCACTTTACCCATAATCAACCAAATAAATAATTATTAGTTATATTTACTAAAAATTTGTATAGAAAAATATATTATCACTTGGAACTTTAGTGTGCACACACATTCAAAGAGATCATAGAAAAGAGTATCTAGATTGAAAAAGCCCTTATCAATAAAGGTATTATTAAGTTATCTTCTTCAAACCAAAACTAGAGCCAAAACCAAAATTCAAACCCAAGTTAAAACCCTGGCCCAGTCTAAATGTAAGTGTTTGCACCCACTCAGTCTAATAATTATGATAAACCTAAGTCATACAACTAAAATAAGAATGTTGTTGGTAATAGAGTAACTGAGTCACATCATGTTCAAATAGTGCAAACACTATCTGTTCAACCTCTCCCACAAAAGTAGTTTATTTCACAAATTTAACCTATCTATCAAGTGCATCCTATACCTCAACCCAGGCTAGCTCCTCAAATATTATAGCCACCACCTTTTTAGACCCCTCCTCTAAGAAGAAGACCCACTCCTAGAGTCTTTAGTGACCTTGGTGAGCCTATTAAAGTAGTGTTTCAAAAATTATCTATTGCCAATATGATTAGTTGGTTGATTCTAAAACACTTTCTTGATGGAATACCTTACATAGATTGGTGTGAAGAGCATGAATTTTGTTAATACCATCATATTCATGTACATTATATACATCATTGTGTGAAGTTGAAGCACCTTATTGAGAATATGTTGGAAAATAGAGAGATCTAGTTAGATAATAGAGCATCTACTTCCAGTCAAAACTTAATTATCTACCAAAATCCTTTTCCACAACATTACAATACCAATCAACAATGAAGACCACAACCATAGCCATAGAAACAACATCAATAGTAGTAACATTAATATCAACCATAAAATGGATGGAACCAAGGCCAAATGACCCTAATAACTAATATACTTATCACGTAGTTGTACATAACTATAATAAATTTGTAGGTCATATTGTAGGTGGTCATGTTTTTACCATAACCATCAATCCTAAGTCGAATGACAATAGACCAAGATCTTTATCTAATAATGACAATTAGCCTACCAATGTCATTAATCCTTTATTGACCTATGACTACAACCAAGTGCAATAGAAACCAAGGATTAACATCTCAAGTCCTTATGCAAGTAATTATTCATTACCCTGTGACTGCATCCAATCACACCAGCAATCAATAATTAATCTTTATGGCCGATCTCCATCATTTTATAGTTATAATGGTCCTATATCTGATCTATATTATGTAATCATAACTTGGTAGTCTAAAATCACCATCCCATGCCCACAAACCCCTACTAATGAACTCATCCAACCCCCTATGTTGGTTAAGAGTAAGCTAATTACCACTGTTAAGGAAAGAACATATGATATTATGGAAAAACTCTAAAAAATTCCCATATAAATTGATATTCTAGATTTGTTGTGTATGTTTACCATCCACAAGAATAGCCTTACTAAACTCCTAGGCCAATCCCAAGTGCCCAATGACATTATGCTAGTTAAATTTCAAGTTTTGGTTAGACACCTAGCCCTAGGCTAATAATTGACCTTTAACCAAAGTGATATGTCATCCCTTAGCCCTCTCCATAATAATCCCTTATACATTGAATTTATTATAACATGGTATTTAAATGTGTCTTCTTAGATAATGGATTGGGACTGAATATTATGTCTTTAAAGCTAATTAAGCATCAGGGATATACATTAGTTAACCTTCAACCAAAGAGTATTACTATCAAGGCCTATGACAATGAAGAGTAGGAATCACAACAAACCTTCAGTTTATAAGTGATAGTTGGGCCTTTAACCCATAATATACTTTGTCATGTGTTAGACTTAGATTTATCATATAATTCACTTTTGGCTAGACCATGGATACATGAGATCTATGTGATACCTTTAACCTTACACTAGCGTATCATGTTTCCTCACTCTAGGATGGAGGTAGCTATCCATGGATATTTATAGCCATATGAACAATGTAAGCATTTAGAGGCTGAATATGAAAGCTACAATTACCATTTTGGTCTAGACCTATTACCAAAGAAGGACAAAAACAAATAGATAATTTTTGAATTGTTAGAGACCAATTACATAAACCCTGATAGCCTAACCTTAATTTCACATATGCCTTATGTTGAAATTTCTAATCATTTTACCATTTTAGATAATGGTCTAAGAGAGTATTTTTCCCATGATACCATCCATATTTCTAAGCTTCCTCAAAATCCCAAGCCTTATGGGAGTCCAAAATCTAAGCCTATTTTCATGGAATGGTGATAAAAGGGAAAAGGAAAGATTAATAGCCTATCACCTCTTATTTTCATAATAGCCACTAGCCAAGAAAAAGACCCATTTTCCAATTATGATTCCTAGTTATATAATGACAAATTGGTTGATTGCTATAAAATTACAAAGTATCACATCCCTAATGAGATTATGGATAACCTAGCTTATGAAGGTAAAGACCTAGGGGCAAATCAATAGGGTACTATTGAGCCTATTTCTATGACCAAATATAAAGGAATTCATGGTCTTAGATTTAAACCACTGAAGGGTGACCCCACATAGCTTATTTATGTTCTAACACCAATAACTGAAGATGATGCCAATAGAAAAACAAATTTTGATCATAACATATACAAATACCTTACTAGTACCAATATATTTGACCCATATACCATTTATACCATCATGTTAGTAATATGACATTCCCCACTTACCCTTTATCATCCTCAACTTATAGACTAGGACCAACAAGAATCCATAGTACCTTTAGACAAGTTTGAGAATGATGAGGCATGTTGTGGTTTTTTGGGCCTAAGAGATAATATTCTATATGGAGATTAAAAACAAGGGTTCTCTATCAAATTAGATCTTGCTGCCTATTTTAGAGAGTGGATGAACACCCTTAGCCAAAAATAAAAAAATAAAACATTAAGGTCCCAAAGTAAAAACCTCTTTGAGGCAATTTTGGAATAGGGTAAAAGTAAATAAAAAGGCTAGTCTCTTGGTGAAAACATGTTTCAAGTGCCACTAGATGAGGTGATCACCCATTTTTGAATGAATCTTGGGAGACCAAAAATAACTAACTTATTTTTAGTTTTAAGGTTAGTACAGAGGAACAACATACCTTCAATAAAATTATCTAAGAATGTCTTATAGTGTTTATTACATGGCCCTTATATCCGTTATGAGATTTAGATTCTTCCTACTTGGAGGAGCTTGAAGAACCAATTTGACTAGAGGACTTTGCCATTATTAGATAATTTACACCCTTGCTAACTATTCTGGAAGATGGTTTGACTCTCCTAGTATAGGATACTATAAAAGTCAACATTGGGACTCTAGAAGACCCAAAGTGGATCAAATTAGGGGTGTCCCTCATTGAGGAGGAACGTGAAGTTTTTACAACCCTTTTGAGGGAATTTTTTGACATTTTTGCATGGGCCTATTTAGACATCCTAGATTTAGACCCCACCTTGGTTTTACACCCTCTCTTTGTACATCTTGATGCCAAACCCATGAAGCATAAACTGTGTAAGATGCATCCTTGTATTATTGTGTTAATTAAGAAAGAGTTATAAAACCTCTTGGAATCAAAATTCATTAGACCCATCGACTATACAAAGTGGATCTCTAACATTATGCATGTTAGTAAAAATCTAGAAGGGATTAGAATCTTCACAAATTTTAAAGACATCAACAAGCCTTGCCCAAAGAATGACTTTCCTCTACCAAACATTGACATGATAGTTGACTCCACAATTGGGTATGAAATGATTTCCCTTATGGATGGATTTTCAATATATAACCAGATCAAGATTATGCTAAAGAAACAACATAAAATATTGTTCACCACTCCTTGGGGAATGTTTTCCTATCATTTCATGTCATTCAGCCTCAAGAATGTTGGGGCAACATAGTAAAGATCTATGACAATTATATTCCATGACATGATGCATGATACTATCTGAGACTATGTTGATGACATATTGGGTAAATTTAAGACTCATGTAGATCATTTAGTAGAAATACAAAGGATATTTTAAAGGATTCATAAGTATAAGGTTAAACTTAATCCAAATAAGTGTGTCTTTGGTGTTACTTTAATAAAATTGTTAGGCTTTATTATCTCTCACTAAGGCATTGAATTTGATCATGCCAAGGTACAATCCATTACCGAGATGCCACCACCTTCCACTTTGAAGTAGCCCACATTTTTCAAGGCAAAATCCAATCTATTAGATGCTTTGTTTCACATTTGGATGATAAATTTCATCATTTCACTCATTTATTAAAGAAATGCATTACATTTATTTGGGATGAAAATTTTAAAAAAGCCTTTGAGCACCTAAAGGAATACTTAGCCAATCCACCTATTCTATTACCACCAATGTTAGGGTGGCCATTTTTATTTTACCTATCTGCCACTAATAATGCCCTAGGGGCACTTTTATCCTAGCATGATGAACATGCAAAAGAGCATGTAGTGTATTATCTAAGACATAACTTGTAGCATATGAACATAACTATATGTTAATTAAAAAATCTTATTTATTTATGGTCTTTTTAGCCTAGAAGTTGCCTCATTACATGCTTAATGACAAGACCATAGTCATTGCCAAAGTAGATATACTCAAGTATTTAATATCAAAAATAGCTTTGTAGGGCTACATGGCTAAGTGGATCATGATTTTGAGTGAGTTGAGATTGAGTATGTTAATCAAAATGTCATCAAGAGTTAAGTACATGTATATCATCTTGTTGAATCTCCCATTTCAAATACTCAACCACTCAATTTTTCATTCCTAGATGAGTACATCATGACTATTATAGAAACACCTCCTAAGGAGTAGCACTAGAAGTTATATTTTGATGGGTCATTCACATATTAGGAGTAGGTCTATTATTTATTACACCATAGGGGGATCTCATTCCCAAATAATTTTGTATCAACTTTCCTTATACTAATAACATGGTTGAGTATGAATCACTCATTTCATCACTTTATCAAATAGTAGAATGGAACATTTAACTTTTACTAGTTCATAATGATTCTTAGCTAATCATCAATTAGGTTACAAACTAGTTATAGACCAAAGATGATAAGTTGGTACCATAAAAATCCATGGTGGACATTCTCAAGTAGTAGATTACCCACATTCAATTTAAACACATACCTCAAGCTAATAATAGGATAGTAGATACCATAGCTACCATTGGTTCTTTGATCCATAGCATAGATAAGTCAAAATACTATTAGTTCCTCATTGAACATCTTATAATGCATATTCGTGAACCCTCATCTATTGAAATGATTTGTGTTATTTTTGGTCCTAGCTCTATTTTATATTTTTACTTATATAATTACCTTCGTGACCAATTCCTTCCACTTGACCTTTCACATACAAAGCCTTTATAAATACCCTACTTGGCCTAACCATTTATTTTAGAAGCTTTGATGGAACTATTCTTCATTATTTAAATTTTGTAGAATCCACATTAGCATTGAGAGAAGTTCATGAAAGAGTTTATGGGTCCCACACCAATGGAGTTGTCCTTTCCAAAAATCTCCTACGTACTAGTTATTATTAGTTGACCATGAAAATAAATGTAGTTACTTATGTGATAACATGTAAACAATGTCAAAGACATGCACATTTGATTTATAATCTAGCCATAACACTCAAACTAATGACTATACCATGGTCATTTTCAATGTGGGGACTTGATCTCATCAATAATATTAACCCTACCTCCTCAAATGACCATAAACATATCCTTCCCTCCACTGAGTACTTCACTAAGTGGTTTAAATCTATACCCCTCACTTATGTGATAGGAAAACAAAGTTATAAATTCATCTACAACCATCTCATTTGTCACTATGGTATCCCATCTGACATTATATTTAATTGGTGGATCATTTAAGAACAAGGATGTCAAGGTGCTTTGTGCTAAGTTTAACATTACTTGACATTTTTCTACTACATATTACCCACAAGGTAATGGCCAAGTAAAGGAATATAATAAGACCATTGTCAATATTATTAAGAAGATTATCAATGATGTTAGTCACTATTGGCATTTGTAGATATTATATACCCTTTGGGATTACTGTATTAATTATCATACTCTAACAAGAGCCACACCATATTCCCTTATTTATTGCATTGAGGTTATTCTTCCCATTGAAGTCGAGTTCCTTCTCTATGTTTCTCATTGAAGCATATCCTTGATGGTGAGGATTATAGATTAGCTCATCTACAAGAGTACAAGTTTTTGGATGAAAAATGCATAGCCACTGTAAATAACCTTCAAGCATATTAGAACTGGTTACATGGTCAGTATAACAGGCATGTCAAGTATAGAGAGTTCAAGTTTAGTGATCTTATCTTCAAAGAAAACTAGAAGAACACCATGGTTGAGAAAAAGAAAAAGGCAAATTCAAGCCTAATTGGATAGGCCCTTATGTTATTGTTGCTAATTATGGCTCTGGAGATTGCAGGTTAGCTACAATGAAAGGAGATGAACTTGATAAGCCCATGAAAATAATGCATCTAAAGCATTAATCCACTCGAGAGACCCAAGATATTGTCTATGAGGATCATTTAAATCATACCAAAATTCTACCTTCCTTATAGCATATTATATACCATTCCTTCCATATCTTCTCTATTGATTGAATTTGTTTTACCCACCCTTTTTGACCTTGGTTCTAATCTATTGGTTCTATAGACACCTTTAGGGAGGGGATTCATATGTAGTTTTAGAAATTGATGTACTATTTCTAGAATAAGGTAGTATCTTGGGAGTAATCTGATAGTGATTTGGCAATTACATTCTTCATTTTTGTCACATTATATCTCATGATTGGTGCTACTACTTGTAACTACCTTTGGGAAAATTAGTATCACTAACCCATATTGTTGTTTCCTCATTAAAAATGCCTTTAAAAAAATTAGGAACAACCCTATTTGTATCCACATTAAAACATCATTGTTCTATACTTTTCCATTTGCTTATTCATGAATTTGTTGTTATTTAGTCAAACTCTTATATTGTAAATTAGAACTATAGTGACTTGAGGTCCTACATAACTATGTGGGTAGCACTCGATTCATGTTGAGGTCAAATCAATCACCCCTTTACCATGCTTTCACTATTTTATAATCAATTTAAGTTTGGATGTTCTCACCATTTTATGAGATTTTTTAAGCCATACTCTTGCTATTTTTACAAGCACCCTTACTTTTATTTTTTGACCACTTCTTTACCTTAAGGATTCTAGGACTCCCAACTATTTCACAGATAACCACTTGTCCTTTAGTTTCCCCATAATTATTGGCCTTAGTCATATGCTCTCATCATTTTATGAGTTGATATTGTGAGCATTATGCATTCGACCTCAATACACTAATGATCACTTCACTTTTTCCATGCTCTCATCATTTTACGAGTAACTATTTATAACACTCTCACCATCTTGTGAGCTCATTATCATTATAAACCTTAGATGTATTAGACACTATGAATTACTAATTTATATCATTTTTGGATACTCATCTCTTGCCTTTCAGTGTGGTTTTAGCCTAAACCATAGTTTTGCACTTGTGTGATTTCTTTGTATTGATAATTTCATGATTGTGAATGTCATGCCTCTCTTTTCCTATGCACTCATTATTTTGTGAGACCATTCCCATAATATTTTACACATTAATCATGTTTTCTTGTCATTCATTTTCTTTTATCTCATATCTTAGGAGAATTACATTTGGCCTGAAGTTCACATTTGATCTTGTGTCTATGGAACTATGTAGGTAACATCCACTTGCCTAGTGCATTTGGAGTCAGCTTGGATACCCCTTCCTTTTCTTATATCCCCCCCCTTTTTATTTGTTTACTTTGTTGTCTTTTATAGCTTAGGGGAAATGTTTGTCATTTTATTTATGTCTTTGTTCCCTATGGCCTATGGGAAACATTGTGTCTATTATTTTGGTGTGGTTTTACTTGTGTCATTATGTTGGAAATATTGTCATTGATGTCAAATGTCTAGCATTATTGGTGATAAAGGCCCCATTGCATTTAATGTTGTTTATCTTGGCTAATGTGAGTTAATATTTTATTTAATATTAATGAATATATTTTTGGTTGTATATGAGACAAAATAAGGGCCCATGGAGAAGTCAAAGAGCCATGGGGTAAAGACAAAAGAAGGATGGGATGCATTTTCCCATGAAGAGTCATCTTGGGGAAGTCCAAGAGTCACCAAGTGAAGACAAAAGAGGAAGGGTGAAATTTATCATGAAGGGACACTTTAAGGAATACGAAAAGTCACCAAGATGAGGACAAAAGAGGGGAGGACGTTTTTGATCATGAAGGGTCACCACATGACTTTTCAAAGGCTTGAATATGAAGGGTCATACAAGTTTGGTGCCATTTTCCATGAGGATTGAAGGGTCACAAAGGGGGCAGGCCAAAGGTCATTTGGAAAGCTATAAATAAAGGCTTGAGAAGCCATTTGTAAATATGAAAGAAAGACGTTGATTTGATATTGTATTATCTAGCTTGCAATTGTGAGAGGTGAATATGATTTGTATTTATTATATCTAGCTTAGAAGAGAAAAGGTGAGAGAGAGGAAAGAGATGTTGTATTTAACTATCATTTGTTGATATAGCAACATTGAGAGATAGGTGTGTGGTATACACAAAGGGTTTGGTGCTCATGTGGGTTGGTGCTCATGAATAATAGCTGGGTTGGTGCTCAGCAAAGGGGTATGGTGCTCCTATGAGTTGGTGCTCATGAATAGTAGCTAGGTTGGTACTCATCAAAGGGGTATGGTGCTCTTGCAAGTTTGGCTTGTGAACATTGTTTGGGTTGGTGCTCATTCATATACTTGAGATTGTTCTCCGTGGTTTTTCCCACATTGGGTTTCCACGTTATATCGGGTGTCTCTTTCTTTCTTGTGTGATGTTTATTATTTGAGTTTTATTGCATATCTTGAATGTTTGATTAAGTTAATTTGATTAAAGGAAAGTTTTATAAGATATATGATATATTGATTCACCCCCACTCTCAGTATATTCGGTGCTTAACAATTGGTATCAGATCAAATTCCTTTTTGAAAAAGTTTTACAGCTTGAAGGAAGATCAAAAAAGCACAAGATGGCCATACATAAAGGTGCCTCTGCAACCAAAATAATAGTTTATCAAGAAGAAGAAGAGGATGAAGCGAAAGTGAATATGGAAGGAGAACTCATGTGTGCCTTAGAAGAGTTGAAAATTGTTGAAAATAAAAATCAAAGATTGAAGCATCAAATCGATAAAAATGAAAAGGAGTCAAAGGAGATAATTGAATATCTACAAGCGCACTTTGAAGAATCCAAGAAAAATGAAAAAGATCTGATAGCATAGTATGAAATATCAAGAAAAGAATGTGAAAGGTATGTTACTAAAAATGCCTCTTTAAAAGAAGAGATTGAGAAAGCAGTCAATAATAAAATAGTCAATGATTCAAAATTTGAGAATAGCACTAATATGTTGAATAAGATATTAGAAATCCAAAAGGCAATATTAGATAAGACAGGTATCAGTTTTGAAAAGAAGAAGAGCTATGTTGAAGCTCTTACAAATAAAGAAACAAGAAGGGAAGGAGTGAATAATATAGAGGACAAAGAAGGCTGGAAGGAACAAAGCTATAAAAGGCAATCAGGTCAGAGATTCACAAATAGGTCCTATTTTTATGGTTACTATTTTTATTGTAATGGATATGGTCATAAGAAATTAAAATGTAGAAAAGGAGATAACAATCTCAAAAATAAGGAAAAGGAAGGTCATGTAGAGTCAAGCAAAAGTTATAACTCTTGTTCTCCTCTATCAAGCTTTGATGAAGAGACCATAATTTGTTACAAGTGTAATAAATTTGGACACATAGCTCGGTATTGTAGAATCATGTTCGAGTCAATCAAGAAGGACCAGAGTTTCAGGGCTCCATTCATCAAGAAAAAGGTTTAGACATGGTAGAAGAAACAATCTGAAGGTTCTATGTTGGTCCAAACAGTTTTGCATGCAAGAAATGAAGAAAAGCCATGGTTTATTGATAGCGGATGTTTGAGGTACATGACAAGAGACAAGATCAAGTTCATAACCTTGAAGAATATCAATGGTGGCATAGTGAAATTTGGGGACAATACTACTGCCAAAATTGTCGAAAAAGGTACACTAAGTTTAGATAATGGTAGAACTAAAACTAAAAATGTTTTATATGTAGAAGGTCTTAAGCATAATCTTTTGAGTGTAAGTCAAATGTGTGATCAGGGGCACACACTAAAGTTTTATGCAAAAGGTTGTGAAATTAGAAGAAAAGATTCAGATGTATTGATTGTAGATGCTCAGAGAACAGGTAATAACTTATATATGCTATCAAACATCAAAGGTCAAAAATGTTGTTTGCGTCAGATTGAAGAAAGTTGGCTATGACACAAGAGAATGGGGCATATAAATTTTGACAATCTTGTCAAAATTTGCAAAAATTAAGCAGTAAGGAATCTTCCAAAGATCATAAAGCCATCTAACATGCTTTGTGGACCTTGTCAGCATGGGAAGCAGGCTAGAAGGTAGTTCAAAACAAAAGAGTACTCAACCACTCAAATGCTAGAGTTTATTGACACTGATCTATGTGGACCTATGAGGACTCAAAGGACTCAAGGTGATAAATATTTCATGTTGCTTATTGATGATTTTTCACGTATGACTTGGATAATGTTTTTAAATAAAAAATTAGAAGCTTTTAGACAGTTCAAAGAATTCAAAGCATTAGTTGAGAATGAAACTAATCTTAAGATTAAGTGTCTAATATTAGATCAAGGAGGAGAATTCATGTCAAATAAATTTATTGAGTTTTGTGAAGATCATGGAATAAAGAGACAGTATTCAGCAGCCAAAACTCCACAACAAAATGGAGTAGTTGAATGGAAAAATAGAACAATTTAGGAGATGGTGAGGACAATGCTAAATGAATCCAAGATAGAAAATAAATATTAGAGAGAGGAGGTTGGTATAGCAATGCATATTCATAATAGAGATTTATTAAGAGTCAACAGTGACAAGACTCCTTATGAGATATGGAAAGATAAAATAGCAACAGTTGATTATTTCAGAGTTTTTGGTAGCAAATGCTTCATAAAGAGAACCAATAAAAAACTTGGTAAGTTTGAATCTAGAGCAGATGAAGGTATATTTATTGGTTATTCTTGCAAAATTAAAGCTTATAAATTTTATAACAAAAGAACCAAGAAAAATTTTTATAGTGCAAGTCTCAGGATAGAAGAAGATGGAACACAAAAGATCAATGATCCAGTAGACATTCTTGAAATCATTGAAGAGGAAGGCTTTGAAGAATTAGATGAAGATGAGGAAAAGGAGAAGGAAAAAAAGGGCACCAAGACTCCATCCAAATATGTTCAAAAAAATCATAATGAAAGTGACATCATCATGGATATAAAAGAAGGAATTCTCACCAGAAGAATGATGGTAAATGAATCTGAACAAGTTAATTTCTCTTTGTTATCTAAAATTCAGCCTAGAAATTTTTCAGAAGCTAGACATGATAAGCATTGGGTTAAGGCTATGGATGAAGAATTAGATCAAATAGAAAAGAATGATACTTGAGAATTAGTGCCTAGACCAAAAGATCACAATGTGATAGGAATAAAATGGGTTTATAGAAATAAGTTGAATAAAAATGGAGAAGTAACCAGAAATAAAGCAAGATTAGTATGTAAAGGATATGCTCAGATTGAGGGAATAGATTTTGAAGAAATTTTTACAATAGTAACAACGTTATAGGCTATTATAATGTTTCTTGCATATGTAGTATTTAAAAATTTCAAAGTATTTTAGATGGATGTCAAATCTACCTTCCTAAATGGGAATCTTGAAGAAGAGGTCTACATTGAGCAGCCTGAGGGGTTTATTCTCTCGAATATTAGTAATCATGTATGCAAATTGAAGAAAGCATTGTATGGATTAAAACAAGCTCCCAGAGCTTGGTATGCAAGACTTGATAAGTACCTACAAGATCAAGGATTCAAGAGAGGATTTGCTAATAGTAATCTTTACATCAAAATAGAAGGTGAGCATCAATTGATTGTTGTGGTATATGTTGATGACATCAATTTTGAAGGAAATATTTAAAATATGATAAGGTCCATATTGGGTAAAATCATGCAAACCTTCCCTAATCATATCTACCCTACTAATAAAAAGATGAATTATATCACACTTTTATCCACCCTATTAGGGAAAACTCCCTATGCTAATGATTATAACTAAATTTTGGAAAATCATTATTTTTTTATCTATCCACCCTACTGGGTAATATTGTGCTAATGATTACAATCACCTTTGGATAAATCATTATTTTTACCCACTTGCCTTATTGGGGCACCTCACTATGCCGATGATTATAACCACCTTTAGGAAAATCATTATTTTCATTTTCCCTACTAAGGAATCTCATTGTGCCACTAATTATAACCACCTTTAGGTAAATCATTATTTCCACCCTAATTACCTATAGGTCACATTATTTATTTCTTTTTGAGGGAATGTTCACCTACCTTATTTGTTGCTCACTCCCTCAAGGGGTCATCTGGGGCTCATCCATCACCTTCTGGGGCATTAGCCAAGGAATTAATGACTTTTTATTATTTCATAAGATGTTATTGTGACTATGTCTTCCAATACCTTCCAAAATAAGGTCAAACTATAGACACCCCATTTTGGCCACAATTATGTTTCAATTAGACTTTAGATTGGTTTCTACCAAATAGTGCAAATTAAGTTTAGGAATCACTGAATGTCCTAATTTTGTTTGCATATCAGACATTATCCATAATCATTTTGAGGCATCCTTATTTGGGGTATTATCATGTATGCAATACTAACCTCTCATAGATTCATCTCCTATCAATTTATGACCTAGCAAATTAACAGTTTGGCCTTTGGACCCATTAAGCAGGGCACTTAAGTAATTTCTAAAGCACATAAAAGTTAAGCAAAATGAATTAACTAAGTAAATAAAATTAATTTATTAAGTGAAATTTATATGTGAAATTAGTGAAAATGAATTCTATAAAAATTAAATTTCAATAAAATTGAGGTCATGATGATGTCATCATCCTCAAAGTCAAGGAATTTAAAATATCTCCATTAAAGCCTTAAATTTAGAAATGGAGAGCCATGCTTAATAAATGGGATCTCTATCCCAAATATTAATTATGTATCCCCTCCTTAACTCAATTAAGATTAAACTAAATCTAATCATATTTAACTCTAATATAACTACACTTAGGTTAGAGTTAGTTTGAAAGGTTATAAATAGAAGCTCCAAGGTCCTTCTAAATAGATCTTTTTTATGTAATGTTATAATGTTAATTTTTTAGAGATAAAGGATTATTTTAAGTTTATAATGCACAAATATTGATATATTGATACATCAAAGCCAATCTAAAGTCAAGACCAACATTACCAATGTGACAAGGAGAGATGATGCAAGGAGCACCATTGTCAAAAATTCTTTGAGCACATGATCAAGCACATTCTTCCATGACTAACATGCAACTCTTGCTCTCAAGTAAGATAAATAATGTTTGTTTTTACTTGTATTTTTCTCTTACTCCTTGAGTATCTAGGCTTGAGGTGTTAAATTTTTAATGTGTTTTTATTTGGTTTTTATCATACTAACATTATACTAACTCCACTCTTGGATTCTTATTGATCACAAGTTTATCATGCTCCCTATTTTGTTGTAAACCAATTATGACAATTAATTTGATTTATATCTTGATCGACCATTTATAGAAACTTAAAAATATATATGGGGTTTATTAGAAATAAATTTGATACAAGGTTGAGGATTCGTAGATATAAATTTTTCTATTTCACATCTAAAATGTTGGTTCTTTTGAGCAATATGTTCTTGAGTTTGAATTACAAATATAGCATAACATTCAATCTCAAAGAATTATTATTTATACTAATTAATAATAATAAATGTATACTATAATTTTTTTAGGTAATTATACAAGATGAAATAGGTTAAATCATAAGCAATATCAACTTGTTCATTATCAATGTCAATACTAGGTTGAATAATAAGAGGATTTCCTTTAATGGTCATAGTCAAACAAGAAAGATGTTAAATTATTGTTAGTAATCAATTTAAATTCTCCCCAATGAAATCACAAAAAAGATTGATGATTAAAATTGTAATGTCAACTAAGCTATCTATTCACTTATCGCAAAGGCAAGGTGGAATCATACCATTCTAATTTTAAGAACCTAAGATTGAAAATCAATTAAAAATGGATGAAAGGATATTTTAAAAGGTAAAATATGTAAGGTTTCAAGAAATCAAGACTTAAAAAAATTCTAGGAAACCAATAATATTTCAAGATACTAATATAATATTTAATTTTACAAGACACAACAAAAATCAGATTGGATCTTCACAGTCAAATAGCTAAAAGAATCACTATAAAATTATCATAAATATCAAGTTTTCATATCCACGTACTAGATATTGGGTTTCAAAATTTATATCCTATTGAAAAATTAATCTCTTAGAGGAATTAAAGTTCTGAATGAATGAATCATGTTTCTTTTTGTGAGAAAAATTATTTATGATCACTTTCCTTATTCAAAAAACATTTCCATACATGATTCTCAAGAAGTCAAAAAGGGTAGAACAAATAACATGGAGGAAAGAACAAAAAAACAATAAACTAAGTAATAAAAACATAAATAACCAAACTAAAATAAAATGAGAGAAATAAATCTAATTAAATATTAGAAATAAGTTAGTTAGAATAATCAGTTATTAAAGTAATTAAATTTTAAATAAAATATTAAAACTAAGGAAAATAAACTATAGAACTAGATTGAAATGTACAGAAAAGACATGAAACTAACCAGATTAATGTGAATAAAATCAATAAATAATCTAAGGATTTAACAAATAGATTATGAATTGAATTAAACTAATCTAATTAATAGAAAAAATATATTAAATAAAATTATTGCAAAATAAAATAAATTGCACAGAGAAGAATGGGAAAAGATTATGAAATAAAGGAAAATAAAATAGCTTGATAAGATAAAATGTAATTAGTGAACTTAGATTGTAAAATAAAATGATTTCATTAAGAAATAATGAACCTCATAACTAATTTATAAAACATCTAAGAAGATAAATTGTAAACAATAAAAACTCAACAAACTATCACACAATGTGCAAAATATTCTTCAATATTTAATAAAATTACAAATGTGAACCATATATATGATTGTATTAATCTACAATTACCAAAAAAATATTATTTTACATTAACTAAAAGTTCAAGTATCTTGGCCATATTCAAATAATCAGTTTATAAATCAAAAAATAAATTTGGATATACCTGACTTTACCAAGTACTACACTCCACCACCATATAATGTGTTATTTGGTCTTCATGTAAGTAATACTCAATCTCAAAGATTTATCTCAGAAGAGAAAACATAGTATGAAATTTGAACTAGAAAAGCTCTTGTACATGTGTGTGTTTTTCCCTTTGAATGATGTCCTTTAAGTCTTTTTAAGGTCTTAACTTTGAAGTTAGTTATTCTTTTAAGTTATAACTAACATTTAGTTAACTTAAAATGATGATGAATTAATTTACTAAGTTAACCATTTAATTAGACTTTTTGATAATAAGTGCATAAAGAGAATTTATTTAAGTTCATAAAGTGAACTTATTTAAGACTATAGACATAATATTATTTTAATAAGACAAAACAACTCTCTGGTGCATGGGGGGCACTTTATAACTCAATTCTTAGTCATAATAGATGTTATCACATTAATTAATTAACACAATCCATAAATTACATTTCCAAGTTTATCAATTCAATCTTCTAGTAATTATAAATGAATTGTTATACTAATGTCAATTAGAAATCAAATCTATCATTTGAACTAAAAACAAGAGAAAACAATATAACATTTTGCCAAATCAATTCATATCATCATAAAATTATTGCATGTATACCATAAACTATAAAAACTATAAAAAACAAATTTTTCCATGATCAATTTATTGTCAAATAATATGCAAACTAAAAATCACATATAATTGAAAATAAAAAAAATATCTTAAAAATATCAAGTATGAAGTTAGAAGTCAATGTCTACTCATTATCAGAAACTAAATCAATAAGAGGTGCATCTTGCTCAGTATAATATCATGTATATTATAATAGTGTGGTGGAAATCTCAATCCTAGTAACACCACCAGAGTCATCAATACCTCCAATCTAATTCTTTTTTTTAATATGTTACCATAGGCGGGGGTGAAGTGTTACTAGTGTGTTTACAACTAGAAGAGGTGACATTATTTGGAGTTGTGACAATAAGAGTTTGAGTAACAGTGGAATTAGAAACTCAAAATATCTGGGTATGAATTCAAACTATGTAATATTTTTTTCAATTACAATGTATAATTGTTGGACCTTATCCAATTGGACAAAATTTATAATTTCATGTTGGGGGTGTTTTCCAATAATTATTGCTACATGATGGATTAATATTATAAGACATCATATTTAAGACATTCCAAAAAAATTTATCATTAACATCAATATGTAGGGAAACATGGATTTTATGATTAAAATTTTGTGTAACCACACTATCGACCCTTTTGACCTTAAAATATTTGTCTTGATAATTACCTCATACTAGTGGCTCATTATCACCCAAGCTATGGGATCCTTGACTCCAACCTGACATTATTATCCCTTTAAAATAAATAAATATAATAATAAAATAGTTTTTAATCAAATTATGCTTCTTCATTATAGAATCATTTGTAGAGATTTAAAAAAAAACTTTAATACCATATACATACATACATACATACATACATACATACATATATGTATGTATGTATGTATGTATGTATGTATGTATGTATGTATGTATGTATGTATGTATATGGTATTAAAGTTTTTTTTAAATCTCTACAAATGATTCTATAATGAAGAAGCATTATTTGATTAAAAACTATGACTCCAACCTGACATTATTATCCCTTTAAAATAAATAAATATAATAATAAAATAGTTTTTAATCAAATTATACTTCTTCATTATAGAATAATTTGTAGAGATTTAAAAAAACCTTTAATACCATATACATACATACATACATATTTATATATATATATATATATATATATAGTTAGAAAATAGTTGAGAAGATGAAGTATAGTTCAAAAATCATTTATTCCCATTTAAATATTCATTCTTGATTATTTGAATGAGTTTTTTTCTGCATGAATAAGCTTTGTTGTTCTTCCTGAGTTGTTTTATGGGGATCATATGTGTTCAAGACCCCATAGTTTTCTTGCAAAGAAACAAGTGTTTCAGATTTAGTCAAAGTGGAATACAAGAATGATGTTTTATGATTTAAAGTACATGAATAATGTTTCAATATAATTTCCCAATATGAGTTTTTTGAGACAAGGTGGGTTTGTGTAAACTAAAAATGTTATATTCGAGTTTTCTATATAAATATAGCCCTGCTTCATTTGAACTATAGCTTGACTCACATTCTTGTTTAAGACATGATAAAATCAAAGTAACTTATTTATTAATCTAATTGGAATTTCTACATGTACATTAAAATATAATTACATATCCACACACATAATGATTTTATCTTACCAAATTAAACTTTACTTCCTTATTGGTATACTTCTAACTTACTTGTAACCTACAACTTCTCTCTTAAATAGAGATGGTAGGGTATTATTAGCATATCTACAAAATCTAGAGTTTATAACCATAATATATTGTTATTCCCAAAATATAACAATATAAATATCATTACTAAGATATGACAAATAATATATGATTTTTCAAATAATGATGATGAACAATAAAAAATAAAAATCGGTTCATTCCATTATTACAATAGTATTAGAATCAAGTTCAATGGAGGAATAATGATGATATAGCATTATTAACATTGAATTATATTTTCCTTTATTATAGGAACAATCATATTCCTCAAATCATGTACAAAATCTAATTCAAACCATCAACAAGATGTCAATAATAGATGTTATGGGTTAGCTTCAGTTGCTACAAGTTAGCTAATAATTGTTATGGGGTAGCTAAAATTTTATACATGTTGCATAATAGTTTTTACATGTTTAATAATAATTACTACATGTTGTATAATATATGTTATGGGTTGTAGAACATATACTATGGGTTGTACCTAGTTGTTACAGGTTTCACCCAGCTGTTACAAGTTACTCCCAATAACTAATATGAGTTATTAGCAAGTAAAATGGATTTTTTATAATTCATAGATACAAGAATTAAACACCTTTAAATAATTATATTTTTCATTCTCAATTTATATTAGTAATACCATAAACATTCAAGACATTAAATCATACTAGTTTATACAAATATAACTATTTTTAACCAAAATAATGTGCATATATATTATTCATATTATAGAATATATTAACATAGTGTAGGCCAAATGAGTTTTAATACCAACATATAAACATGTTTTAGTAAATATTAATAATAAATACAAGGTAAAATTCTATACTTCATCAGAGGAGTTGTTGTTGATGGTAGAACAAGATAAGCTATGACAATGGTTGCTTAAAATTAGAAACCAAAGAAAACTTGAAATGATTTGTGTGTGGTGTATTTGTTTAAAATTGGTTTTAATTGTGTTTAATGAAATTTATTATTTAATCATAAATGTGCAACTACTTTTAATTATACACTCTGAGAAGGTGCACTATCAACTTTTTACCAGTTTTGTCTATCCATTAATCTACAGATGGAATGTAGTAGACTTGTTCAACTTTGTGTCTAGTAGATACCAAAGTGATTTTTATAAATAGATTAAAAAATTATATCCTTGTTAAAAAGGATAGTTTATATGATTTTAGAATGAATCTAGACATGCCAAAAGTATAGTTGAGCTCTTTCTAAAGCTGAGATTTATTTTTCACAAGGTATCAAAATTTGCATCTTTGAGAATTTATCAACTACTTTATAAACACAATCATTATCATTCTTAGTATTATGGTAGCCTAAGATGAATTCCATGGAAATATATTCCCATGGTCTCATTATAACTAGTCGAGGTGTGTATAAACCTTGCTCTTTTATGACTAATTTTGTAATTGCACATGTGGTACATGTCTTGATGTATATTTTAGCATCTACCTTGAGATGTGGCCATCATAAATACTTTTGTAACACTGCAAGATTTTTTCAACTCCAACATGTCCTAAAAATTTTATAAAATTAAATTTCCATATTAGTTTATATCTATATACTTTATTTTGAATGCATAAATACCCAAAGGTGATATAGGAGTCCATCTTTCAAGATTAAATCTGAAACTGAATCATCACAAAGTAAATTCTGATAGATATCTCCATAATCCAAGTTATATGGATATAATTTTTACTATGTGTTGACTTCAAGTCCACATGTGTCAAGTATGTAAATGAGAGACTGAAGTGAAAGACAACTAGACAATCTAAGAATGGATTGGCACTTCCCATCTTATGCTTGATGTTTAAATGGAATTGTTGAAGACACAAAGACCATTTTTCATGTCACTCATTTTGTAGCTTGTTATGAATCTAAAATAGCTTTAAAAACTTGTGATTTTTATGGATCATAATATACTTTCCCAAGATATAATGCTTCTAATGTTTACATGTCTAAATAATAGCATAAATATATCAATCATATGTTGGGTAGTTTTTTACCAGTGTCATGTAAGACTCATTGGGGCAAGTAACTAGATGACCAAATTGAGTGAGGACTACTCTCCATGTATATTTTGATTCATCTATATCAATCTCAAATTATTGTTGGATATTTTGTAACACAAGTACTAGTGTGGAACAAAGTCTACATATTAGTTCCTTGAATGCTTTCTATTGTGAGGGTGACCAAATGGACTTTTCTTTAGTGTCACCTTTGGTAACTTGATTAAAATACCAAGTCACATGAGAAAAACCAAGTACAGATATCCTATATAAAATTTCTAATCCCAAGAATCTATGGAGCTTTGTGAGATCCTTTAGTTATGGCCATTTTTGGATGACTTGAATCTTGGTTGTATCCACATACACTCTTTATGCATCTAATATGTATCCTAAATATTGTATCTCCTATATGGAAAATTAAAATCCATATTTTCATATACCTTATGCTTCCAATAACTTTATTTATATGGCATAGATGTTCATCCCATGTTTTTTAAAGATTCGAATGTTAAAATAGACTAACAAATGAATTAGTTAATGACCTAATAATGCTATCCATCATCTGCATGAATATCTCTTGAGTTTTAGTTAAACTAAAGGAAATTACTAACCATTCAAATAAAAACTTTAGCCTTGAGGGTTGTCTTCTAGATTTATATGGACTCTATAAGGATCTGATCATATATATAATTAAGATCAATTTTGGTGAAATTTTTAACACTACATAATTGGTCCAACAAGTCCTTAATCCTTGGAAGATGAGAGTAATTATTCACTATTATATTTTTGAGACCCTTTTAATCGATGCACCACCTCCATGTGTCATCCTTATTTGGTGCAATCACAAATGGGTTGTTGAAAATCAATGAGCTAGGCTTAATATTTTCTTTATCTAAAAGTTCATGGATCTGTCGCTTGACACTTTATATCATAGATCATTTTTGGAGAATGAGGAGATCACATTACAAATTAAATACTAGAGTTCACAATATATAAGAAAGAGAGAGTGGGGTAAACAACCCATAAGGAGTATGTCAACACTATGTGCACACACTAGAGTAGGGGACAAATTGGTAGACCATTCATAGTGGAGTGACTACTCACTCATGGTGTAGAATGACTAGATTGTGTACTAAATACATGTACACATAATTAATCATCTAATTATGTACTAAACATATGTGCACACTATTAAGTCCTAAGTAAACTTAAACTAAAGAATTTGAAAAGAACCTAAAGGTAAAACTATTTTGGGTGAAAACCCTTTTCATACCAATAACCCACCTTAAGTGTAACTTATAAGGAAAATAAACTAAAAACATGCAAAAAATAATGGGTCTCAGCAACAAGGCCTAATGAAGTATCCATGTACAAAATGATCCCCTAAAGCACAAGAGAGAAGAGAGAACCCATAGGAAAAATTCCCCTATATGAGAGGATGAATTAAAAAGGTCATGTGACTCTCCCTAAAATAGTGATGAAGTTGAGTGTCCCTATGGACACTAATCCATCTTACCATAATACATGGATATCAAGTCACTATAACCACCAAGGGAAGGTAAGAATTGGTTTTAAATATAAAGATCATTCAAAATAAACATTGGTCACCAAAGTATTGGGTAGTAGAATGAACTCAAAGAAGCATTGCATGAACACCCCCTTAATGTTGAACTAGGAGAAATTGGAAATGTATATCTCTATTGAATAAGATGATGAAAGTGTTGATAAGTGAATCAAAAAATTGGTGTGAAATACACACTAGGGTCACTAAACAAAGTCACCAATTTGTGAATAAGTACTCCAAGAAGTAATGGATATGGAATGTGTCTGGAGAAACTATCTCACAAACCCAATCAGAAAACCAAATATAGTCAAGAAGTACATGAATCCAAGAATTGTAGTGGATGAAGCCACTCCTCAAACATCAACCTATGAATATTAGTATATGCCATAATAACTCTAAAACTATTAGATAATTTCAACATGTGATAGATATTTTAAAGATATAACCAAGGAGTGGAGTGCTAAAAATAATGAAAAAGTGTGCAATGATGAGAGCACACATGCATAGACACACACTAGAGCATTATCTCAATGTAATTAAAATATACACCAATGAAAATAAGACATGTAGTAGTCCTTGGATATGTTTCAAAAAATAATGTGCCTAATAAAATACCCACATAAAATGGATTAATAATTTTTTTATGATAAAAATTATGAAAAAACTTAGGGTGCTAAGAAAAGGGCCTTGAATTTTTATCCAAATAATAATACAAGGTTATAAGTAAGGGGCCTTGTAGGAGACAATAAATCTAAAAAAAAAAATTGAATGGAGGATGTTTCAATATAATGTGAGCATTCTGAATGAATTAAATAATGCCAACTAGGCATGCATACTAAGCACAAACATTGATGTCTAAAAATACAAGTTTATCCATGGGGGTTTTGACCACCTATCAAATTAGGCCCTAGCCATTGGCCTTCATCAAGTGGAATGATGAATCACAGAGTGTAGTGGTACTTGTTGCTATGATTTAGTGAGATTTTTACCAAAATAGCATAATGTCCAAGTGTAAAGGTCTACTAATATTAGCAAAAACCTTGAACTTGTCTTCATGTGAGCTTGTTGGTTGACCAAATGAGTAGGTCATATGTGCAATTTTGTTTTTATATGAGAAAAAATTTCTTAATAAAATTAAAATTTGACAAACATGTTAATTAACCAACTAATTCGGTATGTGTTTCACTATTTTTTTTATGTTTGAAAAAAAAGTGATTAAAAAAACTCAATGAAGAAACCCCCACAAGAAAATATGATTTTGGCACTTTATATTTAGTGCAGTTACAATTTCCACTTAAATAAACATTGAAGTGGTTATATTTTCATTGTGTTACAATTGTAAGTTGTATAGAAACCACACACTGAGATCAAAAACTATCTGCACCAACGTATAGAGTGCAAAAAATGAGCCAATTTTTAAAAAAAACACTTGTGATTAAGAGGTTGAGAGTCCAAGATATCTACTGGTGAAAGTGAACTGCAAATCCATGACTTGTAATCTATTTTCTCAAAGTGGTGCCACCAACTTTAGAAAAATTACCTCCAAGTTTGGAAGTCCAACAAATTTAGCCTAACTACAACCAATTTTGGAGGAATGGCCAAAATAGAGAAGCCAATCAAGTTGGCCAAGAATAAATTTTTTAAACATAAAAGATCCCATTTTTTTTAATTTTAATTTGTAAAACTATAATAAATTTTTCATTAAATAATGAAATTAAAAAAATCAAAATGTTCTAAAATTTTGAAAACAAAGTGCACATAACCTAGAAAATGTTATGAGCGATTGTTTACTATTTTATCATAATTTTAAAAAGAATAGATGTTTTTTTTTTGATAAAAAAACTAAATATGTAAGACAAATGTCCAAAAAAATATGAATCTATCTCTTTTTTTTAATATAGAATAGATCAAAAGGTTTTTTTATAGAAAATAATTAAAACCTGCAAAAGACATTTGCATTTAATTTATCATTGATGATGCATGAATTCCTTCTAGATAAGGAACAAATGATGCATGAAAGGTGAACTAAAGTGAAACATGAAAAAAAACATCAATGTAGAGAGATGGTCTTTTACTAAACACTTTGTATATCAGCCTCCAATATCTAACTAGGATGAAACAGGAAGTAATTTTGTCTTTCTTGGATACCCTTGATGCAATAATGAGCTTTGATTTTCTCCTAAAATCTCCAAAATGTACCTATAATAAAAAAACACACAAATATGAAATACCCCAAGAAACTAGAATTTATTGCATACCTTTTTTATTCTTAGGACCATATAAAGAGGATGAAAGAGAAGAATATACTTAGTAAGGTAAGGGAATACCACATATATAATTATATATCTCCTAAGAGGCTACCCCAAGGCTCTTCACCCAATCTGATACCATGTCAAATTTGGCTAAGATAACCTACACATAATTCTAATACATTAAGGAAGCACTTGGAGAAAGAGCACATATTTACATAATCACCATTACAAACACATACCTAGGAGGGAGAACTACATGCAAGTTGAAGACCCTATTCAAAGTATATGGATATGTAGGTTACACTTAGTAATAATGGGGTTGTTAGGATTAACTTGACTCAAGTGTTAATCCCTTTTTTATTGAGTCACAAGGTTAAAGGAAAAGGAGCTAGGGTTTTCTCATTAACATTAGTGCACACATGATTGAATCTCTATCTGAGGGTAAAATAAGAACACAAGTGATAATACAGGTTCAAGAAAAGATAGAGTTAATTAAAATGCATATTCAGATCTACATAGAAGTGTCAAGATTAAAACATAAGTATCAACACTAGTGTCCATAGGTCGATGGTATTTTCCAAGTAGGAAAAATAATTAGGAGCTAGAATGAATAGAACATAGATTTACCTCATAGGCCTAAGATTATTTTGAACGAATGTCATAGATCAAAATAAAATGGCAAATAATATACACTCTTTCTAACACTTAGTTTTATATTTATTTTTTTATTTATTACACATGTTTAAATAGTTTAATTTTTAATAATTGTTGTATATTACTTAAATTTGAATATTGTATTGTTGCATTCAAATGTTTTACTATGTAATATACCTATTTAGTTAAAAAATTTGGGTGAACCTATCCTCTAAGATTTAATTGAACTAAGCCCTAGCTTGTTTTAGGGTTTTCCTCCTACAAAATTTATTTTCAAATTGTTGTATTTATTTTTAAGATCTAATTTCTTGTATGGGCATACTATAATTGATTATTGTTCCCTTTGTTTCTCTAGGCCTTATGTTATGTTTCTTGGGTTTGTTTAACCTTAAAACCCTTAGAATGCATACTCATAGTGAAAACCCTAAGGAGCCTCATCCTTTGGACCTCTTGTTTAATCTTCTTGATGAACAATACATTGATTATGAGGATCTTATGGATAGCCAAAAGTGTACTCAAACCTCTCCTTTTATATCCACTCCTTAAAATTACCCTAATGAAAATACCAATGATATAAATGTGGATTTTTATGATTATTGTGAGAATAGTAGCATGGTTTCTGATTATAATTATGATTATGATTCCACATTTTTTGAAAAAAATGTGAGGAGCCTAGTTCCCCTATTTCTCCTACACTAATTATTTTATAATTTAAATATGAGGTGTTTGAACAAACACTAAGTGTACCTTTTTTAGTGCCTTACATATCATTTACTATGATAAAATGAACATGCATGATAATACTATTCCAAATGTTGAAAATAAAAACTTATCATGAATATGACATTCAAAATATGAACTAATAGTTGAATGTATATCTTCTTTCTATAATGATGAACATGTTACAAACGATGAATGTTTTCCTTCTTTACAAAATATTGACAATGTTGAAAATTTTATTCCTCCTTTACTTCATTTAAATTCAAATAGTGAAATCACTTTTCCCTCTCTAGATCTCAATGATACACATGCATGTACTACTTCTCTCCCTATCCTATTAGGTTGGAAAGATGAAAATGAAAATACTAGTCAAAAAACTATAGATGCATGTTTTTATCCTATTTTCCCAATCCAAGATAAACAACAAAACACATTTACCAGATGATTTCTAATGAAATAATTTCCCAAACTAAGTGACATTACTTTACATAAAGATGCAAGTGTTATTATTGCTAATGTTTCTTTCTCATATGATAATGACGTATTTAAAATATAAAATGGCATTACATCTTCTATACCTTTCTCATTTGAATTCAAACATGAAAGTGAAAATTGCATTTTTTATTCCCATGATGGTGTTGTAAACTTTGAGAGAGGAATAGAAACAAGGTTATCTTGATCGTTAGTGAATTAATCTAAAAACAATTGAATGAAAATATCAGAATCCTTACAACTATGCTTGAGCAAGACTAAACAAGAGAATAATAAAATGGAAGATAAAACATAAGAATTTATATGCCTTCCTTTATCATATGTCCCTTTCTTTCTAATTAGAAGAGGTATGTTCTAGTATTATAGACTAGGGCTCTTTGGTAATGTAGACTAGGGGTCTTTGGCTTGAGAATTGATTGAAGAATTGTGAATAAAGGTGAAGCACCTTAGGTATTTTGGTAGAGTAAGTTTAAGATCAATAAGCTTGTATATAATTTAGGTAAAACCTTAAATTTATAGGCATGGTGAATCAATGGTAACATCCTTCTTGGTCTTAAAATGGAGGGTTAGAAATGAGTCATCACCTATCATCAATGCAAGATGTTGAAGATGTAACAGTATGGATTTATGAATTGTGGAGTGTGGAAGAGAAATAAATTTATGAGTCCTTTTTTAGTGTGTAAGAGGGGTCGAGTGTTTAATAACATTATCATACCCTATACGTACACATCTTGCCTTTGTGATGTCATCCTTATGAGGCAATAAAGGTAATTTTGATTTTAGGGAAATAATAATTTCTAAAATCTATGGGTTTTCTTACTAGAAGAAGTTTAGTATAATTAATTAGGGATTAATTAACCATTAGGAAGAATGGGGAATTTGCAATGTTATTTATCACAAATTAATATCTTATTAAAATGACCTTGTAATAACATTTATAAATCATTAATATCATTCAAGATTTTAAATAATAAATATATGATACGAAATGGTGTATTGCCCCAATTAGGGATGCCCCAATATGTTTCAAAATGTGTAGGTTAAATTGTGTTAATAATTTATGATGTTTTAGTGATTTATAGCTTGATTTGTATTATTGCAGAAAGTTATTCTGATTTGCATATTGACACTAAAGTGATGAAGATGAAGTGTCTACATTTTCCCCTATTTGAGGAGTTAAGAGACATATAAGAAGTAAAATATTTTTAAATAATGAAAAAGTTATTAAATATGATGACCTTGATAAAGATTGAAGTATGATCTGACAATTTATGATTCTTATTCAATCTTTTGGTAGACATGTTCAAGATCAATGCCCCAAAGAGGCACTCAATAATCCCAAGATTCCCCCTTAAGGGAATGGTTAGAAATTATTTTTAATAGACAGGCCCTCAAAATGATGAAAATAACATGGTTGATAGTAATATAGATTGAGAATTGAATAATATAAAAGAAAATAAGACTTGAATTAGACTATGAATCCATAAACAGGCCTCCTAAGAAGAATATAATGTAATGGGGGTGGATGATGATTGTGGATATGCATATATGCTCATTTATATATATGTATCATGAGTAGCATATATGTTATCCATATTGGTTGATAGACCATGGGGATTATTGCTTGACATTACACTTTAACCTCTAGCACTTGATTTTTTATTTGTCATTTGACATTATGCATCATAATTATAAATGAATCATGATAGTGTTGTTGTCACAAGCATAGGGACTAGTTTAAATGAAAATATTCACAACTTAAGATCAAGATATGAAAAATAAAGACCTAAGTGTAAAACATAATGCATTTAACCAAGGCTTGTTTAGATACAAATAATCACAACTCAAGATCAAGATATGAAAATCAAGACCTAAGTGTAAATCATAATGTACTAAGTGAAAAAAAGTAATTAAATAAAACACACCAAGAAATAGACACATAAGAATAGATAATAAAAAATAAGAAGCAAATAGTTAGTAAGTCATTTTATGAGTGTGTGGTAGTAATGTGTTACGATTGAGTGTTGCCCCTAAATATTAGGTAAAGTGTCAAATAGGATTGTGTGGAAAACAAGATAAAAATGATAATAGATTAAGAATAATTAAGTGGATGATTTGACCCTTAATGCCCCATGCAACTAGGCACTACCTACATAGTCTATATGGACCTTAAGCCAAATTTAGTTCTCAAAAAAATTAGGATATAAGAAAAATGATGAAAATAAAGGGTGAATTTGATAGAGAATAAAAGGGAAAAGGACTAGCAAAATAGTGATAGCATTCAAAATTTTCTCACAAAATGATAAGAGTGTGACAAAGGTTGAATATCCCTCAAGTGGCTAGAGTGAAATAGAAATAGCTTACAAAAGTAGATATAGTTTGAAAAGATTATCTCACAAAATGATGAGAGCAAGGTAAAAATGACACATAAAATGGTGAGAGTGTATAAGGATTGGCTCATAAAATAGTGAGTGCATATAAAGATGGGGATGGATAAAATATGAGTGTTTATCTGTGGAATGCAATCATGTTTTCCATGTCCATAATGCCTAAGATACGAATGAAGAAAATGGGATGAATTAGCTAACCTCATAAATTTATCACTAATTACATATTCCAAAGGGACCTCAAGCCACTGTAGTATATCCCTTTATGATAGAAACCATAAGGAGAATGATGTTGATTAGGATTGAAATGAAGATATGATTGAATAATGTTGTTTCCCACCCGTGAAATATGGTAACACAAAATAGCGAGGAGTTTTTCCATGTTACCTTTGAATCATGCCATGTAGAATATAACCAAGAGGATAAGTTCATTGGAAAATAGGATGATAAACGTTTTCAAAAGTTTAGTGGATTTATATCTCTTGTTGGGGATTTTTTGATTTTTTTGAATTTTGGTTTATCAAATGTTTTGGGTTTTTTTGGAATGTGTTAAATGTTTTGAGTTTTTATAATGAGATATATATAGGAATATTTTTTAAGTAATATGTATAGGTAATATACAAATGTACAAGGTACCATCTAGCAAAGGAAAAGCAACCTTGGGTAAGGGTTCAAATAATAGTTAAACTGGATGCAACAAGACTAACTCACAAAATAGTGAGAGCATGTAAAAAGGCTCATAAAATAGTGAGAACATCAATGATGTTACAAATCAACAATAGGTCAAGATGGGAAGATATAAAATTAGGAATAAGGGTGATAGGATTGGTCAAAATCTAAAGGAGGCTACTTTCCAAGATTGCCTTGTAGGAGAACTATGCCAAAACATTATACCATACTACTTTCAAATATGTGTTGATGATGACAAAATCTAAACTTCCTATTAGATCTTATTTTGGATCTATCATCAGAATTGACCTGTTAAACCTATAAACTATAATTAAGATCAAGATGGGGAAACAAAAAGGCAAATGCAAGGATTGAATCAATGGATAAGGAATGAAGGGAATATGATAGGGCATGCCTCCAAGTAGGGGTTCTCATAGACAATGTTTAAGCAAATCAAGCATAAAAATACTTCAAATGCATAATATTCATGGGCTCATTTAGTTCTTTCCCATCTAGCGTAGTCATTTTGAATGTTCCATACCCATTATTAGATGTGATAATGAATGGACCTAACTAATTAGGCTTAAATTTTTCTTTCTTTTCATGTTTTGTGTTGGTATATTTTTTATTCTATTTCAATATAAAATCACCAACTTTAAATTCCCTAGTTTTAATGTGCTTATTAAAATTATGGCATAGACAATTAATATGCCTTAGGATTATTCAAAACAAATACCCATTTTTAATCCATTAGTTAAAGTTAATAAAAATGAGATACTCTATACTCCTCATTTTTAATGATGTCTTGCAATGAAATGCGTAGGGAGGGTGGCTTGATCTCAACTAAAAATAAGGGAATAAGGTGTGGCTCCTATTGGGTTATGGATATTGGTATGATAATCCTTGAGGGTAGGAAATAATTATATTTGTCAATCATGGCCAACATCATTGATAATCTTCTTAAGAATATTGATAATTATTTTTATTAGATACCTCAGCTTCGTCATTGCCTTAGGGATAATAAGGTGTGGAAATATGTGTTTGATATGAAATTATGCATAGAGTGCCTTGACATCCTTATTTTTGAAGGAATTATCATTATCAAAAATAATGTTGGATAGAATGCCATACCAATAGATGAGGTGATTCATAACGAATTTAAAAATATGTTTCTTGGTTACGTAAATGAGAGGGATTGCTTCTACCCACGTAGTAAAATATTTGATAGCAGTGAGGATGTGTTTATGGCCATATGAAGAAGTGGGATTAATCTTTCCTATGAGATTGAGTCCTCACATTGAGGAAAACAAGTTATGGGATGAAGTGCTCATGAAGGAACAAGAATTAAATCACCATGTTTTTGACAAGGTACACACCTATTTACATAGGCACATTTATCTAATTCCATAGCGGGCCAATAGTAACATCTTCAAAAGATATTTTTGGCAAGGACCATACCGCTGGTGTGGGTACCACAAATCCATTTGTGTACATCTATGAGAACTAATTCAAATTATATCAAATTAAACAAAAAATAAAAATCCCATCATAACCTCTACAAAAGAGTATGCTTCTAAGTAAGGTGTAATAAGAGGCATTGTGGATAAAAGACTTTTGTTGGCTATGAGATAGGTTAGGAGGAAGAATGTGGTCTTGGAGGTAGGTGTATATGTCTTGGTACCAAGGTGAGTTGGGACCAACAATATCACATACCAATATAGTGATTGAAATATTATAATCTAGTTTTAGAATATTTTCAATAAGAAATTGATAGTCTCAAACATGATCTACCATTTCTATCAAGGAGCCAATAGTCACCATTGCATCTATTGATATGTCATTAGATCTTGTTATCTACTCAAATAGGATGTGTTCATATATTTTTTTGAGGCTATACACTATGACTTTATATGGAATAATATTTTTATCCTTTGTTTAGTATTGATCTATTACTTGATTAATAATCAATTGAAAATCCCCATAAACAACCAATTACTTGATGTTCCATCGTACTGTCAGGTGAAGTCTTGTAATGAGTGCTTCATACTCTAAAATAATGTTAGTGAAAGAGAAACCAATATCAGAGGCTTTTGGATTAATATCCCCCTATGGTGTAATTATTAAAATACTATCTCTAGATCTATGAGATGTGAAGAAACCATCAAAATATAATGTCCATTATTGTGATTCAAAAGTTGATTCGTCTAGAGTCAAAATAGACTTCTTAGGGAAACCAAAGGTAATTGGTTTGGTATCTGATAAGGGTGCCTCGATAAGTTGATATACAATTAATTTCCCCTTAATGGACTTTTTATGTATATATTAAGTCTCAAACTCACTCAATAACATGACCCACTTGGCCATGTAGCCAGTGAATGTTGCCTTAGAGAGTAAATACTTGAGTGAATCAATCTTAGAAATACTAATGGTTTTGTTATTCAACATATATTGTCACAAATTTTGAGATGTAAATACCATTTTTAATCAAACTTTGTCCATTGGGGTATAGTTGTGTTCATAGGCATCCAATGTCCTGCTTAAATAATATATTGCTCTTTATTTTCCCTACTCATCATGTTGGGCTAGAAGTGCCCCCAAGGCATGTTTTGTTGTTGAAATGTAGAGAAAAAATGGTTTTCTAGGTTTTGGTGGGGCTAAAACTGGTGGATTTTCCAAACAAGCCTTTAAGTTCTCAAATTTTATTTGAAAATCAATGTTCCACATAAAATTGGTGCCCTTCTCCAAAAGGTGAGTAAAAGGATGGCATTTATTAGCCAGCTATGAAATGAAATGGAAAATAGATAAACTTGGTTGGATATGCTATAGAGTTAATCTAGGTTAGAAGGAGAAGGCATTTATATGATCTCCTTAACCTTGTGTGGATAAAATTTATTTCCCCTGTGGGAAATAATGAAGCCTAGAAATTTACCAAAAATGATGTCAAACACACACTTCTTTGGATTAATACTCACCTTATATTTTTGAAGCCTCTCAAAGATTCTCTGTAATACTTCTGGATGTTCTATGTTGGTTTTGAATTTTCCTACAATATCATCCACATAGTCTTCCATAATATCGTGCTTGTCATGGAAGATGAAAATCATTTCATGTTGGTATGTAGCACCAATGTTCTTGAGGCCAAATGGCATCACTTGATAATAGAATGTCCCCCACGGAGTCGTGAACATTATTTTATGTTGGTCTTTGGGTGATATTTTGATCTAATTATATCTTGAGAAGCCATCCATAACATATAAAATAGTATATCATGTTATGGAATCCATGATCATATCAATGTTAGGTAAATTAAAATCATCCTTTGGACATGCTTCATTGATATCTCTAAAATTTGTGCATAGATGAATTATTTATATATTTTTGATTGGGACTATGTTTGATATCCATTATGAATAATATATTGGATGTATGAATCCTACCTTCAATAACTTTTTTAATTCCTTTTTTACTAATATTGCAATATGAAGGTACATTTTCCATAGTTTTTATTTGCTTATCCTTGCATTGTAATGCACAATAAGATAGTGTACAACCAAATATAGATCTAGGCTAGACATATCTAAGTAGGACCATACAAATATGTCAATAAATTCTCTGATAATGGTAGTGATGAGATCTTTTTATTTAGTTGTAAGGGATACACCAAGTTTGATCACTTTGGGACCATGTGTTGTGCCAATGTTAACTTTCATGGTATCCTCCACAAGTAATGTGGAACCATGCTCTAAAATAGTGGTCACTAATTGGAATAGATATTATTCATTTGAATATGGGCCATCATACTCACCCATGTAATAATAATCTGAGTCTCCCAATGCAATAAATGGCAAATTTGAAAAGGTTCTTCGAAAATCTTATACCAATTCTTCAAATGTTTTCTCCTTACCAAGAGTTGTACCTAAACTAAAATTAAGATGTAGACTCCTAGGACTTTATGTTTCTTATGGAAGAGAGTGAAATTCCCATTCAATGGCACCTATAATATATTTTCACCAAATGACTCATATTTTTATTTACTTTTACCCTAGTCTAAAAGCACCTTAGAGAGGTTTTGATGCAAGTAGACCACTTTAGATCTCTTACACTAGGTCTTCTTTAGGCTTTATTGAAGATTTATAGCCACTTAAATAGTATTATTCTTCCTTCCTAGATGCTATGGCTATATCTTTGACAAATGGGGTTACTATATCCTTAAGGATATTGTCAAGTTCAAGACTCAGATCTTTCCTCACTCTAATTTTGTAATCTCTACAAATTTATACTAATTAGGCCTTCCTTATGTGCTTAGACTCACACCATAAACTCATTTTAATATTCCACTAGGTTAGTTATCTCTTGGCAGGGTTATTTTAACCTATCAATCACTTTGTACCACCTTACCACACTTGAAATAGACCCAAAATGTAGTTTTGTAGGGTTCTTGACTATATATTCAGGTTTAAAACTTTATTGGATATGCATTTACTCTACTCAATATACTATTCACTTTAAACTAATATTCCAACAATATTATTGTATTCTTTTAGACTTTTTCTAACCCCACAAACACACTACACCCTTCATTCATTGCTTATGCTTGAATAAGATCTATTAGAATAGGGTTTTAGACCTATATATAGGTTTGCACATTCTAAAACTAATATAACTCCTTTTCTAATCACCTTATCAACTTGAAAATACCTTTATAAACTTGAATTTTTTACCTCTAGTTCCTTCTCAAGTCTCAAACACTCAAAATTAGTCCTATAGGAGTTATATTCTCTTTAGAACTCTCAAACAGGGTTATAATTACAATACATAGACTTGGTGACTAAGATTTTATGGTTTGTACCTCTATAAACACTTCCACTACATGAAAACCTTTTAAATAAATTATAAACACTATCTTTAGTGTGTCTACAAATTTTTAGACATTTTTGATGTCTAATTTAGGAGATACCAAGGTCTTTGTATTCCAAAACCTAGATTAGGGTTTAAGCATATTGTGTTAGACCAAGAGCTTCCTTGAAGGATAATTTGAATTCTGATGACTATTAGGGATTCTTTTCTTTTGGATTAGGATCTTGGAACTTTATTATTACCCTAAAAATTGACTTCATGTATTAAACAATCTCACAAATATACAAAAAACACCTTTCCTTCTTGATTGTTATAGTCTAATCAAGAAACGCAGACTCAAGGGCATATATAATGGAAAATATCATGATTTAATGATTTTTAATTATTCATATCACTGGGATATAACCTACACAATCTTTATCTACCTTTTCAATGACTTATCCATACTTGACTATCATAAAAATATGTCAAAATGCATCATTCAATCAGATTGTGTCTCATAAGAACATTGTTTTCATACTTATCATACCCCCCTGCAACTCATGAATCATCATAAAAATACTAAACAAGGTTAAACATAATTTAAGAACATGAATTTACACACTTCAAAGTCTAATAATGAGATAAAATAACAAAATGTATTTATTTCATATATATTCAAGATTGATACACAGACTATACAGAACTAAGGACCTTCAACAACCTTCTTACAATAACTTACAACTTTATTTTATCCTTGTTTAATTAATTTATTTGAATTATCCTTTTATGATTCAAAACTTATCCCTTATAACCAAATGTCTAAACTTGGTTCATGATCCCTATACATCCCTTAACAACTTTGGCTTAGCCTAAAACATGCCTAACTTAGTATTCTTCTACGTTGGATGTGTCTTAACTGAGATTTTGATCAGATATACATTAAATTTTTCATTTAAGGCACATAAAACATCTATTTATACCCTAAATACCCCACACAATTGGATCCAACTCTTCACAATTTTCCAAATAACCTCAAACTCTCAATATAAATTCAATTCCTTGTCTTTCAATTCCTTATCTTTATTTTTGTTTCTTTGCTTAGTTATCTTCTACTTCTCTTCATTCTCTCTCTTATTTATTTTTTTATCTTTTTCAACTAGTTACTCATACATGTGAGCATGTTCAAGTGATCTAAACTTATACATATTCTCTACTACCTTTTTCTTTTACTACACCTACACATAAAATAAACTTATTATGAAAACCAAGTATTTCATCATGGCCTTGAGGCATATTCAATATTTTTCTTCTAGCATGTTGTTCATGCTTCCCATTGACTTGTTGGACTCCATTTTTATTCTTTATCCTTGTCTTTCTTGAATTTATTGGTAGTTCATCTTCCATCTCCCTAAGATGTATGCTCCTTGTTGTTCCCCAAAAATGTCACTCATTTTTGGAACAACATGAGCTATTTTGGTCCTGCAAGGCCAAAATGATCTCTTCCCTTCTCAAAAATTCTTCTGAGCATTCTAGTTCTTCATTTTTCAAAGATTTTCTAGAAATCTACGGACTCTGTAGGCTTAAATCTATGAACTCTGTAGATATGTTTCTACAAACTCAACATGCTTGAGATTAGCAGGTTCAAAGGTTCAAAGGCTTCTGCACTTTGGTTCAATCAAAAAGGGCCTATCGGCAAGCATCAGGACAAGGATTGAACCATTGAACCTTGAACTGTTTTGGTCTAATGGGTTCAAAGGTTCAAACATTATCAAAGAGAAGCTAAGCACTTCAACAGCAGTTCAAAGTTCAACTGTTTCAAAGTTTTGTGGCCTCGAGCACCTAGCAAAGTCTCAAAAGCTTGAACCATTGAACCTTGAACCACTTTGGTTCATTGGTTCAACAGGTTCAATGTTCAATTGGTTCAATGTGTCAGGTTCAAAGGTTTAAAGACTACCTCAATTATGAAGAGAAATGTGTGCAATATAAGGAGTCAAGAAGATGCTACCAAGTGTCAATAGCAGAAGATGCCACGTAAGATTCAGTGGAAAATGACATGTCACTTGTTTGATGTGGTAGAACTTGCCATGTGTCAAAGGATGGGGCACACTCAAATACAAAGGCACACATAGAGCCAAGAAAAGGTTTCCTTTAGACAAATTACCTGAAGGAATTCCTTCAGACATTTTATCTGAAGGAAATAAAGGAAAATCCTGACTGAAGAGAAAAATCCCATAGAAAAGTGCCCGATGGAAAAAGACAAAGTGCAGTGAAAGCCGCCATGTGTCTATTATAAAGTAGAGTGCAAGCCACCATGTGTCATCTTCTACAAGACCCACAAAGGTTTTGAAAGCTTCTATAAGTTAAGTGGAATACGTCACGTGTCTTGTTATGACTCAGTGGAATGTGACAAGTGTTTGCATCTGTGTTCCCCTTTTGGATTTGCTCAGGCAAAACGTGTCATGGACCCCATTTTCCATAAGCTTCTAATGAGTTTCATAACAGCGGAACTTGCCACTTGTCAAAGACACAGAAAGGACCCCCCAAAGACTTAGGCAAGAAGGGTTATATAGAGCAAATAAGTGCTTAAGTAGTGAAGAGAGGAGCGAGACCAAAGGACCAAAAATATCTTCAAAAGAGTTATTCCTAATAGGTGAAACAGTGGATTGAGTAGACTTTTGAGTGCACCAAACCAAGGACGCAAGCCTATTTTTTCTTCCATGAAGTAATGGTGAATTGGATAGCTGCATAGACATCAGAGAAAGGACCAGATAGTCCATACCAAGGAAGAGACATTAGATGAATGGACATGCCATAGTTATGGTAGCACACTGTTCTTAGCATGGTCTCTCTAGACAAAATTGGAGATGCATTGAAGACATTAACTGTAGCATGGGCCGTCCCATGGAAAAATGTGCCAATCCTTGCATAGTGGTTATAAGTTTGTTAATTCTCTCATTTGTAAGGGAGATCTTCCCCTTACCAGAAGTGAAACTCTGCCCAAATTGAAAGGCATTACTAAGACTTTGAGCTCAGATTGTAGTTCATATTTCTTTGATTGAATGAGAAAGCAAGTTACTTGCAGACTTTATGTTGTGATAGCCTGTGCTACTTTAGGAGATTGTTATTACGTATTTCTTCTAAAAGTATTCTTTTTTATTTGATTTAACAAGTAGAACTAGTGGAGGCGATTAGGAAGGTGTCCCGAAGGCCCACTATGGAGAGACTTTGTGCCCCCATAAGTACCTTCAGTGTGTTTGCATTTTCCTTTCCTATGTAAAGAGCCTTGGGATGACTTTGTGCCCCCATTTTTCTTCGTGTCTTTCTCTCTTGAGTTGCTGGTCACTCAACACCCCTGTTACCAGTTACTTACTACCAGAAAGAGTCCTGCTATTTGCAAGAACAAGCACTTCTAAAAGAAGAGAAGTGCCTTATGTTGCTTCACCAAGATTTTTACTATTTGGAAAAAAATATAGCTCTTGGCTGAAAGTTACTTCTGAAAGAAGAGAAGTACCTTCCCCATCACCCAAGATTTCTTCCTTGTTTATCAACATCATCTCTGAAAGAAGAGATATAGATGGTTTAATCCCACCCCCTGTGTCTTATTTTCTACATATATATATATATATATATATATATATATATATATATATATATATATATATATATATATAGCCTCCTGCATCTCCTGCATATCTATAGGAAACCTCCCCTTGATGAGAGGAGAGATTTGTCTCCTACTGATGTAGTAAACCTGCACATCTGGCTGACTGATCTCCCTATGCTATGGTGATAGGAACTATTTTGGTCACTAGTTAGCTGGCCAACAAAATATTCACCCAACAGTTTTTGGTGACTTCGCTAGGGACACAGTAATTTTGTGCAATTTGGAACCTCAAGTTTTAGATTAAAACATCACCTATGTCTTACCCATTATCATTATCACCTTATCCATTATAGATTCTGGTGACTCCCATCTAGGTCTTACCCATTATCCATTTATAGCCTTACCATTTTCATCCATCTCCATTTTCATCCATCTCCATTATATTATTTGGTCTGTAAAACTAGAGCTACTGCGAAAGAAAGCACAGTTTGAAGCCTCAAGCTTTAAGCTAAAGTAGGGCCAGTTTCTTTTCCATTTTTGTCATATAATCTAGAAACTCCACTCAGATGTGTTATCCCTATTTTTCATAATCTAATCATGGCAGTTTGAGGCCCATAGGGTAACTCATTTGGCCCACTTAATCTAACTCCACCCCTGCATGAGCTACCACTCAGTTCAAGGAAGAATTTCCAAAAATTCTTGGGTGATGGAAGAGTCCACCCTAATGAACATATTTCAGCCTTCACCATAGCCTGTGGTGTGATAGGGGTGGAATTTTAAGATGTGGCAGTCAGGCTTTTCATGGAGACATTACAAGGTGCCACTGCAGACTGGTTTTACCATCTGCAGACTAGATTAGTGATTGGCTGGGACACTATCAAAGCCAAGTTTGAAGTAAGGTTCAAACCTGTAGAAGATGCTCATGCTTTGCTAGTCCAACTTACGTAGATGAATAAGGAACCTCATGAGCCCATGAGGGATTTTATTTCAAAATTAGACAAGCTGAGAAACGGGATTCCCATAGTTGCTCAGCCCACACCCGAGAACCTCAAATGCTTCTTCATAAACTCACAACTGCCTGAAGTGAGTTTTTTGCTAAGACATGTTGGCCTCATAGATCTTGAAGCTACTCAAGACTTAGCCACTGAGTTAGAAGATGACCTTATCTTGGCTGGAAAGATAAGAAGGGATTCAAACAGAGGTGCATCTTCCTCATCTTCTGATAACTCACCTATAGCCACCACTGATCCAATGGTGTAGAAGCTATCAAATGAAGTGCTAGCCCTCATAAGACAAATGGCACAAGGGATGTCATCTAATCCTTCATACAGATATGTACCAAGGAGGACACTCCCTAATTAGGCACACCAAGATAATGCTACCAAAAATCAAGGGCAGCCAAATCATCTTCCTCCCCCACAGAGGAACCTTGCCATTGAAGCACCTCTAGCCAACTCAGCAATTGGATATTTGGAAATAGAGCATGATTTATCTTTCCAGCCTAAGTTTGATCAAGAAAATGATGGTGATCTCTTCACTAAGGATCAAGAAGAGTCAGTTGGTGACTCTATCATTGGTTTCCTAGATTACCAGGATGAACCCAGAAGTAAAGGTGAAGCATCTGAGGGATCATATGTTGTGGTCACCCAATCCAAGAATCAATCAACTCAATCAGCTGATAAGGAGAAAGCAGAGGAGCAACCTCATCCAACCATTTCAATTGCTAAGTGTGGGATCACTCTGCCTATCCAGCCAAAGGACCTGGTGATTGCTAAGAAAGTAAGTATCCCAAACATTTTTGCACCATCTAATTCAAACTCATAGGCTAGTCCTCCCACCCCTCCCATAAACCAAAAGGAAGAACTCCCATCCCCTGTGCCTAGTCTAATCTAGCCATTTGACATAATTGATCATGTCAAATGTGTCGAGACCCAAATAACAGCCCCTACAGCCTAAATTTTGTTTGAGTCTTCAGGTAGGGATGAAATAGTTGAAGAATTGGTGGAGTGCAGCATAAGTGCAGAAGAACCCTCCCCTCCAAATGAAGAAGAATCTGAGATATCTGAGGGGGACAATCAAGACATGTGCTGGACTGAGCTATCAAAATAGAAAATTATGGTACTAGACCATGTTGCTTCCCATCAAAATCAAGAAAAGGAACTCTTTGCCAGGAGAGCAAAGATTCATGGTTTTTGGACCAAAATTCAAGTCTTGCTATGGGCCAAGAGAAGAAAACCAAGGGAAAGGCACAGAAAATGTGATTCCTGGTGGAGAGTTCCATTCACCTGTCACTAATTCTGGGGACAAAATGGTTTCCTACTAGTTTATCAGGACAGGATGCCATTATCATTGTCTCACAATGGGCAGCATCTAAAGCACTTCAAATCTTGAGGCATCAGATAAGTTCATTTGTACATATGTATATTTGTAAAGTCTTTATTCTATTTTGTGCTTTTTGTTTTTGTTTTTGTTGCCTTTCTTTTTGGGTAGCATGACTGCGTAGCCCAATGGCATGCTTCAAGGCACTGGAGATTCTGGATTTTACTCCCTTCAATCACTTTTTACAACAGAAGGAAGTTCCCTAACTAGAGCTAGCTGTTGTTCCCCAAAAATGTCACTCATTTTTGGAACAACACGAGCTATTTTGGTCCTGTAGGGCCAAAATTATCTCTTCCCTTCTCAAAAATTCTTCTGAGCATTCCAGTTCTTCATTTTTAAAATCTTTTCTAGAAATCTATGGACTCTACAAGCTTAAATCTATGAACTCTACAGATATGTTTCTACGGACTCAACATGCTTGAGATTAGTAGGTTCAAAGATTCAAAGGCTTCTACACTTTGGTTCAATCAAAAAGGGTTTGTCAGCAAGCATCAGGACAAGGATTGAACCATTAAACCTTGAACCATTTTAGTCCAATGGGTTTAAAGGTTCAAATTTCATCAATGAGAAGCTAAGCACTTCAGCAACGGTTCAAAGTTCAACCATTTCAAAGTTTTGCAGCCCTGAGCACCTAGCGAAGTCTCAAAATCTTGAACTATTTAACTGTTTAACCTTGAACTACTTTGGTTAATTAGTTCAATGGGTTTAATGTTCAATCAGTTTAACACACTAGGTTCAAAGGTCCAAATACTACCTTAGTTATGAAGAGAAATGCGCACAATAGAAGGATTCAAGTAGATGTTGCCAAGTGTCAATAGTGGAAGATGCTACATAAGATTTAGTGGAAAATGACGTGTCACTTTTTTGATGTGGCAGAACTCACCACGTGTCAAAGGATGGGGCACACTCAAATATAAAGGCACGCATAGAGCCAAGAAAAGGTTTCCTTCAGACAAATTTCCTGAAGGAATTCCTTCAGACATTTTGTTTGAAGGAAATAAAGGAAAAGCCTGACTGAAGAGAAAAAGCCCATGGAAAAGTGCTCGATGGAAAAAGACAAAGTGCATCAGAAGCCACCACATGTCCATTATAAAGTAGAGTGGAAGCCGCCACATGTCATCTTCTACAAGACTCGTAAAGGTTTATAAAGATTTTATAAGTTAAGCAGAATACGTCACGTGTCCTATTATGACTTAGTAGAATGTGACAAGTGTTTGCATCTGTGTTCCCCTTTTGGAGTTGCTCGAGAAAAATGTGTCATGGACCCCATTTTTTGTAAGTTTCTAATGAGTTTCATAACAGCGGAACTTTCCACTTGTCAAAGATGTAGAAAGGACCCCCCAAAGACTTAGGCAAGAAGGGTTATAAAGAGCAAAGAAGCGCTTAAGCAGTGAAGAGAGGAGCGAGACCAAAGGACCAAAAATATCTTCAAAAGAGTTATTCTTAGTAGGTGAAATAGTGGATCGAGTAGACTTTTGAGTGCACCAAACCAAGGATGCAAGCCTATTTTTTAATTCTATGAAGTAATGGTGAATTGGACAACTGCGTAGACATCAGAGAAAGGACCAGACAGTCCATACCAAGGAAGAGACATTAGATGAATGGACACACCATAGTTATGGTAGTGCACTATTATCAACATGGTCTCTCTAGACAAAACTAGAGATGCATTGAAGACATTGACTGCAGCATGGGCTGCCCCATGGAAAAAGGTGCCAATCCTTGCGTAGTGGCTATAAAATTGTTAATTATCTCATTTTTAAGGGACATCTTCCCCTTACCAAAAGTGAAACTCTACCCAAATTGAAAGGCATTACTGAGACTTTGAGCTCAGATTGTAGTTCATATTTCTTTGATTGAATGAGAAAGCAAGTTACTTGTAGACTTTGTGGTATGATAGCCTGTGCTACTTTAAGAGATTGTTCTTATGTCTATCTTCTGAAAGCATTCTTGTTTATTTGATTTAACAAGCAGAACTAGTGGAGGTGATCAGGAAGGTGTCTCGAAGGCACATTGTGGAGAGACTTTGTTCCCCCATAAGTACCTTCAATGTGTTTGCATTTTCCTTTCCTGTGTAAAGAGCCTTGGGATGACTTTGTGCCCCCATTTTTCTTCGTGTCTTTCTCTCTCAGGTTACTGGTCACTCAACACCCTTGTTACCAGTTACTTGCTACCAGAAAGAGTCCTTCTATTTGCAAGAACAAGCACTTCTAAAAGAAAAGAAGTGCCTTCTGTTGCTTCACCAAGATTTTTACTATTTGGAAAGAAATATAGCTCTTGGTTGAAAGTTTCTTCTGAAATAAGAGAAGCACCTTCCCCATCACCTAGGATTTCTTCCTTATTTATCAGCATCATCTCTGAAAGAAGAGAGATGGATGGTTTATCCCACCCCCTGTGTCTTATTTTTTGCATATATATATATATATATATATATATATATATATATATATATAGCCTCCTGCATCTCCTGCATATCTATAGGGAACATCCCCTTGATGAGAGGAGAGATTTGTCTCCTACTGATGCAGTAGACCTGCACATCTAGCTGATTGATCTCCCTATGTTGTGGTAATAGGAACTATTTTGGTCACCAGTTAGCTGGCCAAAAAAATATTCACCCAACACTCCTTATCAGCTCCTTATCTTCCTTAGCCTCAATTGTTGTTTCCTTTATTTCTCTTTTATCAAAATATACCTCAAATTTCTTGTTCTCAATCAATATTATTACTTTTGTTTCATGATCTCTTCTTCTTGAATTTTTTAATGCATGTTCATATGTTCCATACTTATCTATTATTTTTAAAATTTTCTTTATGTGATCTTCATGGACTTATAGCTATGAAAAACACCATGTTAATACACAAAACATGATTTCCAAATAATACATGAACTCACCTTTTTTTTCTTGTGGCTTCTTACCTTGTAATTATTCCTCCATGTAACTTGAGTGCTCATCCTTTACTAATCCAAACTTAATTTATATTTTACTTATTTTTGGACTGATGTTGTCCTATATCAAATTTACCTTCTGTTCCTAGTGGTCATCTTCTTTATATTATAGCTCCTAATGGTGAGTCTTCTTCTAAACCTTTTATTTTTCTTGAACTACCATCTTCTTAGTCAACTCAGATTTATAGAGACATAATGTTTCTTGTGAAACTTCCTGATTCTTATCATGCATGTTATCATTATTCATATAACTAGAATCCTTACCTTGCTTTTTTAGTTTACTCTCCATATAACTTAACTCTTCTTGTTCATTCATTGTTGGTATAATATTATCTTTTCTTGGGTTGAAATTGCTTTCTATTAAGATTTTTTTCATTTCTAAAGTGTATTTATCATGAGAAGTTTGAATGTTTTCCTCATTTCCTTGATCTATCTTGATTTCTTATGCTTGATCTCCTTGCTTATTCATATATAAATGAAGTAATTCTTGCCTTTGGTTATCTATACCTACATAATCATCATTCTCAACATCTCTATAAACAACATTCTAAATACAAATTAATTTACCTTTAGTAAACTCAATGATCTCTTCAAGGACTTTATGATCCTCCATATCTACTTTCATCTCCATACTCTTCTCAAATTCTTTTCAATAATCTCCTAATACTCTTTCCATATTTCTAAGCTCTTCTTCATTAGCTTTATTTTGTTTCATTACTTTATCTTATTGTAGTAACCTCTTCTCATTCATAATGTGTTCAACCATACATTATTGATCCTTATTTTATGTTAACCTGAAGTTTTCTACCTTTTCTCTTTGAATTTTATCCTTATTACAATACTTTTTATCATTTTTATTTTCTTTTCGTGATTTTTTGGCTACCTATACCTATTTTTTCAGCTTCTTTCTTAGTTCAAAGCATATCTTGTCCTTTTCATTTGTTTGATATCTTCTCAAGACTCTACTTGTTCTTATTTGTTCATGGATTTGTGCATCTTCTTGCTAATTGACTACCTACTTTTTAGTTTGCTTAAAATTTTCTTGGGGACTTTACTCATGTCCATCTACTTTTCTTGTTTTTTATTCATCATACAATCTAAATTTCATCTCTTGCATATCATACACTTGATCTCTACCTTGTTCCTTGTTCCTTGGCCTCTTTATCTCTCTTGACTATTGTATTTTATCTCTCATGAATCCATCTTATTAACTAAAGATTACTCTTTATTTTTATTTTTTTATGCTCCATATCTACAACCTACTTTTTATGGTGTTTTGACCACTTATCTTATTTGTTCTCTTCAAGTGTTAAGGCATCAAATTAGATCTTCCCTTCATTCATTTGCATACCTATCATCACATACTTAAACAAATTTGTTAGAACCAAAATGTTGAAGTCTAATGGCCTCTTCAACTTCCTTATTATTCAATCCTTCAATGAGTCTTATTAGCTGGTCTTCCTCTCTTACATCATATTTTCCCAAAATTACTCAATCTTATAGATCACATTGTTGTTATCTTAACAACCTCTCTTCTCTCCTTAATAAATTCTCATCTTTTACCTATTTCTTCTCTCAATCAATAGCTTCATAGGCCACTTCACCTTCTTTCTCAATATCCATCCATACCATTGGCTTTCCTCTCCTTGCATGTGCTCCATCATGAGCCTCATCTCCTCTATCATTCACTTAAACACATTTATTTCCTCTTCCTTTATCACTATTACTTTATCTTTCCTCATTTGGTTCTTATTTCTTTCCAGTCCTTCCATTCCTTTTTTATTTCTCCTTCCTTGTGTGCCTCAAATAAAGCCTCTCTCTCTGGTATTTTGACACCTCCTCCAAGTCTATTTCACCTTAGACTTCACCTTTAATTATGTTTTACCTTAGATTATTTCTCTCTTTATCCTAAATGTGATGTTTGTCTTACTTTCTTAATATTTAATGGGATTTAAGATTACATGAACCTTCTTAACCCTTTTTTTTTCTTAAATCACTTTCACAATTATCAATGTCCTGACTTGCACTTATGCAATCTGACTATCTTTCTTCACATACTCTTCCCAAGAGCTCATATTGAGCTTTTATACCATCTTGATTCAAGTATACCTCTTTTGGTCTCTTGCACTAGGTCTTATTTAGGCTTTATTGAAGATTTATAGCCTCTTGACTATTAGTATTCTTCCTTTCTAGACTCTATGGCTATAATGTTTAAAAATGGGGTTAATATATCCTTACGGATTTTTTCAAGTTCAAGACTTAGATCTTTATTCACTCCAATTTTTTAATCTCTACAAATTTTTACTAATTAGTCCTTCCTTATGGTGTTTAGACTCGCACCCTAGACTCCTTTTAAGCTTCCACTAGGATAGTTAGCTCTTGATAAAGTATGTTCACTTATAAATCACCTTGCACCACCTTACCACACTTGAAATAGACATAAAATGAAATTTTGTAGGGTTTTTAACTACACATTTAGGTTTGAAATTTTCTTGGATAAGAACTAACTTCCACTAGGATAGTTAGCTCTTGATAAAGCTATGTTCACTTATAAATCACCTTGCACCACCTTACCACACTTGAAATAGACATAAAATGAAATTTTTTAGGGTTTTTAACTACACATTTAGGTTTGAAACTTTCTTGGATAAGAACTTACTCTGGTCAATACACTATTCACTTTAAATGTTAGGAATAAATTAGAAATGAATGCATAACAATTTCATAGAATCGTAATATCAAGATCTATAAATAGAGATACATAAAGAAAAAAAAATTAACAACATGAAGACCATATTTAATTTGGTTCACCCAATGTGGGATACATCCACCAAGAAACACTTGCCCAGATTTTATTACAATCCACAAGATTACAATCAACTCTTAGATCATTTTTCTCACAATTAGAATGCAAAGATATTGTTTGGAGCTATGCTCTACAAACTCTCCTAAATTCACACTTAAACTCACACACTCTATTATTTATTCTCACAAGTTAATCATATCATGTATTACCCTATTGTTTGTCTATCTATACATGATACATCAATTAGTAGTACATCACAGTTTTACAAAATAATGGATACCAAAACCATGGTACAATTTTTGAAATACATTGTAATTTGGAAATAGGGTCCATAACATGACATTAAATTGAGATTAAAATAATATTATTATACTCTTTTAGACTCTGTCTAACCCCAAAAACATGCTACACCCTTCATTCAATGCTTATGCTTGAAAAAAATTTACTATAATAGAGTTCTAGACCTATATATAGGTCTACAAACTCTAAAACTAAAATAACCCATTTCCTAATAACCTTATTAACTTTAAACCACTTATATCAACTTGAAAATTTTTATCTCTCTCCTTCTCAAGTTTTAAACACTCAACATTAATAATCTAGGAGTTGTATTCTCTTTAGAACTCTCAAACAGGGTTACAATTACAATACACAAACCTGTTGACTGAGATTTTGTGATTTATCCCTATATAAACACTTTAAATACATTAAAACATTTTTAATACATTATAAACATTATCTTGAGTGTGTCTACAAAGTTTCAAACATTTTGGATGACTAATTTAGGATATATCAAGGTTTTTGTATTCCAAAATGTAGACTAGGGTTTAAGCAGACTATGTTAGACTGAGAGATTACTTAAAGGTTAATTTAACATCTAATGACTATTATGGATTATTTTATTTTATATTAGGATCATGAAAATTTATTCTCATGCTGACAATTGACTTAATGTATTAAACAATCTCACAAATATACAAAAAACACCTTTCCTTCTTGATTGTTATAGTTTGATCAATAAACACAAACCTAAGGGCATACATAATGGAAAATATTAGAATTTAATGATCATAAAATGTTGTTATAATTTGGATATAAAATACACAAGCTTTATCTACCTTTTTCAATGACTTCTCTAGACTTGAATATCACAAAAGTACATCAAAAGACATCATTTAATCATATTGTGTCTCATAAGAACATTATTTTCATACTTATTAGACCCTATAACTCATGAATAATCATACCAATACTAAAAAGGTTAAATATAAGTCAATAACATGGATTTTCACATTTCAAATTATGTGAATGAGATAAAAATCATAACAAAATTCCTTTATTTCATAAATCTTCAAGACTAATACACAGGTTATACAGACCTAAGGACCTTCAACAAACTTCTTAAAATAACTTAAAACTTTATTTTATCCTTGCTTCATTACTTTATTTTACTACTCCTTTGATACTTTAACCTTATCCCTCATAACAAAATGTATAAACTTGTTTCATGATCCCCATACATCCCTCAACAACTTTGACTTAGCCTACAGTGTATCTAACTTAGTATTATTCTATGTTGGATGTGTCTTAACTAAGTATTGATCAGATATACATTGAATTTGTCATTCAAGTCACCTAAAACATATATTTATACCATAAATACCCCACACAACTAGATCCAACTCTTCAAAATTTTCCAAAAGACCTCAAAATCTCAATATAAATTTGTAATTTTTAATTTCATTTTGGCAAGAAACCTATAAAGCCCCTAAATGACCTCTAATTGACAAATGAAGCCTAAAAAGGATTAATATTAATGACAAAAGTTTTATAATACCTCTTAAGTCCTAAAACAAGAAAAAATTAATCCATTACATCAAGTTTACATTGATTTTGTTGATGCTCCTACATTAGGTTTTCACTAGTGGACCTCAATGTTTATTTTATTGACTAAGGAAGATTGCCTACTCTCTAAAGTAGGAAAAAAGGTCTAGTGTGATGGAAAATACTTGATTTTGATCTCCAAATGGAAGACCATCTATGAGGACTATAGACTTTTAAACATCCTATTCATTCTAAAATCCATCTAATGGTATAATAGATTCATGTTGGTCTTAATCAACTAGGGGTAATGGAGGGTACAAGGGGAATTGTAGGTTACAAAGGAAATGGTATAAATGGTATTTTTGTTAAATATGTTAGTATCATCTAACTCATCATAGATGCTATAATACAAATATGTGTCATTGTTAGCATCATCACCATTAGGCATTAACATTGTATCACTCGAGAGATATAAGGGGTCACCCCCAGGTGGTGTGTATCCAATACTTTAATTTCCTTTATGTTTGGTTGTTGAAATTGGATAAATAGTACCTTGTTGATTTGTCCCCAAACCTTTCCCCTTATAAGCTTGATTATCCATAATCATGTTTGGAATAGGATACTTTTTTCTCAGATAACAAGTTGAAAAGTCATCATTGTACAACCAAGAATCATTTTACAAATAGTCTTGGTCCCTTCGGATGAGAATCCATATTATTTCACCATTCTATCTTTATACCCTTCATTTTGGGCCTACCATAGGATTTGGGAGATTTAAGTAGTTTGGCTATATGCAAGGCTTTATTAATTTTGTATTTTCCATGGCCTTTATCTTTTATAGTGACGTGGGATGAAATAGGTGGAGGTGGAGCAAAGGAAGTATATGTTAGGAATAGAAACACTTAAATCTAGATCTACTATTACCATAAATTAGATTTAAATCTATGCAATAACATGCATCATAGAAACATTCCTTTATTCACCATTAATATGAAAGCATAAATGAGAGCAAGATAAAAAAAATAGATAACACAGATATAATGTGGTTCACCCAATGTGGGCTACATCCACCAATGAAAGTTATCAAATAAATCAATAATCTAAAACAAAATTATAATGTACTCTCATAGAGATAGAAAAATCTCCTGTATAAAGTGTTGCATAAAAAATTGCACTTTCACCTACACCTACATAATGTTGTATCTCACAAGTTGCTAAACCACACCCTGTAATGAGCACCTGCACTTTGCAAAACACTTGCACTTTGACTTTGATCCTCAAAGCCACACCTTGAAAATAAACCATCAACCTCTAAAGGCCACACCACACCTTGTATATATAGTAAAATAAATAAAATCCACAAAAGGAGGATAAATGTGCAATGATTATCCAAGATAAGCATTATCCAACATGTGATAACCCTCCTCCACCTCATCAAGCTTATCCAAAATCCCTCTCAAGGAGGAACATACCATACTCATCTCTCTACCTTCTAAGGGCACATTTTCCCAAAAACATGTGATCTCAACCGATTTCACATAACAAGGAAGGTATAACATATTCAAAGAAATAACCAATCTCCCTAAAAATAAGGAAGATAGACCCACTTCCAATAAAAGAGGAAGTCACATGGAAATAAATATCTAACAACTAATTACACAAAATATAAAATACATGGAAATTAGGAATACAAGGAATATTCCACTCACATATGGAGAACATGAAAATTATGCCCCCACATCCTTGGAGCTCTTTAGGCCCCCAAAAAAATTTATATGGTCATGTGATAGCCCCAAAGGGATCCACACTCAACATTCTCCCACTTGGAGACCATTTCTCTTGAACAAAATCTATCACTGCTCCATGACCACTAAGGCCAACAAAATCTGATCATAATCTCAATTTGTCCAATGTGAACACCTCAGTCATCATATCTACAATATTTTGGCTAGTATGAATCTTCTCTAGCTTCACCAAGTTCTCCTCCAAAACTATTCTGATGAAGTGATAATGTAACTGAATGTGTTTCATCCTCAAGTGGAAAGTGGAGTTTTTTGCTAAATGAATAGCACTATGACTATCAATGTGTACCAACTTCCTTCTCATGCCCCAACTCTCAAAACAACTCCTATAACCAAATCATCTCCTTGCTAGCCTCCATGGAGTAATATACCTTTCCTCTATGGTTGGCAAAGCCGCAACCTTCTGTATCCTAAAAATCTAACTAACCATCATATCTCCAATAGTAAATATATATTTTGTCTTACTTCTCCTGCTATCAACATCCCCTACCATATCTGAGTCCACATAGCCATGCAAAGTGGTATCTGATCCACCATAACATAATTTAAAATCAATGGTTCCTCTCAAATACCAAAGAATCCATTTTACTTCCTACCAATGCTCATAACTTGGATCACTCATATACTTTCCCACAACTCCCACTGTTTGGGCAATATCCAGCCTAGTACAAACCATGGCATACATCAAGTTGCCAATTAAAAATGAGTAAGGTACATTGGACATCCTAAGCTTTTTAGCTTCTATCTTGGGATACTGCTCCTTTGATAATATAAAGTGGCTTGCCAAAAGAGTACCAACAGATTTAGCATCCAACATGTTAAACCTTTCCAACACTTTCTTCACATACTCTAATTGGGATAAAACTAGCTTCCTCTCTTTTTTGTAACGAGTAATTATAATACAAATGATTTAATTTGTAGTGCCCAAATCCTTCATATAAAAGGAGTCACTAAGTTGTTTATTGAGCTTATGAATATGGTGTATGTTCTTTCCTACAACTAACATGTCATCAACATACAAGCATAAAATAATAAATGAACCATCATCAAAATGTTTGATACACATACAATGGTCAGAATGACACCTTTGATATTCTTGTTCCAATATAAAATAATCAAATTTCGTGTACCATTGTTGTGGAGCTTGTTTTAGGCCACACAAGCTCTTATTTAGTCTGTACACATAGTTATCCTTCCCTTTGACCTCATAACCCTATGGTTTATTTATATACAACTCTTCATCCAAATCACCATGAAGAAAAGTAATTTTTACATCTAATTTTTCTAAAGTGTAAATCCTCAACTACAACTAAACCAAGAAGAGTCCTAATAGAAGTCATTTTTACAACAGGAGATAAAATCTCATCAAAAACAATACTCTTTTTGTTCCTGTTCCTATTCCTACAATTGATCCTTATACATGACTTTTTCATTAAAGACTACATCTCTAGACCAAAATATTTTCCTATCTTTAATGCTCCATAAACAGAAACCAAAGTCATCCTCACCATAACCAACAAATGTACATTTCTTTGATTTAACCTCTAACTTGGTCCTATCCTCTTTATTAATGAGAGCAAAATCTCCACATCCAAAGACTCTAAGAAAAGAATAATCAACATTCTTACCAGACCAAGCTTGTTCTAGAATGCCTCCATCCAAAGTCATAGAAGGTCCTCTATTAATTAGATATACTATCATGCTAATTGTTGATGCCCAAAACTATAAAGGCAACCCTACATATAACCTCATACTCCTAGCACATTCCATTATTGTTCTATTCATCCTTTCAAATACCCCATTCTATTATGGAGTTCTTGGAACCATCCTTTGCCTATAGATTCCATTATTATAATAATAGTCAACGAAAGCATTGCTATAATACTCACCTCTATTATCTGATCTGAGACATTTCAATTTGAGACTTGTTTCATTCTCAACCAAGGCTTTCCACTTCTTAAAAGTGTTAAATACATTAGATTTGTTTTTAATGTAATAAACCCAAACTTTCCTAATTACATCATCAATAAAAGTAACATAATAAGTAGATCCACTAATAGAAGATACCTGAGCTGGTCCCCATACATCTAAGTGTATTAGATCTAACTTGTGATATTTCTTTATGGGTCCAAGCTTCGGGAACTTAACCCACTTCTATTTCCCATACACATAATTCTCACAAAATTCTAGATCTAGATATTTTAAACCAGGTAACTTATCTTTTAATATCGGCATGCCCTAATGGCTCACATGATTGAGCTTGTAGTGCCACATAATTACATCTCCATCTACAGAAACTAAATCAATAAAATCAACACTACTATTCAAATATAAAGTACCAAGTTTCTTACCTCTAGAAATCACAAGAGCACCTTTGGTAAATTTCCAAGAATCTATAGTAAATAATATTAAACATCCCTCACTACCTAATTGCCCCACTAAACCAAATTTTGTCTCAACATAGGCACGTGTCTAACATCCTTAAGCATCCATGTGTTCCTATTAAGAATTTTAACTTGAACACAACATTTAACTATTATCTCACATGGTTCATCATCACCAAGATATACATGTCCTAGATTCTCTTGAACATAATTAAAAAAATAATGCTTATGTGGGGTGGCATGAAAATAAGCCCCTGAATCTAATACCCAAGACTCAAAAAAACTATCTATAGAAATAATTAAGGCATCTTGACAAGATTTACCTGATGTCACATTTACCTCATTTGTTTCCTTGTTGTTATTATTATCCTAAAGTGACAAATAATCCTTATTTGAGTGTCCACTCTTCCCATAATTCTAGCATATCATCTTGGATCTAGATCTAGACTTCGATCTACCTTTTCACTTTCCTCAGTTGATTTTACTCTTATCCTTTTACCTCCCTACAGTATAAATGGATAAATAATTACCTGAGGATGATTCACCAGTGCTTTTCATTTGCATCTCCTCGCTAAGTATCACACCTACAACATCCTCAAAATTTAAGCATCCCTTGGTAGGGACTGTATTACTCACAGCCATAACCAAACTATCCCAACTATCAGGCAAAGAACATAATATTAGCAAATCTCTAACTTCATCATCAAACTTGATTCCAACTAAAGTGAGCATACTTACAACTATATTAAAATCATTTAGATGATTAATTATTAAACCATTCTCAGACATTTTCATGTTAAACAATATTTTCATAAGAAAAATTTTGTTAGAAACTGAAGGTTTCTCATACAACTTTCTAAGTTTATCCATGAGATATTTTATGGTTTTCACATCAAATATATTAAATTCAACAGAGGATGCAAGGCATAACCGAATGGTTCCCAATGCCTTCCTATCAAGTAATGGCCAATCTACATTACTCATACTTATAGGTTGTTCTACTTTCCCCTCCAAAGGGAGATGTAGCTCCTTATGATATAGGTAATCTTCCATTTAAAATTTCCACAAACAAAAATTCTTACCATCAAAATTCTCCACTTTGAATCTGATCTCTTCCCCCATAGCTCCCACTCAAGCTAATAGATTTTCTATGATTTACCACTTCAATAAAACACAAAACCAATGGATCTGATACCAGTTGTTAGGAATAAAAACACTTAAATATAGATCTACTATTACCATAAACTAGATCTAAATCTATTGAATAGCATGCATCATAGAAACATTCCTTAATTCACCATTAATATGAAAGCATAAATGAGAGTAAGATAAAAACATAGATAACATAGATATAGCATGGTTCACCCAATGTAGGCTACATTCACCAATTAAAGTTCTCAAATAAATCAATAATCTAAAACAAGATTACAATGAACTCTCATAGAGATAGAAAAAATCTCTTATAGAAAGTGTTACACAAAAAACTGCACTTTCACCTGCACCTGCACAATGTTGTATCTCATAAGTTGTAAACCACACCTTGTAATGAACACCTGCACTTTGACTTTGATCCTCAAAGCCACACCCTATAAATAAACCATCAACCTCTAAAGGCCACACCACACCCTGTATATATAGTAAAATGAAAACAGTCCATAAAAAGAGGAGAAATGTGCAATGCTTATCCAAGATAATAATTATCTAACATGTGACAACCCTCCTCCACCTCATCAAGCTTATCCAAAAGCTATCTCAAGGAGGAACATGCCATATTCATCTCTCCACCTTCTAAGGGCACATTTTCCCAAAAACATGTGATATCAACTAATTCCACATAACAAAGAAGGTATAACATATTTCAATAAATAACCAATCTCCCTAAAAATAAGATAGACCCACTTCCAATAAAAGAGGAAGTCACATAAAAATAAATATTTAACAACTAATTCCACAAAATATGGAATACATAGAAATTAGGAATACAAGGAATATTCCACTCACATGTGTAGAACATGAAAATTATGCCCCCAACATCCTTGGAGCTCTTTAAGCCCCCTAAAAAACTTTCTATGGTCATGTGATAGCCCCAAAGGGCTCCACACTCAATAGTAGAGGCAAGGGTGCTTGAATCAATATAATTAGAGGTGGGACATTCAAGATCCATGTTTTTATCCTTTTCACTGACATGTTCAATGTTATGATGATAATTATAACTCTCATACTCTATTTCAATATGTTTGCAGTATTGATATGGTTTAAATCACCATGAATAGTGACTTGTGACCTCCATTCTAAAATGAGGGAATTTCAAGCACTGACATAGTGTGGAAAGGATTACATGTACTTCATGTATCCAAGGTTACCCAAGGATTAAATTATAAAATAGTTCTAGGTCAATGACATGACAAAGGGTTTTATGGGTGATAGGCCCAATAGTGATATGCAAGAAATAGTGCATAAATATTCTCTCTCCTCATTGTCATATGCCTTGATGGTAATTATATCTGGTTAAAGATCTATTATTGTGTAGCCTAAATTCTTGAAAAAATTCCACAATGCAATGTTCAAACCTAAACCATTATCTATGAAGATTGACTTGATCTTATGTCAGGTAATGACAACTTCTATGTAAAAGGGGACCAAGGGTTGACATATTTCTTTGGTCCAAAATAAGTTGTTGACCTAGGGCTAAATGGCCCACAAGAACTTCAAATTTTTTAGGAGTGATGTCATTTGGAACCTTGGATTGGATTAAAATTTCATTCAATATAATGTTGTGAATGTCAAACCTATGCAAAAAATTTAAGATATAAATCTAGTAGGTGTATTTTATAAATGTTCTCCAAGATTATATGTTCTTTCATTAGTAGAAGCAGTTGGTTTACTCTTTTGAGGTGATGGAACTTGAATAGGATTGTTAGGGGATAAAGGCATGGGATCTTAGATGGTAACCTTTGAACATCGATTTGTAATTATATAGCCTCAATTTAGGGGGGTTACTATAACTATAATAAGGAAACTAGGACTCGGAATGGTAACTCTTGGATGTCGATTAGTTTTCATATTATTTCATGTCATAGGATGGTTACTAACATATGAAGGGGGAGGTCCTAAAATAGAAGGTTGGGCATGTTGAGGATTATTGGATGATAGATGATGGTTGATTCTAATAGTGAATACATAATTACTATTAATGCAGTTATTGTAGTCATACATGACATTATGATAGCCAATTTGGTTAGAATAGGCATCTTGGTCTTGATTGTGATTAGCTTATTATTGTTATTTATTGTGATTTTGACCTTGATTTTGATTATTTGGTGAAAATTTCTGATTTTGATTGTTGGGCTAGAAATTTTGATTATCATTATTTTATTGTTGTTGATTTTTAGAGTTGTGATGTGGAAAAAGGTTTTGATAAATATATAATTTCTGATTGGACATTGAATCACAATTATCTAATTCAATTTCACCTTTCTCCAAAAAATCTTGGATTGCATGCTGAATCTACACACATCTATGAATGAAGTGTCCTTTGACCTAATGATACTTATAGTGTTCATTATCCCTATACTATGTAGGTTTAGGTTGGTCCTCTAGAAATGGTTTCACAACTATCCATATAGCCATGTTGTTTGTAACTAATTTGTGAAACACTGCCTCAATTGGCTCCCCAAGGTCTATAAAATATCTCTTATAATATTGATTCCTTTAAGGAGGTGGCCTTTGTAGTGTGGTTCATTTTGTAAGATGATTAGTTTGGACAAGTGGTGCTTATACTATTTGAACATGTCTCAATTTTTTCACTCAATTTCCTACAACATTCTTATTCCTATTGAATACATTTGGATTTTTTGATGTGTTTGTTTGGGCTCGTGTTAGAGCTTGTGTCTGTGTTTGGTTTTAGGAATAAATTTTGATCATTACCTTATCAATTATGACTCTCTTGATTTACATGCCTTTATAAATAATCTCTTCAAATGTGTTATCATAATGAATCTTGGGATTATATGTTATATCTACTTGTAAATTGGTAGTAAAAATATTGTGTGACTAATTATCTAGGAGGTTATGTGAGAAATGGCTAGCCAATGCATGCCACTATTGTGAATAACTATAAAATCTTTTTCCCCCTCTTTTAGAATTGCATAAGTTAACCATAGTTAACTTATGATCAATATTTTAGGAGAAATGTCTTACAATTTTTTTAGATAAGTCATCAAAGGAGTAAAAAAAGTTCTTAAGTACATAGAGGAACCATTCCAAAGCATGTCCATCTAAACTATGAGGAAAAAATTGAATCAAGTGGGTATAACTAAAATCCACCTTCTATAAAGCTACAAATAAATCTTTCAAATGCTCCTTAAGATCACCTTTTCCTTTATATTTGTCAAATTTTGGCACCTCAAAATGATACAAAAAAATGTATCTAAATATTAACTATATTAAAGAGATAGGAACATATGTCATCTAATTTGAATTTTTTCTTGATTCCCCACTTGGAGCACAAAAAGTGCATCTTTTACCTCTTTCAAGTCCTATAACGTAGGGGTGACTTGGGAGGTAAGAGATATATGTTGTTTTGGATTTGGAATGGGATTACCTTAACCAAGGTAAATGGGTATATTAGGAATGGGATATTGAGGAATATGTCCCCTATTAGCCATTTTACTAGGAATGTTTACCCTTTGATTAGGGTTATATTATTGATAGGGTACTTATTTTTGGTAAAAAATTGTAAAAGGATTGGAAGACATTGTTGGATAAAAGGAAGTAATTTTTTGAATAGAAAAAGGCTCTGCTAAAGATTAATTAGGACTTGTTGGGAATGAAGAGGAGCCTATTATTGATTTAGATACTATTAAGCATTAACTTGTTGTGAATTTGAATGGATTTGTTTTTGTTTAGGAGAAATTGTTTGAATAGATGAGGCATGATGTTGGTTGGAAGAGGCATGTTGTCTAGAAAAGACCTGTTGTGGACTAAAAAATACATGTTATTATTTAGTAGGGATATGTTATGTATTATGTAATGGTTGTTGAGGATTGAAAACCACTTATTGGGGTGGTGTGTTTGTAACTTTTTGTTTTAGATTTTTAGATATTTATTATAAATTATAAGAAAGGACTTGTTGGTAAATTAGAGGAATGTTATGTTGGGAAGTGGATGGAACTTGATGTGGATTAGGAAACACTTGTGAATTTTCCACATCCTACTGGGAAGATTCCACTCAAAGGGGTTTTATCAAAATCAGATAATGGATTAATGTTGGATATAGGGTTACTCAAAAGCTCTAACACTGATGCAGGATTGGATAGTGGATCTTGTGGTTGTTTGAGTGGTGTAACTTGGTCCACATAAGGGGGTCATTGAAAAGACATGGTAGCTAAATAATTATCTAAAGTAGCCAAGTCCTCACTACCTTATTGGATTTGGGAGGCAAAGGCTTCATTTTGCTAAGATATATCAATAATTTGACCTTTCCCTTTACTAAATATGAAAATATCCTGATTATAAATTTATACAAGAGCTTGGGTTTGACTAGATGTCTCCCCCAAAGGTATTTATTCTATATGGACAAAGTTTCATAATTTTTTCAAAGGGTAGTGTTGATGTAAGTTTTATGCACACCACAGTTGAATGAGGTAGCCTCTAATGTTTTAAGAACTCAATGGAGGTAAACTCCACTCCATAGCATGAGTTGATTTATTTCAACCTATTTATGGAATAGGGGTAGAGCATGTAAGTTGTTGACAAGGTTTTTTGGATGGAGGTGTAGACCCTAAAGATAGTGTATTTTTAGGTGAGTTGGATGGGTGGTTGGATTCTAATCTAAAGTGGGTAAATCTCTTCTAATAAAACACAAAAGGAGGGTGAGATAGGGTAGAAAAGAAGGCTTTGTGGTTCTTGGGAATTACTTCCTTGGTTGAATTCTGGATAGACCTGTGCTTTATTAAAACTAGTGTTTGTTGTTAGCATCAATATCGCACATACAGTCAGACATGGTGAAGAAGTCTAGGTAAGTAAGGATGAAAGAATTTCACCAGCCTCAGATAAAGGTTGCTTCCTTTAGGGTATCTATTACACACCATTTAAATAGAATATTATGGCTCAAGCTAATGAATTCTCTGAGGTAGCTATAGTACACACAAATAAAACTACACCAAGAAAACACTAGTACACATACAAAAATATGATTCAATTTATCTTGACTAATTCAATAAACAAATTCACCAATCTTTAATAGCTATTTCACATCTAAGATTAGTGTATTAATCAAAAAAATCAAGAATCTTTTCACATCTATAGCACACTAAAGATTATTGAAACAAACAACCATGGAAATAATAATAACACAAAATTGGAAAGAAAATACTCAAAACACTTCGCTTGATGACCAAAATTGGCTTATTGATTTATATTCCAAAATTTTCTAACAAAAAATAAATTTGGGATACAATTATATTTATATATATTGGGGAATGGGTCACCTCATCCTCCAATTCTATGTATGATGATTACAATTAGTAGTTAAAACATGTATTTCTAATTGTGGTCCAAAATCATATAAGAAAAAAAGATTTAAATGCTATAAATAGATAATATTGAGTTTTAAAAAATAATGCAATGTGTGCATGTATACAAAAATAAATTTAATTTATAATAATTCACTCCAATTCCAAGGAAAATCTAAGTATATGTGTCGCTACAAAAATTTTACATGCATAAGGTTTCTAACCTATCAAGGTTGAGTTGTCTGAAGTGTTTCATGGGCTTTAGTAGGCATGGAAGTGGAAGTAGCAATTGAATATATATCAACACCACCAAATGCCTACTTTTTCTTTGCCTCATTATCCTCATAAACTTTGTGTGATTCCTCATGCTATTAGTAAATAATGTCTAAGTTAAGAAATGACAGTCGATGAAATCTCTTGGTCTGCCCAAGGAGTCTCGCATGTTCATCCTTAGTTATTTGTAATTTATTCTTAAAAATATCAACCTTGGTTACCTTCATCCAAGTCTTGCTTAATTTAGATTCCATCTCTTCAATTTCTAAACCCTATATGCTCTATTTAAATTCCTCTTCAACTTATTGGGCAATTTTATCAAAATTGATTCTAATAATCAATTTACCATTAGACTCTCTTACCTTAGATAATTTTAATTCATCAAAAATTTGGAGTTGAGCCTCATATGCTTGATATTCTAGGATCAAGTCTCCAACTACTTTTAACCAGTCTTTGACTTCCTCCTACCAAATGATAACAAGATTTAGGGAATTAGATGCTTTGAGTGTGGTCATTAAGTTAAGATAGTTATATAAAGAGTTGCATGTATAGACAACTAGCATTTTGAGCTTGGCACTATCTTTAACCAAGGAGTTACATAGTTGATTTGCTTGGTTCACATGTGGATCCATCTCAACCCTCATAAATTCCATGGCCTCTAAAGAGTTGTAACATTTTGAAGTAGCTTCTTAGACTTCAATTTCAATACCTATAGGAATTTACATTATCTTGGATTATTCCTTGAGCTGCTCAATCTATGTTTGTAATTCCTATACCTCCTCTTTCATCTCCTACCAATCTAACTCAGTGCCTTCATGAATGGATACTATAGCATCCTTATGCACTTGAGTGACGTCTGAGATATTTTATTTGTATACAGACTATCTTAGCTATCTATTATACCTCTTGGTGAGGGATAACACTAGTTTTCATTCCTCAAGGATGATGCCTACACCTCGATCATATTCAAGTTTTATTTTCTTCACTCTTTAGATAGTACCAATTGGAAGATCAAAAAGAGTGAACACAAAGGGAAGTTTGATGATATAAATAACTTAGCATTTGAGAAGTCTGACTCCTCAAATCCATTTCCCAAGGTGGAATGTTGAGTTTGGATGCATCATTGGTTATAACAATAACATCTTTCTTGGCCTCCTCTTCCACTTTCTTCTACTTCTTATTAACCTTTAACAAAACATCAAGTAAGGAAGGAAAAATTATTTTAGACTAATCCACTCCTCCAAATTGATGGAATGGGTGGATTACAACTATTTGAGACTTGGCCTTCCATCCCTTGCTTGTGCTTATGACTGTAGTCTCTTCAATTAAAGTGGTGGTAGGGAGTGGAAGGGAAATCTACATATATTGAGCATGGAGTTAAGGGGTGACCAAATTAGCTTGTAGTTTCTTAGGTGTCTTCTTATTTTTAATAATTCTCATAGTATAAGTGACAGTAGGTACAGAGGGAATAGCCATAGGGAGTGGTGCAAAAGTATCAATGGTGGTGGTTGAAATGGAAGGAGTGGATGTAGAGGTAGGAGGAATGAAGGGGGTAGATGTTGTTTCTTATGAAGTAGACATGGGAACTACCATAGAAGAGACTAGAACTTGGTCAACAATAGAATTTGAGGACAAAGGAAAACTTGAAAAAGTTTTAGTACTTTAGAGATGAATCTCTATTAGGTCTTCTTGGAGACTCATGGCCTTGGCCATCTCCAACTTAGCTTCTTCATCTGATTCATCCTCTATGTCTTTGACAATAACCTCATCCTTCCTTGCTAGCTATGAACTTTGAGATGAACTTATGTGGTAGTGTGGGGAATCCATAGCAGTGTCATTTTCCAACTACATCTCTGAGATGATTCCTTCTTTGATACACCATCCTGCCAATTGAAATTAGGTAGCCAAAGTATAATGCCTTCCTCTACCTGGGAAAATCCTATTCAATGTTATTCCATAACTATAAAGTGATCTTTTGCTTATCCAATTTATCTGGTACATATTTTGGGAGACATAAGGGCTCAACCTTATTTCCCTAGATCATAATAATATTAAAATCTAGGTAAAGGAAATACTCTCCTTTCCCATCCAAATTTTTCAAAATATTCTCCCCAAGATAAGGCATAGGTGAGCCACAAATGGTTTTTCATAATTATGGATAGATGTCCTCACATATCCTAACCATATTATTATAGTAAGCATATATATGCATGAATTGGTAGTGATCACAAAATCTATTTTTTACACAATTTGTGGCTAGAGTCTATAAATTGCCGAAGTCCTTATAGCATGTGCCCATGAATACGTCTAATAAATATGAAATCATGTAAAAATCTCAAGTGGGGTGGGACATTTATCTTTATGCATAATTTATTCCTTCAATCTTAAACTTATTATTTCTCCTAGGGCATAAGCAACATCATATGATAGCATCATATACAACAATGGTACCCAATCTAAATTAACAAAATGGATATTGGGAATATTGTATAATCTATTAAGAAAAGCTATACCAATATGGATTCTCATTCTCAACTTATCAATTGTAATTTCTCCCTTTAGCTTCTTTTCCTTCCATGTGATTGTTTGGTTAAGGAGAAGCCATGATGATAACACCCTTTCAATTGAAGTGTTTTCATTGAATAGCACCAAAGTGTGATTTTCAATGTAAGCATTGGGTATGCTAAGAGACAAATACCTTTGAAAATTATTTCCATAGATGCACGTGACCATCATATCACTGCAAGAATGAAGTAAAAAAACTTGTGATATATTGCCAAAAAGAACAAGTCCCTAAGAAGGTCTATTCAAGGCATAACTTTTAGTTTGGCCATGGAAAAGTGCAATATTTAGAGCTTATATGCTAGTATTTCCTAAAAAAATAGCCTTTATACTAATGTAATTTCATCCTCTAATGAAAACATGTCTACTAAATCGATGGCATCCCAAAGTTGTGAATAATTTTGATACTTAACTTCAAATATCATCACATCAAAGACAGTGTCCTTAAACTCTATAAAATACTTAATTTAAAATGTAGATGAGGGATTTATTCCTTGGAACATCTTGGATGTGGAATCCATTACTACGTATTCTAGGATATTTACAATTTCATTTAATATGCTACATACTGCACAAACACTTTGGATTTTAGCTTAGTTGTTGCTATACTCGTAGAACTCTCAAGATGTGAACTAGGGATCTCAGTCATTGTTAGAAAGAAAGAAGCTTAAAATGCAACTTAAATTAAATACAAATGATGGCTTCAACAGCTACATATCATCTATATAAGATCCTTTATTGAATATCAATTTGTGTAATATAAATGTGCAACATTCACTTTACTCCTATTCAAAATTGTATAGCTCAGGTTGGTGGGGGTCTTCAATATTATCAAATATGAATAATTTTACCTTAGTTTTGGCTAAGTATTGTGAGATTAATATTGTTCTTATTAATAAGTCACTTAGGATCTAATTTCAAATAAAGTGATTTTGGGTCAACGTTCATGGATGAATTCCTTTGGGGGAATTGTTTTAGACAAAGTGTCCATAGCAATCATCCTAAGGAATCATTTCATTGGATAAAAATCTTGAAATGATTATTTCTAAGGGATATTTTTAGGTCTAAAGGTATTTTTAAATTCCCCAAATGGTACTTTTGATCTGAAGGTTCCACTTCATAGGACACTTTATCTATGACAAAAGTCCTGAAGGGCCAACTTTGTAATCTTGAAGGGCACTTTTGATTTCCCAAAGGGTAATTTTGATTTGAAGGGCCACTTAATAGGTAACTTTGTCAATGAAAAATGTATCTAAGGGTATACTTCATAATATTTAAGGGCACTTTTGATCTCTGAAGGGTACTATTTGAAGGGTCCACTTCGTAGGGCACTTTATCTGTGATAAAAGCCCTGAAAGGCCTACTTCGTAATCCCCAAAGGGCACTTTTGATCTTCGAAGGGTAATTTTAATTTGAAGGGTCTAATTCATATGGTTAAAGATCATGTCAAAAGTCCTAAAGGGTAAGTTTCACCAAACCCAAAGGGTAGATTACTTTGGCCTGAAGGGTCTATATTATCTCAAACATAATGTCCAAAGGAATTGGCTACGTAAAATCCCCAAACAAAAGTCTTGAATGGTATGTATAAAAAAGGGAAAGTGAATATGGATAGTACACAAGGGCCATAATGTCCTTTTAAAAAGGTTTGAAGGGTATGTAGCCACTTTAAAGAGGACACATAGCTTGGGACAGAAATCTTGAAGGGTAGGTCTAACCAAACCTGAAGGATATTGTAAGGGCAATAGGTCAAAAACACAAAGGCCGAAGGCCACTTTTGATGGGATAAATGGGGAAAAAATATATCCCAAAGGATAAATCTCACAGGGTAAGGATTAGGGTCAGAAATAATTATTTTGAAAGGTACTTTTGACCCAAAGGGTCCACTTCATGGGGCACTTTGTCTATGACAAGAGTCCTGAAGGGTCTACTTTGTAATCCTCGAAGGGCACTTTTGATCTTTGAAGGGTAATTTTTTTATGAATAAGGGTCATTTCAAAATTTCTAAAGGGTATGCTTAGGAAGGTTTAAAGGGTAGGTTCATCAGAGGATTTATTTTGGACAAAGAATTAGCAACAATTCTGTAAGTCACAAAAGGTTGGGAACAATTCCTTCAAAGAAATTATTTTAGATAATGTGTATAAAGGAATCTCCTAGATAAAATAAGCCTAAAACAAAAGATACTAAATTCCAAAAAACCCAAAAAGAACACATTGCATAAGTGTTGAAAGAACAAAGCCTTGAAATATTATAAACCTAAAGAATGGTTTCCACATAAGAAATGTTTAATCTTATAAATGTCCTACCTAAAGTGGAATACCTTAGATTTATTAAAACTTATATATAATAAATAAGACTAAATATTAAGATTAGAATTTGAACAAGGGGCCCCCCATTTCTCCTTAAATAAAAGGGGGATATTGGGTACAATAAATGGTAACTTACAAGGGGAATACTCCTGAGTATTCAAGAATCTAGAACTCTAGTTAGTGATCTCTAAATCAATATTGAAGTGTGTCATAGAAAAATACTCAAATAAAAAATATGAAAGGGACTCCTAAGTTAATTCACACAAGATACTTGCCTTCAAACTTCTTGGACCTGTGTATGTTAAGCGTGTAATTTATTTAGTCCTTGTTGTGATAAGTTTATCAAAATTTGTGATAAAGTAGTAGGTTTCATTCTAGTATATATCAAATGGAAGCTCAGGCATTACTCTACTACCAGCCAAGCATCTATAGCCCTGATAGAGATACCTTAGATTCCTTCTCTCTTCCTTCCATTATTTTTAATCATGATGCATGGTACATTGACCTTATTTCACCATGTGAGCCCTTTTCTATTGATTTTATTTTGTTCTTTTGAACTTATTGGATCTTTTATTATTATTATTTATTTATTTTGTTTCTCTTATATGTTTCGATTAATAGAGAATAAAAGAGATGGAATCCTAATGAGTTGGTATAATTCTAAATCAAATCATTACTAGAGTGTCCCTGCCAGCCAGATCTATACCCATAATTTTCATTTTCAACAAGTCTTCATCATGATAAGTTCAACTCATCCAATAAAATAAGAAAACTTTCTAAATTTGTATGAAGCACCCTAAGAGCAACTTTCACATGTCTAGTAATAGTATTCAATTGTGACATTATTCATAATAATTCTTTGATTTCCTTCCTTCATTCTAAAGACTCAAAAACATAGAAATATACCCAATATATAAATTAGTCCCCAAGCATGTCAAAAAATTTATTTCCCCTTTTCTATAAGTCTTAAACCTAGTTGTTTTGGATTTAGGTTTTGGCAAATAAACAAAGCAAACCCAACTTTGAACACCAAATAAAATAAAGAGAAACTAATATAGAACGTAGGACACTAGTCTAGAAAGCAAAATACTAAAATCAGGAAACTAATCTAGGAAAACAAGAAAGACAAAATTAGGAAAGCTTTGAAATCTAGTTTAGAAAGCAAATTACTAAAAGAAGGAAACTAATCTAGGAAAACAAGAAAGACTAAGTTAGGAAAGCATAATGAAATCTAATCTATAAAGTATTAAAACTCTAACCTATTCCTATATCGAAACTTATATGCCCCTCCTCTTAATCATTAATATCCATAGATAGAACAGCTTTGAAATAATGCTTCAAGAACTGCTAGTTAACTGGGTATGTAAGCTCATTGCCTTAGAGGTCTTTTAGATAAAATGCATTATTACCCATGATCTATGAAATTTGATAGGGTCCAATATATAATGGGGCAAATTTGTCATGTTGTCCCTTCTTCTCAAGGGATTTATCCCATAGTAGCACTAGGTCTAAAATTTTGAATGCTTTAACTTTTGTTCTTTTTTCAAACCACCTTTTTACCACATCTTAGTGTTTATTAAAGGTCTGTAAGGCCTCTATCCTTGAATCCTCCATCTCTATTATATCAAGCAACCTTGATTTTTATTTATCATTGGGCTCTATGTAGTCTTGCATAAAATGATATGTGGGCAATTTCAACATGATGGAAAATATTGGTGTACATCTATAAACTATTAGGTAGGGTGAAGTTTTTAGGGATTGTTTATATCTCATCTAGTTCACCCAAAGAACATACTTCAATAAATCATGCCAGTCATGAGGCTTGTCCCCTACTGGCTTCTTGATTACATTAATTAGATTTTTATTTTTTGATTGAAATTTGACTTGATTATGATCTGATTATCACATTCCCATTCAATGAATTCTATTGAAATAAAATCCAATCCATTGTCATAAGCCAAAGACATGGGTATTAAGATGTGAAGCCAATATACATAGGCCACTATTCATGGAGTATTATTCATGAGCATTATTCATGGTGACATGGCATGCAAGTGATGTGGCATGTGAGAGTGTAGTAATGTGATATGCATATGGCATGGCATACAAGTGATGTGGTATGCGAGAGTGAAGTAATGTGACATGTAGATGATATGGCATGTAGGTGATGTGGTAGGAAGGTGATGTGGTAGTAGGACCCACTGGTGGGGCCCATAATAGGGCCTAGGTGGTGGACCCAAGGTAGGACCTAGGTGACAAGGCATGAAAGGTGGCATGACTATGATATGGTATGACCCATAAAGAATCTTATTTGTTGAAAATAAGTGGAGAGAGAAAATTGGATGCCATTTTCTAAAGTCACATGGAGAAGAAGACAAATATGTATCAAGGTGCATGAAAGTCAATAGTCACATGTGTGGGATGCATTTTCTAGATGTTTCCAATATTCTCATGTGTGGAGCACATGGAGAAGAAGACAAAGGTGCATGAAAGTCAAGGTGCCACATGGTGCATGAAATTCAAGGGTCACATGTTGGAGTCACATGGTAGATGGCTACTTTGTTAACCTTTGGAGCTCAAGAATGCAATATTTTAATATAAGATTACTCTCACATGTGTGAAGTGGGACGTGGTATTTTGGAGCCACATGGGGTGGTATATGGGCTTCCTTGGTGGAGGAATTTTATGGAAGACTTTTACACAAGGTGACAAGAGGGTCACATGTTGTTGTTGGGTTTCCATGTGCAAGCCATATGGATTATGGCAAATTTTTATCCCCCTCTCTGTCTTATTTGTAAATGCATAAATATACATTAGTTATCTCATTGTATTTGAATCTTGTTAGAGGATCATAGAAGGGCCTTTGAAGGCTCTCCATTTTGGATCCATAGTTTGAGGTTTGAGTTGTAAAGGCTTGCATGCCTTACTCGTCTATATGCTTGGGTTGTAAGCATCAAAATGTAGGTTTAAGGTTGGAGCATGGAGGTAGGTTTTTCTTTGCTCACCTAGGTACATTAAGGAGGATCCATGAAGTTTGTTTATAGCTTGGATCTTGGAGGCCATTAGCTTAGCTCATGTTAGAGATTAGAACCTAGAAGGCATGGTTAAATGCTTGGTTCACTTGGAGTGTTTGTGTTAGCACTTATTTATATTTGTTGTATGAGGAACAATAAGAGAGTGTTGAAGAAATAATGAAGTCTAGTACTACCTTTGCCTCATGGTTTTTCCCTTGCTGGTTTTGCAAGGGTTTTCCATGTATATCTGGTGTTATGGTTTTGTTCTCTCCTATTCTATTTTACATTTTATTTTAGGTTGTATTTCTACAATCATATTTTATAATTATTACTTGCACTGTAGGAATTTTTGTTTCCTAATAATTGGTATCAAATCCATGGTTGTTTGGCTAGTTTTGTGTAAGTGGGAGCTATAGGTAGAGAGACTTAGATATGAAAATAAAAAGAAAAAGTTTGTATGGTAGTCTTCTCTTTGCTAAAGAAGAAGATACATATGAGAATGGAGAAAAAGCTAAAGAAGATTTTTAGACATATCAGCACCAACAGTGTTCCTATTAAAGAAATTGTATAGCTTGTGATGTAGCAAGTTAGTCTCCATTGGTGAAGATGGAGGGTGAAAATAAGGCATATACCTTATTTTGGTTCTCAGCTGAATAAGAGGATATGAGATGTGGTATCCTACTGACCACATGTTGATGGTTGAGATGTTGAAAAATTTCCATATAGAGGAGGAGGTACCATAAACCTAATTTTTTACCTATTTAATAGTTGATGGATGGAGGAGAACAAATTATACCTGAGGTTTCATGGAAGAAAAAGGCCAGTGTTATATCTTTCAGAAATCAGAGATGCATGAGTGAAGTGCTTGGTGGTTGTGATGTGAGTAACTAAGTAGACCAATAAAAGGAGTAACTCTAAACCTAAGTTGGATCAATATTTGGTAGAGCAAGATGTAGTTTGTCTGAGGGATTAAAAACTTGATAGGTGTTATGAAGCACTAAGTAGTTTAATGACTTCCCAAGAACTATACGAGTATCATGGTAATCATGGTGGGTAGTGGTTTTCTACATGTAGAAGTTAAGTTTTGATTTATGTGGGTTATTATCTCTAGGTTTAGACTATGGATGTGATTTCAATGTGCACTTGTTGCTCTTCAATAATTGGAATAGCAGAGGAATTACTATTTTTAGAAACATTTTATTTTTAGACTACACTATTAAAATTTAAAAAATTAGCATTTCTAGTGGGTTTTCAAGGGCCAAAACCCACCAAGCATATCTCAGTGAAATCTCATGGCATTATTCTTATTCCTAGCTTTCCAACGGTTCAAACAAGGAGTCAATCAGAGCTATGGTGAAAAAGTTATGGCTCCAAAACGTTATGTCATCAATTAGGGTAGAAGCAATGGAGTAATGTATCCTTACTTCTTGCAGTGATTTGAATGAAGATTTCTTCCAATGTATCCTAGAGCAAAGGAGGAGGAGACATTTGTCCTATGTATCATATTCATTAAGATTAGGAGTAACCTCATGAGAGTCATGATTTATTTGACCAAATAGTTCCAATTAGTGGGAGATGTGAGTGATTATGGTAGGATCCTGGATAAAGGATTGGGTATGTGGTGAGGTGGGAGTCATTTCAAGTTGCTGCAAAGTTTTGTTAAGAGGAGCATAAGCTGACAAAGTCATCAGGATAGATAAGTTTTATTAGTGAAGAAAAATTCTTCTAGGCTTGTTGTGTGAGTAGCAGTGGGCATGATAACAGTTGGTAGGTAGATGTATGGTAGCAGTGGGCATGATGACAACTGATAGGTAGTTATATGGTAGCAGGATAGAATGAAAACATAGATGCTTTAAAGTCCTATGCATATGACTTCAAGTGGGATATTTTTAAGATTTGAAGCTAATATTCATAGGCCACTATTCATGGATTATTATTCATGATCACTATTCATGGGTCACTATTCATGGTGACATGGCATGTAGGTGATGTGGCATGTGGGAGTGTAGTAATGTGATATGCAGATTACATGGAATGCAAGGGATGTGGCATGTGAGAGTGAAATAATGTGACATGAAAATGACATGGCATGTAGGTGATGTGGTAGGAAGGTGATGTGGTAGTAGGACCCACTAGTGGGGCCCACAGTAGGGCCTAGGTGATGGACCCATGGTGGGACCCAGGTGACAAGGCATGAGAGGTGGCATGACTATGATATGGTATGACCCAAAAAGCATCTTCTTTGTTGAAAATAAGTGGAGAGAGTTAATGGGATTCCATTTTCTATAGGCACATGGTGTTGAATTTTGGAACACATGGAGAAGAAGACAAAGATGTCTCAAGGTGCATGAAATTCAAGGGCCACATGTGTGGGATGTATTTTCTAAATGTGTCCAAGATTCTCATGTATGTATCACATGGAGAAGAAGACAAAGGTACATTAAATTCAAGGTGTCACATGGTACATGAAAGTCAAGGGTCACATGTTGTTGGAGTCACATGGTAGGTGGCTACTTTGTTGACCCTTGGAGCTCAAGCTGTGATCTAGGAATTTGAATCAAAAGAGGATGGTTAGTATGGTGTTAGTTCCAAAATGAAAACAAGATGAAATAAACACACTAATAGCATAACATCTCTAGGCCTAGACACTAGGGAGAGCTTAGTTAATAAAATCAAATGACAAGCACAATTAGAAAGCAAGGAATGAAAGTACAAGAATTCCTTTCACCTTCCTTGGATGCTAAAAATGCCTTTGTAATGGTGGCTTACTCAGCTTGTGCTTCAAGAGGTCATCTTCAATGGAGTGTGGCTACCTTCATCTCCTCTTAGAACCTTTGGCTTATGGCTTGGCTTGGCTTGGAATCAATTTGGCATTATAACACTAGTTGCTTGAAGCTTTTTGGAACCAATCTTGCATTATAACTTTGCACTAATTATGCTTAGAAATGATGTTGTGAGGACTCATATTTATATATTTTTGGATTTGATCAGAATCAACCTCAACCGTCTATCTCAAGATTGAGATGTGTGGTTAAGGATTAATTCAATTTTTGAAATTAATTTTGTAATTATCCTCATCAGGGCATTGGAAGAAGGGGCAATTAAGAGGCATGGAGGGTATCATGGAAGGCATTGATGAGGCATGGAGGGTAGGAATCCTAATATTTATGGCATTTATGGCTTAAGGATGTCTTCCCAAGAAATGAAGTCACTTGATGATGCAGATATTCAATATTTATTTTTAAAAATAAGTATTCAACAAGTTTCCATGGAATTATTAATTAGGCCTTGATTTGGGTTAATTAGCTCTTAAGCATGATTAAGCACTTTATGCACAAATTACTCAAATTAATTAGAATGCCTTGTTATTGGTCCTAAATTTGACTATATTTGAATTGGAAGTCCACGTCAGATGCATTAGATGCATATTTCCATTTAGAATGTTGCCAACAACAAATAACAAAGGCACAAGTCTTGTATAAAATATTTGATAGGAAAGAGCAATCCAAAGCACATGGGTGTAAATTTGACATTTTGACTTGAAATGAACTAATCAAATTTAGTCATCCCATAAATTTCATTACCCCATTTAGGGATACCCTAGCCAAAATTGGCACTTGAATATGTCAATTTCACATCATTTAGCATGTTTTAGTGTTTTTAAGCCAAATTGTGAATTTTAGATGGAAACTAGCCAAAAGCTTGATTGGAAGTTATCGACGGCCAATTTTAGGTGTCTAAAGTTTTCCCCTATTTAGGAAAGCATTGTAAGCAATAAGAATAATAATATATTTTCAAAGAATGAAAAGGTCATGTATGCCTACAACTGTAATGATGATAAAATAACTGTATGATGCCCCTCGAGGGAATGATTGACATAAGTGGATCGGCAAACAGTCCCTCAAAAAGAAAGAAGTGAAATGAGGGGGAAAAAGAAATGAAATATGATGGGGTGAAAATGTAATGATAGTGAAAAACTAGTCAAAATCATTGAGAATGCAAGTGGGATGGTGTACAATGGTTTGCCCAAAGGCAGTTATAAGCATTGTACCTCGATAGTGGCAATGTGATATAATAACATAATGATTTGCCCAAAGGTGGTTATAATCATTGAGAAGATGGAGCTGCCCCAGTTAGAATAGAAAAACAAGATAATAACATGCCCCTGTATGGGTAGAAAAAGTAAATTGGTGACAACTCAATGATTTGCCCAAAGGCAGTTATAATCATTGAGAAATACAAGTGGGATGGTGTGCAATGATTTGCCCATAGGCGATTATAATCATTAGACCCTAATTATGGCAAACATGATAAACTTGCTCAAGGATGATGATAAATTAAGAGGGTAATGACGAATTAGAACAACCTACTAGTAGGGAGATGCTCATCTGAACTAATAAAGGTTGAAATTATTTCGTTGTCAATTACTCTATTTGGGATATGATTAGGAGTGAATTATGATGTCGATGCCAAAGAGATGCTACCATTGTTGAATAGACTTGTTAAATTTGAGGTTTTTTATAGCATGTGATGGTAGGATTTATGATAGAACATCATAAAGAATTAGCCAAAATATGTATAAGGACTGACACCCGTAATCCAATACTCAATAGAAAATAATGCACCAATGATAAATACCATGATGACAATGTAAACATATGAATAGGGATGGATTCAAGTGTAAGTGTAGACAAGAAATAATCTAATGAACACACATAAATTGAATCAAGGTAACAATGTTGAAAGCAAACAAATAGGCAAATAAACAAACAAAATAGGTAGAAACAAACAAACAAACTATGCCATAAAAACCCTACGAACATTGCCCCTAGGTGACAACTTAACAAATGAATAAAATGGGGGAATAGCAGAAAAGGAAGGGGGTGGATAATTTGTCTCCATATGCACTAGGAAATTGGATACTACCTACATAGTTCCATGGATGTAATATCTAATAAAAAAAGTTTAGGCTAAAAGTAGTTCTCCCAAGGAATGGGAAGAATGTGATAACTAATGAAAACAAACAGAATGGATGTGATATAAGAATAGAAATTGTCTTGAAAAATAGAAAGTGCATGAGAGAAAAGGAAAAAAAATATGGGGAAACTAAATGAAAAGTGATTTTCTTGTAACTTAGTAAGGGTTCCCAGAATCCTTAAGGCAAAGAAGTGGTCAATGTTTTTATTCTTTCCTAATGATTTTTGGAAATGTTTTTTGGAATTGTTTAGAGTATCTCAACTCAATCGAGAATGATGAGACACTAAATGGTTCAAGCTCACAAAATGGTGAGAGAATTCAAACTGAGGTTTCTCATAAAATGGTGATATCATTCAAACTTAAGTTGCTCACAAAATGGTGAGAGCGTTCAAACTTAGGTTGCTCACAAAATGATGAGAGTGTGGCTTGGGTTGCTCACAAAATGGTGATAATTAATGTTATAAAAATATGTAATTTAATCATATGAGCATTGAAGAGAATAATGATAACAAATAAATTTTACATCCTTAGATTATATATAATCATCTACATATGGGTCGTCAAGGGTATAACCTTCATCATAGTCTAGTATAGTAATATTGATTTTAATAACTTAGACCACTATATCACTAGAGGAGGAGTGAGAAGTGGTATTCTTAGAAATAACCATTATGCACAAGATTAAGTGAAACACAAATCTATACAAGTAGAACATAGAAAACAATTTTATATGCTCAAAAATTCCAAACATACTAACATATATACATAAGGAAAATCATACAATCATTCTGAAATTGTATTAAGTTGCCACTAGCTAAACATAACTAGTATCATATTTCATAGCTTAACCTATAGTGTTATATTCATAGTTAAGAGTAAATAATATCAAATTTTACATGGCATACAAAGGCTAAGGAATATACCAATATCATTCAAACTTAGGTTGCTCATATAATAGTGAGATCATTAAAACTTAATTTGCTCATAAAATGATGAGAGTATGCCTTGGGTTTCTCATAAAATAAGGAGAGTGTGGCTTAGGTTGCTCACAAAATGGTGAGAGCATTCAAACTTAGATTGCTCACAAAATGGTGAGAGCATTCAAACTTAGATTGCTCAAAAAATGGTGAGAGTGTGGCTTAGGTTGCTCACAAAATAATGAGAGTGTTCAAACTTAAATTGCTCACAAAATAGTGAGAGAATTCAAACTTATATTACTCACAAAATTGTGAGAGTGTGGCTTAGGTTGCTTGTAAAATGTTGAGAGTGTTCACACTTAGATTGCTCACAAAATGGTGAGAGCGTTCAAACTTAGATTGCTCACAAAATGGTGAAAACATTAGGAAAAGGGTGACTAAGATGACCTCAATAAGTATTGAGTGTTGCTTACATAGTCTTAGAATAGGACCTCAAGTCACTGTAGTTCTATCTTTATAGTGGAAGAATTTGACTAGTGCGGTAGCCAATTCAAATAAAACAGGCACAGTTGGTAAAAAGACATAGTATGGCATAGGAAGTGACAAGTTGATACGTCAAGGCATAGTATTGCCCCTAGTTTTCCAATAGGTGGTTATAACTAAGACACAATGGCATAGATCAATGGTACTAATTTTCCTAAAGGTGGTTATAATTAGCAACAAGACTAGTGGTAAGAAAGAATAACAAAATAAGGATGCAACTATCGAAACTTTTTTCACACTATCATAAAATACAATCTCTATCTAAAGTTCTTCAACCAACTAATGAACTAATCAGATACCTTGATGTTGAAACTGTGTTATGAATGATAATAATTAGGGTCAAATGGGCAAGGATTTAGAACATGTTGGGCCAATAGCTCAAAAATGGAAAGTAAATATAGGAAAGAGGATGAATAAGGGAGATATGTGTATAAAGAATAATAGTGATAAAAAATGGTATAACTGAAATGGTCCTTATAGATAATACACCTTAGTATTCAAGCATAGTACCACTTGAGATGAATAATATTAATTGGCTCTAGAAGTTCATCACTATCTGGTGGGGCAAGCCTATATGCTCCTGATCTATAATTTGTAGTGATGATGAAAGGCCCTATCCAATTTGGTTTAAATTTCCCTTTATGTTTCTTCTCAACCATGGTATTCTTTTGGTTTTCTTTAAGAATAAGATCACCAAGTTCAAATGTTCTATACTTCACACACTAATTATAGTGGCCTTTGAGTTGATTCTGGTATGTTTAAATATTGTTGAGCATGGTTGTGCATTTCTCATCTAGTAGGTCTAGCTCTTGCAGGTGAGCTACTCGATAGTCATGACCATCTAGGACATGCTCAAAAGAGATACATAGTAAAGGCAGTTAGACCTCAATGGGAAGGATGGCTTCAGTACCATAAACAAGTGAGTATGGGGTGGCTCCTATGGGGGTATGATGATTGGTATGGTATGCCTAAAGGGTAGGGAATATCTAGAGGTGCCAATCATGACTGACATCATTGACAATCTTTTTGAGAATGTTGAAAATGGTTTTATTAGATGCCTCAGCTTGGCCATTACCTTGAGGGTAATATGTTGTAGAAAAATGTTAGGTGATGTTTTATTCAGTACATAACTAGTCTACATATTTGTTCTTGAATAATCCTCTATTATCATATATAATGTCAAAGGGGATATCATAGTGGCAAATGAGGTGGTTGAAGATGAATTTATAAATTTGCTTTCTAGACACATGATGGGTATAGCTTTAACCCACTTAGTTAAATATTTAGTGGCAGTAAGGATATGTTTATGGGCATCAGATGAAGTGGGGTTAATCTTCCCAATGAGGTCAAGTCCCCATGTAGAATATGGCCATGGTGTCAACATTAGTTCTAGAGTTTTTGTTGGGCCATGAATCAAATTAACATGTCATTAACATTTGTCACATTTATTTACATATGTAATGGCATCTGCATATATTGTGGACCAATAATAACTAGTACGTAAGAGTTTTTTGGATAAGACTACCCTACTAGAATGGGCTCCACATAATCCTTCGTGAACTTCTCTTAACACTAATGTAGACTCTATTAAAGTTAAACAACAAATCAAAGTTCCATCAAAACTATGATGGTAAAGAGTGGATCCAAGTAAATTATAATGAGTGGAATGATAAATGAAGGCTTTGTTTTGTTTTTGAGATAGGTTAGGTGGTAGAACTTGGTCATGAAGGTAGTTGTAAAGGTCTGAGTACCAGATAGAATTAGGACCAACAATATCACAAATCAATACAATGATTAAAGGTTCATGAGTTGTTGCTAACAAATTCTTGATGAGGAACTGATACTATTTAGCTTTATCTATTTTTCAAATCAGAGAGCCAATAGTAGCCATGGAATCTATAGTTCTGTTACTAGCCCTTGGTATATGCTCAAACTGAATGTTGGCAATTTGCTTTTAAGAGTGTCAACCATGGCTTTATATGGAACCGGTTTTCCATCTTTGGTCTAAAAATGATCTATGACCCAATTTATGATTAATTAAGAATCACCATAAACTTGAAGATGAGATATATTCTAATGCACTACTTTTCAAAGTCCTACAACAAGTGCTTCATACTCAGCCATGTTGTTTATATAAGGAAAGTTGATTTTGAATGATTTAAGGATTAGATCCCCCTGTGGTGTAATAAATAATAGGCCTACCCCTGATCTATGCACAGTGAATGATCCATCAAAATATAGCTTCCAAGGCTATTCCTCAAAGGGTGTGTCAATAACGGTCATGATGGATTCATCAGGAAATGGAAACTTGAGTGGTTATGTGTCGATGAGAGGTGCTTCAACAAGTTGATCTACAAGAACTTGTCCTTTGATTTCTTTTTGATTGACATACTCTATGTCAAACTCACTAAGAAGCATGATCCATTTATCCATTCTACCTTACAAAGCTACTTTAAATAGTAGATACTTGAGTGGATCTACTTTTGAAATGACCATGGTTTTATTATTCAACATGTAATGATGTAGTTTTTGAGTTGTAAAAACCATGGCTAGACAAGCTTTTTCAATAGGTGCATAGTTATGTTCATATGTAACCAAGGTATAGCTTAGGTAGTAAATAACGTGCTCCTTTCCATTATCATCATGTTGAGCTAGAGTGCCCCCATATCATAATTGGTAGCTGATAGGTATAACAAGAATGTCTTTCCTAGCATAGGAGGTAATAAAATAGGTGGATTGACAAGATAATCTTTGAGTTATTGAAATGCTATTTGGTAGTGATCATCCCAGTGAAATGAAACTCCTTTCTTCAAAAGGTGCATAAATATATGGCACTTGTCTACTAATTGAGAGATGAACCATTTGATGGACTAGATCTTACCCTACAAACTATGAAGTTGCTTCAAATTGGTTAGTGGTAGCATATTGGTTATAGCAAGGACTTTAGCTGGATCAACTTCAATACCTCTATGAGACATGATGAAGCCTAGTAATTTTCCTGAAGTTACACCAAACACACATTTATTAAGATTTAGTATGACTTTGTACTCTCATAGTCTTTCAAATATCTTACACAACACTACTAGATGGTCAACTCTAGTCTTGGATTTTCCTAATATGTCATCAACATAGTATTCAACAATATTGTGCATCATATCATGGAATATGATAGTCATGACTCTTTGATATGTAGATCCTACATTTTTAAGGCCAAATGGAATTACTTGATAACAAAATGTTCCTATGGAGTGGTGAACACTATTTTATGTTGATCTTCTGGTGTTATTCTGATCTGATTGTATCCTAAAACTCCATCCATGAGTGAAAGCATTTCATACCCTACCATGGAGTCAATCATCATGTCAATATTATGCAATGGAAAATCATCTTCATGATAAACTTTGTTGATGTCTCAAAAATTAGTAAAAAGTTTGATTCCTTTAGGCTTTTTTCTAATAGGTACAACATTAGATCCATTTAGAGTAGTTAATGGATCAGATACATCCTACTTCTAAGATTTTTTCCAAATCTTTTTTTACTAATATAGTAATGCAAGTATGCATCTTATGGAGCTTTTGTTTTACTGGTTTGACATCAAGAAAACCACAAGGTGGTGGAGAACCAAGGTGGGGTCTAATCCTGGCATGTTAAAATAGGCCCATGTAAATATATCCATAAACTCTTTTAACAGAGCTATAAAGATGTCACATTATTCCTTAGTGAGAGATACTCCTAATTTTATCCATTTCAGGTCTAATAGAGTCTCGATATTTACCTCTATTATATCCTCAACTATAAGGGTTGAACTATCTTCTAGGATAGTAGGTAGTGACTTAAACTATTGGACTATATCGAGGTCCTCTGTTAGGACTCGCTCTTCAACTTCTCCTAGGCATGATGAATTTAAGTCTCCCAATGCGATATTTGGCCATGTAACAAAAATGGTTATAAATTCTTAAAGAATTTGATCAAATACTTGTTTTTGCTCAAAATTGAACTCAGATCTATAGGCAAGTTCATCGTTAGTGGTTTCCTGGTCTAAATTCAAATAATATTGAACATCCCTATCTAATGTCACCTGAAACAAGTTTTCACCACTAGACTGGCCTTTATCTTTACTTTTTCCCTGGTCAAAAAGTGCCTCAAAGAGGTTTTCACTTTGGGACCTCAATGTTTTACTTATTTGTTTTTGGCTAAGGGTGTTCACTCGCTCTCCAAAATAGGCTAAGGATCTAATGTGATTGAGAATCCTAATTTGTGATCTCCTAATGAAACATTGTCTCTAAGGCCTAAGAAATCACAAAATGCCTCATCATTCTAGAACTCATCAATCAACAGACTAGATTCTTATTGGTCCCAATCTATCAGTTGGGGATAATGCAATGGCATTAGATTATGATGAATGGCTTGGGTAAGGGTACAAATGGTATTGTTATCAAATAGATTGGTTTCAACTAGGTTATCAAAGGTAAGGATATGACTGGACTCTACTTCATTGTTGGCATCATCATCACTAGTCACTAGTGATGGATTTTGAATAAGACATGTGGGGTCACCCCTAGGTGGTTTAAATCCAAATCTATAAGGTCTTTCATACTTATTCATGGAAATTAGCTCGATAGTTCCTTGTTGATTCGGTCTTAGGCCTCATCCTTCATAATTGTGACACTCAATGATCTTATTAGGAATAGGATACTTTGCATTTTTATAACAATCAGCTTGACCATCATTGTATAACCATGATTCATCCCCTTCAAGAGGGTCAGGTCCTAGGCTAGATGCTAGTACAAATGTGACAAGTCCCTTATCTTTGTTATTTCATTGCCAATGCATATGTGGGATGACCTTAGGTCACCCAAAGGTTTTCAGATTTTGAGGAAGATTGGCAATGTGAAATGTGTCATGGGTCACATATTCTCTCAGTCCATTATCTAAAATGGTGAAATGATTAGAAGCTTCAAGAGGTGGCATGTGTCAAAGGGAATCCAAGGTATTAAGATCTATGCAATTATCTAGTAAAGGATCAATAAATATAGATTTTCCTTTATCTTGCTTATAACTAGGATTCATATCATACTAATAATTATAGCTTTGAAACTCAGCCTCAAGATGCTTTCAGTGTTCATATGGGTGTAAATCTCTTGGAATACTCACCTCCATCCCTAAGTGGGAAAACTTTATACATCAATGTAGTGTTGATAGGACCATGAATCTCATGTAACCAAGGCCTACCTAGAAGCATATTGTATGATAACTCAAGATCCATCACATGGTAAAGTTTATCATGGGTTAAAGGCCCAATGATAACTAGAAAACTAATGGTGCCTTATGATTCTCTTTCTTGATTATCATAATCTTTGATATTTATTATTTCTAGTTAGAGATCTATCATTGTGCACCCAAGAAGCTTAATGAGTTTAAGAGACACTATGTTGAGGCTAGATCCATTATTGATAAGGACATGTTTTACTTTATTCCATTTGATACAAACTTCTATGTAAAATGGGTTATTATGGAGTGGTCCAAGGCAAGACATATCATTTTGATTAATTGTGACTTTTTGGGTTGGAACTAAGTGTCCAACCAAAGCTTGAAAGTTATTAGGGGATATGTCACTAGCAATAGTGGATTAGGTTAAAAACTTGTTCAAGATATTCTTATGGACTATTGATGTCCACAGTAAATCTAAAATATAAATTTGTGTTGGTGTCTTATACAATTGGTCCACAATATCAAACTTCTTATCTTGGTCAGTAGTGAATAGTTTATTTTGAAGTTGAACAGTTGGTTAGATGATAGGCAAAGTGGTGGATGGTTGTGGGCCTAGGATAATAATATTTGACCTCTGAGTTGTGATTACACAATCAAGATTAAATAATAGACCATTATTGCTAACCAATGTTGGAAATGGTGTGGGACCAGATAAGATAAGTCTCATGTTTTAGGGTACTTGCATATGGTGACATTGCAAGAATGAGTTGACACTATAAGATCCAAAAGTTGAAGTCCTAGTTTGTTGGTTTGCCTATATGCACTCCCAAATCAAAGAAGGATTATCCATGTGATTTGGCTAAATATTGTTGCTTAGCAATGGTCTAGTTTGATTAGTGTTTGGTCTAGGATTAATGGAGATGGTATTAACACTACCCCCTACAATATGACCTACAACCCTATTGTAGTCATGTACAACTGCATGGTAGGTTTGTTGGTTATTACCATTATGACCTTGTTTTTGTCCATTGTTTTATCATTGTGGATTTTTTTGTTGATTTTGTTGATTCTACTAGTTCGGCCTTTGATTCTGATACTATTGATTTTGTTATTGCACTAGTTATTATTGTTGTGGCTGATTATTCTATTGTTGTTGATTGTTAGGTGAGGGAAAGGGGTTTTGATATATCCCAAGAGTTTTATTGGAAGTGGAATCACTATTATCCAATTTTATCTCCCCATTCTCCAACATATTTTTAATTAAATGCTTGATTTAGACACATCTTCATATATTATTCCCATGGACCTGATGATAGTCACAAAATTCATTTTCACAGTACCAATCAGGGTAAGGATTGCCTTGCAGATAATGCTTTGGTATAGGCCAACTAATCAGATTAGTAGTATTAAGCTTTCAAAATATAGATTCAATAAGTTCTCCTAGGTCACTAAAGACACAATGTGCAAGCATAGTTCTCCTAGGAGGAGGGGTTTGTAATGGTAAATATTGTTGTATTTGGTGTGCAAGTCTTGGTTGTTCTTGTGACATTGGTTAGAGAGGTTTCTGGGTAGGAGTAAGCTAAAAATGTGGTATAGATGATGTCTACATAGTTTGGACATGATGATATTTGGTTACTCCATTTCCTACAATGTTCTTATTATGATTGAATTACTTTGGTTTTTCATGATTATTGGCCTGGGTTGGTTGTGATGCTTACATTGGATTGGTATGTTGGTCATTTCCATTATAAGTACCTTGATTTTGATTAGTTTAATTAATCTTGATGACCCCTTTATTGATGAGTGCTTTCTCGATCAACAAACCTTTATCAATGATATCTTTGAACATATTTGCACATTACAGCTCTAGATGATAAGCTATCTCACTATGCAAATTTTTAGTAAATAGAATAACTAATTGTTTATCTGGTAAACTATGGGTGAAATGGCTTGTAAGGGTCCTCCATCACTATAAATAACTTGTAAAACTCTCCCTAGCTTTCTACTTTGCTTGTGTCAAGTCTACTAATGAAATCTCATGTTTGAGATTATAGGAAAAGTCCTACATAAATTTATTAGAAAGGTAATCAAAGTCTATTACTAAATTCTTAGGCAACTTCAAAAACCACTCCAAGGCTTGTCTAACCAATCTCCTTGGAAACAATAGCAAAAGGTATATGTCACTATATGCCACTGGTTGACATGCAACAAAGAATTTGATCAAATGGGCCTTAGGGTCACCTTTTTCTTTATACTTATCAAATTTGGGTGGTTTGTATCTTGGAGGAAATGGTATCTATAAATACTCCATGTTGAATGGATAGGAACACATGTCATCTAATTTGAACTTCTTAGCCTAATTCCTCACCTGAATAGTAGTAATTACATCCTTCATCTATTATAATTTTTGGGATAGGAAACTAGAAGGGATATTGTTTTGAAGGAGAATTTGGGTTTGGATAGATGGTTGGGAGGTCACAAGTGGAACACTTTGACTTTGGTATGATGGAGACACCTATTAGGGTACATTGGCATGGTTGGGGAATGGACCAAGAATACACATACATGGATTAAGATGTACTTGAAATTACACGTTTGGTTGTGTGATGTTATGGTTTCAGTTGATGATAAAGGTTTGACCTGGGGGATTTTGTGGTTGGGATGAAGGAATATAACTATACTATGCCTACTATGGTTGAAAATAGACATGTTGTCAACTATTCAAACCTTTTTATTGAGTGGGAACTTGTGGACCAAGACCCTATCTTTAGATTTATGGCACATTTTGAACCAATGATTGTCTAGTAGGTACTTGAGAAACATGGGGACCTCCTTGTTGTATGAATCCCTATGAAGAAGTGAAAGCATGTTGCAGATTTAGCATCTATCATGGACCAATATTTGTATGTTGTATACTAGTCATTTCTTGGTTATAAATTGGCATATTAGTCTATGATTGAAAAGGTATGTTCATCATTACCTGATGAGGTGGAATATTAGTTGCCCTCGATTGAGGTGGCAATGTACTCATCCTCTATTACAATGATATACTAGATTGTGTCTATTTTTGTGGAATGTCACTCGCTAATTGTTAAAAAGGAGTAAGATTCATCACATTCTATCATTGAGGCATAACATTAGCCATTATTTGATTATCTAATCTTGTAGGTTGTACACTTGAGGAAGTGGCTAGTTGAGGTTGGGGTACATAAACTCATATTCCTTGGTATGATGATCTACTCATGGGATTAACTATAGTCACATGTTGTTGGCTAGTTTTTTATGTGTTAGTACCACTTTGATCAAGATTGGATTTTTTTTGCACATTGTATACTATGTTTGGCTCACTATTTAGGGTAGAAGCCAAAGATACTTCTTTAATAACTGGCATATGTATCAAGTTATCTATCAAAGTAGTTTGCAAAAATGGGTTAAAACTTGGATTCTCTTATCCAATTAATTCCATCAACACTCTTGTTAAAGGTACTAAATCAATGAGGGTCTTATTCACCATGTTCATCTGATTGAAATCATGTGTTAAATTTAGGTAGGTTTGGTATGTTGTGTGCATTTGGTTAAAGTGATCTTCCATGATATTTTTGCCTTGATTGGATATATTGGGGTCTTGGTACATTGTTTGGACTAAAGCCATAGGATTACTAGAAGAAGCATGTTGATCATAAATGATATTATGGGGCACTCTTACTAGACTTGGTAAATTGTCATGGGGAAGTCTATTGTAAACTTAGATCCTACCTTTATGGCCCTAACCAAAATCTCATCTTTATTCTCTAACAAATGTCATTCAAACAAAAATGGATCATACGTGGAATCTTTGTTGGTAGAGTATGATTGTTGAAGAAATCGCTCATCCACCATGTGTATTATAGCGAAGTATTATATGGTTTATTCTTGGTCCTATTTTGTGTAAGGTGGTATGTTAACTAAATAGTTAGTCAATAGATCTTGGTTTTGTGCCCCTAATTGATTATTATAAGAGGGATAAGAATCCATCTCATAAGCAATGTTACCTACATAGGGTCTTAAACCATTTCTTTCTATGCAACTATATTACTAATCCTTGGATTGTACATGAGTCCACTACAAGTGTAGGAATACATGTTGGGATCCATAGTCAATGCTTGGCGATAAAAGGTTAAAGTGTTATACAAAATCTAAAAAGGACAAAATCTAAAACAAATGATGCCTTCAACTTGGTCTAGATTTGTCAAAAGGATCAAAAGGTTTGTGCAAATATTTGTGAGGAAACAAGCTAGAATGAATTATCTAATATTTCACTGTTCACACAAAGGTAAGCAAGTAAATGGATCAAAAAATTGAAATGCCAAACTCTAAGGTCAAAGTGTTTCAAATCAGTCTAATGTAAGAAATTAAAATTTGCTAGGTCTTTTAGCCAAACGTGGCATCAAAATCTAGGCTCAAATAAGACATGTGCCAGGACTTTGGTTAAATGGTGTCAAAAATTAGATTTTGAAAATAGATGAAAGTTTTAATCTAACAAATTTGAAACACTTATAACAAACACTAGGCATTTGATTCTTGGACATGAACTTGATCAGCTAGGTATAAGGTATGAAATAAAAGGCACTTTAGTAATAGCTTATTTTCTCATAAATAATGGTATAAAACTTGGTTCTTTTTTATAAACAAGTTAGATAAAGGTGAACAATATAACTATGCTTTAGACAAAGGATCAAAAGTACACTTGGATTGGTATGAATATGTAGGAACAAATTTGGAATTCTATGTAATAGGGTCCACAGAAAAAAATGAAATGATTTTGGCAGTGTAATGACACTATACTACCCAAAAAGTGTGATAAAAATGTTTGTTTCAAAGACTCTCTAAGACAAAGACATTTTTCCACAATTTTGACAGCATAACACTACTTTTTTTTATTCAAAATGTTGTGGTACATAGACTTAAAGTGCAATTGTTTAGCATATAATGGCTTAAGTCTATCAAGTGATGATAATGATTATGAGTCTAAAATAGCCTTCAACTTAAATTGGAAATTAAACCTAAGTTCCCTCAATTTTAATGTAAATGGCGAACCCACTTAACACAATAACCCTATTAACTTGTAAAGGTGTAATTTTGAATTTAAATTATAAGTGAAGAACTTGAACAACTTTGGTAAAAGGTATAGAATCAATTGGGTAGCATAACTATACTAAAGTGGATGATATGACTCTCAAGATTTTGATGAAATTTGAACAAGGCAAATGGATGATCTTACATGGGTAGCAAAACACCTCTTTGTTTAAAAGAAAATTTGGACTATGTGTTGCATTTGGATTATTTGTTTACACCAAGTTTTGAATCCAAACAAGACTTTAAACTAGGACAAGATCAACTAATTAATCACCCTTATATCCTAAACTAATAAAGTTTCTTGGTACTATTGGAATCTGTCAATTACATCATTTGAGAGGATTTTAAGTGTTCATCCAAAAGTAAATGTGCATTATATAGTAGGGTTTTTACACCCCCCTCTCTCAAATGATAGTACTGTGGCATGGACCTTGAGGTGCACCCTGCACTAAGAATACTTTTGTATCAAGTGGGGATTTTTTTAAATTCTAACAATTTTTTGAATGATCTAGGGTAAGCAATTGCATAATGACTTTCACGCCAAACAATATAAAATAAAAGCATAAATTTTGGGTCTATATCACTCGACTTGTTTTTAAAAGGTCTAGTCCTTTTTTCAACCACTACATCCTATTGTTTGCTTAGTGTAGTGTGATGTCCAAAGTGCCACTAAATCCTGTGTGCAACTCTAAAAGAGTCAAATGAAGTCAATACTAGAAGATGAAACCCTGGGTCAAAGCTGCCCTAAAAAACTTATGGGAGGTGATGAAGTCCCCCTCACAAGCCAAGATGTATAAAAAAATAAATCATGCAAGTAGAAATATTTTAGGGTTAATTTCAAGGTCACCCAAACTTTGACGAGTTTTTGGGGAGTGCTTTAGATGACATTCTTTCTAAGCCTTAGACTAGAATTTGTACAATAGGAATGACACTTTTGATTCCAAGGTTCCCTATAGGGGACAAATAGAAGAGCATACATGCAACACCCCTCTTTTTCCAAACAAGATTAGATCAAATAACTATTTCAAACAATAAACTTTTAGAAATATGAGTTCATTTTTAAGCACCAAATTTGAAAGATTGAGCGGTGTTCGTTTGTCCCCTTGGTCTTAGTTGTAACTTTGAAAACTAAAGATAAAAACACTTATTTAAGAACCTTAAATGGTACTTTAATCACCAAAATAATTTTCTTAATTCATTTTAAATCATGCAAAATATGTTCTAAAATATGATTTATCAAACTTGAAATCTTCTAGCTACCTATCTACCCTTAAGGCATCACCCCAAAAGCAAATATGTTAGATTAGAAACATTTTTAATGGATTTTCCAAATTTTGTAAAAAATATTTGAAAATTGAATCTAATATAATTCCAAATTCTTAAAATTTAAGATAAAACACGTGGTTTAAAAAAAAATCATCCAAAATGGAGTCTGTATGACCCCAAACCAAGCATTTTAAAATAGCTCTCAGATTTGTGTTTTTAAGAAAACACAGTGAACAACGTCAGTTATATACCACTGATATCAAAAATGTCCAATCGAGATCTAACCAATGTCATTTTTGCTAACTGACATTGGTTGAGCTAAGTAACTGATGTTAGTATTTTTTGTTGATGTCAGTTACTGTGTAAACTTGTGACAATAAAAAATGGCAGAATAAAGTTAGAAAACCAATTTGCAAGAGTTTTAAAATCTCAAATAAGTTTTTTAAGGTTGCAAAAGGATCTCCTTTATGTGTGAGATTCATCTTGTCCCACTTGGCATACCATTATGTGATCTATGGATTTGACTCAAGAGAGGATGCTTAGTATGGTGTTAGTTCCAAAATGAAAACAAGATGAAATAAACACACTAATAGCATAACATCTCTAGGCCTAGACACTAGGGAGAGCTTAGTTAACAAAATCAAACGACAAGCACAACTAAAAGTCAAGGAATGAAAACACAAGAATTCCGTTCACCTTCCTTGGATGCTCCAAATGCCTTTGTAATGGTGGCTTGCTTGACTTGTACTTTAAGAGGTCTTCTTCAATGGAGTGTGGCTACCTTCATCTACTCTTGGCACCTTTGGCTTATGGCTTGGCTTGGATTGGAATCAATTTGGCATTATAACACTAGTTTCTTAAATCTTTTTGGAACCAATCCTGCATTATAATTTTGCACTAATTAAGCTTAGAAATGATGTTGTGATGCCTCATATTTATAGATTTTTGGATTTGATCAAAATCAACCTCAATCGTCCATCTCAATATTGAGATGTGTGGTTGAGGATTAGTTCAATTTTTGGAATTAAGTTTTTAATTATCCTCATCATCGCATTGGAATAATGGGTAATTAAGAGGTATGGAGGGCATCATAGAAGGCATTGATGAGGCATGAAGGGCATGAATCTTGATATTTATGGCATTTATGACCTAGGGATGTCTTCCCAAGAAATGAGGTCACTTGATGATGCAAATATTCAATTTTCATTTATAAAAACAAGTATTCAACAAGTTTCCATGGAATTATTAATTAGGCCTTGATTTGGGTTAATTAGCTCTTAAGCATGATTAAGCACTTTATGCACAAATTACTTAAATTGATTAGAATACCTTGTTATTGGTCCTAAATTTGATTAGATTTGAATTGGAAGTCTACATCAAATGTGTTGGATGCGTATTCCCATTTATAATGTTGCTAAAAACAAATAACAAAGTCACAAGTCTTGTGTAAAAGATTTGATAGGAAAGAGTATTCTAGAGCATGTGGGTGAAAATTTGGCATTTTGACTCAAAATGAACTGATCAAAGTTAGCCAGCCCATAAATTGCATTACCCCATTCAAGGATACCCTAGCCAAAATCAGCACTTGAATATGTCAATTTCACGTCATTTAGCATGTTTTAGTATTTTTAAGCCAAATTGTGTGTTTTAGATGGAAACTAGCCAAAACCTTGATTGGAGGTTATCAATGGCCAATTTTAGGTGTCTACACAAGAAAGTAATATTTTAATATAAGATTACTTTGACATGTGTGAAGTGGGACATGGTATTTTGGAGCCATATGGGGTGGCACATGGGCTTACTTGGTGGAGGATTTTCATGGAATACTTTTGCACAAGGTGACAAGAGGGTCACATGTTTTTATTGGGTTGTCATGTGTAAGCCATATGGAGTATGGTGAATTTGTCTCCCCCTCTCTCTCTTGGTTGTAAATTCATAAATATTCATTAGTTCTCTCATTATATTTGAATCTTTTTAGAGGATCATGGAAGATCCTTTGAAGGCTCTCCATTTTAGATCTAGAGTTAGAGGTTTGAGTTGTAAAGGCTTACATGCCTTACTCACCTAGATGATTGGGTTGTAAGCATCAAAATGTAGGTTGAAGGTTGAAGCATAGAGGCAAGTTTTGCTTTGCTCACCTAGTTTCATTGAGGAGGATCCATGAAGGTTGTTTGCATCTTGGAGCTTGGAGGCCATTGGCTTAGCGCATGTTAGAGGTTAGAACCTGGAAGGCATGGTTGAATGCTTGGTTCACCTAGAGTGCTTGTGTAAGCACTTATTTTTAGCTATTGTATGAGGAACTTTATGAAAGTGTTAAATAAATAATGAATTTTGGTGATACCTTTACCCCATGGTTTTTCCCTTGCTAGTTTTGCAAGGGTTTTCCACGTATGTTTGGTGTTCTAGTTTTGTTCTCTCTTGTTCTATTTTAAATTTTATTGTAGCTTGTATTTCCACAATCATATTTTATGATTATTACTTACACTATAAGAATGTATGTTTCCTAACAATGGGTATGCCAAATATAGTTTTTATGTGTTCCTTTAAAAAGTGAATCACATCATGTGCTCTACTATTCTTCATGGATATGGCTTTCATCCATTTAGTGTAATAATCTATAGCCATAAGTACAAATTTATGGTCTGCTAAAGAATTTGTGTTGATTACACCAATGAAGTCCAAACCCCACTGATGAGTGTCATTTAACTCTTCATTTAATCAATCTTTCATATTGATGTTTATCACACCAAGGTTGGTGTCCAAATCTATCTGCAGTAAGGTTTATGGTGGTAGATATATAAGTTGGTCTTGGGAGGATTTTGATAATTCTAATCTAACTTTTACCAATGAAAAAAATATTCTAATCTAATTGCTTCACAAACTTGCTTAAAGAATAGATTACTAACTAATTCAATCCTTTGCTTGAAATCAAAACACACTTTCACTCTTGCTTGTAATTGTAAATTTAAATCTAATTCACACTTTGCTTAAACTGTAAATCTAAATATAATTCACACTTTTCTTAAACTATAAATCTAAATCTAATTCACACTTGCATGAAAATGTAAATCTATATCTAATTCACGCTTTAAAAATATAAATTTAATTCTTCATTCACACTTGTTGGAAAAATGAAATACTATTGAAATGTAAACCTGTAATTTAATGTTTTATGAATGACTAAGACATGCAACGATTGAAGATACTTTGATTATCTAATAATAGAGAATTAATTTAACATAATATAAATAATGTTTAGAAAGTCTTGTTTCCAAGGAGAGTGGGCCCTTGCTCTTCTTAGAGTCAGGAATGTAATCTACTCAATACTAAAAACTGGAATAATTCTACATTAACTCATGAAGGCTATAAAATTTACAATATTCTTGGAGCTCAAAATATAACTATATCCATTATTTTATACTCCATATGAAAATGTACATAATTATACTCATTCCTCAGACTAAAGATAGTATGCTAAAAAATAGAACTACTAGTCAATTTGTTTCCCCCCAAAGATAGGAGATTCAGATTGATTATAATCCTAGAGAATCCAAATATTATCACAAATAGTTATACTATCCCTATAATAGTTGTAAGGTCCAAATATATAAAAAATATATCAAGATTGAATCCTTCAAAATAGGAAGCAAATATTTCATTGATGTGATTCCATCTGTAGCCATCTTTCTTTCTTGTAACTCCCATATTTCTCAAATCTCAGATCTGCAAAGTCCATAGAAATAGACCTATAGAGTCTGTAGATTCTGAATCTACAGTGTCCATATAAGTAGTTCTATAGAGTCCGTAGAAGTAGTTCTATAGAGTCCATAGAAGTAGTTATGTAGAGTCCATAGAAGTGATTCTATAGAGTCTGTATATGTTGGCCAAGTGAGTCTGTAACTTCAATAAACTGAGGTCATAACTAGAACTTCTACAAAATGCTATTTACACCATCCTTCCCATGTATTCTTCAAAACCAAAACACTAAAACATGCTAATTATTAGGTATAAATGAAAAAATGGTAACTCAACCTTTGGTTTGACATAAATGAGATAAAGTAGTTATTTTCCATGTAATAATTATCTAAAGGTCTATGATTTTCATAAGATTATATCCTTAGAGAGATGAAATTAAGGAAATTCCATGTCAATAATGAGCCATATTTTGGGCTCATCATCTCCCCAAGACTTTATCTTTTGCAAGTCCCATTGCAAACATTTAGCTAGCTTCATTAGTTCTTATCCTATTTTCCATGCCCTTGTTGAGATCATATTCATCAAATTCATCTTTGATATGCCGATATGTATTTCTTGTAAATCCTTTATATTTTTTAACCATTCTTGTCCATATGTTAAACTCTTCATCAAATTATGGTGCCCAATTTTGCCATCTAGGAACTGGTATGATAAATAATGGAGGTTTATACCTCATCCAATCCATATTTTATTTCTTCTAGAGTTTATTACTTCTATAATTTATTCAAGAATTGCTTCATCTCTTCTTCTGCTCCACCTCAAATTGTTAGGAGACATAACTTTTCATCTTTTTAGAGATACTGATAATTGGTCCCATCTTTTCACACTAGCATCAACAACTAAATCAAATCTTTATCTTAAAAATAGGTCAAATGAAACAATATAGTTATACAAAGCTTACAACTAGTGGTTTTTGATGGTAGTATTTATACAAGCTCTCTTGAAATTGTGGTCAATCAACCTCAGAATGGAGAAGGCTGGTCTGATTCATAACCCTATAGTTTTAATATGATTTGTATATTCTTCAAACCTATTTTTCCATGCCAACTGATTCTTAAAAGTGGAATGAAGTGATCTTAACTAAACTTCTCCTACATGTAAATTTATCAAAATTTTATTATGTTCATTATCTCCTATTATCAAATCATGCAGATAAAATTCACAAAGGAGATCATGAGTATCAAGCCTAGAACTGTAAAATATTTTCAAAAATGTAGATGGATCTAGAATCTTGTAAAGAAGATGTCAAGATATTCTGAGGATCTACCATCTATAGAATTATTCAAACAAAAATAAATTGTATGAAGATGAGGGTTGTCTATAGGCCAAAAGAATTTCTTCTAATTTGCAAGCATTCTGTAAGTCTTCCTCTAAAGTCTAAGTTTTAGTTTCTAATATTTATATTTCATTTTTCAATTTATTATTGGTAATGACTAAAACTTCGTTATTCTATTTGATTGATTTATATTCCTCTTGATCTTGATGTAACATTTATAATGGAGGAATATATAGATAACTGGTCTAATATCCTTGATCAACAAATATTTTTAGAGAAGAGGTAGGATGAATATCTTTAACAAAAAATGTCTGAGAAGAATTCAACAATTTATGTTTTAACTTTATATTTTCTTTCTCAAGATTATTTATATATGTCCATGAATTGACTTCTTCCTCCTCTTTATATTCTATTATTTCTTCTAATTTATTAACTTTCAAAGCAAAATTCAAAGATGTTGGCTGAGTAGATTTGCAATATATGTTACTTGTTATTGAATCAACTTTTGGGATTTAGAAAGTTCCATGGTTAGTTGCATGACAGGGTCCTTGGGACTAGATGGTTCTCCTTCTTCAAATGTATATAGAGCTTTACCTTTGTCTAATGGAACTTTGATTTGATCATTTTGTTCTCCTATTGAATTACCTTGTTTAGATGTTGGTTCCCTTATTAGAGAGCTTTCTAATTCCTCCAATGGTTGTATGGTAGGGCTTTCAACATGTTATCTCATAGGAGCTATTTTAGGAGTCTCTCATTCTTCAATATTCTATTATTCTAAAGGTTGAGATAGTTGTTTAAGACTATCCAAAGTATTCACTGCTTCTTATTCATCTTCATTCAAAAGAATCAACGTCTTTCTCCTTTTCTTAGTTCTCTAGGATATACTTGATTATTCTTCTATTGTAGTAGTCAAACCCTTAGCCTTCTCAAGTCCTATTAAGGTAGAAAATTGTCTTTTTAATTTTCTTCTTCCTAAGTAAGGGACTGGATGCTTAATAGTTTCATGATGTTATTGTGGAGGCTCTGAAATAGTGAGGGTTTAAGCAGCTTGAGATCTTGTAACCCTTCTTGAAGAGAGAGGAATTTCCTTTACAATTACAAGTTATTTTTTATTTTTCCTTGAGCTTATTTATTTGGTGGGTGTAGATCTATAATAGTTTGCCTTTATGACTGGATTGAACCTAATGTTCCAATTTCTTCTTATACAAGTGGGACTGGAATTGTCTAGTGACTCTATTTTCAAAGGCTTCCCAAACTTCTTGCCCCTATTATAGGAAATGATTTTAAATAATCAGGTGAATGAGGCCATGATGATTGAGGGAAGTATTAGGGTCTGTGATCATCACTTGGAGGTGACCATTTTAGACATCCAATTCCTAATTCCATTTGTGTTGAAATTATCAATCTTACTTGAATTGCACTCAAATGCACAATTTAGGTCAAAATCAATAAAACATGTTAAATGGTTTGAAATTGTCATTTACAAGTGCCAATTTAGGTCAAAGTATCCCTAAATGGGGCAATGAAATTTATAGGTAATCTAACTTTGATCAATTCATTTCGATTCAAAATGATGATTTCATCTTTTGTGCTCTAGATCACTCTTTTCTCCTAAATTTATTGGTACACGCTATGTACCTTTGTTATTTTGTGTTGGAATAATCCTAAATGGAAATATGGTTTTGACACATCTAATGTCACCTTTTAATTCTTTTTGAGTCAAATTATAACTCAGTAATATGACTTTCTGACCATTTTGATTAATTGAGGGCCAATTTTCAAATAATTGCACAAATGTTGATTAACCTTGTTTAAGGCTAATTAATCCAAATCAAGAGCTTAAGTGGATTTTCCATGAGAGTTGTTGAATATTTATTTTTGAAAATTGATTCCTATTAATTGCATCATCAAGTAACCTCATTTTTTGGGAAGACATCCCTAGGCCATAAATGCCATAAATATCAAAATTATAGATCACACATGCCTCGTTAATGCCTCACATACCTCTTCAATTCCCCTTCTTCCAAGGTCATGATGAAGATAATTAAGGATTTAATTCCAAATATTAGGACTATCCATGGCCACACATCTCAATCTTGAGATGGGCGGTCATGGTTGATCCTGACCAATCTCAAAAATCTATAAATAGAGAGGCCATGGACATGAATTTTAAGTTTGAATATTTCAAATTTATAATGTTAAATTGTTTTCACAATCCTTTGCACTTGATCATTGATTTTTTTTGCAAGCTTCATTGATAGGCTAGTTTAGTGATTTGAAATCATGAGCCTAGGTTTTATGGAGTGTTCTTGAAGCATTGGAGGAGTTTTCCACCATTGTTGACAAAGACAAGGATGCTTGATCAAGGGAGAACATGATTTTGAGGCACATGGGTATGGTTAATCCATTTGGGAAGGTAATATAATGTTGATTTCTTTCATTTGTTTCTTGTTATCCTTTATAATTCCCATAGGAATAAATAAGCTTGGTTAGTTAGTTATTTATGCATTTTTCATTATTTATGGACTAATGCTTGACTAACTTTGTTTTTAATCCTCTCTAAAACCATACAAGAAATATTGAAGGTTAATTTTGCATTGGGAGTTTTGCCTTCTATGTTTAAGATGTATCAATATTTTCATGGCTTCTCCTCCCAAAAGATTACATTACCCTTCACAGGTGATGTACTTGATTACCCATAATGCCACAAATTGGCATGGCTCTAGAAGTGAATCTCTACAGATCCCCTTAGCTTTCCCTTTTAAATTAATGAAGCATGAAGCTCCAATCCATTAATTGCCATTGAGTTGACCAATCAAGTCATTAAATGGAATTCTTCTTGTTACTTTCATTTCTTCTTCTAGGATTTCTATGATTTTACTATTAACATGAATAGGCACTGGAATAAATACTCTAATAATATAAAAAATTAGGAGTAAGGTTTTTCACAAATTCACTTACAAGTGGTTCATGGAAGCCCTAAAACTTTTAGATGAATGGTAACTAGCCATTCACCTCAAATACAACAATAGAAGCCCTATCATTGAGGAATTTGGTTGCCTTTTTTGGTTCTGACCTTGTCCTTTACCCCATGATTTTCTATTGTGAAGATGGCAACTAGATTTATCTTAGAATATGAAAATTTTTACTAAATGTAGGTAAGGTTTTTCAGTGATTATCCCCTTTTGAAATCAATAGAGAACACTTTAAATGCACTCCATAGTTACCTATATGGTGTGTTATGAATGTAGGGTTACTACCACATAGGCTAATAATAGCATAATCTTGAATTTGCATGTATTTAGCCATGTACTTGGCATCTACAGAGTGGAACTACTAACTATTATTATGACCTAGCTGATAACAAGACTGTTGAGATGCTGGCATGGCATGGGGTGGTGATTATGTTTACCACTGTAATATTATACCATATAATGATTAAACCATTTTGATTTAAAAATTTTGATAGGATGATGTCATAGCCTCATCATAATAATAATAATGATGCAAAGGATTATGTTTGATCAATTATGATAAGTGGACCTTCACTCCTCACTTTTCATGATATGATTAATCCTCTTTAGGGAATAAATGATTATCTAATTATGATTTTTCATCTCTATATAATTTTCTTATTTAAATCAAAAGACTTGTAGTTCACTAAAACATGAATAAATAAAACTTATAACTCACTTAGTCATACCTTAGATCTTGTCTATCTTTTATCATTTGTCTTGTACAAGTAGATTTGCATGAATTAGTTAGCATTTTTTAAAGATCAACTTAGAGATTTATTACATGTGGAGTTCAATCATGATATGCATGATCAAACTTTTTTTTTGAGTTTTTGCCCCTTGACTATCCATTATTAGTTTTCTAGTCAAGGCCCTTTTTAGCAATGCATAACCAGCCAACAAGCTGGGTTTCTAATTATGCATTGTCAATAGCGTCCCTGAAAGGATTTTAACTATTTAATTATATATATATATATGAACAAAGAGCAATCATTAAAGAACAAGTTCCCTAGAGGAAATTGATTCCTCCAAGAAATTTATTTCACTTTTCATTTTCTATACAAATTCATCTTTATTGAGAGATTTTTGATAAAGTTTCAGTCTATGCCCATCGACCAGAAGAGTTTTTTTACTGTCATCAATAGGCATCAACTTGACAAAACTATTTTCAAAGACTTTCTCTATTTTATATGGTCCTAACCACCTTGTATGTAATTTACCTTTGAATTATTGAAATTTTAAGTCAAACAATAATACCCAGTCTCCTTTCTAAAACTTTCATTGGTTGATGTGTGAGTCATGCCAATTTTTTCTCTAATTTTACACTAATTTAGTCCTTTGTACTACAATTCTCATTTCATCAAGTTGATTGAGTTGCATGAGTGTCTCCTTATGTACTTTTTCTAATTGAATTCCCACTTCTAATGTTATTTTCAATGTTTGTAATTCAAATTCAATAGAGAATAAGGGTATCTTACCATAAACTAGTTCATAAGGAGAGAAACTAGTAATTGTTTTCTAGGTGGTATTATAGGCCCAAACTACTTCTGATACTTTATCTACCCTATCTTTTCTATTGGTACTAACAATCTTGGTCAGAATGGTTTCTAATTCTTTGTTGATGACTTTAACTTGTCCATTAACTTATGGGTGGTATGGAGAAGACTTCCTATGCTAAGATTAATAAGTCTTCATGAAGTATTCTATCATATTTGATATGAATTGGGGTCCTTTATCTGAAACTATCTCCCTTAGAACACTAAATCTTTGTATAATTCTAAAGTACAAGAAGTCTGCCACATATTCTTCTCAAGCATGAGTCAAAATTTCCATTTTTGCCCATTTAGTAACATAGTCTATGTAGAAGAATGTTTTTGAGGAAGAAGAAGGAATGAAAACTGGAGATTTTAGTTCAAATCTGGAAGGTTATCAGGAAAATTAAGACAAAAGTGAGAAAGAAAATGAAGGGGAAAAAATAGAGGGAAATACATAACAGAATAATTCTAATCATGAAGATATTCAGACTATGGTGGGGGGAAGTGTTAGAGATACAAATAATTTACTTGATGATCTAGCTTTGACAAGAGAAAAGGAACATGTGGTTCTGGTTTCCAATCATGCTATGGAGATTAGAGAAAAAGAAAAGGATGATCATGACCAGCATAAAGACCCTGCAGAGACAAAAGAGGAGAAAATGATGGAAAGGGAGGACCAAATTGAAAAGGATGAGTCCTTTCCATAGGGGAATGCAGATGATAGTTGTGATGCTCGCCAGAGGGATAATAAGATCTCCTTCATGAATTTGGCCAAATTCAAAGTGGATGCAATTTTCCAAGTTGATTCGTGGATGCACAAGGAAATGAAGGAGATGAAGAAGAAAGTAGAAATAATGCAACATAACCAGGAAGCTGATAGGATCAAAATCAATAATTTGGAGAAGCAAATGAGTGATATTCCTATTAAACTTAAGGATTATGAGAATAATCTGAGAAGGCTCATCAAGGAAAGTAGAATGAAAATGGAAGAGGTTAATTCTAGCATGTGTGCAGCTGCAGCCAACCTTGGAAAATGAGCTAATGAAGAAATAAAATCTCTGGAGGGGCCAAGTAAGAGGACCAGGCAGAGCTCGAGGAAGAAAGCTCAGCAAGAAGCTGCTACATCGGCTGTAATATCCATACAAGATATTGCAATGGTTGGAAATGAGGCTGTGAAGATGATCTTGGAATTAGAAGACTAAGGTCTTCTTTGTTGCTACTATTTTTGTTCTGGTCCTTTCTGTTGGATGTTATAACTGGTTCTAAAATTTGGATCTTAGTTTTAAAAAACTTATTTTGAGTTTCAAGGTCTCTGTAAAACCTGTGATCTTTCTTATGGTTTTGGTCTGTGGTTTCAGGTCCCTATAAAACTTGATTTTGATACTATTTTACTATAAGTTATAGGAATGTTTTTCCTGTTGGGCGTTATCGCTTCATCTTTCTTTCTTTGTTAAAGGGTTTTGGGGTCCCTTCAAAACTTGCTTTTACCTTAATCTAAAACATAGTCTATGCAAACTAATAGATATTCCTTTCCTCTAGAAAGGGGATCCACAAGTCCTACAAAGTCAATTCCCCATTTCTCAAATGGTTATAAAACCATATGAGTATGGAGAGGCATCTCAACTGAAAGAGTGGGTTGTCCCATTATTTGATATGTATCACATTGTCAGACATATCTTTTTATTTGTCTATGAATGGAAGGCTAGTAGTAGCCTCCTCCTGAGATTTTGTGTATAGTCCTCTGAGTTGAGTAATATCCTCCTCTTGATTCATCTTGATAAGCTCTGATGATGTCATAGGCTTCATTATTGGTTACACACCTACGAAACACATGATCAGGTCTGAATTTAAATAACATTTCATTAATCTATTTAAAAGAATAACTTTCTCTGATTAAACATTTTCTTTACTTTCTTGAAAAATATAAAGGAAACTTCCCTATAGCAAGGTAATTAGATATATCAACAAACCATGGAGATTCTGTTGAGACAACAAATAATTGTTCATCTAAAAAATCATCCTCCACTTGTTATTTTTCACCTGAAGTGTCAAGTCTAGACAAGAAATCAATAACCACATTAAATTTTCTTGGTTTATCTATAATAGTTATGTCAAATTCCTGTAAAAGCAACAATCATCTAATAATCCTTCCTCCCACTATTGGTTTGTTGGTAAGGTATCTAATAGTTGAATTTTCTGTATAGATAAACACCTTGTAGCATGTTATATAGTGTCTAAATTTATTTATTGTATATACTATAGCAATAAATTATTTTTTAGTTATGGTGTAATTTCTTTCAGTAGAAGTCATATTTTTGATGATATAATAGATAGCATGCATGTGATCATTCTCATCTTTTTGTCCTAGGACTATACCCATTGATATGTTTGAAACATTTGTATATATATGAAAAAGTTATGTCCAATTTGGTATTCTTAATATTGGATTAGTACTAATCTTGGTTTTGATTGTTTTAAAAGCTTGTTGATAATTAGCACTCCTTACAAACTCATTGACCTTTATGATCAAAGCAAACATAGGAGAAGCTATTTTATTGAAGTTATCTATAAAATATCTATAATAGCCAGCATGTCTTAATAAAATTTTAACCTCTTTTTATGTATGTGGAATGGGTAGGTGGGAGATTATCTCAACTTTATTGGGATTTACCTGAATGCCTCTTGTAGAAATGTGATGTCTTAGCACTATTCCTTAATCTATAATCAACAAGCATTTTTCATGACTTAATGATAATTGATGATCCTCACATCTTGTCAAAACTCTTTCTAAATTAATAAGAGCTTCTTCATAGGTTTCTCCATGGACAGTGAAATCATCCATGTAAACCTCCACACTATCATTACTAAGGTCAAAAAATATTGCTAGGACTACTCTTTGAAAGGTTGTAGGAGCATTGCAAAGTCCAAATGGAAGTACTCAATAGGAAAATGTTCCCCAAGGACAAGTTAATGTGTTTTTATCCTGATCTTCAAATGATATCATTATTTGGTTGTATCCACTAAACCCATCTAGAAAAGAGAAATATTTTTTCCCTACCAAATTGTCCAAAACTTGGTCAATGAAAGGAAATGGAAAATAATCTCTTAAAGTGGATTTGTTCAATTCTTTATAATCTACACATACACATCATTTCCCATTATTTTTAGGTAAAATTACCAATGGTAAAACCCACTGGTTGAATGAAATGGGGTAAATAAATCCTACAATCAATAATTTTTTAATTTCTATTTTGATTATCTTTCAATGCTGGATTTATTCTTCTTTGTGGCTATCTTATTGGTTTTATTTATTATATGTAGATATGATGTGTACATACACTTGGGTGAATTCTCTTTATATCAGTGTAATCCTAATCAAAATCCTTGGTGTATCATTCTAAGACTTCAAAAAAATTATCCTCTTCAACATTTGTCAGCTAACTATTAATGTTCAAGACTTTTCCTTGTAACACCATGAGAGGTTTAGTGCCTGGATGATTAGGTTAAATTTACTTAAATTCACTTATTAATGAATTTAAAGGACATGGATGAGGAATTAGCATATAGAATGTAGTTACATTTTCAACAAATCCTTTTCCAGGAGGAATAGCTCTTATTAATGGGTACTGAAATGCACTCAAGAAAGGGGTTTTTTATTTTTATGCCTAATTCCAAATATTTACATGAATCATCCTATGATCATATGATGAAGAAGCAACAAAAATGTTGAGAGAATATGTCCCAAAGTCTGGAGAGTCCATATATTTTGGATTGGTGGAGTTTGTAGATTCTGGAGTGGTAGAGATTTATGTTGAATGGTCATGTTCTTCATAACCTCAGATTACTTCTTCATTCAATTCTTCTAGATTATATTTAACTTTAATTATGGCCAAAGATGAAAATTCATTTGTTATATTGGCTGGCTTATCCACCCAAAAAAAATTGTATGGTTGACTGATGGTTTTGTAGGAGGGTACAAAGAAATATTTATAGATTTTAAACCATTGAAAATGGTCATGTCTCCTGACATGCAATCAATTAGTGATGCCACAATAGCTAGCCATGGTCTTCCTAGGAAATATCTTAAATTATTGGTTCTAGGCTACAACACCATAAATTCAACTAGATACTCCTGATATTCAATAAGTACTACAACATTGTCTATAGTTCCTTTTGGTTTAGCTACAGATTAATCTGCCATTTGAAGGATGGTAGTGGTAGGTTGCATTCTCATTAGGGATAGTGTTTGGAGACTATAATTTATCATGACATTGATTTTTGCAGCTAAATCCACTAAAACATTTTAAATTTCCTTTATTTTTATTGTGGCGGTTATGATAGGACTACTTGGGTCTGCATACTTGGGTATTAAGACTTTCCCTGCTAACAAATCAGTAATCTTGCCATCAACATGTATGGTTTTTGGATACTATTTATTTCTTCCAGGTGTCTTAACACAAATTTTTAATGATTTATTCAATTCAATAATATCCCTAATATTTTGTAGTAGGGGTACCTCAATACTCATCTTTTCCAACTCATGGATCAAATCCATTTCTTCTTTGGTTTCAATTTATTTTAATCTATCAAAGAAAGGAAATACTAGTATAATGACATTTCCCTTGTGTTTATCAAAGTTTTCCTTGCTTTTGGTTTCTTTGTTGTTTAGTTGATATTGTTTTGTTTCTTTATTTGGTATTTTAGAAATGAGAATTGGTGGTTCCTTTACATTTTTCCTTGATCTTAATTGAGTATCAGAGTAGTCAATTTCTCTTACATTCATTATTTCATCTTGTTCACTGACATAAATAGGTGGTGGTTACTTATTCTTTAGATTGTTTATTGGTTGTGCAAGCATTGGGGTTGATTAACTTGTTGTAGATGTTGGACAATAAGGGGTGGCATTATAGTTTGTTGTTATGGTGGTCTTCTTAGTTGATTGTTATTATAGATTAGGATTCCATTGTGGATTCCATTATGGATGTGACTATTATTGGGGTACCCATGGTTGTTGTGACATCATCCATGGTTGAGGTGGTATCATCCATGGTTGAGTTGGTATCCATTCTTGTCTTTTCCATAGCATTTGAGTTGATGGCATCTATGTTTGTTCCCACATGGATTGAGGCATTGGAACATTCCATGATGATGACCAAGGGTTACCTATATTTCTAGAAACAAACTATCCTTGGTGCTAGTTTTGTGGAAAAAATATATGCCTCTGAATATAATTTAGATCTTCACTAAGTTGAATGTTTGATTTCATCTGAGTTTTCAAAATGGGTAGATAAGTACAATGATCTATGTCATGATATTTTCCTTCACAAATTCCACAAGATGAAATGTTTATTTTATCCAAAGGATAGTCTCTAAGTGCATGTTTCAACCTACACTTAGGACAGTATATTGCCAATGGTTCTATTGTATTAGCTTTAGCATGAAGGCCATCTAATGTAGTATTGAGTGTGACCAAAATGTTTATTATTATATAAGAAAATTCTTCCATAAATTTACTCATTTCATTGGATTTCCCTAGTATTATTCTCCTAATCCCTAGTTTTGTCCTGGAGTAGTTAGTATAGAGTTTTGAAATCTGATGAAAGGATAATTTATTTATGTTTCCTCCTCCCATTAGATTGAATGCATCTCCAGTTTCTTCATCTAATCCTTTGAGGAAAAAAAGTTTTAAGACTTCCTTAGTGAGTGGGTAACTACTCCATTTATGAACAAATGTAAATCTATCTAGATATTCTTATAAGGATTCATCATCATTCTATTTGATTTTAAAAAAATCTTCCTTTCTTTCCCATACCTTACAATAATATTGATACTTATTTATAAATGTAATTTTCATTTCATCCCATGTGTGAATGGAGTTATTTGGTAGGCCCATAAACCATCTCATGGCTGCATCTTTGAGTGTAGATGGAAATAATTTTAGTTTCTGATTATCTATTGTATAGTCATAGGTTTGACAAAATACCTTAAATTCAAACAAAAATTGGTCAGGTCTTTTGTAGATTTTCCCCAAAATTTTGGAAAATTAGCAAGATAAATGTTTTTCATATAATTTTGATCATTAGGATCTGAAACAATGGAAAAGGAAAATGTCCTCCCTGGTACTGCAACTTATTGGTTTTGTTTTTGAGCCATGTCTTCTTCTTATGATGGTTCATCAAAGCTAGGATTAGATTCCCAATGAATGTTGGTTGAAGGTTGTTCAAATTCTTCAAAACTCTCTTCAGTGATGGCTTGTTCAAATGCTTCTTCTAAATCTTTTACAAACTCCAAATACTCTCTTCTTGAAAATGGATGCTCTGAGTGAATTCTTCCTATAAGACACGGTTTAGACAATGCTCTAGTCCCAAATAATAATTTGGGAGAATCCTAAAGATGTGATTCCATAGCTTGTTCAAGGCTCTTAGTTAAATATTATGAGGGACTTCTTGGATATCTAAAGTAGATATTTCAACTTTTATTTTTGGAGGGTATTTAGGGACAAACCTTCCTTTAGAATCTCTGGGTCAGAACATAAATTTATTGCACTTTATTTAATTTTTGTTTGTTTGTTTTTTTTTTTGTTTTTTAATATAGATCAATACGGTTTAACTTACTAACACCTTAGAATTTCCCTGACAATGGTGTCAAAAATGATAAGTGTTATTTAACTCTTCATTTAATCAATCTTTCAAATTGATGTCTATCAAACTAGGGCCAGTGTCCAGAGTTATCTATAGTAAGGTTTATGGCGATAGATCTGTAAGTTGGTCATGTGGGGATTTTGATAATTCTAATCTAAGTTTTACTAATTAAATAATTAGTCTAAGCTAATTGCTTCACACACTTGATGAAAGAAGAGATTACTAACTAACTCAATCCTTTGCTTGAAATCAAAACACACTTTCACACTTACTTGAAATTGTAAATTTAAATCTAATTCATACTTTGCTTAAACTATAAATCTAAATCTAATTCACACTTTTCTTAAGTTTTAAATCTAAATCTAATTCACACTTACATGGAAATATAAATATCTATCTAATTCACACCTTGCTTAAAAATGTAAATTTAATTCTTCATTCACACTTACTGGAAAAATGAAATATTGTTGAAATGTAAACCCAAAATTTACTATTTTATGAATGACTAAGACATGCAACAATTGAATATAATTTGATTATCTAATAATGGATAATTCATTTTACATAAATATAAATATCATACATAAATTCTAGGCTGCAAGGAGAGTGGGCCCTTGCTCTTCTTAGAGTCAAGAATGTGATCTACTCAATATTAAAAACTAGAATAATTATGCATTAACTCATGAAGGTTGAAAAGTTTAAAATATCCTTAGAGCTCAAAATATAACTATATTCATTATTTTTTACTCCAAATTAAAACATACATATTTATACTCATTCCCTATACTAAATATAGTATGCTAAAAAATAAAAGTACTAGTCAATTTGTTGCTCCCCAAAGATAGGAGATTCAGATTGATTATAATCTTAGAGAATCCAAATATTATCACAAAATAGTTATACTATCCCTATAATAGTTTTAAGGTTTAAATATATACAAAATATATCAAGATTGAATCCTTCAAAATATGAGTAAAATATTTCATTGATGTGATTCCAGTTGTAGTCATTCTTATTTCTTGTAACTCCCATATTTCCCAAATCTTGAATCTACAAAGTCCATAGAAATAAACATATAGAGTTCATAGATTTTGGATATGTAGTGTCCATAGAAGTATTTATGTAGAGTCTGTAGAATTAGTTCTATAGAGTCCATAGAAGTGGTTATACAGAGTCTGTAGATATTGGTCGAGTGAGTCTGTAGCTTCAAAAAATTGAGGTCAAAATTGGAATTTCTCCAAAATGCTATTTTTTCAATCCTTTTTGTGTATTCTTCAAAACTAAAACACTAAAACATGCTACTTTTTTGGTATAAATGACAAAAATCTAACTCAACCTTTGGTTTGACATAAATGACATAAATTAGTTATTTTACATGTAATAGTTAGCTAAAGGTCTATGATTTGTATAATATTATATCTTTAGAGATATGAAATGAAGGAAATTTCATGTCAATAATGAGCCATATTTTGGGCTCATCACCCACTATGCAAATGGTCTTCCTTCAATAACTATTTGTATAGGCATTATTATGTGTACTTATCTTTTGGCTAATGCTTGACACTCATGGTAGGTTATTATGTGCATATGAGCATCCTTAAATATTGTTGGATAATAGTATCCAAACCAAAAAATATTATGGGTTGTGGTATTCCCAACAGGGTGACCACTACCTATCTTTTGGTACAACTTCTCCATAATTTCCTTGTCCTCTTCTGTAGATACACATTTGAGATATATACATAAAAAATTCCTTTTATATAAGACTCCCTTCTTGATCATAAAATGAGTATCTTTGAGTCTCAAATCTCTCCTTCTTTCTCTATTATATTATGGGGGATAGGTTCTTATAAGTAAATACTAGATTATATCAATATATCACTTTCCTTTAGAAACTTGTGCTTCACATACCTCCTCCACTATGATTCATAGATCAAGTTCCATCATGAGTTGAATAATGATTTGACCTCTAACAATCCTTGTCATCTTAATTTCTATGTTAAATTCTTGGAGCTTAGCCATCCACTTGCCTCGATGTTCTCCTAGCTCGTTTAGTGATAGGGTGAGCTTGATACCAGCATATGGTACAATAGCAATGGTTTTGCTCCTTAAGATATAATGTCAAAACTTTTTTACTATTTTGACTAGGTTAAATATCTACTTATCAATCATAGAGTATCAAAGTTCTACATCTTTAAATTTGGTACTCATAAAGGTGATTAGATGCTTTATTTCATATTTCTATTGTGTGATAATAGAAGCAATCTTATGTTCTAAAGTGAAGGAATATAGATATAAATCCTTTATGAAGTTTGGGTTGATTAAAATTGGAGCTTGTGATATTGCATCCTTGATGTCTTGAAAAGACCTTTTGGCTTCAGTTGTCCAGTCTATCTTAGTGTCTTTCTTGAGCATGGTGTTTATAGGCTTGACAATCTTGGAAAACTTTGAGATGAACTTCCTTACAAAATTAACCTTTCTAAAGAACAACTTTAGATCCTTTTTACTATTGGGTGGCTGAATTTTTGAGATTTCTTGGATTCTATCTAGATCAATAGTGATCCCATCCTTAGTAATAATATGCCCCAAGAGCTTCCCCTTAGTTACTCTAAATATGTTTTTCTTTAGATTTAATGAAATTTTGAATCATTTGTGTTGCTCAAATATGGACTATAGATGATTTAAATGATCACTTCAATTCTTGGAAAACACCATGAGATCATCCATATAAATAATTATGCATTTTAATTATGCATTTCCCAATCAATCTCTTAAAATCATGATCCATGGTGTGTTGAAAGGTATCTCCTGCATTTATTAGGCCAAATATCATCATTTTTTATGCATAAGTTCCCCATTTTATGGTAAACATTGTTTTCGTTTGATCTTCAAATTGTACTAATACCTGATTATAACCTAAAAATCCATCCAAAAATGACATCATTTTAGAACCACTAACTATTTGTATTACCTCATACAGAGCTGGTAGAGGGTAATTATCCTTTTCAAAAGCTTTGTTTAGGCTTTTGAAGTCCACGCATAATATAATTTCACCATTCTTCTTCCTTACTCAGACCAAAATGGCCACCCAAGTGGAGTTTCATATGGGGAAGACAATTTTTGCACTCAATAAATTTTCCACTTCCCTCTAAATAAGAGGCTCCATAATAGGATTTATGGGCCTTTGCCTTTGTCTAAATGGTTTATGATCTTGCTTTAGGGGGATGGTGTGAGTGATGGCATGTGGGTCATATACTTTTAGGTCCTCATATGTCTAGGCAATAATATCCCTATATTGAGTGATTAAATCCCTCATTCATTATCTTTCCTCTGAGGTACAGCTAAGACTAATATTAACATAACATGGGTTATGCTCATCCCCTAGATTTTCCTTCTTGAAGTCTAATTCATTAAGCTTGAGCTGCCAAATTTGTTATGCCTGAGGATCTAAATCAAATAGGCTTTCCAAGGAAACTAAGCTAGCTAATATTTGATTCTCCTTAAGATGGAGAATACCTTCTCTATATATTTCCTCTTTATAGAGGTGATTGACATCCTTATCATCGATGATTTGGGACCTAAAATCCCCTAAATTAGTGAAGAACTTGATGATCTACTAGTCATCATCAAAAACCTAGAAATTTTATACATTATCTAAAATAAAAGGACAAGAAACCAATTCAATAGAAAATATTTTTACCTTGGATTCTTGTAGTGGTTCTAGATTGGTAGCAGCAATGACTAGTAAATCCGTAGCTTGATTTTATTCTTTGGGGAGTGCTACTTTTTTGAAAGATTCAAATAATTCAATTAGGTCTTAGGCCCTATGCTTGTATCTCCTTAGATAAGACAACTTTCAGTCATATTTGTTCCTTACTGGGTTAACTACTAGCTCTAAGTCACCAAATACTTTTACCTATCTTACATTGTTCTTTAGTGTAAATTGTAATCCCAAAATTAGAGCCTCATATTCAGCTCTATTATTAGTACATAGAAATTACAATCTATAAGCTTCTAATAAATTCTTACCTTGAGGATTAATCATCTCAATTCCTACCCCTGATCCTTATTTAGACCTAGCTCCATCAAAATTCATAGTCCACACATGATTTGAAACTTTAGGTTTTGGATTCTATGTTGGACTATTAATGGTAAAGGTATAAATATTGAGAGTATGGGAATCATACTTTACCTCTTTATTTTTTACATTGTTTTGGATAATGGGGTATTTCATTATTGTCTCTCTATTGATTCTGATTTGGTTCACAATTCCTCTCCATGGCAACCATATATGAGAGAAGTCTATGGAAAGGTAACCATTTAGCATTTTAGACCAATCTCTACTTAATAACAGCCTACACCCTTCTAGTATATCAATAATCAAAATGTTGATGGTCATTTGGACTCTCAATTAAGATGTTACTCGAATGCACACATTGCTCATCTCTCCAACTATAGGTACCACTATTTTTTCAAGATTCGATGTGGTCAAGGGATATTTATTTCTTAGATTATACGAACCTCTCTAGAATTGTTAGAAAGTGTGCACTTTGTCCATATTATCTTCTAGTACATTGTCATCTTCTCTTGGAAATGGAAATTTATGAGTTTTAAAGAACATGGTAGTATTTGAAGAACATGGATCTTGATGGGATTCTGGCAGGTTGTTCACCTAATCTTGTCTGATTACCTCTCTTCGGAAGATCTCAAATGCTGTATAGAATTCAACATGGTTGAGATCACCATGCAAGGGTGTATTGTGATTTTTTTACTAGTGAGAAAGAGTTGTCTCTGCCATATTAATTTTTGGGAGCTTTTTGGGTTTCTCTATCATGTTGAAAGTTTGATTGTATCTCTAGAATCCAATATTTTGATTTTCAATTTGGGCATTTGTGTTTCCTATCTTTCATTGCATATTTAAGAAATCATTGTTGAGTTTTTGAACCATTTTCTAAATAGAATCTAATTCAGCTTTTGTGGAATTTGTACTTTGTAAGATAGTTTTGGGAAGTGGAACTACTTGCTGGTTTTGATTGTAACCTAGGCCAATTGCATGATTCTTTAAATAGCCAAAATTTAGTTGCATCATCTACATCAGTGGAGGTAATGCATATAATTGGTTATTATTGTAGGTAAGGAAATTCTACTTCATGTGTGGTATGGGATTAAGCATTGGGAATCCATTTTAGCATTGGTGGCTCTTGGAATCTATGGGTTGAGCTATTTATCAATGATGATAGTTTCCTTAAAGGCTAACACCAATGTGTTAGCCATGACTACCCTTCTTAGGAACATGGTAGTAATAGGATCTAATGCATTCTTATACATCTCTAATGTTAATACTTCACCTAGTTTGTATCCCAATGTAAACCAATTGTACATCTTTTGTCATCTTGCATTGAAAGCATGAATGGGCTTACCATTCTCTCTCTTCATGCTGGTGAAGTGCTTGTATACCAATATGGGATTTGCGATCTATCTAAATTATGAAAGAAAATCCATTTAAAATTAATCCTAATTGGTGATGGAGTTTTATGTTAGATTTAAATACCAATCATAAGTAGCATCCATTAATGTAAATGGAAATAAGTGACATGCAACATCTTCATCTACTACATTCATTAATTTTAAAGTAGCTTCTACATATTTAAAATGCTCTTCAGTTATAATATTTCCTAAAGGAGAAAAAGATGGTAGGTACTTTTTAAGATTCCTAGGTAAATCATGCACGTCCCTAGGGACATAAATAGTAGATCCTACTAACCAAATATGGGTTATAGGTTTATTAATAAATAATGGATTCCTTACTGGAGAAAGAGCCCTAGAAGCCAGACTGTTCTAAATTGGAGCTATTAGGATAGATCGAGGTCTCTTATGGTTTATCAAGGGTGAAGGTAGTAAACCAACTTGGGAATTATATATGGTCACTCTTCTAGGTGACTCCAATATAACTCTATGCAAATAATAACCTCTATTGTCAGGGGTTCAATCCCTCCTTCTAGCACTAGTGAAATATTGTTGATGTAGGTTTTATACACACCATAGTCAAATGAAGTAGCCTCTAATGTTTTGGGAAATCAATGAAGGTAAACTCCACTTCATGGCATGAGTTACATGTATGCATTTTATTTTAAACAATTGATGGAATAGAGGTAGATCATGCAGGTTGTTGACAAGGTTTTTTTGGACATAGGTGTGGACCCTAAAGATAGTGGATTTCTAGGTGAGTTGGATGGGTGGATGGCTTATAATATAAAGTGGGTAAATATATTTTAACAAAATACAAAATGAGGGTAAGGTAGGGTAGAAAATAAGGCTTTATGGTTCTTGAGAATTATTTCCCTGATTGGTTTCTGGATGGACCTATGCTTTCTTAAAACCAATGTTTATTGTTAGCAATAATAGCACACATTCAGTCAAACATGGAAAATAAGTCTAGGGAAATACAAATGTAATAATTTCACCAACCTCAGACAAAGGTTATTTCCTTTAGGGTAGTTTTTGCACACCCTTTAAATAGAAAATTATGTCTTGGGATGATGAATTATCTGAGGCAGTTGTATCACACATAGAAAACTACACCAAAAAAACACCAGTACACATATAGAAATATGATTCAATTTATTTTGACTAATTCAATCAACACATTCACTAATATTTAATAGTTATTTCACATCTAGGATTAGTGTATTAATCAAAACAATCAAGAATATTTTCATAGCTACAGCACACTAAATATTATTGAAACAAACAACCATGGAAATAATACCTAATAACACAAAATTGGAAAGAAAATACTTGAAACACTTCGCTTGATAACCAAAATTGGCTCGATGTTCTGTATTACAAAATTTTTTGACAAAACATAAAGTTAAGGTATAATTGTATTTATATATATTAGGGAAGGGGTTGCCTCATCCTCCAAATCTATGCATGATGATTACAATTGGTAGTTAGAACATGTATTTCTAACTATGGTCCAAAACTGTATAAGAAAAAAGCTATAAATAACTAATATTGACTCTTACAAAATTATGCAACATGTGCATGTATACAAAATTAAAGTTGATTTATAATAATTATCTCCAACTCCAAGGAAAATCTAAGTATATGTGTCACTACAAAATTTGTACATGCATAATATTTCTAACCTATCAAAGTTGAGTTATTTGAAGTGTTGTATGGGCTTTGGTAGGCATGGAAGTGGAAGTAGCAGTTGAAGATATAGCAACACCACCAAATGTTATGTACCTATGGATATGATATATTAATGTATATGGGTTTATGGAGATGCCAACATGTGGCACACATCCCCTTAGTTATATGGGTCTAATATATTAGGATAATGGAGTAACTTGTGGGATTAGTGCATTGGGTAATGGTCAGCCTACATTAGGATTAAGCGGTTACCCGTCCATTTTTAGTTAGATATAGGTCGATATAAAGGAGGTGATTATCATTGTAAAGGTTTCAAGTAATCATTGAGTCTTCTATTGTAAGAAGATATTGGATGTTCTCCCCTCGAAGAGATATTGTGGAGTTATTCCTTCCTAAAAGAGTATTGTATGGTGTTTCCCTACCTTAAGGGTATTATATTTCTACATATATTGAGTATTTGTGCATCTTGGCCCACCTATATATATTGTGTTGATTTTATCTACATATATTCTAAGTGTGGATCTTATCAAGTGGTATCAGAGCTTTGATTTGGGTAATTTGTGTAGAGCAAAACCCTAGTTTTTTAGAATCGTATATATATTTTAATCCGTTATATATTTTTATATAATTGTTTTATTGGATATGAATAATATGTCAAGGAAGTCTCAGTAAAAAAAATTAAGCCTTTTTTATAAGTTTTGAGGGATTTATTCATATTTTGGGGTTTGTACTCATTTCATCATATCTTCCAAAATATAAATAATTTGTTGTTAAAATTTTTATTAATGTTATATGATAATACAATAAATATATGAACATAATTTCAAATTTTTTTGATATGTTTGGAGTTATTTATTGTAATTTTAGGGTTTTTAATATATTCAGTCTATAGACATAAATCTGTGGAATTTTTTCACAAAAATTTAACTGGAGTTCCATTATCATTAGTTGAAGATATAATAAAAATTTGGGACTTTTTTATTAGTTTTTAATGATTTATTGACATTTTAGGTTTTCATGAACCCTAGTTTTTATTGTGGATCATGAAGTTGCAAGTATTTTTATAGGAGGATGATATTGATGCTAGAGAATGGTGGCTCTGTTTTAAGGATAATAATACTCAAATAATTTTGTGGCAAACACAATTGTATATTTCTTTGTTTGGGCTTGCACAACATTATTTTAATTATTTGAGCTTCATACAAAAGTTTTCTTCATGGGAAGACATAGAACAGGTCTTCCTAGATCAATGGGATATAAAAGAAAAAGAGGATGAAGAAGAGGAAGAAAATAATGATGATAATGAAGAAGAGAATGAAGATGATAAAGAAGAAAAATCAGTGGAAGAAAATAATGACAATGAAGAAGAACATTCAGGTGAAGAAGAAGAAGAATAAGAATTGTATGATAAGGGTTCAAATAATTTGTCTCTAAAAATATCCGAGTCAATTTTTCAATTTCATGGATGCATTAAAAAGAATGTTATTGTGTCCATAAACCCTACCAGCAAATATAACTTCATCAACATGAATGTGATTAAGCATATACATGTTCAAGCAAAGAATATCAAGGAGATTCAAGTAGATGGTAAGAATATTCGAGTATTTGAAGATCTAAAATTTATTATGGAAAAATATTTTTTATATTCATATTTTTGTGCTTTGGATATGGTTCTTGGATATCCGTGTTTAGAGACTTTGGTAACAATCAATATTAATGTTTAGAAAAAGTTCATGAATTTTTGGTATAGAAAAAAGAAGGTCACTTTATAGGATATCATAGTAGGAAAGGCACCAATAACAGTCAAGGTAGATCATGAGGATGAGATTGAAATAGGTGATGAAGAGCATGTGAAAGATTCAAATGAATACATAGATGAAGAAATAATACAATCAAAACAAAACACTTCATCTACTCAAGAGACAAAGGAACCACCAAATCAAAAGATGGAAGAGGTAGAAGAAAAAGTTGATAATGTCAAAGTATCAAAAAAATTTGAGGTATATAAACACCCACATCATCATGAGAGGAAAAAATCATGGAGCCATATGAGGGAGTGTCATAATAATAAGTACTTTGGATTATAATAAATTAGAGTTATAATAAATATGAATATGAATGGAATCTAAAGTATACCTACTATGGTCATGGATGGAATCAGAGTAGTGCAATGGAATATGGTACATGGAATCACAAGTGAAATAATTATGCATTAACACCAAAATAGTATAGTCATGATCATGAACAAAATCAAAAGAGCACAATAGAATTTGGAAACAAGCTTGGAGATATATCCCCTACCAAGATCACATATAGATATCTAGATGATCAAGATTAGAGACAAGTGTGTAATGTTTTGAAGCACACTCATTATTTGGTTTCTTCTTATGCTTTGGAGACAAAACATGTCAAAGAGGGAAGTAATGATATGTACCTAGGAATATGATATATTAATGCGTATGGGTTGATGGAGATGTCAACATGTGGCACATATCCCCTTATTTATTTATATGGGTCCAATATATTAGGATAATGGAGTAACTTGTGAAATTAGTGCATTGGGTAATGGTTGGCCTACATTAGGATTAAGAGGTTACCCATCCATTATTAGTTAGATAAAGGTCTATATAAAGGAGATGATTATCATTGTAAAGGTATCAAGTAAGCATTGAGTCTTATATTATAAGAGGATTTTAGAGGTTGTCCCCTTAAAGATACATTATGGAGTTATTATTTCCTAAAAGAGTATTGGATGGTGTTTCCCTACCTTAAGGGTATTCTATTTTTGCATATTTGGACATGTTGATCCACTAATATCTATTATGTTATGTTGATCTACATTATATTCTACATATTTATAATTATTATAAGTGTGGATAATATCACCCAAGGACTAATTTTTATTTGACTCATTATCCTCATAAACTTTGTGTGATACCTCATGTTGTTGGTGGATAATGTCTAAGTTAAGCAATGGCAGTTGGTGAAGTATCTTGGTCTACCCGAGGAGTCTCACATGTTCATCTTTAGTTATTTAGAATTTATTCTTAAAAATATCAACCTCAATTACTATTTTCACTTGTATTTTCACCCTTTTAGGAGATGAAAGACATCTTCTCATCCAAGTGGCACAATGGAAACACCTCTAGGCTTTTTGGTAGCCTAAGGATGAGGTAGATCTATAGATAGGGCTAGCTCCCTTGATGTATCATTTTAGATTAAAACTAAAATTAACCTAGGGGTGAAAATGGAGAAGGATAACTAAAATAAAAATAAAATAATGGAGGTGATACACCAAATAACATTATGATATCCAATCATATGCATGTTATACTTGAAATCAAAGGACAAACTGAACATACACTTCTATAATCTTCATCTTCTCACATCAATGTTACATTATGAGGCTATGGATGAATGTGAAAAGATAGTAGGACTATAAAAGAGGCCTATGAGGATACTAATGAATAGGATAATTCATTTAATCTTATACTTTTCTTGTAAAACTTCACATGCCCTGCAAGAAGAAGCTTTACAACTGCAAATAGATGATAGAATGAAATAACATGCTAAGGAAACCATAGTCTTCACTTATGAAAAATTAAAAATTCCAAATGAATACACTAATAATAATCATGAAAGATATAAAAATTAGTATTATTATTGAAAAAAAGGTATACATTTGAGTAGGGCTTCATCATACTCAAGTGGAGTATCCAATACAATGCCAAAATGGCTAGTTCTTATAGAACTTGAGAGAGAGAGGAGAAGAGATAAGTCTAATGGTAAAAATTAAACTTTTAAAGCTGATAAAATAATTTATTTTTGAATAATAAGAGTATTTGGGATGAACCATGCAAGACCAAGAGCTACAAGTGTCAATATAAGTCATAAACTTCATGAAAAGTGGCAAGAAACTCCTCATTTTGGCTCAAAAAATTGACTTCATAATTGTCATGTTTGAATGCCTCATATCTAATTGGGAATAGGTTTTATGATTGGTATTAAGTATAAGGACATTAGTTATGTCTCTCCATGCATTGGTTTTAGACCTAGTCATCTAGAATCACTTGGAGAGGAGCAATCATCATTTGTTATCAAGAAAATTACTCTTCCATGCACCCTGCACACTTATCAAATTTAGATTTATTTTCTCATAAAAATACATGAGATGAATTTAATGACACCTTTCAAGACCCTATATTTCCTTAAAATTACCAAATACCCCTTAAAAATCCATTCACTTAAATTTTTCACACTTCTCCCTAGCTTGTCCATTATGCCAGTTTTGACTAGCTGAGTTGAAGCACCTAGTTTGGAAACTTATAAGTTTTTTCATGAAATTAAATGACCATATGGAGTTATAAAAATTATAATACTTCCCTTGAAAATTTATTTCACCTTCAAACTCCTCTTTTAGCCTGCGCAACATAAAAAATGGTCAAAAATATCTTGTTTCTACCATGACCATATAGGTTTTTACATCTAAAAATCATGTGGAGTGGCCTGAGGGAGTCCTTTAAAAATTTAAATAGGTTTCATGGTCATAATTTTCCATTATATTATCTTTCCAACTCCACTTTCCCAATCAGGTCTCTCTAAGGGTTTTGGAAGGTTTTAAGTGCCTTCTACTCTTAAGGTTGGTTCATAAAGTTTTCACATTCAACCTTTGATTCAATGCCAAAAAATGTTTTTTATGATCATAAATAAATCTTAAAAACTTTTTGAGCATCCATGCAAATCATCATGAAATATATGAGTGTCCAAGCATATCCTATTAAGCTCTCTTTTCCATTTCCTACAGGTCTGAGGTTATCTTGAGCCCAAGAGTGGCTTATTCATGGTTTTATTTTCATATTAAGAGATTTAAAATGTCTAATATGACCCAAAAATCATGTTACAATCCATTTTAATGGTCATCTAAAGCCAAAAATGAAGTTGACCCCTCTTTTGGATGGTAGGCCTAATCTTGCTCAATAGGTTTGTTTACACCTTAGGGCTCAAAATGTCTCCTTGATAGATTACCCAACATTTAAATATCTTAATTACCTCCTATATGACTTCATAAACATGTCTCAATTCATGAAAAATACTCATCTTATGAAAGAAGTGAAAATGGCTCTCCATTTGGACCTAGGCCTAACCATGCCCAACTAGGTCAGACTGTAACTTTTGTGCTCTACGCATTTTGATGGTTTGTCTTTCACCTAGAAAGGTAATTAAAAACATGAAACAAGATTTTTTTTCTCCTTTATTTATAAGTTCACTTGTGCCTTCAAAAGCTGTAGATATTACTGCATGATTTCAATGTTTTTTAGGGCCATTTGAGGGCTTTTGAAAACTACCTTCCCCTTATCGTCTTCCCTTCCAATTTGGTAAGGGTCTTGTCCTATGTAGAGACAACATGGTCCACCTATTTATATTATTTGTAACACCATAAAATAATGTTTTAATTTACCTAAAAAAACCTCTTAGACCTCTATTTTAGTCTTTTGGGGGCAATTTCCCAAAACACAGTCCTTTGTCTCTTCAAGTTAGTTTCACACTTCCTTTGCTATCTAGACACTTTCTATGGGTCTATAAAAGTTTATTCATAATACCAAGGCTTAATTTGTGTCAATTAGTTTCATTTTTTCCATGATATCATCTTTTGGTACCTTGCTCAGCCACTTGTAGGTGGATGTTTTGATGCACCAAAGTGAACTAGGTGTAAACAACATGAATTTTTCTATGAAAGTGAACTTTGAAAAATTTGATAAAGCATGCCAATTCACCATTATAAATACCAAGAGGTTTGAAAACATATCTTACCCTTTCACACCTTAGTATGATGTTAGTAAGGTCATGTAGGTGTGCATTAGGATGTTTTGTATAGGCAGGGCATGGACTTGGGCAAGGACATGTTAGGGAAAATCTTACAAAACCACTCAAATACATTTTTAAACCTTCAAATACATAATATTCATCAATAAAACCTTAAAACCAGATCCAACACACCTTCTCCAACATGAAAATCATGTGTATATATGTGGAATAGAGCAATCAAGAGTGTTGAATGGCTGGTCTAGCAAGTTAGAGACATGGGTTTTTTATCAAACTATGGGGTTGTGAGACCAAAACCTATAAGGATGTGACCCCCATGTAATTTAAACATATAAAACACCATTTCCCATTCATATGAAACCTATGTATGTAATTCAAGCTCTTACAAGTGGAAAACTGATTGTAATTACTCACGTTGGCACCCTCTTGAAAATTGAGTTATATTGTTCATTCAAGCACCATAAAACATGAAACCAAGCATGGGAACCATTAGAGTAAGAATTCAAAATCATCTTGAAGCAACATTATTATCTAGATTATATGAAATCTTCCAAACCAAGGTAAAACCTATAGGGTGCATAGATTAACAAGAATATTTGCATAGTCAATTTGTTAGAAATGGTTCATAAATCATATATTATAAATATTTAAAATCCTTATATTAAAATAAATTTATCTAATTTTAATACAACCTTCCAAAAGTGTTTGATCTGAAACCTCTTGAGCTGTTTGTATTGAGCAAAAACTTGAAGGTCACTTTAGTGTGTCTAGAAAGCCAAGAAAAGAGCATAATGGTTTTGACCAAGAAATAGAACTTTTAGATCAAAAAAATGTGGAAATAAGAATGGGTAATTTGAAGAGGCACTACCTGACCATTTCCCATGTGGCACACTTCCCAAAGAGGTCGTGCAAGTGCCCAATTCACCTTTTCTTCCAAGAAAACTATATTTTTTTGAATAACCTACCAATTTTTAGTTGGTTTCAATTAATCAAGACTTTATAAGACACATTTCACATAACATCACACTTTAACACCTTCACATTTCCCAAAAAACCCATACAAATCATTAAATGCACCTTTTTGACCCATAAAATAACTCAAAATGATAAATAAACATAAAAACTAATTGACCAAAGCCAATATAACATCAAATAACATTCAATAACATATTAAAAACCTCATTACAAGATATTATACCCCCCAAAACATATATAAAACCAAGTTTTTACCTAGGGGTGCCCCAATTTGACCTAAAAGTCAAATTTGGTCAACAATTACCTTCCTCCAAGCTTTGCTTAATTCAGATTATATCTCTTCAATTACCAAACCTTGTATGCTATGTTTAAATTCCTTTGCATCTTCTTGGATAATTTTATCAAAATTCACTCTACTAATAAATTTACTAGTAGAATCTCTTGCCTTAGATAATTTTAATTCATCCAAAATTTAGAGCTGAGCTCATGTGCTTGATATTTTGGGATCAAGACTCCAACTGCTATCAACCAATCTTTGAATTCCTCCTACCAAATTACAATAATATTTAGGGCATTAGATGCATCGAGTGTGGTCATTAAGTCAAGATGGTTCTATAAAGCATTGCATGTATAGATAACTAGCATTTTGATCTTGGCACTATCTTAAACTAAGGAGTTACATAGTTGATTTGCTTGGTTCACATGTGGAGCCATCTCAACCTTCATAAATTACATGGCCTCTAAATATTTTTAACATTTTGAAGTAGCTTCTTGGACTTCATCTTCAATACCTGTAGGAATGTGCATTATCTTGGATTATTCCCTGAGTTGTTTAATCTATGCTTGTAAGTCTTGTACCTCCTCTTCTAACTCCTATTGATCTAACTCAGTGCCTTAATAAATGACTACTATAGCATCCTTGTGTGTTTAAGATAGTTCTAAGATATTTTATTTGTATGTAGACTATCTTGGTTGTTTTTTCTACCTCTTGGTGAGGGATAACACTGGTTTTCATTCCTTAAGGATGATTCCTATACCTTGGTCATCTTCAATTTTTATTTTATTCACTCTTTGGATAGTACCAGATGGAGGATAAAAAAGAGTAAACATAGAGGGAAGCTCGATGATCTTATAACTTGGAATTTAATAAATTTGACTCCAAAAATCTATTTCCCAAGGTGGAATGTTGAGGTTGAATGCATCAGTGTTTTTAACAAAAACATCTTTCTCGGCCTCCTCTTCCACTTTCTTCTACTTCTTACTAGCCTTTGTCAAAATATCAAGGAAGGCCAAATTATTTTAGACCAATCCACTCCTCTAAGTTGAGGGAGTGAGTGGACTACAACTATTTAAGGCTTGCCCTTCTATCCCTTGCTTGTGCTTGTGATTATAGTCTCTTCCGTGGAAGTGGCGGTAGGTGTTATTCATATTTTTTACACCCCCTAAATTTTTTAAAATTTATACTTGCTGCCATAGAGATGACCCTGTCATGAAACCTAAAACTATGTCGGGGACTCTATTGATTGATACTATTTTAGATGCATCTTTGATTATGAAATGGTAATGATTGATTGATGGAATTTTATTTATGTTTCTAAGTGGTTTCAAAAAACATGATGGACAAATGAATAAAATATGCATTTATAGTTGTGTCTGATTAGTTATTTTGATGATTAAGTTCAATTCAGTTTGAGATAGTATCAGTTGGAAAATGCATTTTCAATTTTGATGGATTGGTAATGGTTCTTTGATTTTCATTGATTTAATCATAATAGATAATAATGATATGAATTTTTGAAAAAAATTGCATTAGATTTTGATACATTCAAAATCTATTCTGAAAGTATACTTCAATTTCATTCATTACTGATGATATGATGGTTATTTGAGGAATTGAAATGCTTAAGTTGATTTGATAATATTGTTATTCTATTTCATCTAGATTACAGCCTTGTTCCTTTATCTGATGAACTTGTTGTGTGAATACATGGTTGAGATTATGATTACTTAGTTGATACCCAAAGTCTTAGTCATCTTAATATTTGAATAAGTATTCAAATTTGGTGAAAGTAGCATTAAGGCATTCATACTATTCTTTATATCTCATTGGGCATAGACTTAGGATTATTTTTATCTTTAAGAAGTTTTCATTTATGTTTAATTGATAAAAGTCCAAAGGGGCCTATCATAGTTCGCATGGCACAATTCAAGATAACGATGATATGTCATTAACAATTGCAAATTAATAAGGGTTTTCATAAGGTTTTCATAATTTACTAAGTGTCAAGGTCCCTTTTTGTATATCATGAAACATATTCAATGAAATTTTGATTTGGCTAAGTTGGAGATTAGCTGGAATTTTGATTCATTATGGCAATTCAAGTTGGCACGAGTGTTAAATATGGAAATGTGGCTTTGAAGTTTCAAGATTTGTAAGTAGATTTGGTAGTAAGGTATTAATGCAAATGGTATTTTCCTTGAAATATGGAAGTTAGTAAGTGATATAGTGTGAAGGGATAGTTTTGGATAGTTTTGTTAATGTGAAAAAGTAAATTGGTGGGATTACTAAACACACAATTAGTAAATGCAAACCAATAAAAACATAAAATGTCATATAGTTGGTTATGGACTCAAGTTGGAGAATAAAATTCTTGTTTTTCTCAGTTATTATTCATTTGATGAAAGCTTCTCATGGAAGCATAGCTCTAGTTCACTGAGGTCTAGAAATTACAATGAAGAATTCTTAGAGAATTTTTGTTGGAAAGATCTCGGGTTCAAATCTAGGTATGTGTAAAATAGTATCAAGGAGTTTGGAAAAGATTTATGATTCTTTTGAACAAGTTTTATAATAGTATGGAATAATGATTCTTTATTTGTATGAATGAAATGTTTTGATTCTGTATGAACAATATTCAAGGTTCTAAGCATTTTTAATAGTTTTTTGAAGAAGAATATAAACTATGATTTAGAGAATATGCAAGAAATATAGGAAATGGCTTAATATTTTTGAAAACTTTCCTGCATGCAAGTGTTTTAAGAGATTATGATGGTTTCAGTTAAGAATCTGAATATTTTGTCTTTTGCATGTTCGAAGTTGTTATTGGTCATGCATGGAATTGTATAAATGATGGAAAAGGTTAAAACTTTCTAGTTTTGACAACACACATATGAAGTGTCTATTTTGACTTTGAAAAGAGTTTATTGTTGGTTTTTAGTCCCAAAAATGTTCTTTAGTTTGGGTTATTGTTAGCCTTAGGTTTTATGAAAGTGACTAAATTTGTGATTGATGTTTTCTTGAGCACCTGTATTTAGGAAGAATAAATGGTTTTTTTTCTTATCTAGGAAATTGTTCTTGCCTAAATAATATGAATAGTTTGGAATTTGATATATTTTGTAAATATGAGAAGGATGTGACACATTTGATTTTAGGATGCAAAAAGTGTTGGAAAGTTGTTTCACATACACGATGGGCCTCTGGTTTTGATAATTTTATATTTGGGTCCCTGAGAACATAAATTTGGTTGGCTCAAAGATTGGTTTTTTTTCTTCAAAACAAAAAAATAGAGAATGAAAATTTTTGAGATCCTTTCTTATTTGAGTGTTCAGTTAGAAGTTCATTTGAATCTTGGGTTTTTAAACTATATTTTTTCTTCTTTGCTTTGTGTGTTTACCTAGAATATTCAAAAAAATTAGATGTATGCATAAATGTGAAAGTGTTAGGATATCTGATATCAACTATGAAATACTTCACCAAAATATTCATAATAGTCATTTTGAATTATCTATAAACAAAGGTTTTGATGGGTTTTCAACTTGTTCATATTTTACATGCACCAGGGTTTTATACTAAGAATCTATATTGATGAATAACAATTTTTAGATGAAATATAGCTTTTAGTTTCATTTTGGGTTTTTGAAGAATAATTAATAATGGTTTTATCCTGAAAGTATAAGGCTTGCATTCATGGAATGTTTTGTGTAAAAATATTTGACATAAACAAGTAACAATTGGTCTATGCATTGAAGGATTGGTGATTAATTATGATTCATTATTTTGTGGTCTAAAAATATTAGGGTCAATGAAGTCATAAAGATGTTTTGGTATCAATTTGGTTTTTCATGGTTAAACATATTGTTAGAAAAGCTTGTTGACAGATGTTTAGTTTCAGTATAAATAATGTAGTTGACAGTGTTGAAAATTAGAATCATTATGTGGCAATCTAAATTAAATTAGTTGGATATGTTGAAAATGATATGGTATGAATATATATAAATATATGTGGATACTCTTGAATGGATACAAAGCTAATTTGAAGGACATGAGATTTTATTTGAAGTTTAATCTTAATATTTAAGTTTTAAGTTTTTCTTTGAAAATGGATATTGAGATTGAGATTCTTTGATAATTTGAAGTTGATATCAGAATATTATATTAAAATTATGATAATGTTTGAGGTTCATTATAGATTTTGATTTAGATACAGTGTGATAGATTTCAGTTATAATGCAGTTTTAGCTTCATTTGTTGGATTATTATAGATTTTAGTTTTGTTTCTTGGACACTTGTTTCCCAATATTAGGTTTTTTTGTATATATTTTAGATTATTCATTATGTCTGGGTGGGACCAACCAATAATAATTAATGATAATAGAGGATGGGGACAGAATTCCAATAGTGATGTTAACTAGTCAAATTCTAGTAGAGGTTTGCATAGGGGTGGTTTTCATGCAAGAAACTTTGGCCCTATTTCATAGAGGGACAAGAATATTCATTCACTTTGATGCTTATGATCTTAAATTTTGGAATATTCTAACTAATTTTTCTATTAATCCAACCAATATGGGTTATATAGGTAATAGGGATTTCTTTAACCATAGATTTGGAGCTTGTACACCTTCCCAAAGTAGTTCATCTTGCCATTTAGATCATGACCCTTGATACTTGTCAATTCAACCCCCTAATTTAAATTTTTTGGGAATAATGGATTTTTATTCCTATTTTATTTAAGGTTTTGGATTAATAAATCAATAAATAATATTGCAATAATTACAATCTTGATTTATATAATTTATCTATCTTTTTTACCTTTCCAAAAATAGCAATAAATAAGGAGAAAATATAACTTAGCTGAAAATAGGCAGAGATGGTTGAGATAGGGTCTAAAATTGATTGTGAAAGACTGGGATAGCATCATAAATTATAATCTAGCTTTCAGTTGGTGGAAGGATAGGTCTATCAAAAATAAGACACTTTGGGGTCTAGCATTGTTGTCCACTTCTACTACTATTATCCAAACTGGTCATAGAGACCTAAAACTTTTTGGGTTTTTACATTATGTTGGTGTGATCCTGCCCATGAAATCTTGAGTGTTGAATATCAATGAATCATGCTTGTCAGTATGAGCTTGCCTATGAAATCTTGAGTGTTGAATGTTGACAGAGCTTACTATAGAGATGATTTAATCTTCAAACCCTAACCCTCCATCATGCTTGATAAAATAAGATTTGAATCACTTGAAAAAGGGGGGGTTAGTATGTGTAATATGTAATTAATGTGTGATCCACACCCCTTATTTTGGCACACTACCTACATACTAATATTCCAAAGAGGGATCAAGCCATATGTAGTTCCCTCACCTAATGTGATTTATATAATAGTGTGATGCAGATGTAAAAATTTCAAATTGAGAATGCTTGAGGTGGCTAGGGACTGATATGAGGGTTTGAATATGTTTGAAACTATGTTGGGTGACTATATGCAAAAAATAGAGAAGTTTATCTTAGTATGTTGCTTGTATTCTTGCTTTCTTTATAAGATTTGTCACATCCCTTGTAAATGAGCTTTGAAAGGGATTTTATAGGGAAAAATTGGTCATGGGTTAGATGTCTTCATGCTAAGCTGACCTAATTAAGATAAGGACTGGATGGAAATGATTTTTAGGGCTCAAAGTGAAAATGGATAAGAGCACCAAAAATGAGACACTTTAGGGTCTGATGCTATAGTCCAGGTTTGGCATTCTTGTCCTTTATGCTCAAGACCTGGGGGTACAAGATTGGCCTAGGAAATATAGCCTAGCTGAGGTGGAATGATCGTTTGGAAGGCTATGGATGACTAGAATTGAGCAAAAAAGTGTGTCAAAGGGTCACAAGATCATGCAAGAAGGACCAATGGATTGTGTGTCATAAGCCACACTCAAACTATTAATTTAAACATTTTATATGACTACATTTGACTCCCCTTTATTCTAGTGAGCAACAAAGCAATATACTAGGATAAAGGAAAAGTATAAAGTATACCTAAACTTACCTACAAGGGTGAAGCCCATAAATATGTGTGATGTTGAGTGTGCATGGAGAGAGCATAGTGTGAAGTGTAAATATGCAAGATAAAATCAAGAGTAGATTAGTTCTTACTAGACACGCTATATCTACAATAAGAATGTACAAAAGCTAGTTAAAAAAGAGAAGAAGAGAAAGGAACGAATACACCTCACTAAATATGTGAACTAATACAAAACCTGATGTGATGTTAAGTGATGTTGGGTATGTGTTATACCAAAAGTAATATCAAAAATAGATTTGAGTGCTTAATTCCTTTAGGGTGGCTCAATAATACAAAGTCTAAACCTTTGGCTCCATTGTCACCCACTAAGTGAATTTATGTGATCATGTGTTTTTTAATCAATGTTTGGACTATGTGTCAATCCCTCTAAGTAGGTGGATCAAGAATACAAAGGCTAGCTAATAATTTGGATCCATCATTGCCTCTAAAGTGTGGAATTATGAACTGATATTGGTATGAATGTGTGTCATATGAAATGGGTATTGAAGCCCATGAATGCTATATAATCTGATAATGTGGCATGGATATTTGAATGTGTGCTAAGAACTAGGACAATCTTGGCCACTCCAAAAGGTAAATATTAAGCTTGTATGAAATCCACTCTGAAATGATGTCAACCACCTACAGATGGAATAATTCATGTAACTACTAAGAATACATGGCTCATGTAATGAACTAAAAAGAAAAGAAAGAAAATGTGTCATGCACATTGCCCCTAATCACTAGTATCTATAACATGAATTATGATCTTGAAATTATACCAACTACCCAATATAAAATTAGAAGCGAGAACCATCATGTCATGCATGATGCCCCCTATGTCTAGATTCTCTAAGAAAAACTATACTAAAACTATTAAATCTAAACTGAATTATAGCTGACAAAACTATAACTGATCTTACCTTTTTGTCTATTTCTAGAAAATCTAGTTTTTTTGCTATTTGGATAGAAGTTTCAAAAATAGGACACTTTGTTGTTTGGTGTTGTAGTCTAATATGGTGCTCCTATCCTTTATTATTTTTTATCATTGTTCTATATTCATCACTGTCTTTCTAGTCTGCTCTACCTAGTTTGAATTTTTAATATTATTTTGAGTGTTCTAAAAACTAATTTTTAACTAGTAGAAGGCTTTGATCTCTATGATAAAACCCCTATTTATTGCCCCCTCTTTTTAGGGTAGGAATAAAGACCCTATAATTACTTCCCTCAAAAGAAAGATCCCTATAAGTGTGTTATGCTATGAAATACATGATATACAATGATAATCAAAAAGATGTCTTAAGATATAGTATGGTTTGTATTAGAGATGGGTAGATCAAAAGGAGTATGCTTAGATAGATATAAAAATGTAATAGCATATGTAGTATAATGAATTGAAACTATAAATGTTAGTTGTTAGTTGTTAGTTGTTATTTGTTAGTTGTCAAGGAGGGATGGAGCATGATGTCTATCATGGAATCCATGAAAGTAATAAAATACATGATGTAGATCATGGCATTGCAAACAATTGAAAATAAAATAAGCACACAAGGCAAGAAGCAAGAAGCATACAAAATTGGCCAAGGGGAAAAGTAAACAAGGGACATAGGCACATGTCACTCAAATTGGGAAAGAAATCATACAAGAATGTTTAAATTCCCACATACAACATATAATTGAAAACAAGCAAGGTTTGCATGAGGGCCACAAGCACATAGAAGAGTGAAAGCAAAAGATATTAGCAAATGTCCTAAGGCAGACACAAGAGATAAAATAAGAACTAATAAATTCAATCACATCTAGCTATGCAAAGTAAGAAAAGAAGGCATGTAAATTTTGGAAATACAATCGCATCTAACTAATCAAAGAAAGAATTAAAAGTATGCAAAACATGTAGTACAAGACTAGGTAGATGCTAAGAAATACACAAGTGATATATACTAGTGAGTGTTGAAAGAATAATCTATGTAATCTAGTAAGTAATGTGCATCAACATTATAACTAAAGTGTGTGAAGTAGAAATGACATAACTTGGATGGTGTAGTCATGTAGAAGATAACCTTAGTGGGTAGATATATCGATGTATGTTTTGAATGTATTAATTATGATGCCCCTTCAATGGGTAGAGTGAATCAATCAAAGATCTAGATGTCACTACACACACTCAAAGAAGATCAAGTGAAGAATGGTAATGTAGATAATTCAACAAATAATAGCATAGAATAACAAAATGTGAGTCTAGCATGGTAGTAGATATTTAAAGCATGGATGATGCATGCAATTGAAAATGTTTTGGTGTTTTGATTTATTTGAATGTTTTTTATATTTTGACATGTTTTTTTTTTTTGGTATTTTTGAAATAAGTTATGTACAATTAATCATAAGGAAACTATTTACAAGAAATTAAAAATAAATTATGGACAAAAAGGTAAAAGGAACTATGTACAAGTAAATGAGTAAATTATGTACATAATAATGTAAAAGACTAAGCTAGAGGGGGTAAAGGGTTTAAGGATGGATCTCGCTAGGGATGAAGATGGAGGAAGGGATCACATCCATCATCAAATGCCTCAAGATCATCATCATAAGTGTCATCATATGTCATAGGCTCTGTATGCATGGTGGTTAACTCCTTAAATGTCAATAAGATCTGTGTTCTTTGTGTATTTAGAGATCTATCACTCATAGTGGTGTCATCCTGCTAAAGGCAAATTGAGGATGGCTTTGGTGGTGAAGATGTTGGTTCATCTCTAGGGTATTTAACTTTGGTAGTATATGGCCTCAATAGAAGTGGTGGGGCTAGTGATAATGGTGATATAATCTGAATAATACCCTAAACTTGTATTTTATCTAATATCTATTGTAAAATCATGCATGAGTCTATGTCATGGCCTGTGATTCTTGAAAGAGATAAAATGGGTGACCATCCTGTCATGATAACTTTTTAAGAGATCTATGTCTTACTATAGGTAAAGTGATTAATCCATGATCAAATAACATCTGTAGCATAATCTATGGTTCATGTTGTGTGATGCCAACTTGAATCTGAATGACTAGCTTTATATCCATAGAGGTAACCATATGAACTATATATGCTAAGTGATCTATATGTGGCTATGAATGTGTAGTATATCCTAACAATGTAGTGCAATATGCTAAAAGTGATGTAGGATGTGTGATGAGGGCTCTAGAGTCATCTCGATACTCTCTTAGGCCAACTAGTGTAAATCTCAATCCACATAAATAGTCATCTATGAGTGTGGGTGTTGTATCATCATTTGAAGTAGCTTGGGAATCTGTGTCAACATCTTGCACATATGGTAACTCAAAATTTACCACAAGGGGTAATTATGATATGGGAGTCTCATCAACTATAGTAGTAGAAGATGGTAGTGTTGTGAGAGTATCTATAATTGATGGAGTAACTATAACTTATTGAGGAGATATATTTATAGAATCAATTAGGACTATTAGAATTGATATTAGTGATTGCATAATTGTAATAGGTGTAGGAATTGTGACTATTGGAGTAGCTAGACTTGTTAAAGTTTTTATATCTGGATGAGTATCTGAAGCTAGGGAAACAACTATAAGTGGAAGAGTATGAGATGTATTAGTCTCTCCTATCTCATATGTATGTGTTTTGTCAAGAGAAATTTGATGAGGTGGTGTTTGAACTATTATGTGAGGTGTCCCATCAGGAAAAATAGCTGAAGATGACTCTATAATTCTACAATATTTGAATGACTAGTTATCTATTGTGCATGTGTATAGGTATCCTTCATGGAGAAACTTAACACATAAATGAAGAGTATAAGGACTACCCCATAGCATGTATCCAAGGTCATCCAAGTAAAATATTATAATAAAGAGGACCTGGCATGACTTGGAACTATGTAGAAAAGGTTTTGGGTCCTACCATGATATCTAAAGCAATGGTGCCTAATGTTTATCATTGTATATCATCAAACCCTATAATGTTATTATATGAATTTTTCATGGATGCCATATCTACTCTAATAGTCTGTAAAAATGTAATATTACATATATTAAGTCCAGAATCACTATCAACTAAAACTCTCTTAACTACACTAGTTTTGACTTGAGCTTGTATGAACAATGTTAAATTTTGATCAATAACTATCTGATAAGGCATGTCCTCATGATCAAAAGAGATAGCATCTTCTATAGTTTTTAATGTGTTGACCACTGATACAAAATTATAAGGCTCTAAATAGATAAGCATAGAAGTATGAGTGAGTTCTTGATAAAGAATGTCCTTGAACACATTTACTTTCTAGAATAGTTCTAACATGGAAATCTTAGTTGGTGTGTTTCTCAACTGATCAACATTATCATATGTCCTATGTGGATGCCTATGCAGGTGGGTTGGGCCTAAGATAGGAAAGAATAGGAGGGTTATGGGGTTCCTAACTAGGCAAGGGGGGCATGGTGGCATGTTAAGTAACAGCTCTAACCACATTATCTACTAGTTGTATAGGACTAGTAGTAGCTAAGGGAGGAGACTGAAGATAATCACTAGGTCAATGTGGTGGAAGGACAAAGGGTGTCAACTGAGCTCTCTGGCAATAGGTAGTGACCTAGGGAATAGTAAAATGGACCATACAATATGGCTTAGCATAGGATAAAGGCTCCAAGTAAGGTGCAATAAGAGGTATCTTAACAGGTTTATCAATAAATTTATTAATACCATCCCATAAATAAATTTCTTAATATCATCCCATATTATAAAAAGTAAGCATGAAAGGGAAAGAATGAAGATTTGCATTAACATATAGTAAACTTCATCATTCATATGCATGATAGGACCAAGTATGAACTCCTTATTATTTGCAAGAAATGTTTTAAAATAAGTGAGGTCCATTTTTATATTATATGTGATAAAATAAGAATGAAAATGGATTTAGATGTAAGGTGATACCTCAAGAATCAAAGGGATCTATTATATTCAACTAGGGTTTGAAGGAGGGTGGGGGCCCTAGCCTAGTTGGCTAAGTATTTCCACTACAGATCTGTTGGTCTCATGTTCTAGTCTCCCCCCACCCCGTGGTACCAGTATTAGGTGTGTCTATCCAGCACCGCTGGTCACGTTAAAAAGTTTACCAGGCTCGTAAAAAAAAAACTAGGGTTTGAAGGAAATATTTTTTTTTAAATTACTATGATAAATTTTAAAAATTTAATGTGAAATTCTAATTTATATATATATGGGAAAAATTAAAAAATATTAGAAAAAAATTAGTGAGGAATTTTTCCTAGGATTTTTAGGGTTTTTGTGCACAAATGAAGTAAGTCAGGTTCACCAAATGATTTAACTTTTTTAGAAATAATGGATTTTTATTCATATTTTAGTTAAGGGTCTAGATTAATAAATAAATAAAGAATATTTAAATAATTATAGTCCTAATTTATATAATTTTTCTATCTTTTTTACCTTTCTAAAAATATCAATAAATAAGGGAAAAATATAACTTAGCTAGAAACAAGTTGAGACGACTGAGACAGGGTCTAAAATTGGTTGTGCAGAACTAGGATAGCATCACAAATCTGAATCTAAATTTTGTTTGATGAAAGGATAAGACCACCAAAAATAAGAAACTTTGTGATCTGATGTTGTCCACTTCTACCACTGTTGTCCAAACTGATCATATAGACCTAAAATTTCTAGTTTTTTGCATTGTGCTAGTATGAGCCTGCCTATGAAATCTTGAGTTTTGTATGTCAACGAAGCTCACTATAGAGATGATTTAATCTTAAAATCATAACCCTCCATCATACTTGATAAAATGGGATTTTAATCACTTGATAAGGGGGAGTTAGTGTGTGTAAGATATAATGAACATGTGATCCACACCCTTTGTGTGGGCATGCTGCCTACATTCCAATATTTTGAAAAGAGATCAAGCCATATTTAGTTCTCCCACCTAATGTGTTTTATTTGATAATGTGATGTGGATAGAAAAATATTAAATTGAGAGTGCTTGAGGTGGCTAGGGACTGTTATGAGGGTTTGAATATGTTTGCAGTTGTGTTGGGTGACTGTATGTAGAGAATAGGGAAGTTTGCCTTAGTAGTTTACTTATATTCTTACTTGATTTGTAAGATTTGTTACATCTCTTATAAATTAGATTTTAGTGGGATTTTATAAGGAAAACTTGGTCATGGGTCAGATATCTTCATGCTAAGCTAACCTGATTAAGGATAAGGATCAGATGGAAATGATCATTGGGGTTCAAAGTGTAAATGGATAAGAGTGCCTAAAATAGGACACTTTAGGGTCTGACACTGTAATCTGAGTTTAGCACTCCTATCCTATAGGTTTAGGACCTAACAGAATAGGATTAACCTAGGAAAAATACCCTGGCTAAGGTGGAATGACCATAGGAAAGGCTATGAATGACTAGAAATGAGTGAAAAGGTGTGTCAAAGGGTCACAAGAGCATGCAAGAAGGACCAATGAATTGGGTGTCACAAGCCACACTCAAACTACCAATTTGAATATTTTATATGACTATACCCCCTAATATTGAAAGAGTTGAACTAATTGATGGTCATTTGCTTTCAAATCAATCTACACAACTTGAAATAGAAACTACCCATGCTAAGAGTTTGAGAAAGTTGGCTATCCCTTCAGATGTACCTACCCCTACTCATATAGAGCTTAATGATAAATGTAGAAAGTTGAGTCTTATTGGTGCCCATAGTGAGCCTCTCTTAAGATCTAAGAGATTGAATTTGGGAATTTAGAGTTATGCTGGTAGAAGGAAAACCATGGATATTTTGCCTCCCACTGCTAAAAAGAGTACTATAGAAAAGAGAATTGAAAATCATTCTAAACTAGAAACACTAAGGGAAGTCAGATTGTTGAAAATAATTAAGCTAAAAATCGATGACAACACCACATATTTAAGGGCAAGATTGGTGCCATTTTCTACTACTGAGATGGAGTATAATGTTTGTCTTCATGGACAAAACAAACATGTGATTGAAGTGTTGTCTGATTTGGATAATTATTGGTCATCTAAAAGATAATTTTTGTTTTGGTGCTAAACTTTTTCATGGCAGAACTTGATATTTCAGTTTGACACTTTGATTTTCAAGCTTTGATAAATTTTCATAAATTTTGAAAATATATTAATTTTGGAGTTCTGACACAACTATATATGTCTAAGTTAATTAATATGCATTATGGATTAATTTGAATAGAATTTATCAATTTTTGACTTATTTATTTTATGATTAAATGTGTATTCTATTATATTATTAATTAATATGGGTTCCCACCCATTAAGATTAGTACCCTGGTCTATATTTTTAAATATCTTGATCAATTAATATTTTTTAATTCTTAATTAAAAACATGTCCTTAACTAATAATTGTTATAATTAATTGACTTTTTTAAAGTCAATTAGTTAATATAAACTAATAACTAACTAAAGTTAGTTATAACTTATTTGTAAATAAGTTTGAAGGTATAAGAAGATATCAAAGACTCATTTGAAGATATAAGAATAATAGGTATTGAGAACTTGGGTATTTTTTGAAGTCAATCATTAATCTCTCTTATTTTTATACAACTTATTTGAGATAGTACAATTTTTGTAGATAGACACAATGGTACTTTATCTAATAGTTGAGTAATTGCTTATGCAACATAGGTATATCCAGTTTTATTTATCATTTAGTACTAATTATCTAAAGTTTGTTAAGCTTAATATATTTTGATGATTGCTATTTGTAGTCTTATGCACTGATTTCAAGTATTTAACCTGAATAATGATGAACATTTCATTATTTTGTGACACTTCATTAATTTATTTTGATTGTAAAGTTATCATTCAAGTTTTTGTAAAAGAAGAATTCTGATTTTCTAAATAAAGTTATCTTTTTTTAGCTAAGATGACTCTCCTTTTGAGAAACACATACTTTTTGTAATTTATTTGACTCTAACTTTAATATAATTAGATCTTTCAGATTTCTTCTAAATCTAATTTTGTTTTTATTTTATGTTATCTTCTTAATATAGTTTTTTAATATTTAATTTATTTCTATTTTAATTAGTTCTTAGTTTAGGTTTTGTTCTTTTCTTCATTAGATAGCTATAGATTTTCCATAATTCACTATTCTCTTTAGATTTATTTAAAGTTTAGTTCTGAAGTTTTTAGATTTAATTTTTTCTGTTTATAATTAGTTTATGTTTAATAAGCTTTTATATTTTCTCTAAGTTAGTCTTTTACTTTATTTTATGGTTTAGTTCCTTTAGTTTATTAGACTTAAATAGGACTTTAGATCTATTTTAATCTTTAATTTAATAGTTTTTGTGTGGTTTGAGTTTAGTTTTTCAATTCCTTATTAATTGTTGGTTTATTGCTATTTAGATTTAGTTGTAATCTTTAATTTGTGTCTTATTCTTTAGTTTATTTGAATATATTTTTATTTTAGTTGATTCTTATAATTTCAGTATATCATTCCTTATAGATGTTCTCTTTAGTTTATTAGTCTTTCTCTTTAAGTTTGTGTTTTGATTAGATTATATTATTTCCTTAGTTTGTTGTCTTTTACAAATTTGTCATCTTTTTCTCTAGGTTTAGTTGTTTACTATTATTAATTTCTTTTAATTTTTTGGTTTTTTAGTTTCTCTTTCTATTCTAGTGATTAAATGACTTATCTTTCTTGTCTTAAGCTTTCTTTTCTTTATTTGGTTATCTTTTGGAATTAACTTAAGGAGTATTATGAGCAAGAAGCAAAGATATTAATTGAATACATATATATTATTGGATCATATTTCTATTCTTCAATATATTATTTAATTCATAGGTTTTTCTCTATCAGATAGAATAGATTACAGATTCTTATCTTAATTGATTCATGACTTGATAAATGGATTTATGATTGTTATAATAGAATAATTTATTTGGATAACTTATTAATTATTTCCTAAAACTTATAATAAAAAACTCCTCGCATCTTTAGGATCATAGATGAACCTTTAGAACCCCCACGATTAGACTAGTATGATTTCAATTTGACCTTAGCAATAGGTGAAAGGGTTGATTTGTTGATGAATCAATTTCCATCGTCAACAAATTTGGTGACTACATTGGGTATTTCATTCAAAAATTCAATTTATTTTTTGTTTTGTTTTTTTGTTATTAATGGTTCTTGGAGGTCATTAACCTGTTGTTATTCATCCTAGAATATCTTTAGAAGATGATCAAGTTGATGTTGATTTCAATCTAATACATTATGCATGGTATAATCATCTTAAAAACCTTTATCATATTATTGAAGTGATAAATCAAGAAGAAGAGATTGATGAATTCGATATTGATTAGTATTCGAATCTTACACATGAAACCTAATATGATATTTTGAACTCAAATAGAACTTGAGTGAATAAAGATAGAGTTTTAGCTGTTATCTTAGGACTAAAACTTATTTCATTTCTAATTCTTTTTCATTTCATGATTTTATTATGCTTATTAAAATTGATTTTATAAATATGCAATTAGATCAAGTGCATTAGGGTCAAAATAATCAATCTATTCAGGTAGAAATTGTTGAAAGTTCTAATGGGAGATTAGATAGAACAACCAGAGATAAATCAGAGACTATATGATTTTCTTCATGGATTGAAAAATAATAGAGAACAAGATGATCTCACTGAAGGAGAAGATGAATTGAAAGCTCAAGAAGAACATCAAATAGCTATAGCACCGTGGATTTTTACTAGTCTAATCAATGTTAAAAATCATCTCAATAAGTTGCCTTCACTTAAAGGATTGAATATACCAAAACAATTTGGTGCTACTAGAGAATCTTGGGTAGATAACTTAGAATCTTTTAGATTAGTTTGTGCTACTCTTGGAATTAATAATGAAAATACTTGTTTAAGAGTTTTCATTCAAACATTAGAAGGAAAAGCTTATCAAGCATTTGTTGGCTTCCCTGCTAGGGTTATTGATAATTAAAAAAATGTAGAGGATTTGTTGGAGTTATCTTTCGGCAAAGCTAAAGAAGATTTTTATGTAGTTAATAATCTTTCAGATATTTCTTTAGACCCAGGTGAAACCTTGTATTATTTTATTTCTAGATTCACTAAGTTGTGTTGAAAGATCTCACATGATCTTAGACCTTCAAAAACATTATCTAGACTTTATCTTTGCAATGTTTTACCTTTGAAATATAAGATGGCTTTAGAAGATAAAGATATTTCAAAATATGATGCAATTATAATATTTTGCATTGAATATAAAAATAAACATAACCATATAGGTTTCAAAGATAGGTCATCCACATGATTAAATTTAAATAATTCCAAAATATTAAAAGCAATACAAAGTCTAGGCAATGAGTTGGTCATTGTCAAAAGGCAGCTAAATGATAAACCTACTTCTTAATATAAAATCATGACATATGATGATATTGCTTATTATTGCAATATTTTTGAACTTGATCATAATACTAACACATGTCAAGCTATTATTAAATTCAAAAAGCATCTTCTTCAAACAAAGGATGAAATAACTAAAGATTTAGCTTATAACATAAACACTCTTGATGATCCTTTGAAAAATGAGAATGTTTATGTCATAAACACTAGGAATAAGGACTATGGTTCAGCTCAAAATAATAAAATATCAAATGATAAGTTTGAATCTGATGATAAAGGTAAATTAGTTCAAAATAATACAAATAATTTTAGTGATAATGTTGCACAAAATATTTCTTTTGCAACTGGATATAATAACAGTTAGTATCAGCATTATAAATCTAAGAATTTTAGGTAAATCAATGCTAAAACTTATAACATAATTGATTATTTTTCAATAATTAAGGCTAGATTTTCTCTACTGCAAGTTATTAGTCTTTCATGATAGTTAGATAAGATCAATGAAGTAGTAAAAAATCCAAGAGTTGATGTAAGCTTGTAAGAGAAAAATAATTTTGAACATATTTATGCTCAATATTTTGACCCCCCTGATGATTATATACCTCTTTTCTATGTCACAGTTAAGATTGAAAATAAAATAATTCATAATAGTATCTTAGAAATAGGTGCCTCAAAGAATATTTTATCTAAGTCTATTGTAGATCAATTGGGTATATCTTATGAAGCAAATAGAAGAAAGCTTATTGGTTTTAATTCTAAACAAACAAAGAGTTACGATAAGTTTCATGACATTGTCATTAAAATTGTGCAAGATGAATGAATTAGATGTATGACTAATGTTTAGGTGTTGGATATTTTTAGCAATTATGCAAAGTTATTAGGAAGGGATTGGTCTAAGGCAACTGAGAATTTTGTTGGTAAAGATATAACTTGAGTTTCTATAAATAATAAAATCATATTCATTAAGAGGGAAGATTTTTTTGGTACACCTATTGAATCACCTTATTTATCTAATATTTATTACATTAAAATTGGTATTGGAACTTATGAATTTTTGAATGTAGATGAACCAAAAAATCAGCATGAGAAAAAATTTAAAAATAATATCTTATGGTCACTTTACTTTGATGGAGCTTGCTCTTGACAAGGCAATGGTGCTGTAATTTGTATAATTTCTCCTATAGATAAATTTTTTTATTATAACTTCAAATTGTCTTTTGAAAATACTAATAATACAACAGAACTTGAAGCATTATTTTTGAGATTGGAAAAGGCCATAGAGCTGAATATTAAACATTTAAAAGTTTTTAGAGATTTTGAGTTAGTAGTTAGATAAGTTCGTAAAGTTTATAATACTAATCAAACTTGTTTGCACTATTATACACAAAAAGTTTGGTCATTAATTAACTATTTTGAATCTTATAATATCATGCATATTCTTAGAGAATTCAATGTTAGAGCTGATAATCTTGTAGTTTACGCTTCTAATCTAACTTTGAGCGAGATTGAACCTACTATAGATTTTTCTTCAATTGAAATTTTTCATTCTAAGGTTCCTAATTTAAATGATAATTGGCTTATTTTTAATTATGATGAACATATAAATTTATTACTTAAAGGTAATTATTTTGATCATGATGACAATGTACTTAATTGTGGAGATTATTTACAACTAAGTACTAACAGATTACCTACTAATTTTATAAGCTTAGAATCTATGTTTTCACCCAATGACCAACTAAAAATATTTAGAATAGAGGAACCATTAAGGAGAATCATAGGTAAAACCATTCCTATTAATTTGAGTACTAAAGAAGATCTTAAGTATGTTTATTTAGGAATTCAAGTGATTGAAAATGAAAATATTAAGTTTATCAAATTATTTAAAGAATTTATTGATGTTTTTGTTTGGTCTTACAAAAACCTTAAAGGTTATGATATGAATATTATTAAACATGACATTATAATTAAGCCTAATATCAAACCCGTTAGGTAGAAAATATGAAGAATTAGCACTTTATTAGAAGACACCATTAACAAAGATCTAGATAAAATGATTGGTGATGGGTCATTTTTATTGTAACATATTCAGAATGGGTAGCTAATCTAGTTCCGATTAAAAAGAAAAATATGATATTAGACTATATTTTGATTTTAGAGATTTAAATAAAGAAAGTGTAAAAGGTAATTTTACTCTACCTAGCATAGATCATATTTTACATCAAATTATAGGATCTGAAATGATGTCTTTATTAGATAGATTTTCAAGTTATAATTAGATTTTTATAAATTTTGATGATAAACATAAAATTAATTTTACCACTTGTAAAGAAACTTTCACTTACAATAGAATATATTTTAGTTTGATGAATGCAGGAGCCACTTTTCAAAGGGTTATGCATGTTATTTTTAATGATTTGATAGGCATTGTTATTCAAGTTTATTTATATGATCTCACCATTCATTTCAAAAAGAGAAAGAAGCATTTAGACCATCTTCATGAAGTATTCACAAGATGTAAAAAATTTGGCATTTCTTTGAATCCAAAGAAATATATCTTTGGTGTGACTGAGGGAAAGTTGTTAGGACACATAATTTTTTAAGATGGTATTTCTATTAACCTCGAACATGTAAAAGATATAAATGAACTACCTCCTCCTAAGGATCAATCAAGTTTAAGATCTTTCTTCGATAAGATTAATTTCATTAGAAAATTTATTTTTAATTTTTTTGACAAATCTAATCCTTTACAATTGTTGCTTAAGAAAGATAAAACATACATATAGGATGAAAATGTTGAATTAACTTTTAATTCTGTCAAAAATACAATTACAAGTGCTCTTATCCTTTCTAAACTTGATTTGAGGAAAGCATTTATTCTTTATGTTAATGCTAATGAAAAGGCTATAGAAGTTGTAATAACTCAAGAATTTGAAAATAATGAAGAGAAACCAATTGGTTATATAAGCCAAGTCTTAAAAGATGTAGAAATTAGGTACCCCCATATTGAGAAATTTATTTTCTCACTTATTTTCTCTTTGATTAAATTTCAATATTTGTTAATGTAAAACAAAAAATTTGTGCAATCTAATGTACCTATTTTATCATATCTTTTAAAATAGCCAACTATTCAAGGAAGGCTTGCTAAGTGGATCTTACGCATTCAAGAATTTGATCTTGAATTTGAAACCTCTAAAACTATTAAAGGTAATGAACTACCAAAACACTTAGCCAAGAATGTTTCCTCAGATATTAATGTCTTATTGTTATCATTTGATGAAAATTTAAATGCAAAACCACATTTAAAAATCATGAAAGTTGCTGAATTTTTTTTTAAAATTAAGTTTGGTCTTGAAATGAATGAATGGGACTGTTTATTGGTTGAAAATGATTGGTATCATGATTTGGTTTATTATTTTAAAAATTAGTCTTATCTTAATAAATGAAATAAAAAATAAAGGTGTTCCTTAAGACTAAAAGCATTAAATTTTTATTTATTAGAAGATTTTCTATTTTATCATAATTGTGATGGAGTATTGTTAAGATGTCTTACACATAATCAAACTCAAAAAGTTCTTAGGGGTTATCATGAAGAAAACTGTGGTGGACACTATATTGAAAAAACAATTGCTTATAATATTTTGAGAGTCAATTATTATTGGCCTACTTTGTTTTAAGATGTTTATAAGTTTGTCTGTTCATGTATGCCTTGTCAACTATTTGTTGGAAAGGATAAATTACCTACAATGCCTTTAAATCTAGTTATTCTTGAAAAACCTTTTACAAAATGAGGTATTTACTTTATTTTATATATTCATCCACCTTCATCTACAAGTCATAGATACATTTTGATAGCCACAGATTATTTTACCAAGTGGTTTGAGGCCAAAGCACTTAAAAGTTCAGTAATGGGTGAAGTAATTTCTTTTCTAGAAACTCAGATTTTCTCTATATTCGGAGTTCCATATGAGATTATTTTAGATAATGGACCTCAAATAATTTCAAATGAATTATTATAATTCTTAATAAAGTATTATATCATTTATATTCATTCATCTAAGTATTATCCACAAGAAAATAGACAAGTTACATCTATAAATAAAAATTCAATTTTTATTATGAAAAAACTAGTTTGTGATAACAAAAGAAATTGGCATCTTAAAATTTTTGAAGCCTTATGGGTTGATAGGACTATTATTAAAGTAGTAATTGGTTATTCATTTTTCATATTAGCATATGAGTTTGAAGCTACTTTACTAATAAAACTTTAAATTTATTTAGCTAGGACTATTTTAAAATAAGTAATTAAGGATACAAATTTAATTGAACAAAGGTTGCATGATTTAGTAACTCTTGATGAATCCAAAGCAACAACATTACAGAAATTAGAAAAAACTAAGTAAAAATTAAATAATTTTTTTGATAAAAAAGTTTCTAGTAAAAATTTTAATTTTGGTGACTTAGTTTTAAATTGGGACAAAGCTCATGAAGACCCTAAAAAAATATCATAAGTTTGATACATTATGGCTTGGACCTTATAGAATTGCCACAGTTCTTAAAAATGATGCATTTAATCTTAAGGATTTTGAAGGAAATTGGCTAGTTATTCAGTAAACATCCACCACTTGAAATTATTTCATGATTAGTTATCTTTTTTTTACTCTTTTGCTTTGTTTTTTAGTTTCTTTTTGGTTTGTTTTTCCTTTCCTTTGTTTTTTTGTTTTGTTTATTGTTTTGTTTCCGTCTCATGTTTTTTTTTGTCATACTTTATTTTCAAAATGATCAATGAAAGGTTGTGGATAGAGAATATCACATTATGAAGGAAGAATGCAAGAAAGGTGTGAAAGTGTTGTATCATTCATTTTCAGAAATTACTCTTATAAATTCATTTTTTTTGTAATAAATGAGTAATATGGTTGAGTATATTTTGTTGTGATAGTATTAATTCATTTTCAAATTTTATGCATAAATAATTTGTAATTGATTGTGCATCTAGCTTGAAATTCTTTATTATTCATTTCCCTTTCTTCATACCATGCTAGTTGAACAATCCATCCCTTACTAAATTATTTATTAAAGGGGTTCACACTTAGCTACTTGAGAAATATTTTTTTTGGATCACACTCTCAAGAAAAAAATTATTTTAGATGATACATAATTTGTTGTTACTCAAATTTATTTCATAAAATTGATTAGTAAGGTCGTTAGTGTTATGCATATTTTCTACACCCCCTAAATTTTTTAAAATTTATACTTGTTTCCATAGAGATGACCCTATCATGAAACTTAAAACTATGTCGAGGACCCTCTTCATTGATAGTATTTTAGATCCATCTTTGATTATGAAATAGCAATGATTAATTGATAGAATTTTATTTATGTTTCTAAGTGGTTTTGAAAATCATGATGGATAAATGAATAAAATATGCATATATAGTTGTGTGTGATCAATTATTTTGATGATTTAGTTTAGTTCAGTTTGAGATAGTTTCAATAGGAAAATACATTTTTAGTTTTGATAGATTGGTAATGGTTCTTTGGTTTTTATTAATTTGATCAGAACAAATAATAGTGATATGAATTTGTGAAAAACATTACATTTGATTTTGATACATTTGAAATCTATTCTGAAAGTATACTTTAGTTTAATTTATTGTTGATGATATAATGGTTATTTGAGGAACTGAAATGCTTAAGTTGATTTGATAATATTGCTATTCTATTTCGTCTAGATTGAAGCCTTGTTCCTTTATCTAATGAACTTATTTCTTGAATACATGGTTGATATCATGATTACTTAGTTGATACTCTAAGTCTTAGTCATCTTCATATTTGAATAAGTATTCAAATTTGGTGAATGTACCATTAAGACATGCATACTATTCTTCATATCTCACTGGGAATAGACTTATAAAGTTGGGTATCAACCATTATAATTGTTCATGAAGAAAAATATTAATATTATAAGAATTATTTTGAGCTTTAAGAAGTTTACATTTATGTTTAATTGGTAAAAGTCCAAATGGGCCTATCGTAGTTCACATGGCACAATTCTAGACCATGATGATAAGTCATTAATAATTACAAATGAACAAGGATTTTCATGAGGTTTGCATAATTTACTAAGTGTCAAGGTCCATTTTCATTCATCACAAAACATATTCAATGAACTTTTGATTTGACTTGAGTTGGAGATTAGCTGGCATTTCAATCTGTTATAGCAATGCAAGTTCACATGAGTGTTAAATGTGAAAGTGTGACTTTGAAGTTTTGAGATTTTTAAGCAAATTTGGTGATAAAGTATTAATGTGAATAGTGTTTTCCTTGAAATATGGAAGTTAGTAGGAGATATAGTGTGAAAATATAGTTGTGGATAATTTTGTCGATGATAATAAGTAAATGAGCAGGATTACCAAACACATGGTTAGTAAATGCAAACTAATAAAAACATAACACGGCATACAATCGGTTACGGACTCAAGTTGGTGAATAAAAGTCTTGTTTTTTTTAGTTATTATTCATTTGATGCAAGATTCTCATGGAAGCAAAGCTATGGTTCATCAAGGTTTAGAAATTGTAGTGAAGAATTCTTGGAGATTTTTTGTTGGAAAGATCTTGGGTTCAGTTTCAAGTATGTGTAAAATGGTTTCAAGGAGTTTGGAAAAGATTTATTATTCTTTTGAGCAAGTTTTATAGTAGTATGGAAGAATGATTATTTATTTATATAAATGAAATGTTTTGAGTTTTCATGAGCAATATTCAAGGTTCTAAGCATTTCTAATGGTTTTCTGAAGAAGAATATGAATTGTGATTTAGAGAGTATGCAAGAAATATAAGAAATGGCCTAAGGGTTTTGAAAAATTTCTTGCATGAAAGTGTTTTAAGAGATTATGATGGTTTTAGTTAAGTATCTAAATATTTTGTCTTTTGAATGTTTGAAGTTGTTATTGGTCATGCATGGAATTGTATAAATGACAAAAAAGTTTCAAACTTTCTGTCAGGGTCTTTGCTCCACCACAATTAGAGCTCATATGATTACTACTCGTATTAACAACTAAACACGAAATTTAACCAGAAGTAACAAGTAACTAGAAATATGAAACAACACAGGAATTGAGAGACAATACACAATTGTATTAATAAACACTCAGAAGAATATACAATAAAGAAGATGCCACTTCTTCTTCCACCTCAGAGGTTTGCCACACCTCAAGACCTTCTTCCCTCTCTCTTGGTCACAACAATCAATTCCAATACAGAATTGATGTTCACCTCACCAACCAGTCAGTATCCTTCACTGCCAGTAATCCAGTGCTCCACGCACTCCAAGTAGATCCCCTGCTCTCTACTGCTACCTGCAAATAACTAGATCATACTCACCATGTAGAAGCCTTTCTACACCCCTGAAGAACCCTTGTCCTTGCCTCACCAAGTCCTTATGATTCTTCAACCAGTACCCCGGTGGATCAGCTCCTTGACCTTGCACAACTTGTAACTCTCACTGATCAAACACTTTCAGCACCCCTTTGGAACTAGGAGGAGCTACACTAGCTCTCTCTAAAAGCTCTATGGCTTTCTAGCACACACTTACAATACAGCCCATGAGTCCATATATAGATCTCATGCTTACAATAATTAGACAACCTAATTACAATAATTAGACTCTTAACTCAAGACTAAGATTAGCCTTCAACATGCAAACTAGCAGTCCAAAAATAGACTCTCCCGGATTCGTCATGCAGACTGCCTATTCTGCCACAGGCTGCCGACGTCGGCACCTTCATGACCAATGTCGGCCGACTGGTGACCGACATCGGTTGCTTCCTCCTTGCTATCTGACTGACGTCGGTTGATCTGACCGACATCGGTTTCCCTGCAACTGATTCTGTAACTCCCCACAACTCTGGATCCTCCCTAACTTCTCTTGTTTGCATCCTGGTGAAGCTTTTAGCTCCACAACCTAACAATCTCCCACTTGGAGATAAATAGATGCACCTATACCTGTACCTGTACACCATCTAAATTATTCCCTAGCTTGTATTCCTCTTCAAGATCAACTCTGAAGACCAACCACCACACAACCTGTGATGCTATACCTGTCATTCAAGTAACCTGCCATATCCGAACCTACATATCCATGTAGTGAAGAACTTGACCCTGCATAACAAGAAACCCTGCTGCTAGTCCCACTGAACTGCCCTCCAGTACTCCTTCCCCGAATTGGCTCCATACTTTCTGACAACCCCCACTGATTAGAAAAATGCTCAGGTCTACACTAGACCTCATGTGATTTCGAACCTTGTTTCAAGCTAAGCTTGAACTGTCCAGCCCTTGGTGTGCTTTCTGATTCTGCATCCTGCATCATGAACCCCGCCAACACCGTCTTCACATCAGCTCCCACTGGAGATCAAATCTCCATGTCTCTTATGCCAAAGAATTTAGCTGCTCCAAATTCTTTATGACACGCCTCTCAACTAACCTTACCTTTAGCTCAGCATATACCTGTATGTACAAACCTACTAGTAAATCCCCCACATACAGTAACAAGATGATGTTGCGACCATAATCTACCTGGTAAGTTAAAACCACAATAGTTACACTGACATTAACTGAAGCCATGCTTAGTCATCCACCTGTCAAAACCTGTACCACTGTCCTGCAGCTTCCTCAAGACCTTATGCCTTGGCCTTCTATCTCTTGTATCCATCCACTCTCTTCTTTAAAATGGGAATCCATTCCATCTCTCAGTGCTTACTTCTAGCTGACAACTCTACCAATGAATACCTGTTTGGTTCTTCTCCAAAGACTCACTCCTCATCCATGCCAAGCTCCCACTGTATCTGGATTCTACCTGCATTGCTTCTTCCATCTTCCTGGTTCATGACCATCATTAAGCAATATAAAGAAGGTGAACAACGAATATGAGGTTCACTTACCAATCCTAACCTCGACATGAGTGTTTGAGACTTGCTATTCGCCCACTATCTGTTCTAGTGACCAATCTTGGTCATCTCCCAGTCTGCTTCCGACCGATGTCGGCTCCCTGTACTGACCCTGACTGTCGACGTCATTTCCCTGGCTAACGCCGGTGTCCCTTCTGCCGACGTCGGTCCTTATGACCGATGTCGGTCTTCCTGCTGCCGACGTCGGTTACTTTCTGACTGACGCCAGTACCTGTGTTCATCTTTGAGTGATAACTTTTTACCCGTGAGCTCTCCATGGATAAAAATCCTAATCAAGTCAACCCTGCTCTGCTTAGAATAATTCAGTCTTCTCACCTGATCTCTATCCGTCATCTCCTCCATGAACACCAAGGCTTTCTAGTTCTTTAGCTTGTCAAAGGCATCTGACTTCCGCTTCAAAACCTGCATTCTCCTTCTACATATGTGACTAAGCCCATGAAGCCACATCTCTGCAACAGAAGGTGAATCAGTAATATAAGTAGATAGATAAAGGATACCTACTTTCTTACCACCATCTAATTCAAGTGCATCCGCTGTGAGAGTTACAGTGCATCTCTCATCACCCAAATTTCTTGAATAAATTAGACTAATCTCCAAGACTGGTACCTGCATGACTTCCTTCAACCACTGTGTGTCATCCGTCTACAATTTCAGCTTCACTTCCTCTTCGTCAATAATCTGACAAGGCTCTCCAACCCTTAAATAAATCTCTCCAAAGTCTCCAAAGACATACCTGTGAAAAGATGCTCTATTTCGGGCTGCATGGAAAGAGGCAAAAGAATCTGTAAACAAAGATTCCACTTTATCCAGAACATCCTATGCAATATTACCTGTAACATATGCTTCCACCAGCTGATCTGCTACCGACCAATGATCTCTTTTTACCTGCTCCTTCTTTCCATCAATCAGACCATTCGTGCTATTCAGTTTCTCCATTTGTAGCTTACTATCTTCTGTCATTGCTATACTCCCACTCAATTTGAAACCCATGTGAGTGACCTATAATCAAAAACACTACCAGATCTGAAACCACCTGTTAGTCAACCCAACCAAAAGCTCTGATACCACTTGTTGGTATCAGCTCTTGAACCTACAACCTAGGCTCTGATACCACTTGTCAGGGTCTTTGCTCCACCACAATTAGAGCTCATATGATTACTACTCGTATTAACAACTAAACACAGAATTTAACCAGAAGTAACAAGTAACTAGAAATATGAAACAACACAGGAATTGAGAGACAATACACAATTGTATTAATAAACACTCAGAAGAATATACAATAAAGAAGATGCCACTTCTTCTTCCACCTCAGAGGTTTGCCACACCTCAAGACCTTCTTCCCTCTCTCTTGGTCACAACAATCAATTCCAATACAGAATTGATGTTCACCTCACCAACCAGTCAGTATCCTTCACTGCCAGTAATCCAATGCTCCACGCACTCCAAGTAGATCCCCTGCTCTCTGCTGCTACCTACAAATAACTAGATCATACTCACCATGTAGAAGCCTTTCTACACACCTGAAGAACCCTTGTCCTTGCCTCACCAAGTCCTTATGATTCTTCAACCAGTACCCCGGTGGATTAGCTCCTTGACCTTGCACAACTTGCAACTCTCACTGATCAAACACTCTCAGCACCCCTTTGGAACTAGGAGGAGCTACACTAGCTCTCTCTAAAAGCTCTATGGCTTTCTAGCACACACTTACAATACAGCCCATGAGTCCATATATAGATCTCATGCTTACAATAATTAGACAACCTAATTACAATAATTAGACTCGCAACTCAAGACTAAGATTAACCTTCAACATGCAAACTAGCAGTCCAAAAATAGACTCTCTCGGATTCGTCATGCAGACTGCCTATTCTACCACAGGCTGCCGATGTCGGCACCTTCATGACCGATGTCAACCGACTGGTGACCGATGTCGATTGCTTCCTCCTTGCTATCTGACCGATGTCGGTTGATCTGACCGACGTCGGTTTCCCTGCAATCGATTCTGCAACTCCCCGCAACTCTGGATCCTCCCTAACTTCTCCTGTTTGCATCCTGGTGAAGCTTTTAGCTCCACAACCTAACACTTTCTAGTTTTGACAACACACATATGAAGTATTTGTTCTGACTTTGAAAAGAGTTTATTGTCAGTTTTTAGTCCACAAATGTTATTTAGTTTGGGTTGCTCTCAAACTTAGGGTTTATAAAAGTGAAAAAATATGTGATTGATGTTTTCTTGAGCACCTGCATTTAGGAATAATAAATGGTTTTCTTTCTTGTCCATGAAATTGTTATTACCTGAATAATATGAATAGTTTGGAATTTGATATATTTTGGAAATATGAGAAGGATGTGAGACATTTGATTATAGGATGCAGAAAGTGTTAGAAATTTGTTTCATATGCGTGATGGGCCTCTAGTTTTGATAATTTTATTTTGGGTCCGTGAGAACATAAATTTGGTTGGCTCGAAGATTGGTTTCTTTTCTTCAAAAAAAATAGAGAATGAAAATTTTTGAGATCCTTTCTTATTTATGAGCATCTGGTCAGAAGTTCATTTGTATCTCAGGTTTTTAAACTATATTTTTTCTTCTTTATTTTGTGTGTTTACCTAGAATATTCAAAAGTTTCAAATATATGCATAAAGTTGAAAGTGTTAACATATCTGATATCAACTATGAAAGACATCGCCAAAATATTAATAATAGTCATTTTGAATTATCTATAAACAAAGGCTTTGATGGTTTTTCAGCTTGTTCATATATTACATGCACCAAGTTTTTATATTAAGAATCTATATTCATGAATAACATTTTTTAGATGAGATATAGCTTTCAATTTCATTTTGGGTTTTTGAAGAATAATGAATAATGGTTTTAATCTAAAAGTATAAGGCTTGCATTCATGGAATGTTTTGTGTAAATATCTTTGACATAAATGAGTAATAGTTGGTCTATGCTTTGAAGGACTGGTTAATGAATTTGGATTATGATTCATGAGTTTGTGGTCTGAAAATATTATGGTTAATGAATTCATAAATATATTTTGGTCTCAGTTTGGTTTTTCATGGTGGATTAAACACATTTCTAGAAAATCTTATTGACAGACGTTTAGTTTCAGTATAAATGATGTAGTTGATAGTGTTGGAAATTGGAATCATTATGTGGAAATCCAAATTAAATTAGTTAACTATGTTAAAAATGATATGGTATGAATCTTTATAAATATATGTGGATACTCTTGAATGGATACAAAGCTAATTTGAGGGACATGAGATTTTATTTGAAGTTTTTTCTCAATATTAAAGTTTTAAGTTTTTCTTTGAAAATGGATATTGAGATTAAGATTCTTTGATACTATGAAGTTGATATCAGAATATTATATTAAAATTATGATAATGTTTGAGGTTTAATAAAAATTTTGATTCAGATATAGTGTGATAGATTTCAATTATAATGTAGTTTTAGCTTCATTTGTTGGATTAATGTAGCTTTCAATTTTGTTTTTTGGACACTTGTTTCCCAATCTTAAGTTTTTGTTGTTATATTTCAGATTGTTCATTATCTCTGAGTGGGACCAACCAGCAGGAAGTAATGATAATAGAAGATGGGGATAGAATTCCAATAGTGATGTTAACCAATCAAATTCTAGCAGAGATTTTCATAGAGGTGGTTTTCATGCAAGAAATTTTGGCACTAGATTTCATAGAGGGACAATAATGTTCATTCACTTTGATGCTTATGATCTTAAATTTTAGAATATTATAAGTAATTTTATTGATAATCCAACCAATAAGGGTTATAGAGGTAATAAGAAATTTTTTGGACATAGATTTAGAGCCCATACACCTTTCTAAAGTATTTTATCTCACCATTTAGATCATGACCCTCGACACTTACCAATTCAGCCCCCTAATATTGAAAGATTTGAACCAATTGATGATCCTTTGATGGAAAATCAATCCACATAGCTTGAAATAGAAACTTCCCATGCTAAGAGTTTAAGGAATTTGGCTATCCCTTTATGTGTACCTACCCCTACTCATGTAGAGCTTAATGGGAAATATAGAAATTTGAGTCTAACTAGTGCCCATAGTGAGCCTTTCTTAAGATCTGAGAGATTAAATTTAGGGATTCAAGGTTATGTTGGTAGAAGGAAAACTAAGGATATTCCACCTCCCACTGCTGAAAAGAGTACTACAAAAAAGAGAACTGATGATCATTCTAAACCAAAAATACTAAGGGAAGTTAGATTGTTTAAAAGAATTAAGGTAGAAATCAATGACAACACCACAGATTTAGGGGTAATATTGGTGCCATTTACTACTACTGAGATGGAGTATAATGTTTGTCTTCATGGACAAGACAAACATGTGATTGAAGTGTTATTTGATTTGGATGATTATTGGTCATCCAAAGGATAATTGTGGTTTTGGTGATGAAATTTTTCATGGTAGAACTTGATATTTTAGTTTGACACTTTGATTTTCAAGCTTTGATAAATTTTGAAAATACAGCAATTTTGGAGTTCTAACACATAATTATATATGTCTAAGTTAATTAATATGCATTATGGATTAATGTGAATAGGATTTTTCAATTTTTGACTTATTTATTTTATGATTAAATGTGTATTCTATTATATTATTAATTAATATGGGTCTCCAACCGTTAAGATTAGTGCCCCTGTTTATATTTTTAAATATCTTGATCAATAAATACTTTTTAAGTCTTAATTAAAAACCTATCCTTAACAAATAATTGTTATAATTAATTAACTTTTTTAAAGCTAATTAGTTAATATAAACTAATAACTAACTAAAGTTAGTTACAACTTATTTTTAACTAAGTTTGAAGGTCTAAGAAGAGATCAAGGACTCATTTGAAGATAGAAGAACAATAGATATTAAGGACTTAAGTATTTTCTGAAGTCAATCATTCATCTGTCTTCTTTGCATACAACTTCTCTAAGATAGTATAGCTTTTATAGATAGACCCAATATTACTTCATCTTATAGTTGAGTAATTGATTATGTAACACAAGTATATCTAGTTTTATTTATCATTTAGTATTGATTATCTGAAGTTAGTTAAGCTTAATATCTTTTGATGATTGTTATGTGTAGTCCTATGCGCAGATTCCAAGTATTTAATCTAAATAGTGATCAACATTTTGCTATTTTGTGACACTTCATTAATTTATTTTGATTGTAAAGTTACCATTCAATTTTTTGTAAAATAAGAATGTTCATTTCCTCAATAAAGTTATGCTTGTGAACTAGGAATTTGACTAAGAAGAAGAGATTAGTATTGTGTTAGTGAATGAAATCAAATCAAAAACACACTAAACTAACACCTTCATGCCTAGTTACTAGGGTGAGCTTAATAACAAAAAAAATGATAAAAATAACTAAAAATTAAGGAAAAACAAGAATATTTCACCTTCTTTGGATGCTTCAAATGCTTTTATAGTAGTATTTTACTCAATTTGTGCTCATGAAGTATGTTGCAATAGAGATTGACTATCCTCCACCTCCTCTTAGCACCTTTTGGATTTGGCTTGGCTTGGCTTGGAATCAATTGTGCATTATAACTTTGAATTATCCAGGATTAAAATTCATGTGGTAAAGCCTCCTATTTATAGATTTTTGAGATTGATTAAAATCAATCTGAACTGTCTATCTCAAGATTGAGATATGTGGCTAAGGATTAATCTAATTTTGCACTAAATTTTGATAAATAGGTTCATCAATATTTGGGATAGAGGAGAAATTAAGAGGCATGGAGGGCTTTGATGAGGTATGGGAAGCATGAATCCTGATATTTAAGGCATTTACAACCTAGAGATGTCTTTCCAAGAAATGAGGTCACCTGATGATGTAGATATTCAATATTCATTTATAAAAATAAGTATTCAACAAGTTTCCATGAAATTATTAATTAAGCTCTAATTTGGTTTAGCTAGCTCTTAAGCATGATTAAGCAATTCCTGCACAAATTTCTCAAATTGATCAAAATGCCTTGTTATTGGTCCAAAATTTGAATGGATTGAAATTGGAAGTCAATGTTAGATGTGTTGGATTCATTATCCCATTTAGGATGTTACCGATAGAAAATAACAAAGGCACATGTCTTGTGTAAGAGATTTGATAGGGAAGAGCAATCCAGAGCACTCAGGTGTAAAATTAGCATTTTGACTCAAAATGATTTGATCAAAGTTAGTTGGCCCATAAATTACACTACCCCATTTAGGGATACTCTGACCAAAACTAGAATTTGATTATATCAAGTTCAAAGCTTTTAATATGCTTTAGTGTTTTTAGGCCAAATTATGTATTTTGGTAGAAAAAGGCCAAAAGCCTAGTTGGAGGTTATCAATGGTCAATTTTAGGTGTCTATAGTTTTCCTCTATTTGGAAAGGCATTGCAAATCATAGGCAAAGCAATGTCTTCTCAAATAATGAGAAAAAGGCTTGTATGCCAAAAATAAGATGATGGTTTAAAGAACAAAGATCCAAATGGCATTTGGGAAGCCTAGGATGATTCCTCCTCAAGGGAGTGGCCATCACATTTGTAAATGGGTGGTCCCTCAAAAAGAAACAAGAATAAAGGTGGAATTAACCCATGGTTAAGATTAATCCAAATGAGAAAATGTTTGCATGTATTAATTTAAAAAGGATGTTGATTTGCCCAAAGGTGGTTATAATCAAGAATAAAAGTCAAAATAATGATTTACTCATAGGTAATTATAATCATTAAGAGGACCTCGATTGGCTAAAGATGATGGTGCCCTAATTAGGATTGATTAGAAAGCATAACTCAAAGATATAACCTAGAATATAGATTAAAGATGAGCGGGTGCAAAGTAAGGAAAGAGATGAAAAGAATAATAAGATTGATCAATGTGAAAATATTTAATTTTTTCTACCAATGAGGAGATGATCATATTTATTATCAATAATACAACTAGAATGGTCAATGGGTTGATTTGATCAAGGGTGGGATGGAAAGATTTAACAAGGTGCCAAGAAGAAACTTCTATGATTCCATTGATTGTAGACCTTTTTGAAGCTAATTTTTGATGTATCATGTGATAGTAGGCATCATGATATAACACCATGAAGACTTGGTTAAAATATTCATAAGGATTTACTCTCAATATCTCATAAACACTCAAAAACAATGCACTAATGATAAAAACTATGATAACAATGTTGACATATGAATATGGATAGACTCAAGAATAATGTGCTCAAGGAATCATCCAATGAATGCATATAGACTGAGTCAAGGTAACAGTGATGAAAGCAAACAAATAGGTAAATGAATAGATAAATAAACAAACAAATAAATAAACAACTTGAAATAAACAAATAAATAAGTAGAAAGCCTGAAAACAAAATCAAAAGAAAGCATCCTAACAATGACCATGTCATAATAAGGTGGATCAAGGATAACTAACTAGGCTTAGATAGGAAAAATGTTTTTGGATTTTGAAATATTTGAATGTTTTTGAAGTTTTGAGGTATCTTAACTCATTAGAGAATGACAAGATACCTATTTACAAAATGGCAAGAACATTTAGCTTAGGTTGCTCATAAAATAGCAAGAGTGTATGGAAAGGGGGACTGAGTGACCTCAACATGAATTGAGTATGACCTAAATAGTCCTAAAATGACCTCAAGTCATAGTAATTTCAACCACAAGAAAGGCAGGGGAAAACCAATTAGATCCCAACAAGATCTCAAATCTGGAAAATGGCTAATAAAATAAAAACAGTGATGGAAAGGTGATGCATCAATGCATGATAAACAAATATTTCCCATAGTTTGCCCATAGGTGGTTATAACTAGGATATAATGACATAGTTCAATGATACTAATTTTTCTATAGGAAGTTATAATTAGCAACAAGGCTGGTGAGATATTGATTTTCCCATTAAGCAGTTATATTCAGTCTCACATAAACAAACTTGATACAGGATGGAAAATGAAAGATATCTTACCAGATCAACTATCACAGTACTTTCATAGACTGTCATTGTAAACATGGATTTGATTTATTGTTCAAACTTGATCAGAATCCTCTCACAAAATATGTGGGAGGAACCAAAGTAACCAATATCAAAATAAGATTGGATAGGATAACTTAAAACATGCTTTGGCCTAGAGAGGAATGGATTGATAGGATGGTATAATGATAAATAAGGATGTTGAGAGGGTTTCCCCCAAGTGATGGGGTGAATGGTTGGGAATGCAATAATGGCAAATGGGATATGTAACAATGGAAATGACATGGTAATGAAATGGCATGGTACATGTTTGGTTCTAGCATGGGTAGGATAAATGGTATATGATTCTATTGTTCCTACTGATGGGGAGATGCACATCCTAATTAACAAATGATACAAACAAAATACTTGATTATGTTAATTGCTACACCACACCTCATCTAAATAGTTACTCTATCAAGAACTGGCTACAGATTTGGTTGTCAAGAATGATTTAGTGATCTTAATTAGTCATTGATTTTGATTCTTTAATCATTGAGACAAGGTATATTTGTAGCCTCTGCAAAGGAAAGTGTCACCATGGAGGGTAAACAAGGACACATAATGGATGGTAGGGTTGATTGTGAAATGGAATGGTCAATGATAATGGAATGTATGATGGAGGGGAAACAAATGAAGATCAAGACTTTCAGTCACATGTAATGTTCTTGATGTCATATTTGACATAATTTTTATTTGTGGAAGGGCCACAGACTTGTTATCTTGATAAGACCACTATATTTTTCTATTGTTTGATCTTGAGAGTAGCTACCATTTGATTAGGATATAAATAAGAAGTTATTTTGATTAGATCTTTAATTTTGTCTTCACCAAGTAGTGAAGAAATTTTGTGCTCAATTATTGGTGCTTCAATGAGGTTTTCACCAATGAACTTATCTTGATTATCTTGTAGCACATATAAGAAGGTTTCACTAATGAACATTGGATTTTGACTTTGATTTTCTTCTAGTGCTTCCAAAAAAAATTTAATAGAAGATGTTGATTTCTAACTTTGATTGTCTCCTAGTGCCTTTGAAAAGGTTTCACTAGGAGAGTCTTCTTCTGTTACATTAATGTGGTCTTGGCCTCCTCACTCTTCTTCAACTACTATGTCACCATGGATGTAGTTCAACAAAGTATGATTATATCAGTCCCAATCAACACTTATAAGAGATGGAATGTTGATAATATGGCTATCTTGGTTGATGGTAATGGCATGTGGAATGGTAATGGAATGGATGGAGGCTACACAGTCCTCATATAATATATTAGGATAACTTATGTTGATGTTGAAGTACTCATCCTCAAAAACTATAGAAGGATCACAAATATATTTAAATTAATATGTGACACATGTCTAACTAATGTTATAACAACCACAAACATATTTTATATCTAAATCTGATTCTAACTCAATGGACTCTAAATCCAATATTAATATAAATGTCAATTTTGATTCTAATGCTAAATCTGATGTTGGTTCAAGAATAGAACCTGACTCTAACTTTGATTCTTCATATAATGGGTACTCTGTTAGAATGATGTTTTGTTGAATGTTTGGTATTATACAAGTAATGACTTATGATAGCATAATGGGCTCCATAAAGATTGGTTTGTCAAAATGAGACTCCTCTAGGATGGGATAAAGGTCAAGAGACAACTCCTCAAAGATCAGCTTGTCAATAGGAGGCTCTTCAAAAATAGGCATATAGTCAAGATAATTATTTTCCCAAAGGTGGTTATAATCATTAAGAAGTGACTCTACAAAGATTGGCTTGTCAGAGTGAGACTCCTTGACAATTGGTATAGGATCAATAGGCAATTCATTATAGGTTAACTTATCACAAATGGTTGGTTCAACAAAAACATCTTGGATTGGTTGGTTATTTTGGCCTTCATTTCCAATGAGTTAGAAAATACTAGTTTTGAACACAGCTTGGTCTTTGAAGTATTGGATCGTTTGATGCTTGGATGGGATTGGCACTAGATAAGGAATGACTTATGGTTGGATAATGGTAGGGCCTTGGGGAGTATGATTTCTTACACAATCCAAAGGATAAAGTCCTGAAACGGTAACAATAGGGTGGTGTAGAGCATGATTGCTCACACAAGCCAAAGGACAAGGTCCTAGAATGATAAGTTTGAGGTGTGGTAGAGTAAAGTTACTTGCGCAAGCCAAAGGATGAGGTCTTGGTATGGGAATGGTGTAATGTTTTGGTCCTAAAATATAAATGGTATGATGTGGTGGAACCTTATTACTTGCATAAGCCAAAGCATCCAGGTCTTCCTCATAAACTATATCATCTCAATCATGAGTTGGCTCATAAGCTAGTTCTTAACTATGTTATGTGTAGTGATTATTGTAAAGGGGGTATGGGTTTGTATCCCAAATAACATTATCTATAGTTGGGTCTTCAAATTCCTCCTCACAAGCCTCTTCATGCCAATCAAGGTCTTGATTTAGATTTTGTGTATTTTTACTATGTTTCCCATATGGAGTATTATAGGGAGAAGAATAAAACTTCTTAGAAAATATTTCTCTATAGGGGTTCTTACTGGGATTTTGTGTAGCCATTCTATCATAAGTTGGATTGTATGTGACACCACCATAATTTTAGCTAGACATATCTGCATAAATGATGAAAGATATAAAATAAAAAGGGTTAAAGTTTTACAAACTCTAAAAACACTATCCAAATAATAAATGGTTTAAACTTGGTCCAACTTAGTCGAAGAGGTGGAGTTGTATCTCCAATGTGGACTGAAAGTGGATTTGTGTCTCCAAAATTATTTGTGCTAATATTTGGCATAAAACATTCTAATATCAAATGTCATATGTAAAAACAAGTTCTAAACTAGGAAAGAGAAAAGTTGAGTTGCTAAGTCTTTTGTCCAAATGTGGAGTCAAAATCTAGGCTCAAACAAACAAGCATATGCTAGGACTTTTGGCCAAATGACATCAAAGTCTAGACTTAAAATAAAGTCTTGATGTGATTTGATTTAATCTAACAAGTTTGGAAATAAATTTGGCATAGACCTAACATATGGAATAAAACATAAACATGATTAATTAGCATTAGGCATGAATAAAAAGACTCTTGGAGAAAGGCTATGTTCTCCTAAATAAAGGCACAAATAATGATGAGGATATGCATTGAACAAATAAAACATCAATAGTTTTCAAATTTGGGTAATCAATTAATCAAAATCATTCAACCCAAAAGAGAAAGATCTATGTATCAGCCCTATGAATTGAAGCCTCAAAAAAATAAATCAATGTTTAGATCCAAACTTGAAAAGGTTAATATAATAGAAAACTTAAATTTGAAAACTAGGTTTGGACCAAATAAGCTAGACAAGATTGGACAGCATGACAGCACAAGATAAAGGTCCAAATGGTATACAAGACATGGTTTGAAACAAATGGTTTTTATACAAGGTAAACTAATTTTGAAAAAAATTATGTAGCCTAATGATGTAATCATGATTTAATGATGTGTTCAATGTTATGTTTCAAATGACTCAAAAGGCAAAATTGGTTTTGACATGTTTTGGGCAGCATAACACTACCCTCCTTAACTCAAATTAACACACACAAAAAAAAGCATAAAAAAAAATTCAAGGCACAAGTGTGGTGTAAAATGGCCATCATAACGCCTCTTTAGACAAAAGAGTGACATATAAACAAAGTGGTTTGGATATGGTTTACAAACAATCAATCACATATTAGTCTAAAAATATAGCAAGTAAGATAAATGACTAAAAGACACTAAGTATAATCATCCAAATCCTAACGAGGGTATGGAAATGTGGGGTTAACTAAACTATCAAGTTTCAAACATCTCTAGGGTAATTCATTGCATAATGACTTTCACATCAAACAATGTAAATGATAAGCATGGAAATTGGGTGAACATGGCATTGACCAGTTATAAAAAGATCTAGTCCTTTTTACAACCACTACATCTTGTTGTTCGCTCAGTGTAGTGTGATGTCTAAATGCAGATACGTCCCATGTGAAACTCAAAAAGAGTACATAAAGTCAATACTAGGATATAAAACCTTAGGTCAAAGCTTCCCTAAACAACTTGCGGGAGGCAATGACATCCTCCTCACAAGCTAAGTTTGCATAAAATAAAAGACTAAAATAGAAAGACTTTAGGGTCATTTTCAAGGTTACCCAATACTTTTTCAAGTTTTTTGGGGAGTGCTTTAGACATCATTCTTTACATGCCTTGTACTAGGCAATTTACAAATAAAGAAAGTGTTTTTTATTCCAAAGTTTCCCTAAAGGAGATAAATGGAAGAGCATACACATAACATCCTTATATTTGGTGAAAATAAAGTGTTAATTGGAAAAAGTAGTGAACACAAAAGCTTTAAAATATGAGTTCAATTTTAAGCCCCAAATCAAAAGGTGTGGTGGTGTTTTTTTGACCCCTTGGTCTTAAGATTATGAACTTTGAAAATTAATGCTCAAAAATACTTACTTAAGCACCTAAATGTTATATTAAGCACTAAAATAATGTTCCTAGTTAATTTCAAAGCATGCAAAAGATTATCTAAACATGTTTTATCAATTTTCCAAGCTATTCCTACAATGAAAAAGTTAGTATTCCCTTCATCTTTGAAGCTAAATTTATTTTGAAACAATGAACTTTAAAAAATGAAGTCTCAAGTTTTTTACACAATGTAATCCCACTACTCTACAGAGTAACACCATGTGTTGCAAGATAATCCCACAACTTTAAAATTTATGGTATTATAACTTAACTATAAGTGGTTTAGTCATAATACGTGACTCTTCTTGACAATCTTGCTAGTTACAGGACAATCTCATAACTATAGGAGTTACGGTATTACAAATAACAATCCCGCTATTCAAGATCATAATCCCACTACTTTGGATAAAATGAGGTTTTGTGAAAACATTATAGAATTCAGGCTAAACTAATAACATAGTATGAAAATTTAGGAAAAAACACATGGTTTTAAAAAAAAAAGTCAAAAATAGAGTCTCAATGACCCCAAATGAAGCTCCAAAAAATAGCCTATTTTGCACACTACAATACCACAACTCACAATGATAATACCACCACTCTATCAATTTAGAGAGTATCAAGATTACAATACCACCATTTGAGAGTAACATGATTTCAGTATCACTACTTTTGAGTAGTGGGATTGTAATATCACTATTTGTGAGTAGTAGTATTATCAATATCACTACTGAATATACAAATAGAGACAAACAAAATAGTTAAAACATAATACCTCAACTCTGAATAACAATATCATGAGCTAAAAATCAATAACACAACTTTACAAGTATAGGTATTGTCACTTAACCACTAACTGTTAGTCACAATACCATGACTTAGTTAGACAAACCCGCGAGTTATAGGATAATCTCACGATTGTGTTTGGTCAAACCCGCCACTTATAGAAAAATGTGTTTTACTTAATTTTTTCACTCTTTTAAGCCTCCCACTCCAATATTATGCATAACAAAGGTTAGTTAGTTGCTTAAGGGAGTATTGTGATCAATTTTGTGAATCTATTCACATCCCACTGAGCATACCATTATGTGAACTAAGAATTTGACTAAGAAAAGGAGTTTGGTATTGTGTTAGTGAATGAAATCAAATCAAAAACACACTAAACTAATAGCTTCATGCCTAGTTACTAGGGTAAGATTAATAAAATAAATAAATGAAAAACACAACTAAAAATTAAGGAAAAACAATAATCTTTTACCTTCCTTGGATGCTCCAAATTCTTTTGTAATAGTGGTTTGCTCAATTTGTGCTCATGAAGTATGTTGTAATGGAGCTTGACTATACTCCACCTCCTCTTGGCACCTTTTGGATTTGGCTTGGCTTGGCTTAGAATCAATTTGGCATGGTAACACTAATTTCAATAGATTTTGAAATTATTTTTGCATTATAACTTTGCATTATCTAGGCTTAAAATTCATGTGGTAAGGCCTCATATTTATAGACTTTTGAGATTGATCAGAATCACCTTGAACCATCCATCTCAAAATTGAGATATGTGGCTAAGGATTAATCTAATTTTTTAATTAAAATTAATAAATAAGCTCATAAATATTTGGGATAGAGGAGCAATTAAGAGTCATGGAGGGCTTTGATGAGGCATGGGAGGCATGAATCCTGATATTTATGGCTTTTATGGGTTAGGGATGTCTTCCTAAGAAATGAGGTCACCTCATGATGTAGATATTCAATATTCATTTCTAAAAATAAGTACTCAACAATTTTTCATGTAATTCTTAATTAGGCTCTAATTTGGTTTAGCTAGTTTTTAAGCATGATTAAGCACTTTGTGCACAAATTATTGAAATTGATCAGAATGCCTTGTTATTGGTCCAAAAGTTGACTAGATTGGAATTGGAAGTCAATGTCAAATGCATTAAATTTTTTATCCCATTTAGGATTTTACCAATAGAAAATAATAAAGGCACATGTCTTGTGTAATAAATTTGATATGAAAGAGCAATCTAGAGCACTCAGGTGCAAAATTAGCATTTTGACTCGGAATGATTTGATCAAAGTTAGCTGACCCATAAATTGCACTACCCCATTTAGGGATACCCTGGCCAAAATTGGCATTTGACTATATCAAGTTTAAAGCTTTTAATGTGCTTTAGTGTTTTTAGGAAAAAGTGTGTATTTTGGTGGAAATTGGCCAAAAGCATAGTTGAAGGTTACCGGTGGCTAGTTTTAGGTGTCTACAGTTTGCCCCTATTTGGGAAGATGTTGCAAACCAAAGGCAAAGCAATGTCTTCTCAAATAATGAGAAAAAGGCCTGTATGCTAAAAATAAGATGATGGTTTAAAGAACAAAGCTCCAAATGGTGTTTGGGAAGCCTAGGATGATGCCCCCTCGAGGGAGTGGCCATAATATTTGTTGATGGATGGTCCCTCAAAAAAATAAGAAGAAAGGTGGAATGAATCCATGGTTGAGATTAATCCAAATGATAAAATGCTTGCATGTATTGATTTAAAAAGATGTTAATTTTTCCATAGGTGGCTATAATTAAGAATAAAAGTCAAAATAATGATTTGTTCATATGTGATTATAATCATTAAGAGGACCTGGATTGGCTAAATATGATGGTGCTCTAGTTAGGGTTGATTAGCAAGCATAACTTAAAGATATAACCTGGACTATAGATTAAAGATGAGTGGGCACAAAGTGAGGAAAGAGATGAAAAGAAGAATAAGATTGATCAGTGTGAAAAGATTCAGTTGTACCTACCAATAAGGATATGTTCACCCTTATTAGCAATAATACAACTAGAATGGTCAATGGGTTGATTTGATCAAGGGTGAGATGGAAGGATTTGCCAAGGTGCCAAGGAGAAACTTTTGAGGCTCCATTGATTGTATACCTTCTTGAAGCTAATTTTTGATGTAACATGTGATGGTAGGAATCATGACAGAACACCATGAAGACTTGGTCAAAATTTGCATAAGGACTGACTCTTGATATCCCATAAACACTCAAAAATAATGCACTAATGATAAAAACTATGATAACAATGTTGACATATGAATATGGATAGACACAACAATAATGTGCTTGAGGAATCACCCAACGAATGCATATAGACCGAGTCAAGGCAATAGTGTTGAAAGCAAACAAACAAGCAAATAAACAACTTGAAATAAACAAACAAACAAATATAAATCCTAAAAACAAAAGCAAAAGAAAGCATCTTAATAATGACCATGTTGTAATAAGGTGGATCGAGGATAACTAACTAGGCTTAGACAGGACAAATGTTTTTGGATTTAGAAATATTTAAATGTTTCTGGAATTTTGAGGTATCTTAACTCATTAGAGAATGACAAGATACCTACTCACAAAATGGAGAGAGCATTTGGCTTAAGTTGCTCATTAAATAACAAGAGCGTATGGAAAGGGGAACTGAGGTGACCTCAACATGAATTGAGTATGACCTATATAGTCTCAAAATGACCTCAAGTCATAGTAATTTTGATCACATGAAAGGCAAGGAAAAACCAAGTCCCAACAAGTTCTCAAATCTGACAAATGGCTAATCAAATAAAAATAGTGATGGCAAGCTGATGTATCAATGCATGATAAACAAATGTTTCCCCTAGTTTACCCATAGGTGGTTATAACTAAGATACAATGGCATATGTCAATGATACTAATTTTCCCATAGGTAATTATAATTAGCAACAAGACTAGTGAGACACTGATTTGCCCATTAGGTGGTTATAATCAGTCTCACATAAACAAATTTGATACAAGATGGAAAATGAAAGATATCTTACCAGATTAGCTATCACATTACTTTCATAGACTGTCATTTTAAACACAGATTTGATTGATTATTGAAACTTGATCAAAATCCTCTCACAAAAGATGTGGGAAGAACCAAAGTAACCAAGATCAAAATAGGATTGGATAGGACAACTAAAAACATTCTTTTGCCTAGAGAGGAATGGAATGATAGGATGGTAGAATGATAAATAAGGATGTTGAGAGGGTTTCCCTTAAGTGATGGAGTGAATGGTTGGGTATGCAATAATGGAAAATGGGATATGTAACAATGGAAATGACATGGGAATGAAATGGCATGGTACATGTTTGGTTCTAGCTTGGGTAAGATAAATGGCATATGATTCTTTTGGTCTTATTGATGGGGAGATGTACATATTAATCAATAAATGATATAAATAGAATACTTGATTACGTTAATTACTACCCCACACCTCATCTAAAAAGTTTATATATCAAGAAATAGCTACAAATTTATTTCTTAAGAATGACTTTGTGATCTTTGTTAGTCACTAATTTTGATTCCTTCAAGCGTCGAGACAAGGTATCTGTATATCCTCTACAAAGGAAAGTGTGGCCATGGATGGTAAAAAGGGACAAATAATTAATGGTAAAAAGGGATGAATAATGGATGGTAAGTTTGATTGTGAAATGGAATGGTCGATGATAATGGAATGTATGATGGAGGGGAAAAAAATGAAGATCGGGACTTTCAGACACACGTAATGTTGTTGATGTCAAATTCAACCTAATAATTTTATGGTGGGGCCAAAGACTTGTTCTCTCGATAGGACCACCAAATTTTTTTGTTGTTTGATCTTATGAGTAGATACCATCTAATTAAGCTATAGATAGGAAATTATTTTGATTAGATCTTTAATTTTGTCTTCATCAAGTAGTGAAGAACTTTTGTGCTCAACTATTGGTGTTTCAATGAGGTTTTCACCAATGAACTTATCTTGATTATCTTTTAGCACCTCTGAGAAGGTTTCACTAATGAACATTGGCTTTTGACTTTGATATTCTTCTAGGTGCTTCCAAAAAAAATTCAATAGAAGATGTTAAGTTCTGACTTTCATTGTCTCCTAATGCCTTTGAAAAGGTTTCACTAGGAGAGTATTCTTTTGCTACATAAATGTGGTCTTGGCCTCCTTACTCTTCTTCAACTGGTATGTCACCATGGATGTAGTTAAATAAAGTGTGATTTTGTTATTCCCAATAGACACTTATAAGAGATGGAATGTTGATAATATGGCTATTTTGGTTGATGGTAATGGCATGTGGAATGGTAATGAAATAGGTGGAGGCTACATAGTCCTCATAGAATATACTAGGATAACTTATGTTGATGTTGAAGTACTCATCCTCAAAAACTATATCAATATCACAAATGTATTCAAACTAATCTATGAGGCATGCATAACTAATATTGTAACAACCACAAACATATTCTATATCTGAATTTGATTCTAACTCAATGGACTCTAAATCCGATGTTGAGATTAATGTCAATTCTAATTCTGATGCTAAATTTGATGTTGGTTCAAGAATAGAACCTAACTCTAACTTTGATTCTTCATCTGATAGGTACTCTATTAGAATTATGTCTTATTAAATGTTTGGTATTGGATAAATAATGCATTGTGATGGCATAATGGGCTCCACAAAGACTAGTTTGTCAAAGTGAGACTCCTCTAGGATGGGAAAAAGGTCAAGAGACAACTCCTCAAAGACTAACTTGTCAATAGGAGGCTCTTGAAAAATAAGCATATGGGCAAGATAATTATTTTCCAAAAGGTGGTTATAATCATTAATAAGTGACTCAATAAAGACTGGCTTATCAGATTGAGACTCCTTGACAACTGGTATAATATCAACAAGAAATTCATCATAGGTTGACTTATCACAAATGGTTGGTTCAATAAAAACATCTTGGATTGGTTGGTTATTTTGGCCTTGGTTTCTAATGAGTTAGAAAATACCTATTTTGAACACAGCTTAGTCTTTGAAAGATTAGATCGATTGAGGTTTGGATGGGATTGGCACTAGATGAGGAATGACTTATGGTTGGATAATGGTAGGGCCTTGGGGAGTATGATTTCTTACACAAGCCAAAGGATAAATTCTTGAAATGGTAATGATATGGTAGTGTAGAGCATGATTTCTCACATAAGCCAAAGTATAAGGTCCTAGAATGATAATTTTGGGGTGTGGTAGAGCAAAGTTGCTCGCACAAGCCAAAGGATGAGGTCTTTGTATGGGACTAGTGTAATGTTGCAGTCTTAAAATAGAAATGGTATGATGTGGTGGAGCTTGATTGCTCATATAAGCCAAAGCATCCAAGTATTCCTCATAAACCATATCATCCCAGTCATGATTTGGCTCATAAGCTAGTTCTTAACTGTGTTTTGTGTAGTTATTATTGTAAAGAGGGTATTGATCCATATCCCAAACAACATTTCCATAGTTGGGTCTTCAAATTCCTTCTCACAAGCCTCTTCATACCAATCAAGGTCTTGATTTGGATTTTGTGGATTTTGACTATGTTTCCCATATAGAGTATTGTAGGGAGAATAATAAAACTCCTTAGAAAATCTTTCTTTATAGGGGTTCCTAGTGAGATTTTGTGTGGCTTTTATATCATAACTTGGATTGTACGTGACTCCACCATAAGTGTAACTAGACATATATTTTTAAATGATGAAAGCTCTGAAATAAAAAGGCTTAGAGTTATACAAACTCTAAAAAAACTATCCAAAGGATAAATGGTTAAAACTTGGTCCAACTTAGTCGAAGAGGTGGATTTGTATCTCCAATGTGGTTTGAAAGTGGAGTTGTATCTCCAAAATTATTTATGCTAAGACTTGACATAAAATATTCTAATATAAAATGTCTAATGTTAAATGTCATATGTACAAAAGGTCAAGCATCTGAATAAAAATTGTCATGTCAAAGGTCTAGATCAAAGCGTTCCAAACAAGTTCTAAACTAGGAAAGGGAAAAGTTGAGTATCTAGGTCTTTTGTCCAAAAGTGGAGTCAAAATCTAGGCTCAAACAAATAGGCATATGCTATGAATATTTTCCAAATGACATCAAAACCTAGACTTAAAATAAATGCATGATGTGATTTGATTTAATCTAACAAGTTTGGAAACAAATTTGACATAGACCCTACATATGGAATCAAACATAAACATGATCAATTGGCATTAGGAAAAAGACAAAAGACTCTTGGATAAAGGGTATTTTCTCCCAAATAAAGGCACAAATAATGATGAGGTTGTGCATTGAACAAATATAACATCAATAGTTTTCAAATATGGGTAATTGATTAACTGAATTTATGCAACCCAAAAGAGAAAGATCTGTGTATTAGCCCTACGAATTGAGGCCTAAAAAAAACCAATCAATTTTTGGATCCAAACTTGACAAAGTTAATATAAAACTTAATGTTGAACTAGGTTTGAACCAAATAAGCTAGACAAGGTTGGACAGCATGACAGCACAAGATAAAGGTCCAAATGGTATACAAGACATGGTTTGAAACAAATGGTTTTGATACAAGGTAAACTAGTTTTGAAACAAATTGAGTAGCCTAACAACATAAGTGTGCTTGAATGATGTGGTCAATGTTATGTTTCAAATGACTCAAAATGCAAAAATGATTTTTACATGTTTTGGGAAGCATAACACTACCTTCCTTAACTCAAATTAACACACACAAACAAGTTTAGAAAAAAATTCAAGGCACAAGTGTGGTGTAAAATAGCTATAATAATGCCTCTTTACACAAAAGAGTGACATATAAACAAAGTGGTTTGGACATGGTTTACAAACAACCAATCACATTTTAGTCTTAAAATATACCAAGTAAGATAAATGACTAAAATACACTAAGTATAATTGTTCAAATCCTAACAAAGGTATGGCAATGTGGGGTTAACTAAACTATCAAGTTTTGAACATCTCTAGGGGAATCAATTACACAATGACTTTCACATCAAATGATGCAAAAGACAAGCATGAAAATTAGGTGACCATGGCATTGGCTAGTTGTAAAAAGGTCTAGTCCTTTTTACAACCACTACATCTTGTTGTTCACTTAGTGTAGTATGATGTCCAAATGTAGATACGTCCTATGTGCAACTCAAAATGAGTACATGAATTCAATTCTAGGAGATAAAACCCTGGGTCAAAGCTTCCCTAAAGAACTTACGAGAGGTAATGACATCCTCCTCGCAAGTCAAGTTTGCATGAAATAAAAGACTAAAATAGAAAGACTTTAGGTTCATTTTCAAGGTTACCTAATACTTTTGTGAGTTTTTTGGGAAGTGATTTAGACAAAATTCTTTATATTCTTTAGACTAGGCAATTTACAAATAATGAAAGCACTTTTGATTCCAAAGGTTCCTTAAAAGAGATAAATGAAAGAGCATACATGCAATATCTTTATATTTTATGAAAACAAAGTGCTAATTGAAAAAATTAGTGAACACAAAAGCTTTGAAAGATGATTTCATTTTTAAGCCCCAAATCAAAAGGTGTGGTGGTGTTCTTTTGACCCCTTTGTCTTAAGATTGTGAACTTTGAAAACTAATGGTCAAAAATACTTACTTAAGCACCTAAATGTTACATTAAGCAAAAAAATAATGTTCCTAGTTAATTTTAAATCATGCAAAAGATGATCTAAACATGTTTTAGTAATTTTCCAAGCTAGTCCTGCAATGAAAAAGTTATTATGCCCTTCAAACTTGAAGCTAAATTTAGTTTGAAACAATGAACTTTTAAAAATGAAGTCTCGAGTTTTTTGCACAGTGTAATCCCACTACTCCACAGAGCAAGACTGTGAGTTTCAAGACAATCCCACAACTTTAAAATTTATGGTATTGTAACTTAACCACAAGTGAATTAGTCACAATATGTGACTCTTCTTGAAAATCACGCTAGTTGCAGGACAACCCCACAACTTTAAGAGTTACGGTATTACAAATAATAATCTCGCTACTCAGGATCACAATCCCACTACTTGGGATAAAATGAGGTTTTATAAAAAAAAATATACAAATTCAGGATAAACTAATAACATATTAATAAAATTCAAGGAAAAACACATTGTTTTAAAAAAAATAGTCAAAAATGGAGTCCAGATGACCCCAAATGAAACTCTAGAAAATGACTTGTTCTGCACACTAAAATACCACCACTCTATCAATTTAGAGAGTAGAAATATTGCAATACCACCACTTGAGAGTAGTGAGATTAAAATATCGCTACTTGTGAGTATTAATATTGCAATATCACTCTTTTTGAGTAGCGGTAGTATCAATATCGCAACTAAACATGCAAACAAAGACAAATAAACTAGTTAGAACACAATACTGCAACTTTGAATGACAATACTATGAGTTGAAAATCAATACCAAAACTCTAAAATTATAGGTATTATCACTTAATCACTAATTTTTAGTCACAATACCATGACTTGGTTAGATAAACTCATGAGTTGCAAGACAATCCCATGACTGTGTCTAGTCAAACCTGCCAATTACAGAAAAATGTGTTTTACTTAATTTTTTCACTCTTTTAAGCCTCCCACTTCAATATTCTACATAAAAAAAATTAGTGAGGTGATTAAGGGATTAATGTGATCAATTTTTTGAAGCTATTTTCATCTCACCAGGTGTGCCATTATGTGAACTACAAATTTGATTAAGAAGAGGAAATTAGTATTGTGTTAGTGAATGAAATCAAATCAAAAACACACTAAACTAACACCTTCATGCCTAGTTACTAGGGTGAGATTAATAACAAAACAAAATGACAAAAATAACTAAAAATTAAGGAAAAACTAAAAAAATTTACCTTCCTTGGATGCTTCAAATGCTTTTGTAGTAGTGGCTTACTCGGTTTGTGCTCATGAAGTCTGTTACAATGGAGCTTGACTATCTTCCACCTCCTCTTAGCACCTTTTGGATTTGTCCTAGCTTAGCTTGGAATCAATTTTGCATGGTAACACTAATTTAAATATCTTTTAGAGTCATTTTTGCATTATAACTTTGCATTATCCAAGGTTAAAATTTATATGGTAAGGCCTCCTATTTATAAATTTTTGAGATTGATCAAAATCAACCTAAACCATCCATCTCAAGATTGAGATATGTGGATAAGGATTAATCCAATTTTGTAATTAAAATTGATAAATAGGCTCATCAATATTTGGGATAGAGGAGCAATTAAGAGGCATGAAGGGCTTTGATGAGGCATGGGAGGTATGAATCCTGATATTTATGACATTTATGACCTAGGGATGTCTTTCCAAGAAATGAGGTCACCTAATGATACAGATTTTCAATATTAATTTATAAAAACAAGTATTCAACAAGTTTACATGGAATTTTTAATTAGGATCTAATTTGGTTTAGCTAACTCTTAAGTATGATTAAGCACTTTGTACACAAATTAATCAAATTGATCAGAATGCCTTGTTATTGGTCCAAAATTCAACTAGATTGGAATTGGAAATCAATGTTAGATGCATTGGATTCATTATCTTATTTATGATGTTACCAATAGCAAACAAAAAAAGGCACATGTCTTGTGCATGACATTTGATGGAAAAGAACAATCTAGAGCACTCATGTGTAAAATTGGCATTTTGACTCGAAATAATTTTATCAAAGTTAGCTGGCCCATAAATTACATTTCCCCATTTAGGGATACCCTAGTCAAAATCAGCATTTGACTATATCAGGTTCAAAGCTTTTAATGTGCTTTAGTGTTTTTAAGTCAAATTATGTATTTTGATGTATATTGGCCAAAATCCTGGTTAGAGGTTATCGATGGTCAGTTTTAGGTGTCTATAATTTGCCCCTATTTGGGAAGGCATTACAAACCATAGGCAAAGCAATATCTTCTCCAATAATGAAAAAAGACCTGTATGCCAAAAAGAAGATGATGGTTTAAAGAACAAAGATTATAAATATCATTTGAGAAGCCTAAGATGATGCCCCCTCGATGTTAGGTTGTGGAGCTAAAAGCTTCACTGTATGCAGACATGGAGAAGGTTGTTGAGGTGCAGAGCAACTGACATCAGTCAGGCCAACCAACATCGGTCATATTCAGAGCACAGGGCTGCTGACATCAGTCAGGATCGGCTGACATTGGTCATCTCCAGGCAGACAGGGACTGACATCAGTCGCCTGTGTGGTTCCAAAACTGCTAGTTCATGAATAGTTTGTTAATGAACCGGTTGTTTACATGTAAAAGGATAATTTTAGCCTTGGAGCTGTGGATCTAATTATTTTAATTGGATGTCTAGTTATTGTTTGTATGGGATCTATATAATAGACTCATGGGTTGTATTGTAAAGTGTGTTAGTTGAGAGAGCAAGGTTAGCTCCTTCAGAGTGAAGAGAGCAAGGTGTGTTCCTCCTAATGCCAGTGCCAAGTGTGTATGATCAGGTAGATCTGTAGGTTGTTGCAAGATCTGGTAGAAGATCCACAGGGGTGCTAGTTTGTAGAATCAGAAGGGTTCTTCATGTGTGTATGATCTCAGTCGGTAGGTGTGCAAGGCCAGGTTGATCAGCAGTATAGCAAGATCAGGTGAGATCTACATGGTAAGTAAGATCATTGATTTGCAGGTGTGTGTGTGTGTGTGGTCTAGGTTTGCAGGTGTTGCAAAACTAAGTTGATCTATAGGTGGCAGCAAGATCAAGGAGATCAGCAACACAATAGGTAGAAAGATTAGGGGAGATCTACTTGGAGTACAGTGTGTACTCAGACCTCGAGTACGTGGAGTATTCGGTTGGACTGGAAGTAGGCAACGATGGTTTTTTTAGTTGTCACTTACTAGTGGTACTGGTAGTAGTGATACTGACTGGTTGGAGGTGAACACCAACTCTGTGTTTGAGTTGTGTGTTGGGACCGTAATTGAGAGAGATAACTCTTGAAGGTGAATTAATGTACACTTGGTGTGGGAAGCCTGTAAGGTGTGGAAGAGTGTGGCGTCTCTTCATTATAATTCTTTTTTGGAAGAGTATTAATACAATTGGGTATTGTCTCTCATATTCTGTGTTATTTTTGAATTCTAGTTACTTGTTACTTCTGGTTAAATTCCACGTTTAGTTGCTTGTACATGGTAATCAATTGTGCTTCCAGGTCTTAGCAGTTGGTATCAGAGCTAAGGTTGTAGGGAACAGGTTTTTGTTTTGATTACAAGTCACTCTCAGGGGTTTTTGATTGAGTGGGAGTATAGCAATGGCAGAAGAAAGTAAGCTAAGAATGGAGGAATTGAAAATCAAGAATGATCAATTATGAATCTATGGAAAGAAAGAGCAGGTAAAGAAATATTGTTGGTTGGTAGAAGATCAGCATGAAGGAACTGAAGAAGCAGATGTTGCAGGTGTTGTTGCATAGGATGATCTGGTATGTTCCTTGGATAAAGTAGAATATTGTTTTATAGATTCTATTGCCTCTTTCCATGCAGCCCAAAATAGAGTATTTTTCCATGTTAAGGTCCTTGAAGACTTTGGAAAGATTTATTTAGGGGCTGGTGTGCCTTGTCAAATTTTGGCAAAGGGGAAGTGCGGCTGAAATTGTAGACGGCCAACACATGGGTGTTGAAGGAGGTCTTGCAGGTCCCAGTCTTGAAGATGTGGCTAATTTCTTTAGGAAATTTGGGTGATGAGAGATGCACAGAAACTCTCACAGTGGATGCACTTGAATTAGCAGGTGGTAAGAAAGTAGGTATCCTTTATCTATCTACTTATATTACTGATTCTTCTTATGTTGCAAAGACGTGGCTTTGTAGGCTTAGTCACATGAGCAAGAAGGAGATGCATGTTCTTAAGAGGAAGTTAGATGTGTTTGACAAACTTAAGAACTGGAAAGCCTTGGTGTTTATGGAGGAGATGATGGACAGAGATCAGTGGAAAAGGCTGAGTAACTCTGAGCAGGGTAGTTTTGACAGGGTTTTGATCCAAAGAGAGCTCGTGGGTAAAAAGTCATCACTCATAAGAGAACACAGGTACCAGCATCAGTCAAAAGGAACCAGCATCAAATAGATAGGTGCTGATGTCAGTCATGTGCAGACCAGAGCTGATGGTGTTAGGTAGGGTAAGACTGACGTCGATCAGGGAATCAACATCGATGACAGGTAGACACCGACGTCGGTCAAGAAACTGGCGTTGGTAGTCAAGATAGTCGCATAGAACTGACGTCAGTCAGATGTAGACTGTGTGGTGACCGAGGTCAGTCACTGGAATGGATTTTGGGTGGACAACAAGCTATCAAGGAGTCTCAAATGCCCATATGGAAGACTGAAAGGGTAAGTAAGCCTTAAATTTGTTATTCCTCTTCTTTATACTCGTTGCTCACTGTAGAGCAGGAAGGATCTAGGAAACAGTGGGAGCATGGCATGAATGAGTAATTTGATTCCTAAGATGCAAAACCAAATGAGAGATTTGGTAAGGTTGCTAGCCGGTATGAAAGCACTGAAAGATGAATGGATTCCTTGGTTAAAGAATAGAGAGAATGGATACGTGAGATGGAAGGCTAGGTTATATGGTCTTGAGGAAGCTCTAAGACAGTGGTACAGGTTTGACAGGTGGATGACAAAGCATGGCTTTAGTCAATGTCATTATAACCATTGTGGTTTCTTTACCAGGTGGGTGATGATTTCAACATCATCTTGTTACTATATGTTGTGTGTTTGCTTGATGCAGGGTTACACATACAGGGTTTTTTTGAGCTAAAGGTAAAGTTAGTTCAGAGGTGTGTCATGAAGAATTTGGAGGAGCGAAATTCTTTGGCATAAGTGTGTTTCTAGAGACATGGAAGATCACAGGTCAATTTTGTCTCTGGATGATTGTGTGAAACCGGTTACCACACCGATGGGTGTCAGGGTCTTTGCTCCACCACACTTAGAGCTCATATGATTACTACTCGTATTAGCAACTAAACACGGAATTTAACCAGAAGTAACTAGTAACTAAAAATATGAAACAACACAGGAATATGAGAGACAATACACAATTGTATTATATACACACTCAGAAAGAATATACAATAAAGAAGATGCCACTTCTTCTTCCACCTCAAAGGTTTGCCACACCTCAAGACCTTCTTCCCTCTCTCTCTTAGTCACAACAATCAATTCCAATATAGAATTGATGTTCACCTCACCAACCAGTCAGTATCCTTCACTGCCAGTAATCCAGTGCTCCACGCACTCCAAGTAGATCCCCTGTTCTATGTTGCTACCTGCAAATAACTAGATCATACTCACCATGTAGAAGCCTTTCTACATACCTGAAGAACCCTTGTCCTTGCCTCACCAAGTCCTTATGATTCTTCAACCAGTACTCCGGTGTATCAGCTCCTTGACCTTGCAGACCTTGCAACTCTCCCTGATCAAACACTCTCAACACCCTTTTGGAACTAGGAGGAGCTACACTAGCTCTCTCTACAAGCCCAATGGCTTTCTAGCACACACTTACAATACAGCCCATGAGTCCATATATAGATCTCATGCTTACAATAATTAGACTAACCTAATTACAATAATTAGACTCGCAACTCAAGACTAAAATTAGCCTTCAACATGCAAACTAGCAGTCTAAAAATAGACTCTCCCGGATTCGTCATGCAGACTGCCTGTTCTCCCACAGGCTGCCGACGTCGGCACCTTCATGACCGATGTCGGCTGACTGGTGATCGACGTCGGTTGCTACCTCTTTGCTATCTGACTGACGTCGGTTGATCTGACTGACGTCGGTTTCCCTGTAACCGATTCTGCAACTCCCCGCAACTCTGGATCCTCCTTTACTTCTCTTGTTTGCATCCTGGTGAAGCTTTTAGCTCCACAACCTAACAATGGGTTAGATAGTTCTATGAATAGTGTCTTGATTCACATGATGAGGTTAAGTACATGCATACTGGACCTAAGGTTGCCCATGTAGTGGGAGTTGTTAGCAAGTTTGGAGCCAATCTGGGAAAGAAGCACTGGAGGGCAGTTCAGTGGATTCTCAGGTATCTGAGAGGGACCAGCAGCAAGTTAACATGCGATGCAGGGTCAAGTTCTTTTCTACATGGGTTTGTAGATGCGGATGCGGTAGGTTACTTGGATGACAGGAGGTGCACCACAGGATTTGTGGTGGTTGGTCTTCAAGGTTGAGCTTAAAGAGGGATACAAGCCAAGAAATAGATTAGATGATGTATAAGTACAAGTACAGGTGTAGCTATTTATCTCCAAGTGGGATATTGTTAGGTTATGGAGCTAAAAGCTTCACTATATGTAGACATGGAGGAGGTTGTTGAGGTGTAGAGCAACTGACGTTGGTCAGGCCAACCGATGTCGGTCACATTCAGAGCATAGGGCTGCTGACATCGATCAGGATCGGCCAACGTTGGTCATCTCTAGACAGACAGGGACCGATGTCAGTCACCTATGCGGTTCCAAAACTGCTAGTTCATGAATAGTTTGTTAATGAACCAGTTGTTTGCATGTAAAAGGATAATTTTAGCTTTGGAGCTGTGGATATAATTATTATAATTGGATGTCTAATTATTGTTTGTATGGGATATATATAATAGACTCATGGGCTGTATTGTAAAGTGTGCTAGTTGAGAGAGCAAGGTTAGCTCCTTCAGAGTGAAGAGAGCAAGGTGTGTTCCTCCTAGTGCCACAGTGCCAAGTGTGTATGATTAGGTAGATCTGTAGGTTGTTGCAAGATCTGGTAGAAGATCCACAGGGGTGTTGGTTTGGAGAATCAGAAGGGTTCTTCATGTGTGTATGATCTCAGTCGGTAGGTGTGCAAGGCCAGGTTGATCTGTAGTATAGCAAGATCAGGTGAGATCTACATGGTAAGTAAGATCATTCATTTGCAGGTGTGTGTGTGTGTGGTCTAGGTTTGTAGGCGTTGCAAAACCAAGTTGATCTACAGGTGGCAGCAAGATCAGGGAGATCAGCAACACAATAGGTAGCAAGATCAGGGGAGATCTACTTGGAGTACGGTGTGTACTCAGACCTTGAGTATGTGGAGTATTCGGATGGAGTAGAAGTAGGCAATGATAGTTTTTTTGGTTTTCACTTACTAGTGGTACTGGCAGTAGTGATACTGACTGGTTGGAGGTGAACACCAACTCTGTGTTTGAGTTGTGTGTTGGGACCGTAATTGAGAGAGATAACTCTTGAAGGTGAATTATTTTACACTTGGTGTGGGAAGCCTATAAGGTGTGGAAGAGTGTGGCGTCTCTTCATTGTAATTCTTTTCTGGAAGAGTATTAATACAATTGGGTATTGTCTCTCATATTCTGTGTTATTTCTAAATTCTAGTTACTTGTTACTTCTGGTTAAATTCTGCATTTAGTTGCTTGTACATGGTAATCAATTGTGCTTCCAGGTCCTAACACTCGAGGGAGTGGCCATCACATTTGTTGATGGATGGTCCCTCAAAAAGAAACAAGAAAAAGGGTGTAATTAACCCATGGTTGATATTAATCCAAATGAGAAAATAGTTTAATGTATTGATTTAAAAAGGATGTCGATTTTCCCAAAGGTGGTTATAATTAGAAATAAAAGTCAAAATAATGATTTTCCATAGGCGGTTATAATCATTAAGAGGAACTAGATTGGCTAAATATGATGGTGCCCTAGTTAGGGCTGATTAGCAAGCATAAGTCAAGGATATAACCTGGAATATAGATTAAATATGATCAAACACAAAGTGAGGAAAGAGATGAAAAGAAGAATAAGATTGATCAGTGTGAAAATATTTAGTTATACCTACCAATGAGGATATGTTCATCCTTATTAGCAATAATACAACTAGAATGGTCAATGGGTTGATTTGATCAAGGGTGGAATGGAAGGATTTACCAAGGTGCCAAGGACAAACTTTTGTGGCTCTATTGATTGCAAACCTTCTTGAAGCTAATTTTTTATGTAGCATGTGATGGTAGGCATCATAATATAAAACCATAAAGACTTGGCCAAAACATGCATAAATATTGACTCTCGATATCCCATAAACACTCCAAAATAATACACCAATGATAAAAACCATGATAACAATATTGACGTATGAATATGGATAGACTCAAGAATAATGTGTTTGAAGAATCACCCAACGAATGCATATAGACTGAGTCAAGGCAACATTGTTAAAAGCAAACAAACAAGCAAATGAACAGACAAACAAATAAATAAATAAACAAATAAATAGAAATCCTAAAAACAAAAGCAAAAGAAAACATCCTAACAATGACCATGCCATAATAAGGTGGATCGAGGATAACTAACTAAGCTTAGACAAGAAAAATGTTTTTGGATTTTGAAATATTTGAATGTTTTTGGAATTTTGAAGTATCTTAACTCGTTATAAAATGACAAGATACCTACTCGCAAAATGGTGAGAGCATTTGGCTTAGGTTTCTCACAAAATAGTGAGAGCATATGGAAAGGGGGACTGAGGTGACCTCAACGTGAATTGAGTATGACCTACATAGTCTTGAAATGACCTCAATTCACAGTAATTTTGACCACACAAAAGGTAGGGGAAAACCAATTAGGTCCCAACAAGTTCTCAAATTTGGAAAATGGCCAATCAAATAAAAATAGTGATGGCAAGGTGATGTAGCAATGCATGATAAACAAATGTTTCCCCTAGTTTTCCCATAGGTGGTTATAAATAGGATACAATGACATAAGTCAATGATAATAACTTTCTCATAGGTGGTTATAATTAGCAACAAGACTAGCAAGACACTGATTTACCCATTAGGCGATTATAATCAGTCTCACATAAACAAATTTGAAACAAAATGGAAAATGAAAGATATCTTGCCAAATCAACTATCACACTACTTTCATAGATTGTCATTGTAAACATGGATTTGATTGATTATTGAAACTTGAGTAGAATCATCCCAAAAAAGATGTGAGAAGAACTAAAGTAACCAAGATCAAAACAAGATAGGATAGGACAACTAAAAACATTCTTTGGCCTAGAGATGAATGGAATGATAGGATGGTAGAATGATAAATAAGGATGTTGAGAGGATTACCTCCAAGTGATGGGGTGAATGATTGGGTATGCAACAATGGCAAATGGGATATGTAACAATGGAAATAACATGGAAATGAAATGGCATGGTACATGTTTGGTTCTATCCTAGGTAGGATAAATGGCATATGATTCTATTATTCCTACTGATGGGGAGATGCACATCTTGATCAATAAATGATACAAATAGAGTACTTGATTATGTTAATTTCTACCCCACACCTCATCAAAATAGTTACTCTGTCAAGAACTATCTAAATATTTGGTTGTAAAGAATGATTTTATGATCTTCATTAGTCATTTATTTTGATTCCTTCAAGTGCCAAGACAAGGTATCTTTGTAGCCTCTAAAAAGGAAAGTGTGGCCATGGATGGTAAACAAGGACAAATAATGGATGGTAGGTTTGATTTTGAAATGGAATGGTCAATGATAATGGAATGTATGATGGAGGGGAAATAAATGAAGATCGGGACTTTTAGTCATATGTAATGTTGTTGATGTCGGATTTGACATAATTTTGGTTGTGGTGGGGCCGAAGACTTGTTCTCTTGATAGGACCACCAAATTTTTTTGTTTTTTCATCTTGAGAGTAGCTACCATATAATTAGGCTATAGATAGGAAGTTATTTTCATTGGAACTTTGATTTTATCTTCAAGCAGTGAAAAACTTTTATGCTCAGCTATTGGTGCCTCAATGAGGTTTTCACCAATGAAGTTGTCTTGATTTTCCTATAATAACTTTGAGAATGTTTCACTAATGAACATTGGCTTTTGACTTTGATTTTCTTCTAGCACTTCCATAAAATTTGGTTGAGATAATTATTTGTTAAAAGGTGGTTATAATCATTAAGAAGTGACTCAACAGGGACTGGCTTGTCAAAGTGAGACTCTTTGACAACTAGTATAGGATCAACATGTAATTCATAAAAGGTTGACTTATCACAAATGGTTGGTTCAACAAAAACATCTTGGATTAGTTGTTTATTTTATCCTTGGTTTCCAATGAGTTAAAAAAATGCCAATTTTAAACACAGCTTGGTCTTTGAAGGATTGGATCGATTGAGGTTTGGATGGGATTGGCACTGGATGAGGAATAACTTGTGGTTAGATAATGGTAGTGCCTTGGGGATTATTACTTATTACACAACCTAAAGGAAAAAGTCTAGAAATGGTAATGCTAGAGTGGTGTGGAGCATGATTGCTTGCACAAGCCAAAGGACAAGGTCCTAGAATGATAAGTTTGGGGTGTGGGAGAGAAAATTTTCTCATACAATACAAAGGATGAAGTCTTTGTATGGGAATGTTTTAATGTTGTGGTCCTAGAATAAAAGTGATATGATGTGGTGGAACTTGATTACTCACATAAGCTAACACATATAAGTCTTCCTCATAAACCATATCATCCTAGTTATAAGTTAGCTCATAAGTTGGTTCTTAACTTGTTCTGTGTAGTGATTATTGTAAATAGGGTATGGATCCATATCCCAAACAACATTATCTTTAGTTGGGTCTTCAAATTCCTCCTCACAAGCATGATGTGATTTGATTTAATCTAACAAGTTTGGAAACAAATTTGACATAGACCTGACATATGAAATCAAACATAAACATGATCAATTGGCATTAGGAATGAGGCAAATACTCTTGGATAAATGCTATGTTCTCCCAAATAAAGGCACAAATAATTATGAGGATATGCATTGAACAAATAAAACATCAATAGTTTTCAAATTTGGGTAATCGATTAACTAAATTTATGCAACCCAAAAGAGAAAGATCTATGTATCAGCCCTATGAATTGAGGCCTATGAAAAATCAATCAATATTTGGATCCAAACTTGACAAGGTTAATATAAAATTTAATGTTGAAAACTAGGGTTGGACCAAATAAGCTAGACAAGGTTGGACAGCATGACAAGACAAGATAAAGGTCCAAATGGTATACAAGACATGGTTTGAAACAAATGGTTTTGATACAAAGAAAAATAGTTTTAAAACAAATTGATCAGCCTAAAAACATAAGCATGCTCAAATGATGTGGTCGATGTTATGTTTCTAATGACTCAAAAGGCAAAAATGGTTTTGACATGTTTCGGGCAGCATAACACTACCCTCCTTAACTCAAATTAACACACACACAAACAACTTTAGCAAAAATTTCAAGGCACAAGTGTGGTGTAAAATGGCTAGCATAACACCTCTTTATACAAAAGAGTGACATATAAACAAAGTGGTTTGGACATAGATTACAAACAATTAATCACATTTTAGTCTCCAAATATAGCAAGTAAGATAAATGACTAAAATACACTAAGTATAATCCAAATCCTAACAAGGGTATGGAAATGTGGGGTTAAATAAACTATTGAGTTTTGAAAGTCTCTAGGGGAATAAATTTCACAATGACTTTCACATCAAATGATTAAAAAGACAATCATGTAAATTGGGTGACCACAGCATTAGCTAGTTGTAAAAAGGTCTAGTCCTTTTTACAACCACTACATCATGTTGTTCACTCAATGTAGTGTGATGTCCAAATGCAAATACATCATGTGTGTAACTCAAAATTAGTACATGAATTCAATTATGTGAGATAAAACCCCAGGTCAAAGCTTCCCTAAAGAACTTATGGGAGGTAATGACGTCCTCCTTGCAAGCCAAGTTTGCATGAAATAAAAGACTAAAATAGAATTAGGTTCATTTTCAAGGTTACCCAATACTTTTGTGAGTTTTTTGGGGAGTGATTTAGATGGAATTATTTGTATTCCTTAGACTAATCAATTTGAAAATAAGGAAAGTGTTTTTGATTCCAAGGGTTCCCTAAAAGAGACAAATGGAAGATCATACATACAACATCCTTATATTTTGTGAAAACAAAGTGCTAACTGAAAAAAGTAGTGAACACAAAAGCTTTGAAAGATGATTTCATTTTTAAGCCCCAAATCAAAAGGTGTGGTGGTGTTCTTTTGACCCCTTGGTCTTAAGATTGTGAACTTTGAAAACTAATGCTCAAAAATACTTACTTAAGCACCTAAATGTTACATTAAGAACCAAAATACTATTCCTAGTTAATTTTAAAGCATGCAAAAGATGATCTAAACATGTTTTATCAATTTTCCAAGACAGTCCTATAATGAAAAATTTAGTATGTCATTTATCCTTGAAGCTAAATTTAGTTTTAAATAATGAACTTTCAAAAATGAAGTCTCTGATTTCTTGCACAGTGCAATCATGCTACTCTACAAATCAATACTATGAGTTGTAGGACAATTCCCCTAACTTTAAAAGTCGTGGTATTGTAACTTAATTGCAAGCATTTTAGTCATAATACATGACTATGCTTGACAATCTGGCTAGTTGTAGGACAATCCCATAACTTTAAGAGTTGTGGTATTACAAACAAAAATCCCATTACTCAGGATCACAATCCCACTACTTGGGATAAAATGAGGTTTTATGAAAAAAGTATACAACTTCAAGATAAACTAATAACATATTATGAAAATTTAGGAGAAAATACATGTTTTTTAAAAACAAATCAAAAATGGAGTCTAGATAACCCCAAATGAAGCTCCAAAAAATGGCTTGTTCTACACACTATAATACCACAACTCACAGTGACAATATTGCCACTCTATCAATTTAGAGAGTAGAAAGATTGTAATATCACCACTTACATGTAGAAAGATTACAAAATCACTACTTTTGAGTAGAGAGATTGTAATATCAGTACTTGTGAGTAGCGGTATTGTCAATATCATTACTAGACATGCAAATTGAGACAAACAAAATAGTTAGAACACAATATCACAACTTTGAATGATAATACCACAAGTTTCAAGTCAATACCACAACTTTACAATTATAGATATTTTCACTTAACCACTAATGGTTAGTCACAATATCATGACTTGGTTATACAAACCCATGAGTTGCAAGACAATCCCATGATTGTGTCTAGTCAAACCCACCACCTACAGAAAAACGTGTTTTACTTAATTTTTTCACTCTTGTAAGCCTCCCACTCCAAGATTTTACATAAAAAAGGTTAGTTAGTTTCTTAAGGGAGTATTGTGATCAATTTTGTGAATCTATTCATGTCCCATAGAGCATGTCATTATGTGAACTAGGAATTAGAGTAAGAAAAGGAGATTAGTATTCTGTTAGTGAATGAAATCAAATCAAAAACACACTAAACTAACACCTTCATGCCTAATTACTAGGGTGATATTAATAACAAAAACAAATGACAAATAAAACTAAAAATTAATGAAAAAATAGAATCTTTCACCTTCTTTGGATGCTCCAAATGCTTTTGTAGTAGTGGCTTGCTCAGTGTGTGCTCATGAAGTCTGTTGCAATGGGGCTTCACTATCCTCCACCTCCTCTTGGAACCTTTTAGCTTTGGCTTGGATTGGCTTGGAATCAATTTGGCATGGTAAAACTAATTTCAATAGCTTTTGGAATCATTTTTGCATTATAAATTTACATTATTCATGCTTAAAATTTATGTGGTAAGGCCTCATATTTATAGATTTTTGAAATTGATTAGAATCAACCTGAACCATCCATCTCAAGATTGAGATATGTGGCTAAGGAATAATCCAATTTTGAAATTAAAATTGATAAATAATCTCATAAATATTTGGGATAGAGGATCAATTAAGAGGCATGGAGGGATTTGATGAGGCATGGGAGGCATGAATCCTGATATTTGTGGCATTTATGGCCTAGGGATGTCTTCCCAAGAAATGAGGTCACTTGATGATGTATATATTCAATATTCATTTATAAAAATAAGTATTCAACAAGTTTCCATGGAATTATTAATTAGGCTCTAATTTGGTTTAGCTAGCTCTTAAGCATGATTAAGCACTTTATGCATAAATTACTCAAATTGATCAGAATGCCTTGTTATTGATCCAAAATTTGACTAGATTGGAATTGGAAGTTAATGTTAGATGCATTAGATTCATTATCCAATTTAGAATGTTACCAATAGTAAATAACAAAGGCACGTGCCTTGTTCAAGAGATTTGATAGGAAAGAGCAATCCAGAGCACTCAGGTGAAAAATTGGCATTTTGACTCGGAATGATTTGATCAAAGTTAGCTAGCCCATAAATTTTACTACCCCATTTAGGGATATCCTAGCCAAAATCAGCATTTGACAATATCAGGTTCAAAGCTTTTAATGTTCTTTAGTATTTTTAGGCCAAATTGTGTATTTTGGTGGAAATTTGCCAAAATCCTAGTTGGAGGTTATCGGTAGCCAGTTTTAGGTGTCTACAATCCTTTTTTGGCTAAGATGACTCCTTTTGGGACTCGCATACTTTGTGTAATTTATTTGACTCTAACTTTAATATAATTAGATATTTCTTCTTCTAAATTTGATTTTATTTCTATTTTATGTTATCTTCTTAATATATTTTTTTAATCTTTAAATTCTTTCTATTTTAATTAGTTCTTAGTTTAGGTTTTGTTCTTTTCTTCATTAGATAGTTATAGATTTTCCATAATTCACTATTCTCTTTAGATTTGTTTAATATTTAGTTCTTAAGTTTTTATATTTAATCTTTTTCTGTTTATAATTAGTTTAAGTTTAATAAACTTTTTCTATTTTCTCTAAGTATTTTACTTTATTTTATGGTTTAATTCCTTTAGTTTATTAGACTTAAATAGGACTTTTGATCTATTTTAATCTTTAATTTAATATTTTTTGTTTGGTCTAAGTTTAGTTTGTCAATTATTAATTAATTATTTGTTTATTTGTATTTAAATTTAGTTTTAATATTTAATAACTGTCTTATTATTTAGTTTATTTGAATATATTTATGTTTTAATTGATTCTTATACTTTAAGTATATCATTCCTTATAGATGTTCTCTTTATTTATTAGTCGTTCTCTTTAAGTTTGTGTTTTGATTAGATTAGATTATTTCCTTAGTTTGTTGTCTTTTACTAGTTTGTCATCTTTTTCTCTAGGTTTAGTTGTTTACTTTTCTTAATTTCCTTTAGATTGTTGGTTTGTTGGTTTCTCTTTCTATTCTAGTGATTAAATGACTTATCTTTCTTGTCTTAATCTTTATTTTCTTTACTTGGTTATCTTTTAGAATTAACTTAAGGATTATTGTGAGCAAGAAGCAAAGATATTATTTGAATACATACATATTACTGAACTAGATTTCTATTCTTCAAGAGATTATATAACTCATAGGTTTTTCTCTATTGGATAGAACAGATTACATATTCTTATCTTAATTGATTCATGATTTGGTAAATGGATTTTTGATTTTAATAATAGAATAAGTTGTTTTGATAACTTGATTATTTCTTAGAACTTATAATAAAAAAACCCTTATGTCTTTAGGATCATAGATGAACCTTTAGAACCCCCACGATTAGACTAGTATGATTTTAATTTAAACTTCATGATAGGTGAAAGTGTTGATTCATTGATGAAGTAATTTCCATCATCAATAGTAGAGAGTGAAATGGAAATATATGTAGATTGAACATGGAGTTAAGGGGTTGCCAAAGTAGTTTACACTTTCTTGGATGCCTTCTTCTTGAGAATTCTCATAGTAGAAGTGTCAATAGGTACAGAGGGAATATCCATAGGAAGTGGTGCATAAGGATCAATGGTGGTGGTTGAAATGGAAGGATTGGATGTAGAGGTGGGAGGAATGAATGGGGTGGATGTTGCTACTTGTGAAACAAATATGGGTACTTCTATAAAAGAGACTAGAAATTGGTCAACAATAGAAATTGAGGACAAAGGGAAACTTGCAAAGGTTTGAGTACCTTAGAGATGAATATCTATTTGTTATACTTAGAGACTCATGGTCTTGGCTATCCCCAACTCAGCTTATTCATCTGAATCATCCTCTATGTCTTTGATGATAACCTTATCCTCCCTTATTGGTTATGAACTTGAAGGTGGAGTAGACAAGTCTTGAGATGCTTGTACTATAGGGCTATCTATGAGAGTTTTGGGATTCCTTGTGTAGACAAAAAGGGTTTTTCCTTGTGTGGGAGAGCCCTAGGAGGTGGATATTATTGCTTGAGAAGTAGACACCCTAATAGATGAAATAATAGATACATATGGAATAGCCATAGGAGCTTGACTAGAGCTTGTAGTAGGCACTTATTAAACTTTATCTCCCTCCTCAAAAAAATCCAATATGATAGGATCTCCTCTTTATCCTCCTCTCTGAGTACTAGGCTCAGTTATCCCAGGCTCTCTCTTAACTATTTTCAATTTCAACTTTAAAGGAAGTCTGTAGGAGTAGGAAGCTTCCTATTCTCCTAAACATCCCTTCAAAAAAAATTAGTGCTTCCATCCCTTAAGGAGTGATTTTATGCTATCCAACTCCCTAGTGGAGATGGTAGGATCATCTTGGATCATTCTCAGATGATCCTCTTATAGCTTGATAATCTTTGCTCAATCTAACATGTCTACATCTGACTTTGCATTCATAAAAATAAAATCATAGGCATAAGGTTGGTGGTAATAAGGGATTTTAAATCCATAAATATGCTTCTATATTAGCCCATGGGGATCCCATACTCTACATGGTAGCGTGGGGAAGCCATAGCGGTGTCAATTTCCACCTACATATCTTAGATGTTTCTTTATTTGATACATCATCATGTTAATTAAAATTAGGTCACCAAAGTATAATGCTTTCCTCTACCTAGCCAAATATTCCTTAATGTTGTTCCATAGCTGGAAAGTGATCTATTGCTAAGCCAATTTATTTACTACATATTTTGGGAGACATAGGGGCTCAACATTATTTCCCTAAATCATAATAATAGTAAAATTTGGGTAAAGTAAATACTCTCCTTTCCCATCCATTTTCTCCAAGCTGAGGCATAGGTGAGCCATGAATGGCTTTCCATACTTGTGGGTATATGTCCTCACATATCCTAACTATTTTCTTAGTGTAAGCATATATATGAATGAATTAGTAGTGATCACAAATTCTATTCTTTATGCAATCTATGTTCTGAGTCCATAAATTACCTAAGTCCTTATAGCACATGCCTATGACTACATCTACTAAATATGACATCATGTAAAAATCTCATTTGGGGATGGGAGGTTTATCCCTATGCACAATTTTTTCCCTCAATCTTAAACTAATTATCTCTCCTATGGCATAAGTGACATCATGTGATAGCATCATTACAATAATGGTACCCAAACTAAATTTATAAAATAGATGTTAGGCATATCATATAATCTATTAAGAAAATCCATACCAATATGGATTCTCATTATAAACTTATAAATTTTAATTATTCTCTTTGGTTTCTTTTCCTTCCATGTGATTTTTTGGTCGGGGAGAAGCCATAAAGATAACACCCTTTTGATTGAAGTTTCTTCATTGAACCACACCAAAGTGTGCTTATAAAAGTAAACATTGGGTATGCTAAGACACAAATACCTTTGAAAATAATTTTTTGAGATGAACGTGACCATCATAATGCCACAATAAGAAAGTAAGAAAGCATCTTGTGATATCTTTCATGAAAAGAACAAGTTCCTGAGAATGTCTATGCAAGGCATAACTTTTGGTTTGGCCATGGTGAAGTATAATATTTGGCACTTATATGCTAGTAGTTCCTGAACAAACAACATTTCTAATAATTTAGTTTCTCCTCCAATGAAAACATGTCTACTAAATTGAAGGCATCCCAAAGTTGTGAATAATTTTGATACTTATCTTCAAATATAGTCACATCGAAGACAGTGTCCTTTAACTCTATATAATCCTTAATTAAAAATGTAGATGGGGAATTTGTTCCTCAAAACATCCTGGATGTGGAATCCATTATTTCATATTTTAAGATATTTGTAATTTCCTTTAATATTCTATGTACTGCAAAAAACACTTTGACTTTTAGCTTAGTTGATGTTATACTCGCATAACTCTCAAGATGTGAACTAGGGCTCTTGATCACTGTTAGAAAGCAAGAAGATTTGAATGCAAGTTAACTTGAATGTAAATGATGGCTTCAATAGTTTCATATAATCTATATAGGATCTTGCATTGAATATCATTTCAAGTGATATAAATGTGCAACATTCATTTTCATCCTATTCAAAATTTAATTGCTTAGGTTGGCAAGGGTCTTCAATATTATCAAATATGAAGTATTTTCCTTCTTTTTGGTTAAGTATGATGAGATCAATAGTGCTCTTAGTAATAAGGCACTTAGGTTCTAATGTTGAATAAAGTTCTTATGGGTCAACATATGTGGATTAATTCCTTCGATAGAATTGTTTCAGATAAAGTGTCCACAATAAACATCTTGAGGAATCATTTCATTGGGCAAAAGTCCCAAAACAATGATTTTGAAGGGCTATTTTGAGGTCTAAAGGGAATTTTCAATTTCCACAAAGGGTAATTTTTATATAAAGGGTCCACTTTGTAGGGCACTTTATCGGTGACAAAAGTTTTGAAGGGTCTACTTCATAATCCTAAAGGGCACTTTTTATTTCCCAAAGGGTACTTTTGAATTGAAGGATCCACTTCATAGGGAATTTTACTTGTGACAAAAGTTCTGAAGGGTCTACTTCATAATCCCAAAGGTCACTTTTGATCTCTAAAGGATATATTTGATTCAAAGGGTCCACTTTGTAGGGCACTTTGTCTATGATAGAAGTCCCAAAGGGTCTACTTTGTAATCCCCAAAGGGCACTTTTGATCTCTGAAGGGTAATTTTGATTCAAATGGTCCATTTTATATGGCTAAGGATCATTTCAAAAGTCCTAAAAGGTAAGTCTCACCAAACCTAAAGAGTAGGTTCCTTTGGCCTGAAGGGTCTATATTCTCTTGGACACAATGTCCAAAGGAATTGGCTAAAGGATACAAGCCCAAAAAAGAGGTCCTGAAGGGTATGTCTAGAAAAGGGATAGGGCATATGGATAGACCATAAGGGCCATAAGGTCCTTTTAAAAAGGTCCAAAGGGTATGTGGCCACTTTGAAAAGGGCACACAGCTTGGGATATAAATCCTGAAGGGTAGGTTTAACAAAACCCAACGAGTCTGTAAAGGGCAATAGGTCCAAAACACAAAGGCCAAAAGGCACTTTCAATGGGATAAATGGGGCAAAAAAGATATCCTAAAGGATAAATCTCATAGAGTAAGGATAAGGGTCTGAAAAAACTATTTTGAAAGGTAATTTTGATCTAAAGGATCCACTTCATGGGGTGTTTTGTATATGACAAGAATCCCGAAGGGTCTAGTTCGTAATCCCCGAATGGTAATTTTGATCTTCGAAGGGTACTTTTCATATGACTAAGAGTCATTTCAAAAGTTTTGAAGGGCATGTTCAGGAATGTTAAAAGGGTAGGTTTGTTAGATGATTTATTTTAGAAAAGGTGTCTATAATAATTCCATAGGTCACAAAATGTTGGGAACAATTCCTTTAGAGGAATTGTTTCAAATAAAGTGTTCAAAGGAATCTCCTAGATAAAATAAGCCTGAAATAAAAGAGACTGAATGCCACAAAACCCAAAAAGAACACATTACATAAGTACCTAAAGAACAAAGCCTTAAAAATTATAAACCCAAAGAATGGTTTCTATAGAATAAATGTTTAATCTTATAAATTCCCTGCCCAAAGTGGAATACCTTAGCTTTCTTATAACTTATATATGAGAAAGAAGACTAAATATTAAGACCAAAATTTGAAAAATTGGGTCCCCATTTCTCCTTAAATAAAAGGGGGATGTTGGGTACAACAGGTATCTAAGTGATAATTTAGATCCATACTCTAATAGTTTCACAAGAGCTTCATCATTGTTATCAAACAAGTTACTTTCAAAGTGGATTCTTCTATCCTCTATTCTAAATGGCAAATTTTCATACTTAGGTGGTCACTCATTATCTTGAGTTTTAAAAGGTTGCCCATACCTAATTGGATGAGTAACCTAGTCATCTTCATAATAATATGCCATCCCACTCCTTGTGTATTTAGAATTTTTGAAAAATGATCTTCATTTTGGAATGAGGGTTGATACTTCTAAGTTGTCTTGTTGTGAAATATGTTGTGATCAAAGTAGAAATATTTGAAATAAGACTTGGCAATTGAAAATGTCAAAGAATAATTGTGTTTCTTGTTATATTTGGTCAATACAAATGTCAAAAGTAGATGTCCAAATAAGAAGATGTGTTATCCAAGTTTATTTTCAAATTTTTCACATTTTTTAAAATGTTGATTGCTCTTATGTTTTGTTTGCAAAAAGTAATGCAAGTGTTCAATTGTTTGACTTAAAAAGTGTTTGAATTTGGATTTGATTTGTTTCTTATATTTGAAACCTTTAACTTGATTAGTTTGTTTTAAGAGTGTATGTTAATCTTTGAGTGTTCTAATGTTGAAAATTTTGAATTAAGTTACTTGTGTTAGCTTTTGAATCATTCTTGACTTAGGTAATGTTTAATTGTAATTTGAGTTTCAAAAGTTGGTTTCTTTTGATTTAGGAAAAGTATGATTTTTGAATTGTCTTGAGATGGTCTTGACCTTAGAAATTAATCTTGATTTGAATTATACCTTTGAAATTTGATTTAAGTTTGAACTTTGACTTTACTTAAATGTTTGAATTGAGTTGACTTTGACTAAGAAATGTTGACTTTGTTTAAATTTCAAATAATGATTTACTTTGATTTGAAAGAAGGTTTGACTTGAGTTGACTTGATCAACCTTGTTTGACTTTGATTTTTAAAATTTTAGAAGTTTGACTTGAATTAGACGATAGATTTGGACTAGAATTGGAATTTGGTTTTGAATTCATTTCATATTAGGAATTAGAAATTGATTAGAATTAGGGCTAAATCAAAATGGGCAACGTAATGGAGTAATTATGAAAAAAGAGGTTTTCATTTTGATAGCATAACACATTTAGGGTAATTTAGACAAATTATGAGTTTTAAATTTGACAGGATAACATGTAGAATGGAGTGATTTCTAACCCAAAAATGGGTAGAGTAATGCCTTATCACATAGGTGTGCATGGACTAAGTTTGGATTTAGGTACTTATTTTTTGACTTGGTTTGAATACATGATGAGTTTTAGTATAACATCCAAGTAACAACATATAAGTGACATGACCCTATTTTAGTGATAGAATGAGATTTGCATCACTATCATTGACCTATCAATCTACTCGCTATGAGAGGAAAATTTTAATTAATTTAAAGGTAAAAGACCCACCCTTTCTCATAGTTTTTATGTGATAGGCAATCTTTAGGTGTTTTTACCTTTACAACCCTACATCAGTAAATGTTTGTAGATAATAAATTCATAATCTAAAGTTTTATAATTGGATTTATAAATGGTTTTGATATACCTTGTGGTACATGGGCTCAAAATCCATCGAAGAAGGCTCTAATAACATACTCACATAATAATGTCATCCCTTATGTGCCCACTTAGCTGTAAAAGGTGATCTCAGTGGAGTGACATCATAAATTAGAAGGATTCAAGGCAACTATTTAAACCCTGGGTATTAGGACATGGAATCCCCTCACATCACGGTGTGATTAAAATAATATTGCTTAGGTATTGAAAATAGTGGACCTTTAATTTGTATACATTGTCAGATGTACATGGGTTGTTATGTAAGTTGGGGTATCAATTCCTAGCCACTACGACCTAAAGACCTGATATAAGGTAATGACACCCCAATCACATAGCCTAAAATAAAAAGTTAAAGGTATCACCATTTTTTATTCGTAGGAATCCCACGAAGGGCAAGCAAAGAACATACTTTGGTGAATATTTTGGGATGAAAACATGTGGCTTCCTTCATGTTTTGGGGTCACCCAAGCTCTTAATAAAAAATGGTAGAGCATAACATATACGAGGCCTCAAAATACATACAACTTTTAAGAAGCAATACTTAAACAAGAAAGCAAGAAGGGGAATGACTTGGAAGTCAACAAGTTTTTAAATCAAAATTGAAAGACTAGTTTGTTTTAGACACCAAAATTAAATGTTCATAAAAGAAAAACTTTGTATTTAGTTTTGATCCACTTTCTTTGATCAAAAACCTACAAGAAAATGGTTATAAGTTTCATTAGTGGTCTTTGACAAGCATGGAATATTGATTTTTTGAATTGTTTAACTCTTTATTATAATGTTATGGCCATGAAGAAACAAAATTTCATAGGCAACCATGAGTTTGAAACTAAGATCCATTCAATTGAGACTTGCAACATAGACAGAGAAAAATCCAGTGAATTTGTGCCTACGTTAAGCAATTTCATTGCTGATAAAAGCAAACTCATGTCCAGGGAGACGTGAAATCATGAAAAATAGTGGAAAGGAAAATTTTTGCCTAGAGAAAGCAATTTCATGGCTGGAGAAAGCAAACTCGCATCTAAAAAGTTGTGAAATCATGAAGAAGCTATAAATAGAGACATAAAATTAGTGTAAAAGTAATTCCACACCCAAAAAATTAATTTTGTGATGGCATAAAGTAAACTCACGTATACAAAGATGTGAAATTGTGAAGAAGTTGTAAATAGCTAGATAGAAATTAGTATAAAAGTAAATTCATGCCCAATAATATCAAACTTGTGGCTACAAAAAGAAAACTCACTTCTATAGAGATGTAAAATTGTCAACTTGTAAAAAACATTAGGTAGAACAAAAAATCATGCCTATATTTAACAAATTTGTGGCTACCAAGTGTAATATCACATTTATGTAGAGTAAATTCATGGCTGTAGTTTCAAGGCAAATTTAGAAGTATTTTTTATAATAGGCCTAAATTATCAGCCAAAAGGGCTTAGAAGATTCCCAAATGAAGTTTGTGGGTTACATGTCCCACCAGGCATGATATTATGTGAGAGAGGAATCCAAAAAAGCTTAGTTATATCATTATTGAATTAATCCAAAAATAATTGAATGAAACTAACATCCTAAGCCTAAATCCTATGCTTGAGCAAGACTAAACAAAATAAGAATAAACTATAAGATTAAACATAAGCATTTGTATACCTTCTTTTTTAAGATGCCCATTGCTTGTCAGTTTGAATAGGTATGTGCTCAAATTATAGACCAAAGGTCTTTGGCAATGTAAACTCCACATGTCGACAGCTTGTCTGTGCCCTTGAGTGAAGAATTATGAAGAAAGGTGAATCTCCTTAGGTATTTTGGAAGACTAAGTTTAGGTTCAAGAAGCTTGTTTATAATGGAGGGGGAACCTTAAATTTATAGACATGGTGAATCAATGGTTATTGTCTATTTTTATCTCAAAATTGAGGGTTAGAAATGAGTCCTCACCCCTCATCAATGCAAGAGGTTAAGGATGTATGAGGATGAATAGATGAATCACAAAGTGTGGAAGAAAAATCAAGTAATGAGTCCTTTTTGAGTGTGTAAGATCCATGTCATACCCTTTACTTACGCATATTTCCTTTACAATGTCATCCTTGTGAGTCAATAAAGGTAATATTGATTTTAGGGAAATAATAATTTCTAAAAGTTATGGATTTTCTTACTAAAAAAATTTTAGGCTAATTAATTAGGGATTGATTAACCATTAGGAAGAATGGGGTATTTTCAATGTTATTTTTCAAATTAATATCTTATTTATTTAACCTTATAATAGCATATACAAAGCATTAATATGATTCAATGTGTTGTAGAAGAAATAGATTATATGAAATGGTGTATTGCCCCAATCAGGGATGCATCAATATGGTGTAGAATGTGTATGTTAAATTATGTGAATAATTTGGGATGTATTAGTGATTTATAGTTTGATTTGTATTGTTTTATAAAGTCACTATGATTTTCATTTCAACACTGAAGTGATGAAAATGAAGTGTCTACACAAACAAAGTATAAAATTTTCTTCTCTCTCCCTCCTTCACATTTTCTAATCAAAATCAAGTTCTAATTCTAGAGAAAGATATTGAAATCACATATTTTACTACTCTTACATGTAATTAAAATTCAAGTAGTCAAGCTCGTTACCATGATAGTTGCATCAACATTCGTGACATCCAAAATGATATAATTACCTCTCTCTCAATATCATTAAAAATGAATGCTCCTTTACCCATGCTTTTCAATCATACAGTGATCCTACTTTAACATGCAATGATAATTGTAAAGAGCCCATTATTCCTATCTTTCATATGGATGGTACATTACAATCTATAAGTGCATCTTCAAATTCTCTAACCATTACTCCTAGTGACATTTTCTCTATGATGACTACTATAGGATATCTTTAGAAATAAATGATAATCATTATGTTACAAATACTCTCACATGGTGTTACTCTTAATGATAACATCCTAGAGGATCAACCCCTTATGTGAGATGTCTTTGATCATCCTTATCCTATAAATTTTTCCATGCATATGTTACCTTCGTTTGATAGTTAAGGAGACCCTAAAAATCACTTGAAATAATTTGTACACTCTTTTGGTCATTGGGATGAGGATGGAAACCTGTTGCTAAAATCCTTCCACATAAGTTTAACATGAGATATTACTGATTGGATCTATATCCTTATAAATGGCTCCTTACCAACTTTTAATAAATATGAAGACATATTTTAATCCAATGTTCATAAAGATAATCTACCCAACTTACCATTAGAACATTTGTGAGGCTTAGCTCAACATGATGATGAATTTATTCGAGACTATGCTATTATATTTAAGGATGCATTATATTCCTTGAACTATACACTGTCAGATTTGGAAGTGTAATTCATATTTTTTAGGGGTATTTTTCTCTACTTAGAGAAAGAACATTACATAGGACTTTTACTTCCTTCAATATCTTATACATGGATATCCATAAATATGCATGTGTGTTAATGAACATTAATACTAAGTTATCTAAATTTTCACCTACAAATAAACATGATACAAACAATCCCCATAAAAAGAAGTAACAAACTAAGAAATGTCATGAGTAATCACAAATACCTTCTCCCAACTCATAATTTCATACCAAGTAACACACAATAAAGGTTTTTTATAGAGTTAAATAATTCACATACAAAAAGCGTCCTTTAGTTAAAAAATATAACTCTACCAAGTGACAACCAATTCAATTTGATTGGCTCAAAGATATAACACATGATATATTGGATACATTATTGATTAACCAATTGATTGCTCTTACCCAAAATTATTACAATCCACCACACATATTTAAAAAATTAAAAGGATGACCTTTTGTGCATGTAACATGGCATTAATGGACATTGTGATAATGATTGTTTGCATTAAGATAAAAGCTTACATAACTCATAGATAGAGGAATCATTGTATTTAGGAAATATACAACAATGTCTCTTTCCCCCACTTCTTATAGAGGTTATTCTAAGAAGGTCAAGACATCACATACTACTCCTATTAAGGAATGAATGGTCTATCAGTCTTCATAGAAGCAAATAATTAGAAGAATTCCTTCTCTTAGTGTACCCTCTACAATAATCAATCTATCCCACACTGATCCTACTAAGTACTCATTGATTAATCAAGTCTCGTTGTGGGGACACTTAGAGTAGGTGTTTTATTCTTTTTGGGAATCAGGTGTTTATTTTTGAAGCAAATAAAGGTATGAGTAAATATAAATTAGTAATTAATGTGTCTCAATTAGCCTATTGATTTGTGTAAATAGATATGTATTTTACCTTTCCTAAAAATAGTAATAAGTGTAAATAAATCAAACTTAGCTAATTCTAGGTTGAAATAGATGAGGTAGGGTCTAGAAATTATTGTGGATGAATGGTAGATTATCATAAATAGGACCCAAAACTCTATTTTTAGATTGCATAGGAGTGATAAACTTAGGAAACCCTTCTACTAGGCATTGTAGTCCACTTTCTGGAACTATTGTCTACTTTTGGTGTTGTTGTCCACTTTCAATGTTGTTGTCTTGGTGGTCTAATTATTTGGGTTCTATTTGGCAATCCTATGACACCTTGGCAATGAAATATTAAAGCATAGATCTATGCAGAGCTCATTGTGTGTCTGATTCAATCTTCAAAACCCTTAGGATCTCTTGGTACTTTAACTTGAGTAGCAAACTTGGGAATGAGAGAAGGGGTTATTGTGTAAAGGATATATTGGATGTACTTCACATCCCATGTGTGGGCATGCTACCTACATGCCAATACTTTTAAGATGGATCAAGCTAATGTAGTTATCCCATTTAAATTTATTGGTGCAATTGTGTGATGTATGAAAATAGATGCAAAATTGGAATCTACTTTGGATGACTAGAGGCTGGTATAAGTGCTTTAATAGGCTTGAATGGTCTTATAAGGTTGTATGCAGAGAATAGTGAAGAGTGCTTGAGTGTACTTGCTTGTATTCTTGCTTCTTTCCTATGAATGAGTGCCAACCCTTATAAATGGATATTGAATGGATTTTTATAGGGCAATTGATGATCATGAGTTAGATGAGCTTGCATTACGCTGACAGGGGAAAAGATAATGATTCAAGAAAATCTAACTACTTGAGGCTAAAGTGAACTAATATAACAGCATTGGAAATAAGACGCCCCTAATTTTTGGTGCTCCTATACAATTTGGGACTTATTATCCTAGGAATATGATACCTAGGGGGATGGATCTAGGTCTGAGAGAGTTGTTAGGGTCTCAAAAAGTTAAGTCCAAGAAGTTATAGATGACTGGGAATCAATGAAAGTCTAGCTAAGAAGGGTTGAGTAAGTAAGAAATAGGACCTATAGGTTGGGTGTTATTAACCATGCCTAAGTCATCCAATTTTGCATTTTATATGATCACATCCCCCCACCTTTATTCTAGTGATGTAACAAATTGAAATACTAGGATAAAATAAAAATAGAAATCATACCTAAACTTACCTATAAGGGAAAAGCTCATGAAGATGTGTGATGTTGGATGTGTGTAGAGAGAACACGTTGTGATGTGTGGATCTACAAATAAAAACATGAAGTAGATTAGTTCTTAATAGATACATTATATCTAAAATAATAATGTACAAAATTTGAGTAAAGGAAGAGAGAGGAACAAATACACCTCACCAGGTATATGAACCAATACAAAACCTATTGTGATGATGGATTATTTTGAGTATGTGTTGAATAAAGAGTAATATCATGAATGAAGTTGAGTGTTCAATTCCCTTAAATGTGTCTCAAAAAGGCAAAGGTTGGTCCTTTATCTCCATCATCACCAAATAAGTGAATTTAACAAATCATGCATGTGTTAATCAATGTCTGGACTGTGTGTCCAATCCCTCTGAATAGGTGGCTCAAGAATACAAAGGCTGGCCCTTTGGCTCCATCATTGCCTCATAAAGTAAAACTATGAAGTGATATTGATATAGAATATATGTCATATAAGATGGCTCGTGGATCCCATGAATGTGTTGGAAATATGACATTGTGGTGTGGATAGCTAAATGTGCGCTAGAAACTAGGCCACTCTTGGCCATTTCAAAAGATGGAGATTAGGCTTGTATGAAATCAACTCCAAAATTGATGTACTAGGATTTTATGAAAGACAACTTAGGAACTCAGGTAATCAAAAATCTAAACTTGTATGAAATTTTAACTTGAATGTGATGCCAACCACCTACATATAGAGTAAGGCATGCAACTGTTGAGAATGCCTAGAATAAACTAAACTTAGAAACAAAAGAAGATCAATGTGTCATGCACATTTCCCCCAATCATTGATGTCTAGAACATGGATTCTAATCTATAAGTTATTTCAACTACCCAATATAAACTAAAAGTGAGAACCATCATGCCACACATGATAACCCCCTGTATCTGAGAAAATTGTGCTAAAACTGTTGAATCTAAAGGATCTAGAAGTGCAACAATTGTCCCTGAACTAAAATTTTTACTTATTTCTAGAAACCTTGAGTGTTTTTTTGCTTATACAAGAGCACCAAACTATGGACACCCTTATTTTTGGTACTAATATCTATTTTCGATGCTACTATCCATTTCTAGTGCTATTGTTTGTTGTGAAAATTGACTATTAATCTAAGATTATTCCTATTTTTTTGCTTTGATTTGACCTGTTTGACCTCTAGATTCTATGCTAACTATTCTCAATGTTGTTATTTCAATTTCTAGGAGGTTTTTATCTCTATGACAAAGCCCATGTTTGATGCCCCCTCTTCTAAGGGTATAAAAGATAAACTTATAATGACTTCCCTCAAAAGAAAAGAATCCTACAAGTGTGTTAATTTGAATATATATATGATATAGCATTTAATATTTGACAATAGGTTTTAAGATATAGAAAATGTTTTTACTGAGATATTGTTAAATCAATAGGGGTATGCCTAGATATATATATAACAATGTGAAAGCATGCACAAAGTACTAAACTAGAACTAGAAATGTTAATTGTTAGTTGTTAGCTGGAGGGATTGAGCATGATGTCCATCATGGAAACCAAGAAAGCAAATAAAATGCATGATATAGATCATGGCATTACACACATTTGATAAGCAACAAGAAAACAAGCAAGAAGCAAGAAGCAAGAATTAAGAAGCATACTAGATGAGCCAAGGGGCCATGCAAACAAGGTACATGGGCACATGTCACTCAAATTGGAAACAAGCATGGAAGGCATATTCAAATGCCACATACACATACAATTAAAATAAGAAAATCTAGCACATAGAGGAGTAAAAACAAAGTACATTGGCAAATGTCCTAAGGCACACACATGAAAAAGAAGCAAAAGATAATGGAAAATGTCCTGAGGCATAATAAGGAGAAAATATGGAGTTGAAAATTCAATCACACAAGCTACGCTAAGCAAGCAGAGAAAGCATGTAATAACTGTAAAGAGACAAACATATCTAACTAGTCAAAGCAAATGTGAAAGTATGCAAAACATGTTAAGTACAAGATTAGGTATATGATAATAAATACACAAGTGTTAGATACTAGTGACATGTTTATATAGTATTCTATGTAAGATATAAAGTAATGTGTATCAATATGATAACTCAGAGTGTGTGGTGTAGAAATGACATAACCTAGATGGTGTAGTCATGTAGAAGATGCCCCCAATAGGTGTGTGTAACAATGTATGTCTCAAATGTAGAAGTAGGAATGCCCCTCTATGGGTAGAATAAAGCAATCAAATAGTTGGATGTCACTGCACACTCTTAAAGAAGATCAAGTGAAGCATGGTAATGTATAAAATCAACATACAATAGCATGAAATAACAAATGTAAGTCCTAGCATGATAGTAGTAATGTAAAGCATGGATGATGCATGCAATCAAAATATATTTGGAATTTTTGAAATTTTTTGAATGTTTTTGTATTTTTTTTGAAAATATTTGAACTATATACAAGAAGAACTAAGAATAAATGATACTAACCAATGAGTCTCAGGTGGGACTCCTTATCCTAGTGTCCTATATCAAATAACTAAATCATGTGTGATCATGAGGCACAAGTGTATGACTGAGATTTTGAAGTTAAAATATGTGTACATTATAACCACTCTAAAATATCTAAAGTAGAAGTTGAATGTGGGGTCCCCCTATAACTCTAAGAAGTATATGCAACTATAGGATTCTTAGGGACCCATATGGAAGTAGGAGAAGGTATTCATTGAATAGGTGTTCTCTATGTAGTTGTATGAGATCTCAGTGTAATTGTTCTAGGTGTGAATACTATCACTATAAGTCATCTAAAATCCTAAAGCTATGGGGGTGTATGAACCCTCTGTACTTGTGATGGATGTTGTAACTATGGCTGAACCTGAAGTGGACGCTGAACTGAAACTAGATGAGAAGATAAAATTGGTGGAAGAACTGGATCTAGTGACTAGAAGTTGGTAGATGGATCTAAAGTGAGGAGTGGTGATTCATAAATAACTCTAACGAATATAATAACCTTATTATCATGAATGAACTTCATGAATCTATGAACTATAGAAGGTACTACTTTGAGTTTTTGAATCCATGGTCAAATAAGAAGTATGTCAAAAACTCTTGCATTGGGAACTATAGTGAGTGGTGTAGCCATAGTGTAGGACCAATATGTAATGGAATTACTATCTCACCTAATAAACTATGAACATTCCCACTAAACCCACTAGTAACTATGTCGATTTGAATGATATCCTACTCTGGATAACCCAAATGTTGTATCAGTGTGAAAGTGCACATATTAAGACTAGAACCATTATCAATGGGTACATTGTGGATAGGTTGATTATGGATATGTGCTCTGATAAAAAGTGCATTGTAACTTGTATCAACCTCCACAATATCCTGATCTAAAAAGGATATCAAAGGCTTGGCTAGAACTCGAGACTCATACACACCTATCATACCCTTTAAAGGATATGTCTCAACTGAAGATGCCTGGTATGTAGCTGGTGGAAGATGTGTATGGTATGTATGATGAACACCTGATGTGTCCTCTTTATCTTATTGTTAATGCTATGTAAATGGATCTAAAAATATTTTCAAAGCTTTATCTTGTGTTGGCTTTGTCTTTGGAGGCTCAGTTGAAGTGCCTAGATCAAGTAGATTATCATCTATCAAATCTTATATCTTATGTCACAAACTAATGCATCTATTATGGTGTGGCTTAGTGCCTTGTGAAAATTAAAAAATGCATGTTGATCATATCCCATGGAAGAGGCTTTGTTGGATCTACTTTTTGAATAGGTGGGAGAGTGATGATGTTACATTCTAATAACTATTGTAAAACCCTAGCTAGAAAAATAGGGAGATTGGTAAATGCACATTGAGGAGATACTAATAAAACTACACGCTGAGGGGAATCTAAAGCCACATTGACTATTGGTTGATTATTATTCTTGTTGTCACTAATTTTAACCTTTTATGGGAATTTATTACTACTCTTGTTTGTTATGTCTGGATTACTTTAATACTTGAGTTTGCCCATTGAGATTAACTTGACTTCTCTTCCCTTAACTATATGACACAATTCAATGAAGGAAGAGAATCTTTTAAACATAATAGATTCATGTAATGTTGGTAGAAGGCTCTATTTGAAGATGTCTTGTAGCTTTTGATCAGCCATGGGGTTAGTTAACTTAACCAAAATAATCTTGTATCTGATAACATAATCTATGAGGGGCTCATTTGACCTTTGTTTATGTTGTGCAATCTATGCATATGAGACCTTATCACCAATGTTGATACTGAAATGTGCTAGGAACATGTCTACTAAAGGATTAAAAGTTGTGACTGACTAATTTTTTAGACTATAAAACCATTGTAGAGCATAATCCTTTAGGCTCCATGGAAAGAGTTTGGTAAGTAGCCAGTCATTGGGTACATAATCCAAACATGTTGCATGAAAATCTATCAAATGTGTCTCTGGATCACCCTTGTCATCATAAAGAGTAAGCTTGGGTTGAACAAATCCTTATGGCAAGGGTGTAGAAGCAATGTGGCATGCCAACAGTGTATGCAAAAGAGAAAAAGAATCCAAAGCCTACATAGGTCTAGTGGTACCTTGATCAAGATGTTGTACCTTGGATTGAAGAGATTAGATCTCTTTCACAAGGGCTACCACATCAACATCAAGAGATGATGATGTTCTGTTACAGCTAGTGGCATAAAGGAAGGTTGGGTTGCTATAGGGAGTTGTTGAGACATAGTTGCCCTTATAGTGTCATTTGTAATTGGCTTCTCTAAATGACTGGAAGACTCAACTTGCATAGCCATTTTTATTTCCATAATAGATTGTAGAATTAGTGTATGATCTTTAGGTCATTCCTTAAGTCTTTCTCTTAAATTTTGTAAAACCAAATCTTTGTTGAGTATGACTTCATTATCGATAATGGGTGGAATTGGATTAATAGTCCAATGTGGTGGAGCATGAGTATCAATGTGTACATCATCATTATTATCTTCATACTGCTCTTTGTCAAAATTATCCACATTGAAATTGGTGTAATTTGGATGTGTAGAATCTATGACTGAAACCTAAATTGGTTGTTTATCCATGGTATATGGTCAAGTTGTAGGAATCTGGGTGAACTCAAGAGGATTGCCACTAAGTCCTACACTTCATCTTGAAGGAAAAGATGTAAGTAATTTAGGTGGCATAAGGAAAACAACTTGGATAATAGTATAAAATATTAATCTGATATAATCTAAACAAGGAATTGGAATATGCATAAAAAGGATAAAGGACTCTGAAATAATTAAAGGTGATACCTCAATAATAAAAAAAGAGCTAGTATATACCAATAGAGATTTTTTAGAACTATTATTTGCAAAATACTATGAACTTTTGAATTTGAAATTGATTTTTTTATTTTGATATGCAACTAAATTTTCAAAAAATGATGTAAAAAGTACTAAAAATAACTGATAATGTATTTTATGCAACTAGGGTTTGAAAATATTTTTTTTCAAAATTAGTATAATAATTTGAAAAATATGTTATAAATTTGTAGAATTTAGCTTGAAAAAATAAGGAAATTTTGAAAATATTTCTAAAATTAGTAATATATTTTTCCTAGTGGTTTGAAAGTGTTTGTATGAAAATAGGACCTAGTATGTGCAAACTAGGGTTTGGGTGAATTTATTGAAAATATTTCAATTAATTTTTAGTTTTATATTTTTTAAATTCAAGAAAAATTGGGAAAAAAATTTTAAAAATCAAAAATAATTAGCCTTAGGGATTCTAGGGTTATTGTGTGAAAACTTGAAGTCAGGTTCACCAAATGTTTTATTCTTTTTGGGAATTAGGTGTTTAATTCTTAAGCAAATAAAGGTCTGAGTAAATGTAAATTAGTAATTAATATGTCTTAATTATCCTATTTATTTGTGTAAATATATATGTATTTTACCTTTTCTAAAAATAGTAAAAAGTGTAAAGAAATCAAACTTAGCTTATTCTAGGTTGAAACGGATGAGGCAAGGTCTAGAAATTGTTGTGCAGGGACGGCAGATTGTCCTAAACAAGACGTAGAACTCTATTTTTGGATTGTAAAAGAGCACAAAACTTAGGACACCCTAATAATTAGAATTATAGTCTACTTTATGGCACTATTATCCACTTCCATTATTGTTGTCCACTTCCAGCATTATTGTCTGGATGGTCTAATTTTTTTGGGTTCTGCTTGGTAGGCCTGTGACATGCTGACAATGAAATATTGAAGCTTGGATCTCTATAAATCTTGTTGTGTGTTTGATTCAATATTTGAAACCCTTAAAATCTCTTAGTACTTGAACTTGAGTATCAAACTTGGGAAAGAGAGAAGGGATTAGTGTGTAAAGGATACGCTAGACACACTTTACACCCCTATGTGGGCATGATATGTATATACCAATACTTAGAAGAGGGATCAAGCTAATATAGTTCTTCCATTGAAGTGTTTGGTGTAATTATGTTATGTATGCAACTAGATGCAAAACTAGAATGTACTTTGGATGACTAGAGACTAGTATGAGTGCTTCAATAGGCTTGAATTGGTCTTAAAAGGTTGTGTGTAGAGAATAGGGAAGAGTACTTGAGTGTACTTACTTGTATTCTTGCTTATTTCCTATTAATGAGTTTTAACCCTTATAAATGGACATTGAATGGCATTTTATATGGAAATTTATGATTTTGGGTTAGATGAGCTTGCATTAGGCCGATAGTATAAAAGATAAGGATTCAGGAAAATCTAATCATTTGAGGCCAAAGTGAACTTGGACAATAGTACCAGAAATGAGACACTCCTAATTTATAGTGCTCCTGTCCAAGTTGGTCACTATTCTCCTAGGAGGATGAGACCTAGGGGGATGGATCTAGGTCTTATAGGGTTACTTGGGTCTCAAAAATCTAAGTCCAGGAAGCTACAGGTGACTAGGAATCAGTGAAAGTCTAGCTAAGAAGGGTTGAGTGAGCAAGAAAGAGGACCTATAGGTTGGGTGCTATTAGCCATGCCTAAGTCATCCAATTTTGCATTTTATATGATTATAGGAGTCATAAATTGAAATTATATATAACATAATAGTATATCTACACATCAAATATGGGTACCAAACCAAAGCAGAAGGATACATATGAAATAGATACACTTGATATTTATAAAGATGCATCGATTATTATGCTAGAATAGAAAGCAGTAGTATAGTTTCCACATGATCATTATAGTCAAACATTTTTATTTTTAAATGAGTTCCATAATTTATGGTTATTTCCTCAATCATCACTAAATTTAATTAATCAAAAAAAATCCAATACTTTACCACATAATCAAATATCATATTTAAAATATATTACACAAATAAAGTGTAAAAAAAATTCAAACAATAAAAATGTAAGTCTAAATCCACTAAGACCAATTATCAAGAATTATCTCATCATATATATCATAAATACCAAATTTTTATACAATAAAATTCAATCATAAGTAGGGAGTATATCCCTAAGAGTATAAGAAACATCATCACTATCTAACTCCATCAGCACAACTTTCGATGTCAAGGCTCCAATATCTTTCCTAAGACCATGAGATCAAGATCACTCTCATAGCCTCTCCTCTAAATATCATAACCCATGAAAATTCTAATAGTGATCATGGCATATATTGTCATAGTGGTTAACCAAAACCTGCATTAACTCAATGGAACTCCTCTCAAGAATGGTCTGCTTATCTAGATTTATATGCAGATTATCTTGCTCAGTGGCCACTGTATGGTATGCTAATAATACCCTAGCCACAAAACCAAATAGGAATGCATGGGAACCTGTAATTTCAAATTTTCTCTCCATAAATCCATCACCAATAATATCCATGGCCACACTATGTGTCAAAGCTCATATAACATGATCTACCATAGTCAACCATTTTTAATTGCCTGCAGTCAATGCAAACAAGTTTTAAATCAAATATACTTACCAAATACAACTACAAAATATACTACAAGTAAATTAAACATAATATTTTACCTAAATGTGGCCCTAATGTCTACCTCATCCAAATTTTATGGGCCTGTAGGAGTTTCCACACCTATACCACCTCCATCTTTACTTTGTGTTGTAGGTGTTGTAACAGGGGGAAAAAATACTAGGAAATAATAATCACCAATGTGTACCATCCCACCACTAAGTATAATCATCTATGCACCTAACATCATCAATGAATACTAGTGGAACAATAGGATCTATCTCCCTCTCCAAAAATAATGCTAGATCTAAAGTTGTGGGGGTAGGCCTATCATTGGCCTGTGGCTAGCTCTAACTGTCTGATGTCATGGATAGGGATCATATGGAACACCTTATTGAATACCAAATTGTCTTAATAAATAATCATACTAGGAATGCTCATACACACCAAGGAAATGGTCAACCAACCATGTGCTAACATTAATGCATCATAACTCACGAGCATCCTCAACCCACCCAACAAAGGTCCTAAATGGATGCCAAATAATTTATGTGGCTGTCAGTCAATCAAGTATCATGAGATACTCCATATTTAACTTTATCCTACCCCATGATAGCACCCATTATGTTTTAAACACCTATGGATGAGCCCATCCAACTAGGGGTCCACCAATGGGTCACATAACTAAATATGCTCATATGCCTATGCATGAAGCAGTATGGCTATACCCATCCTAACACCCCATGGTTATAATCAAAACATATGGAAATTTTTGTATAAATGGACCACCATGGTGTGCCCTAAATAATATCTCACACCCTACTCCTTAAAATGCCACATAATATGATACATGAGTTAGGATATAGCTACCCCACCACCATTTATAGCCACAAATGAAGCTAGCAAACAATAAATAAACGTCTATATCTAATAATATCCTCTTAAAAAGTTGTATTATAAGTCTCTCTAACATTTACATGCTAACCAATGAAATAAGCATGAGACCTCTGCATATACCCAACACTCTCATCTCAAAGTATTTGGGCTCTCTCCCGTATGATAGTCAGTAATAGAATCTAATAAACATCCTTTAATGTAACTTCCATATCCCTTTTCAAGAGCCAAAAGGTACAAGTATTATCATTCCACCTTTCATCTAATGTTTTCATCAGATAAATATCATAATGCACCTACCCCAATTGGCCAACATATCATAAGTTGATCTAATCAATAATGACCCAATATGCATCATCCAATCCCAAATCAACTAAAGTCAAAAAATGCCTACCACATTTAAACTTGTAGATATAAACATTTGTCTACAATCATAAACAAGCAAAATTAAACATTAGTCATTAATTCAATCAGTTAATAACATAGATAAATTATAAATTTCAAATAAACATAGTCAGACATTAGAATTAGATGCTTTCATCACCTAAGGATAGTAGTGTAGGAAACTAACATCAAAAATGGATGTTATCATCGATGATTTAATGGTACCATCCCAAAACAAAAATGCTAGTATCTATCAATAAATTCAATTCCCAAAAAGAGGCCCAAAAATCTATTAAAAAAAATGAAAAACATCAAAATGAACAAAAATATTTATACTTACTAGCTCTTGAAGGTTCTATCATCCCAAAACAACTTGCAAGACCTCATATTGCATTGGATGACTGACTCTCACTCATAGTGTTATGAAAATAGCTTCGGAGAAAGAAAATTCCAAGAGTTAGAAATGAAAATGAAATAGAAATCTCTTTTAAAAATTCATATATATAGTCGTTGACTTTTCAATTGTCGTGTGCACTTCAAAATTTCAAATGATAAAATTTTGATCACTATTTATAAAAATCAAAATTATGATTTATTTTGGGATCCACAAACAAGCCCTTCCATACTATACCGATTTCATGACCACTTTTTATGAATTTAAAAACACCTAATTTTTCTTCAACCCACACTAAGGTTCAAAATCTATGTACCAAAATGTATTATATAAAATTACAAATTCTCAGCTTACTAAGGCATAATACCACCACACAATTAAATCCCATACACTCATTATATATACAATAAAGTCATTTTATCCTTTTGTTATGAGGTGAGTACCAAATTCCATTCCCCTCACCTCAAAAGGGGGGAAAATTAGTGGGGGCATGTCATAGAGATGTGACCTCCACACTTACACAGTTCTCAGAATCTCCAGAGTTACATTACAATTTACATGATTTAGATATACACTTGGTTCATAATCCTATATATTTTCCACCAATTTACATAGATTTGGGATAGATTTTTTCATATTTTTGACATATATTATACATAGTTATAGAGTAGAGTTTACATTTTGATAAATACTTTAGCTTGACACACATTGGAGGTGCATATGTTATGCAAATGCACTAGAAAAGATACCAATCTATAAAAACATATCATGCATAATAGACATGATAAGTGGCACGAACACAGTTCATTCCTTCTCTCATTTACCAAAATGTATTGATTTCTCTACCTAGATTCACCAGACTATGTATAAAAAATACTTTACTAAGATGCACCAATTACACCAAGATGCACTATTTTGAGATTTTTTTTCTCTACAACAGTTAGATCCTTTTTACATAGTGCATTCAAGATTAAATTCCCTTGATGGCCTTAGCACTACTCCCTTATTTTTAGGTTAAGAGTATTCTATCACTTAACTTGCCAGATTATATTTTTACACTTGAGTTGTTTGGTCGAGACATGATACTCTCGATGGCCTTAACACTAATATCCCTATACCAAGTTAGGAAAATGATCACCTCCCAACACTCATTTTTTAGATATGGCACCTTTGTAGTGTAACCCAAATGACCACTTGTGTACTCATTCATTTTCCTAGCTAGAATGTGGATGAAGCCTCAAGTCCCCTTCTACTTCTACATCCTCTACAATGGATTCAATATTCCAGAGTCATCACTATGCAACACATACACAAGTGTATTATATCCATGCTCTTTCTTTGTCTAGATATTTGTGTTTTTGTTTATGTTCAGATCATATGCATTAATTACACTATAACATGTTTTTGGTTATAAGTAACATATAAACAACAAGTTCAAACAAAGTTCAAGCAAAGACAAGGTATGTTGTATACACCAAGGTACACATTTATTTCCTTTAAACTACTATAATCATTTTTTATGCATTAATAGATTAAATAGGGGGCAAATGTATATATCCATATTTGGTACGAGCACATTTTTCATGGTGTTTTTTACATAGTTTTGGATGTATAGCCCTTTTGAAAAAGAGTTGAGTATCTAGTGGCATGGTCTTGCATGGACATTTTTGGCTCCACATGCTTTTCATTATTTTATTTGACCCTTTTTGTCTTTATGTTTACTAGTCTATTTATATCCAATATGTTACATGGATCCTTATGTTCCTCTTATCTATTTTTGTCTTTTTGATCCCTGGACACTGCCATTTGACTCAGGACACTAGCATTGACGCTAGTGTATAAAGTAGATGAAAGTGTCTAGCCTTATCTTTTGATCATTTTATGTAATTTTCATTTTGTGAATATTTATGAGGGTTCATATGTTTGTTTTATTATCGGCTTTAGCTTGTCACTAGGTCTTAATTAAAAATTAAAAGGTTTCCTATATATACAAAGCTATGGTATAGTTTTATTTATCAATCAAGTCTCTCAATTATAATATACTTTATTTTATTTAAAAGATTTTAAATTGCATCATACATCAAATTGCTAGAACTAAAAGTCTAAGGTATTTTAAAAATTCAATTTGCACTTGCATTTCTTATACCAAGGGTTGTAATAGGAGAAAGAACACATAGTTGCATAATCACCATTACACACATACCTAGGAGGGAGAATTACATGAGATTTTGAGACCCTATTCATAGTATATGGCTATGTAGGCATCACTTAGCAATAATGGGGTTGTTAGGGTTAGCCTGACTCAAGTGCTAACCCCTTTTTATTGAGTCACAAGTAGTCAAAGGCAAAGGAGATAAGGTTTTGATTATTAATAATAATATATGCATGATCTAATCTCTATTTTAGGGTGAAATATGAATATAAGTGCTAATGTAGGTTCAAGAAAATATAGAGTCAATTTTAGTTCATATTCATAGCTAGACAGAAGCATCAAGATCAAGGACAGTCGATAGTAGTGACTTGGAAGGAAAACTAAACATAAGCCAAAAGGAACAAAACACGAAGTTACCTCATAGACCTAAGATGAAGTTAAACCACTTTTATAATTTAAAACATAATGGAAAACAAGATATGCTCCTTCTAACCCTTTTTTGTATAATTATTTTTGTATTTATTACATGATTAAATAGGTTAATTTTCAATAATTATCATATATAACTTAAATTTGAATATTTTATTATTGCATTTGAATGTTTTATTTCCATTTTGTGTTTATTTAATAGACCCATTTAGACTAACACACTGGGAACAAACTTCTCTTTTTCAATTAGATGTTCATATATAATTTTAAAAACTATGATTACCTTCTTGGTAGAATGTATTTAATATGCCCATGCACTATGGGAAACATTGTGTGAAGATTATGTATCTAAGTTCATCCCAATAACATATTAAAGACACATATGGATGGTATGACTGATAAGGTGGTGTCCATGTGTTATACCAATATGTAACGGTAAATCACTCTCACCAAGAACGTGTTAGGATGTCCCATCAAATGCTCTGACAATTTTAGTCAAATCATCATGTGTATATCCTAGATCTATGAGTAATATCATGGTACATATATTTTCACTATAACCATTATTAACCATGACATTATGGATAGGTTTATGATTGATGTACGATCAAATAAACAAAGTGAAGATATGATTCATAATCTAGAATTTCACTATCATCCAATGTAGTAGATGGTCTCTGAACGAAGAGAGGTATATGACATTTAAATTTGCCAATAATACCATATAATGGGTTCCCATAATGTGGTGGAGGAGGATTTTAATGATATGTAATTTGCACTTATAGAGTATTCCTAGAATGATCTTGTAATGGATGTTGAATATCTTCTAGTTATAATGGCTCCTAGGTTGTGAGCCTAAATCCTTTGGAGGATCATTAAAGGTAATATGTTGATTATCATTGAGGTATTAGATCTTAAGTTTCAAGGTATAATATTTGTTTATAGAATACATGGGGCCTTTGGGATAGTCATAATAAGCATTGGCATCATATCCTCTAGGTAAAGGTTGACTCATATCAACCTCTATGAGAGGTGGGAGAGATATGAGATGACACTTTACAAGCTTCTTAAATATCAAAATTATAGACTTAGGCAATCATGTAAATTGTCTCTTAGGTGCATTGGATAAGATGAACTGATTAAGTTGTTTTAACACTAAATTAACAATTATGTGTGTTTCCTTTTTAGGTTTTTTAGGCTTAGCATTATAGCTTGGTTTGATATGAAACTTGTTATTTTATGTATTTGGTGTAATTGATACATACTTTAGATTATTTAAATCAATAAGTTTCATTTCACGATTGTAGAAACATGGCATAATTCATAAAAATATTTGAACTTCTTCAAAATAATGGACTCATGTAAGGGTGTATGCAAGCTTTTCTTAAATATGTTTTAAAGTTATTTATCTACCATTGGATTTGTCATTTTATTCAACTTGGTTTTATACCTCAAAACATATTCATTAATAGGTTCATTAGTCTGTTCTTTGATCTTGGAAATGTGTGTGTATGATAGCATTTCAATGATGTTTTTAGATAAATGTGACAAAAATTGATTTGCAAAGGATTTGAATGCTTTCATTGATTGTATTGGTAGATCATAGAACCATCCTAAATCATAATCCTTCAGGCTTCTTTGGATTAATTTGGTCAAAATTTTATCATTGGAAACATAATCAAGGCATGTTGCATAGAAAGATCAAAGATGTTTAGGATCACCCTTGTCATCATATAATGTGAACTTTGATGCAATAAAACTAGTTGGAAAAAGATGAAAATATATCTTAGGTGCAAGAGGATTATGTAGCAAAAATTGTGAATCAATAGCATGAGGATACTTTAAATCATTTTCTTCAATGTTAGTAACCTTTTCTTTTAAATATTTTATAACTTTGAGAAGGGTTTGCACAATAAACCCATTGGGATTAAGATTCAATAAGTCTCCAAAGGGGTTGTAAACATAGATTTAGTTTATATAATCATCAAAATTGGTATTTGAGTTGGATAATTCATTTTTCCCATGGGAAGTATAGTAATAGGAATTTGATCCTCGGGGAACAATAGGTTGAAAATATAATTCGAGCCCCCACTAGATGTAGGCATCAATGATGTGGTCAAGGGGTTGGATAAGGGAAGTGAATCTATGGTAGCACCACCTAAATTTTCACCATCATTAGATGTGGAAACATTAACATTAACATTAACATATTTACTGATTTTATCTCTTGTAACATAGAAAACTTCATCAATTGATTCCTAGTTGGTATTCAGATGGTGGATTAATGCTTCCTTATATTCCATTTGAAAATTATATTTAGTATTAAAAAATTTCATTGCTTATAAATGGAAATAAAGACACTAATTATAATTGAAACATTTAAAAAATTATAGTGATTAGAAATCAAGAAACCCTAGGTTAAACTAGGGTTTTACACAAGGAGACTTAGAGTTCAGGTTCACAAAATGTTTAACCCTTTTTAAATATGTTTTGTTGTTTATGGTTAAAGTGGTTAGAATTTCCTAATCACATAGATGAATCAAACAATTATAAATCAGGCCAATTAATTAAATATTAAAATAATATTTTGAATATAAATGATGAATTTTACTAAATATAGAACATACAACTCAAAATAGTATTTTCATTGCTTAATCATGAAGAAGAAGTAATAACAATTTATTTTCTTATTTGCAGGTAGATCAAAGAAGTGCATGTGTAAAAAAAAGTTGGTTGAAGATCAGTATCTAATCATCCAATTTTATGAATATTATTTCTATAGGCTTAGACACTAGCATTGATGATTTTGTCTATGTTGCAATGCTTTTGTCCTATAAGGAATATTCATTGTATTTTGATGTCACCACCTGCACCTTTCTGCATTTTTTTGTCACATTTTTATTGGTGTATCTAGATCTTATACATAGGATCTAGATAAATGTTTATATCTCAAACCCTAGCTATTCACCCTAGGTCATGCAAGCTTGATAAAAATAGATTAGTGGGCTCACTATGTCAAGCTGACCTCAAAGACCTCTATTTCAATGAACATTACCTACATAACCAATACTCTAAGTAGGGCCTCAAACTTATGTATTTTTTCCCTATTTATGGGAGTGTGTGTGTACAAGGGTGAAATATACTATACGTGTATACATGTAGTGATTTATCTTATAATTTGAGAAATAACACTCATGGATTTTTTTTGGAATGCTTCAGACCTATAGTATGGTTGCTCTTATGACTAATATAGATATAATGAAGAATAGGGAATTAAACTCAATTGTGCAATTAATTGAATGAGTTTGAATAGGTGTTTGCTTTGGTATTTTCTAGATGAATAATTAGACGGCTTATATTTGTATTTATACCACATATTTTGAAAATATATCATGGAAGAGTTAGATAAGACAAATAGGCCAACCCATAGGATGCAGACACTAGTTTTGATGTTAGTGTCCCTATATGGATGGTAGTGTCTATCAAGACAAAAAACTATTGAAGATCTATTACTGATAGTGAAGGATATAAATCATGTTTTAGCCTTGTTATAGTGTATAATTGATCTAGGTCATCATAATTATAGGATCAAATCATAATATAAGAAGTTAGGCATAGTGATATGGTGAATGTAATCCTTTCAACAACAAGAAATTCTATAACTGAAGGGTAGAGCCCTGATTGGCATTTGTTAAATGTACAAGATTGAGAGTATATATAAATTCAGATTTAGAATATATGTCATCAACCAAATTTTCACCCTAAGTAGGGCTACTCCAACCTCTTTAAATTTTGTGTAACATTAAAACACCTCAAGGTTGTGAGTGACCTATTAGAGAGGTGAATCTCTAGATAGAAGTGCTAGCTCCATTTGCACAACACCTAAAACTAACCACTAATCTAATTCTTTTGAAGGAAAAGGAGTAGAAGGAGATTAAAACTAATATAACATAGGTGATACACCAAGATGAATTCCAAAATCCTACTTAAACTTGCACTATGAAAGACAATTTGGAAAACTAATCTCACAACCCAAGGTTCTCCTAACAAAAGTGTTTCAACATGAAAGAAGAATGCAATCTAATTCTCAAGGTATATGAATAGTAGGTTTTATCATAAACACTAGAAATCTTATTCACATTTAAATACATATAAAATAACCATTTACACTTCATGATACCTATTAGAAGTCAAATTACTTACACAAAGCATGGAAGAGTGAGATGAACACAAGGAAAGATAACTATCACTTGACATTCAACCATGAAATTTTTGACACACTTAAGCAAGAATTTTGGAGACTGAAACTAGATTGAAATATTTAATCAAAGGAAAAATTAGTATTCAATTTATTATGGATTTTCCAGACCAAATGTAATTGTCTTACAAGGCCAAAAGTGGTGATATAGATAAATAAGGAAGAGAGAGAGAGAGGCATAGAGGAAGGAGATTTCTAAGTGTCCATGTGAGAGTTAAAAATAATGATTTATAAACCTTTTCAACATGTCCCTAAGGACATATGTCTCTCCTTTTAATATGTTCCATCATCCAAGTGGTGTAGGAGTTAGAAACTCAGCTGGACACCTTGGTCATCTTCTTCAAAACTACCCTTCTTTGCATATGAGAAGTAACAAGTGGGAATTTTCATCATCAATTTTCCATGAAATAATTCCATACATATTATTTTACACCTATCATGTATTTATAAAATCTCTTGGTTTGACATTTTAGTGGAAATCATCATTCATGTGCTTAGGTGTCTTGAAACCCTTCATCTCCCATACTTAGCTTTGTCTAAATGGATCAAAACTTGACATAAACTTCATAAAAACACTCTATCTTCATGAAATTAATTCCAATACCTCATTATACCTGAATCAATCCACTTTTCCTCATGGAACAAATCTCAAGCCTCCATTTTGCTCCTCAAGCTCTCATTAGGCCTATTTTCCTTGTAGCCCAAAAATCAAGTAAACCTCCTTATGTAGGGTAGTTTGTGAGTGTTAATTACAAAATAATTACATATTTTAGGACAAAATATGTATTTACAACTCCATGCCAATTTTTAGATCTTGAGAGTGAGTGGAGGTATCTTTTTCCTATTGTTATCTTCTCCTAATTAGGCCTCAATTAGGCTTCCTCACCTAGAAGATTGATATTCTACTCAAGATATCTCTCACACATTCAAAACCACCAAAAAGTGTGTGATTAACTTCCTTTATCCAATCACCAACCTCCATGTCAAATTTTAGGCTCTGAGACCCTATAGAAGTGTGAGAACCATGAAATGGTCTTGAAACCTAATCTCGTTTTCAGCCTATTGAAGAATACCTTGAAAAATGAGGGGTTTTTTATCACCTATAGGATGTCCTATATATATTTTTAGGATTTAATATATTAAATACATCTGAAATGACCTCTTCCAATATTTTACAAGTGTTCAACTATCCAAAACCTTCTAAAACACCAAAAATGCTTATGAAACAGGGCATTTAATATAATCTATATAGTTGCACATATAAATGAAGTACATGGTGAGGATATAATTGTAGTATATAACAATTTTTATGAGGTTATAGTATCAAACTAGGTCATCTCATGTGCTTTGGATACCAATCTTCCACATTGGGTCTTCACTAGGGTTTTAAGAGGGTTTAAAAATATTTTGGTTCTTAGCGATTGTTCATAAACCATAGGCCCTCAAAACCTAAACTAATGCCACAAATATAAATTAAAATATCCCCCTCAACTATCCCTAGGATCTTAGGTTCCCATGCATTATATCTTTATAGTATTGATTGCAATAAGTTGGTCTTCAGGTCTCTACATTACCATTGGAGAGTGGTTAACAGTCTTAGTAATTATTCATGTAAGTGATGGGTTTAATCCAAAAACTGACACCATGAGATTGAAGTTTATGGACATCTTTACCATCCTTGAAAACTACTAGGTTCCATGCATAGGTTCATGATCATACGAGGTGAGAGAAAACTAGTATGGAGTTATAGTCACCCATTGGAGGATCTCAAGATGGTTTTCAAGGCTAAATTGCCATTTTTATTGCCTTCCCCTATTCGTGAATGGTCTTGAAGGATATATGTTAACCTTATTCATCTCTCAATTTCCCCAAGTTCTCATCTTAACTCCACCTAAAAACCTTTCTCATGACTATCCTTGTAGGTTTGTATGTGTGGTGTTAGATTCTACAAGCCTAGATAGGGTTTTGAGTATTTACTTCACTTTAGATGGGTCTGAGAGTTATATGGAACCATATTAGCATAGAGATCATATCCATATATATTTTAATACCTCCATAATCATGTATGTCTCTCAATATAAGTAGCCTCTTGTAATTGATCAGGCAGACAAGCATGTAGGCCTCAGTGTCTATATAGATAGGGTTGAGAATGAGTCCTATAGGTAGTCAATTATTTTATGACTTTATTTTCACTCTTTTTAACTTTGAATGACTTTATATATTTTCCATCTACCTGAGAAGGACTCCAATGTTTCTTCTATGCACTCTGCCATGTTTTTAGGCTTGAAACTAGACTGCCTCTTAAGCAAACCCATAGGTGGTTATGTGATTGAATGCATTTTAAGCTTTAAGACCTCAAAAACAAGTCATTAAGCATTAAAATGACTTTTTATATGGTGATAATAGTATATAACCTTCTCTAACTATCAAAAATGCCTCACTTTCACAAACACAAAATTATTCTTACATGTGTCTTGCACATGGTTGTAGGTGATCCTTTGAGGAGAGTTTGAACATGAGTCTTGAAATTATATTTATCAACTATGCCATTGACCTTAAAAGTATCCAAACTTCATTATAGGCTCATTTTCACTATCTCACAAGGTTCAGTGGCTCTTTCATAGTGTTCTACAAACCTTTGTCTTCTCATCCTTATACTCAAACATGTGTATGAGTATTAGGTTTATGAACTCAACTAGTGACTATGACACTAGTCGCTTCAAACCATTATGGCTCTCAACTAGCTGGTATATCTTCAAAAGCCTATGTTTTATCTCATTCTGTATGGATTCATTTTTCTAACCAATACCTCTTGGCATAAACCAATGTTTTTTGTCCAAAAAGAGGACTTACAGGTCTGTAACCTTTAGGTCTCTTTTTTTGCTTGTATAGACTTGCTAAGATAGACCCTTGAATCTTTTTCCTAGAGATTATATCAGCTCTTGTGTCATTTCCTATCACCCTCTCAATAACTAAACACTATACAATCTCAAATCTTTATACTGTATGTACAGCCTATGTATACAGTTAGTTCATGTACAAGGCTTTGTATGAGGGAAAAATTCTATACACTCATTCATGTTTCTTTTGATGATGGTAGTGGAGTATATTATGGTAAAATTAATGTTTGAATGGTATTACCACATCTTATCCACTGATTGAACATACTCAACATGGAACTTAGACCCCATGAATGCTCACTTACAAGTCTGCAAACCTATGAGTGACTGAAACACCTTATAGCCTTGTTTAAGAGTACAATTTGATCTCACTTTTCATTACCTTATAAATCCAATGTTCCAATAGTGTATTTTCATGTTGTGATGGTTTCTCATTAACATTTTATCAAATATTGATTTCCAGGCCTATAGAGAGCCATTAATGGACAATATCATGCTTCTTAGAGTAAGAAATATGACATTTCTTGAAAGACTATCAACAAGGATCCATATTTATAGAAATGAAATATGAATCATGGGAAAGTGAAGTTATTGTAAATGAATTAGTAAGCACCTAAAATCCTCTGAGGGTATAAACTCTTTAAATTAACCAAAAACACTTGCAGATGGGGTGATATATTCCACATGTTTGAGGCACTTATTTCTTTGATGAAGATACCTGATGAGATTGAATTGGTTGATTAAACTAGAATTTAAAGGATTAAATTAACCTCAATAAACATCCCATAAAACCATTCTTCTCTATCAAATTTTGGCATGAAGAAATATGTGCAAAACTAGACCTTGCTTGAATGGACAAGGCACAATGACCTACTGTCACTCTTGATGATTGTTCATAAAGGAGTGGCCATGAATTTAAAAACAAATGCCACTAAATTTAATATAATTAGGACCCCTAAAATTTCCCAAATTTTCATCTTCCAACTTTATTTCTCCTTATCGTACCATGCATTTGATAATTTCTCTTATGAGCTTGTGAAGGCAATGATGGGGGGGAGAGAGTGTTATATGCACTTTTAAGACCTAAAACTTGATCCAAAGCCTTAGACTAACATATGTAATTCTAAGAGACACTTTAAAACCATTTTCACCTACAAGTTGATATCTTAAGGCTATACAACTACCCAAAAGTGATTGTAAAGGGGTATTTTTCTCATTTTAGGCATTAAATTACAATTTTTTAGGGTCTAACCATTCTCTAACCCATATCTAACATCATGTACATTAGGAGGATTATTAAAAAAAAATCTTAATATTTTTACATACAACTCCTCCAAATTAGCCAAAAATGTGACCAAAATGACTTTATGGTGCATATCAAAATTATAAGAGGTTAACGTAGACACCTAAATCTGGCCACCGATAACCTCCAATCAAGATTTTCACCAATTACCACGCAAAATGCACAATTTGGCCTAAAAACACTAAAACATGTAAAATGATGTGAAAATGACATATTCAAGAGCCAATTTTGGCCAGGGTATCACTAAATGGGGTAATGCAATCAATGGGTTAGCTAACTTTGATCAGTTCATTTTGAGTCAAAATGCCAAATTTACACCTGGGTGCTCTAGATTGCTCTTCCCTATCAAATATTTTACACAAGATGTGTCCCTTTATTATTTATTGTTGGCAACATCCTAAATGGGAATACGATTCCAACGCATCTGACATCGCCTTCCAATTCCAATCCAGTCAAATTTTGAACCAATAACAAGTCATTCTAATCAATTTGAGTAATTTGGGCACAAAGTGCTTAATCATGCTTAAGAGTTAATTAACCCAAATCAAGGCATAATTAATAATTCCATGGAAACTTGTTGAATATTTGTTTTTAGATATGAATATTAAATATTTGCATCATCATCAAGTGACCTCATTTCTTGGGAAGACATCCCTAGGCCATAAATGCCACAAATATCAAGATGCATGCCTTCCATGCCTCATCAATGCCTTCCATGATGCCCTCCATGCCTTTTAATTTCCCCTTCTTACAATTCCATGATGAGGATAATTACAAACTTAATTCCAAAAATTGAATTAATCTTCAACCACACATCTCAATCTTGAGATAGATGGTTCAGGTTGATTCTGATCAAATCCAAAAAATCTATAAATAGGAGGCCTCACAACATCATTTCTAAGCTTAATTGATGCAAATTTATAATTCCAAATTTGTTCCAAAAGCTTCAAAAAACTAGTGTTACCATGCCAAATTGATGCCAAGCCAAGCCAATCTACAAGCCAAAGGTGCCAAGGAGAGATGGAGGTAGACAAGCTTCTATTGCCAAGGACTTCATGAGCACAAGCTGAGCAAGCCACTACAACAAGTATTTTGGAGCATCCAAGGAAGGTAAAAAAGTTTTCTTTTGCATTTTAGTTGTGTGTTTCATTCATGATTGTTAACCAAGTTCTCCTTAGTGTCTAAGCCTAGAGATGTTATGCTATTAGTGTGTTTATTTCATCTTGTTTTCATTTTAGAACTAACACCATACTAACCATCCTCTCTTGAGTCAAATTTCTAAAGCACAATTAATACATGATATTATGATCTTCAAGACACATTAAGAACCTTTTATAATGACTCAATACCATTTCAAACCTTTGACCACACTTGACAACACCAATACCTTATAAATTACCTTGAGACTATAAAAGCACATATGAGACCAAACCTCAAGTAATGATAGTTAAGGACAAATATGACCACATGGAGACCACTTTGAAGACATTACAAGACCATATACAAGTTTTAATAACCCTATGAAAATTTTCAACCTATAGGGGTTGACCATTTTTTACTTAAGGTCAAAAATTTGTGAAAAAATTGGCAATTCATAGGGATATCATGTCTACAATGCTAATAGATCAGTGACCTTATCCTCCCATTGGGAAATGGAATCAATCCTATTCTACAAACTGAAACTATCATGCCTCTATAAGACTTAAACTCACAACACACCACACAACAATAAGTAAACACGCTATGCCAAAGTCATTTAGGGAAAACACACAACAAAAAACTCATAAAACAACACACCTAACTTATTATGTGCTACCTCAAAACAAAATTGAGGTGATGAAACAACTCCTTTTTTATTTAACCAGGGTCAAAAATAATGTGTCTACAATCATAGTTTCTCCATGAGAGCAAATCACCATATGATGGATATTTTTCAATGAAAACTTGCTTATGAAGGTGATCAAATGACTTATCACTCATGAAACCTCTACTAGTTGTAAGTGTAACACTTGAAACTCCTTTTACAAAATAATTTTAACTCTCTTTTAGGCTTGCTTGACATTGAAGCTTGATTGGTCTCTTTTATTCTCACTTGACACTTCTCAATTTTCTTTTTAGGGACCATGAAACCTTTCCCAAATTCACCTTTATTTGAACCATGATATCATCTACAATTAAATCAAGATCATCCTGATGTCTATGTTGCTCCTTACTCTCATGAACTTTTGCCTTGACTTGATTATGTTCCTCCAAGATTTCAATCTACTTGACAGGGATTTCACACTCTTCCTTGTGCTCATTAGGTCTATCATTGACCTCATCATCAATCTCATGTTTATTTTGAGGAAAAGCAAGCCCATTTAATTATTCAAACTCTTGCATTATAGCATGGTACTGTTGTTATAGATCATCACAATATTCTTGAGTGTCATGTTCATGAATCTCTTCCTCTTTGGTAATCATAATTATATTTTCTTCTCGACTATCATGTTTTATTACACTTCAGACATCATCATCACCTTCCATTTGCATAAAATAGTTGCCCCATGTAGCTTATTGAATGCTACGCCCCTAACCTATCACATGTATGAGGATAGTATTAGCCAACTTGTGGCTTACTTATCCCTCTTTGACATTATATTAAATTTATCTATGATTTATTTATATTAGTAGGTCGGCCTATGGAGTAACCATGGCCTAGTTAGCCTATATATAGGAGGTAGTGGGTAATCATTTATCATCATATTGTGAATTCTGCTCTTATTGAAGCTTTTGGAGGTTGCCCCCTCGAAGTGGCTTATCTATTATCATATATTTGGATATATTTTAGTAATATTTGGATATAATTCTGCTGTTATACTTAATTCTTGAAGTAATTTCATTACAAGTGGGATCAGAGCTGCAATTTGGGTAATCTTGTGGGTGAAACACTAAATTTTTAAATTTTGAAATATATAAAAAAGGGTTTAGAATTTATATGAAAACTTTTTAATATAGTTTTTAAATAATCAAATTAAGCTTCCATTAAAATTTCAGCTCATTTGGATCTGTTTTTCAAAAGTTATCGCTATTTTATGGTTTTTCATAAAATTGCTCTATAGTGCGCAATTCAAAGAATTTTTCTAAGTTGTTTAGATTTTTGGAAATATTATAAAAATTTGGCTACGGTTTTTTCTTTGTATATTTTGATTTGAGGTAGAAATAATTCCAAAATCGCTTGGTCAAAGTTGGGTCAAAAGTGTCAATAAGGGTCGACATCGTAAAACCCTTTTATGGCAGGTCCACAAACTCGGGGCCGAGGAAAGGGTGCTAAAACTCCAGGTAAAACTCCTAAAAAGGATGATATGGAGTCAGAATGGGGATGTAATATACCTTTTGTACCAGGGTTTTCTGACATAGATCACAAAGTGAGCCAGCTTGACTATAGTGTGCAAGGCATTCAGAGTGAGGTGCAAGACATACAATCTAATATGCAATCCATACAAGATATTTTAGGAGATATCATGACAGATTTGAACATTAATCAGTCAAATCATCAAGCTAACTCTATTTCACAAACCCACCAGGGTGGTTCTCCTAACTAGTCTACTTCAAATCCAACTCCATGGCCACAGAGGAACCTATTACCAAAGGTGGATATGCGCAAATTTGATGGAAAAGATCCACTCAATTGGTTCAACCAAATGGAGAGTTTTTTTGACCTACATCAGATTCCAAGTGGACAGAAGGTTACCATGGCATCCTTGTATCTTGAACCTGATCAATTCATTTGGTATCGATGGTTGTGTGCTCAAAAGAAAAAGATGACTCTCAATGTCACATGGTCAATTTTTACAGAGGAGCTACAATTACACTATGGCAATAGTGTGATAGAGAATTACTTCAGCCAACTAGAAAAATTGTGACAAACTAGCTCTGTCAAATATTATATTCATCATTTTCAAAACATATCCTTACGTGTGGAGACAATTTCTAAAGCAAACTTGAATGACCTATTTTTGGGTGGACTCAAGGACCACATTCAACATGAGGTATGCATGTTTAATCCACTTAATATTTATGAATCTGTTATCCTAGCACGTAGATCTGAGGAAAAATTCATAGCCAACAAGAAGCAGCCATTCACTCACTTCAAAGATCGTAGCATATCATCACCAACATTTCCTCCACCTACTAGATTGACCCCTCAGCAAATTGAAGAGAAGCATGAAAAAGGATTATGTTTTGGTTGTGATAGCAAGTGGAGTAAAGGACATAGATGTGCTGAGAAGAGGTTATTCTACATTGAGTGACCAAATGAAGATGAAGAAGCAGATGATGCCTCTAATGATGATGAGGAAGATATAGAGGAGGTACCTGAAGATTCCCAACCTACAATCTCTTGTCATGCACTTGCAGGTATTAGCACTCCACAAACTCTTAAGGTGGTGGGTTTCCTCAAGAAACAGAAGGTGACGGTGTTGATTGATTCAGGGAGCACACATAACTTTATAAACCATAATTTGGTCACTCGATTGAACTGTTTCATCTACCCAACACCAGAATTTTAGGTCATGATTATAGATGGTGGCACAATTAATTGTTCAGGCAAATGTCATAGTATTAAGCTTACTATGGGTGGGTACAATCTTGACTCTCCTATGTTTGCTATTCCCATGGTTAACACAGACATTATTTTGGGAGTCCAATGGCTCACAAACTTAGGTACCATTGAGATGAACTTCCAAGAACTATTCATGCGCTTTCATTCTGAAGGTAAGAAAATTGAACTACATGGATTACATGCAAAATCTCCATAATTGGTTAGTTCACATTAGATGACCAAGATGATAAAAAAGGTGGTAGAGGGAATTATTGCATGATTATGCTCCATAGAATTTCAACCCACACAGGTATCTACACATCCTGATCTACAAATAATTCTTGAAGACCACTCATCTATTTTTAAGGCCATGCCAAAAGGACTACCACCAAAAAGAGAACATGATCATGCCATTCAACTAATTCTAGGTAGTCAACCACCAAATATCATACCATATAGATATCCATATGCACAAAAGAGTGAAATTGAAAAGATGGTCCATGAGATGCTGGAGGCAGGGATCATCAAGCATAGCCAAAGTGCATATTCATCACCAGTGGTCATGGTGCAGAAGAAGGATGACACATGGAGGATGTGCCCAGATTATAGGGAACTCAACAAGTACACCATCAAAGATAAGTTTCCTATTCTAGTAATTGATGATTTACTTGATGAGTTGCATGGTGCTAATTATTTCACAAAATTGGATATTCGCTCGGGGTACCATCAAATTAGAATCAAGGATGAAGATGTTCATAAAACTGCTTTTAGAACACATGAGGGCCATTATGAGTTTTTGGTAATGCCCTTTGGTCTTACAAATGCACCATCTACTTTTCAGAGCTTGATGAACACTATTTTTAGGCCTTTTTTAAGGAAGTTTGTGCTAGTTTTCTTTGATGACATATTGATTTATAGTCAGACATGGAAAGCACATCTGCAACATGTGAAACAAGTGTTGATAGTTTTGGAGAAGCACCAACTTTATGTGAAGCCATCTAAATGTGCTTTTGGAGTACATGAGGTAGAGTACCTTGGTCACATTGTTTCCCATGAAGGGTCAAAGTTGATCCCCAGAAGATCAAAGCGATAATGGAATGGCCCATACCAAAAACTCTCAAAAACCTTCGAGCGTTTCTTGGACTAACAGGTTACTATAGAAGATTTGTGAAAGGTTATGGCAGCATAGCAACTCCACTCACTGCATTGCTAAATAAGGATGTTTTTCATTGGAATGATGATACCACCAAAGCATTTGAGAAACTAAAAGTAGCTATGTGCACCACTCCAGTTTTGGCTACTCCAAACTTCTCACAAACATTCACTGTTGAATGTGATGCTTCTGGGTTTGGATTGGGGGCAGTACTAATGCAGGAAGGAAGACCCATTGCTTTCAAAAGTCATCAATTCAAAGGTAAAAATCTACAAAAACCTGTCTATGAGAAAGAATTATGGCTATTCTTCATGCAGTTAATCAATGAAGGCCTTATCTGATGGGTAGACACTTTAAGGTGAAAACAGATCATGATAGTCTCAAATACTTTTTGGAGTAAAGATTATCATCTGAGGAACAACAAAAATAGGTAACCAAAATTTTGGGTTATGATTTTGAAATCATCTACAAGAAGGGTAAAGATAATGTAGTAGCAGATGCACTATCCAGACGGGATGCATCCACAGAAGCATTACTTTGTGCAATGTCCATATTGCAAGTAGATTGGGTGGATGAAGCTAGGTTAGAATGGGAGCAAGACAAGTATACATAGGTTCTGATTCAGAATCTCCAGCAAGGTAATTTATCCTCTGACAAATTTGAATGAAAAGGTAATGTCCTATGGTATAAGGGTAGGTTATACTTGTGCAAAAATTCAGAGCTTAAGAATAAGATTCTTGCAGAGTTGCATGCATCTCCACTTGGGGGACACTCAGGGTTCTTGAAAACTTATCATAGAATTAAGAAATAATTATTTTGGGAAGGACTCAAGGGAGATGTACAAAATTTTGTGGAAGAATGCTTGATATGCCAATAGAATAAAGGTGAAATAGTTAAGACCCTGGGTTTGTTACAACCATTAGCAATTCCTAGTCAAAGGTGGGAGGATGTTTCCATGGATTTCATCACTGGGTTGCCTTGTTCTGAAGGTAAGAATGTTATTTTGGTCATTGTGGATAGGCTTACAAAATATGCCCATTTTTGTGCTCTCTCACACCCATTTTCAGCAAGTCTAGTCGCATCTATTTTTATGGAAGCAGTTCTCAAATTACATGGAACCCCAAAAATAATTGTAAGTGATCATGATCCTATTTTCACTAGTAATTTTTGGACTGAACTATTTTATTGTTTGGGTACTCAGCTAGCTCATAGCTCATCTTACCACCCCCAATCTGATGGACAAACTGAAGTGGTTAACAAATGTTTAGAGGGGTATCTCCATTGTTTTGTATCAGATAAACAAGAACATTGGGTTAAATGGCTACCACTTGCAGAATGGTGGTATAACACATCTTTCCATACCTCTTCTAAAATGTCTCCATTTCTAGCACTATATGGTTACCATCCACCTTCCATCACTTCTTCATTAAAGGTGCACACCAAGGTTTGAGATTTGGAAGAGCACATTCAACATCAACAAGAGGTTTTGGCTAATTTGAGAGAGAATTTGGCCTTGGCACAAAATAGGATGAAGTAACAAGCAGATCAACACTGAAGTGAGAGAAATTTTGAGGTGGGTGACTGGGTATTTGTCCATTTGTAGCCTTACAAGCAGATGTCCTTGAAGCAAAAAAAAAAAGGACAACAAACTTGCTCCAAAATATTATGGCCCTTATCAGGTTCTACAAAAAATTGGAAGTGTGGCTTACAAGCTCGATTTACCTCATTCATCTCACATACACCCAGTATTTCATGTTTCTTGTTTGAAGAAGGTCATTTGACAGAAAGTTTCCACCCAGACAGAGCTCCCATAACTAGATGAAGAAAGACGAGTCATTTTAGAACCAGAGAAGATCCTCCAAACACGTACTAAGAGGTTGAGAACTAGAGAGATTAATGAATATTTGATCAAGTGGAAAAACCAAAGCAGTGAAGATGCAACTTGGGAAGGTGAAGAATTTCTACAACAACATCCAAAGTTGTTCAACATTGAGGACAACGTTGGTTTGAAGGGGAAGGGCATGCTACGCCCCTAACCTATCACATGTATGAGGATAGTATTAGCCGACTTGTGGCTTACTTATCCCTCTTTGACATTATATTACATTTATCTATGCTTTCTTTAGATTAGTAGGTCGGCCTATGGAGTAACCATGGCCTATTTAGACTATATATAGGAGGTAGTGGGTAATCATTTATCATCATATTGTGAATTCTGCTCTTATTGAAGCTTGTGGAGGTTACCCCCTCGAAGTGGCTTATCTATTATCATATATTTGGATATATTTCAATAATATTTGGATATAATTCTGTTGTTATACTTAATTCTTGAAGTAATTTCATTACATTGAAAGGCACCATCAGAACTTACCTTAGTGAACTCATTACTTTATTCATGAATGATATACGTGCCCATACATGTTTCTTCAATGAGTTTTTATGGATCAAAAACATGTTTATTAGCTCCCCACTCATCAAGATAGAGTTTAGTTATGCCATAAATAGGTGTCAAAGATTCTTGGTCATTAGGATGATCTTCCTCTTCATTGATAGTGAAGTTCATGTTTGATGTGTTAGGCACATATGAATCCACACAAAATTTAACCAAATGTTCAGACTTGATAGAGACATTAGCACCATACCTAGTCTTAAATGCCATGTAGGACCAATCTAAAGTCACTTACCCCCCAATCTTAGTATTAAAGTCCCTTGACAAGAAAAGGTAAAAGTGAGGTGGCATATCTATAACTACCACATCTTTAGAGATAGAGAATGTAGGACAAATATGAAGGGTGAGTTACAAACCTTTCATAATTCCAACTATCTTGGCATTTGATCTATCTAACTATAACACCCCCTTGGAGTGTAAATCATACTTCAACTTCAACTTGTCAGTTACTTGTTTAGGCATGACTGATGTACTTGCTCTACTATCAATCAAACAATTATGGAAAAATGAGTCTTCAATGATGATGAGAGGTAAAATGGATGAGGTTTATCCTTTCTTTCAAATTTTATTAGCTACTTTTCCTTGATCATCAGTTCATTTATCAAAACTACCCCACTTTCATTAGGTTACCTAGGTGATGCATTGAGTTTAGAGAGCTCATTTTGGAGCAAGTCTCTTTGCCCAAGAATGGACAATGTTTCCCACATTAGGATGCTTACATGGACCTTCTTCATTTGCTCTAAAATATTCATAGGAGAGTTTTCAACTTTGTCATGTCCTCTAGGAGCCATATCACCACCACTAGCTTGTATCACTTGATGTATAGGAAAAGGCATAGAAAAAGCTTTATCATTCTAAGTTTTTGAATTACCTAAGCTATAGGGACTGTATTTGACACACCTGATCCTTGAGGTGCTTGAGATTTCATGTTTGGACAACCACCTATCCCTTGTACTTCCTCAACCACTCTCTTTTTTCACCTTGCACTTAAAGCTATAGATTTTGATCCAATGTTCAAGTTACCTTGGTATTTGACTGCACATGAGTCCTCTTGATAGTAGTTCATCAAATTATAATTTTATTAAGCATCCACTCTCTCATTTTTTTCCTCCACTAGGCATCCTTTCTTGAGTCATGGAAGGCATTATTCCCCATTGAGTCATATAGGCTTGGTGGAATGTTTCATTTGCATAATTGGAAGAGTCATGAGGTTACTCCTATGAGGGTTTTTCTCCCTTGTCTTGTACAATATTGTTTTTGATACGTACAAGTACTTTAGAAGTAGAAGGAGCATTCTTATTTTGTTCATTATGTTGCCTCACTTGAGTTGGTTGGTCTTGTCCTTGGTATTAACTTTGAAAAGGTTGTCTAGGAGTTTGATAAGATTGATAGGGCTGGAGGGACCTTGAAAATACCTCCATTGATGTTATATTTTTACCTCTTAGGAGTTTGATTTTCTTCTCTAAGGTCTTTGATCATATCTTCCTCTTTTTGTTTACTTGGCTAATTAGTGGCAACTTGCTTATGCTTGGGTTTGGTAATATGAGAAATGATGGGCATAAAAGTTTGCACTCTAGGAAATAAAGGCATGGGATATCTAAGGGCTATCTTCCCAACTTGAATAAGGCAATTATCAACCCTTATAGCAGTCTCAAAGGCATTAGGCAAAGTATCCCCTCCCGTGGATTGAATCATCGTATATATGTCATTATTGAAAGCTTTGAGGTAATAAATAAAAGCATGATGTGCAATAGGCCTTACCAATACTAGGATTCTATCCCAAGTCTTTTGAAATCTTGTATTGAACTCTTATATGGCCTCTTGAGGTACTCTCTTTATTGTAGTCAGCTACTCGATCAAAGACAAGTGATCAGATTTGTCTTCAAATCTCCTTCTCAAAGCATCACCCAATTCATCCCATGTATTGATAGAGTTGGGAGCCAAAGTAACATACCAATCAAGTGCCTTCCCCTCAAAATAAATATCCAACAACCTGATGGCTACACTCTCTTTAGTTGTTATTTATGTTGCAAATGTTAAAAATGTTTCTTATGTGTTCAATAAGAGTAGTGGAAACATCTCCCATGTATGAAGGCATAATTTTGAGGGATGATGTAGGAATGCCATCATAGTGAGAAAGTGATAAACTATTATGGCCATTGAAGGAAATAAAAGGTAGGTTCTTTGGGACTGCCATCTTGCAAGTTGGACCCAAGAAAAGTCTCCTAATAGGTAAGTGAGCAGTATGAGATTTCTTGAAGTATGGATGGGTATTAACAAACCCCTTTTCTCTAAGTAAATAGTAAGGTAGATCTAAAAATTCAAATGGAATTCATTTAGTAGAATACCTTATCCTTACCTTAGGCATGAAAATGAATACTAATCTACAGACAAGATCTAATGAGTGCTAGAGTCACTAGATATTGCATGAAGGAAGCTTTATAACTTTAAAGATGCCAAGATCAGCATATATGTTTTACAACTTCTTGTACCATGAGTCCCATCGGGCATGCCAAAACTATTATCAACAAAATTCACACCCTAAGGAGGGCTACTCTAGCCTTCTTAAATTTGGTGTAACATTAAAATACCTCAAGGTTGTGAGTGACCTATTAGAGAGGTGAATCTCTAGATTGAAGGAAAATATCCCTTTACACAACACCTAAAACTAACCACTAATCTACTTGCTTTGAAGGAAAATGGGTAGAAGGATATTAACACTAATCTAATAGAGGTTATGTACCAAGATGAATTTGACAATCCTATTGGAACCTACACTAGGATAGATAATTTACAAAATTGATCTCACAACCCAAGGTTCTCCTAACAAAAGTGTTTCAACATGAAGGTAGAATGTAATGTATTTCTCAAAGTAGATGAATAGTATGTCTGATCATAGACACTAGTAATCTTATTCACACTTAAATACATATAAAACAACCATTTATACTTCTTGAGACCAGCTAGAAGTCATATTACTTACACAAAACATGGAAGGGTGAGATGAACACAAGGGGAGATAATTATCACTTGTCATTCAACCATGAACTACTTGACACACTTAAGAAAAAAATTGAGAGACTAAAACCAATTTAAAATATTTATTCAAAGGCAAAACAGTAGTCAATTTAGCATGGATTCACCATACCAAATGTGGATATATTACAAAGCCAAAAGTGGTAGCTTATATAGATAAATGAGGAAGAGAGAGAGAGGGATTTAGAGGAAGGATATTGCTAAGCATCTATGTGAGAGTTAGAAATAAGGAAGAGTTAGAAACTATTTCAATAGGTCCCTAAGGACATATGTCTCTCCTCTGAAGATGCTTCATCATCCACGTGGCATAGGAGTTAGAAACTTAGCTTGACACCTTGGTCATCTTCTTGAAAACTACCCTTCTTTGCATATGAGAAGTGATAAGTGGGATTTTTCATAATCAATTTTCCATGAACTACTTTTAGACATCTTATTTTACATATATCATGTATTTAGAAACTCCCTTGGTCTCCTAACAAAAGTGTTTCAACATGAAAGTAGAATGTAATGTACTTTTCAAGGTATCTTAATATTAGGTTTGATCATAGACACTAGTAATCTTACTCACACTTAAATACATATAAAACAACCATTTAAACTTCATGATACATATTAGAAGTCAGATTTCTTACACAAAGCATGGAAGAGTGAGATGAACATAAGGAGAGATAATTATCACTTACCATTTAACCATAAACTACTTGACACACTTAAGCAAGAATTTTAGAGACTAAAACTAGATTGAAATATTTAATCAAAGGAAAAATTAGTAGTCAATTTATTGAGGCTTTTTCATACCAAAAGTGGATATCTTACGAAGCCAAAAATGGTAATTTATATTAGAGAAATGAGGAAGAACGAGAGAGAGGGGCATAGAGGAAGGAGATTTATAAGTGTTTATGTGAGAGTTACAAATAAATAGTTATAATATATTTCAACATGTCCCTAAGGGCATATGTCTCTCCTCTAACTATTATTCATCATCCAAGTGGCGTAGGAGTAATAAACTCATCTTGACACCTTGGTCATCTTCTTCAAAACTGCCCTTCTTTGCATATAAGAAGTGAAAAGTGGGATTTTTCATCATAAATTTGCCATGAACTACTTTCATACTTATTATTTTACACCTATTATGTATTTCTAAACTCTCTTTGTCTGACATTTTAGTGGCAATCATCATTCATATGCTTAGGTGTCTTAAAACCATTCATCTCCCATGCCTAGCTTTGTACAAATGTCTCAAAACTTGACTTCAAGTTCATAAAAACACTCTCTCTCCATTAAAATCATTCCAATACCTTATCAAACCTAAATCAATCCATTTGTTTCATGTAAAAACTCTCAAGGCTCCATTTCACTCCTTACGTTCTCATTAGGCATATTTTCCTTGTGGCCCTAAAATAATGTAGACCTCATTATTTAGGGTAGTTTACAAATTTTAATGACAAAATAAGTAAATATTTAAGGACAAAATATGTATTTACAACTCCATCCCTATTTTTAGATCCTAAGAGTGAGTGGAGGTATCTATTTCATATTGTTCTCTTCTCCCAATTAGGCCTCAATTAGGCTTCCTTGCTTAAAAGACTGATCTTCTACTCTAGAAATATCCCACACATTTTAAACCACAAAAAAGTGTGTGATTCACTTTCCTTATCCCATCACCAACCTCCATGTCAAATTTGAGGCCTTGAGACCCTATAGAAGTGTGAGAACCATGAAATAGTCTTGAAACCTAGTCTCTTTTTTAACCTCTTGAAAACTACCTTAAAAAATGAGGTTTTTTTAATCACCTATAAGATGTCCTATATGTATTTTTATGCTTTAATAGATTAAATACATCTCAAATGACCTCTTATAATAGTTTTCAAGTGTCCAACTATCTAAAACCCTCTAAAACACCAAAAATCCTTATAAAACTGGGCATTTAATATAATATATACAGTTGTACATATAGATGAAGTACATGGTGAGGATATACTTGGACTATATAAAAATGTTTAGGATGTTATAGTATCAAACCATTTCATCTCATTTGATCTGGATACCAATCTTCCACATTAGGTCTTCGATAGGGTCTTAGGAGGGTTTAAACCTATTTTGGTTCTTAGCGATTGTTCATAAACCATAGGCCCTCAAAACCTAAACCAATGTGATAAATATAAATTACACTATCCCCATAAACTATCCCTAGGATATAAGTTTCCCATGCATTATATCTATATAGTATTGAGTGCAAGAAGTTGGTCTTCAGGTTTTTGCATTGCCATTGGAGAGTGGTTAACAGTCTTAGTCATTGTTCATGCAAGTAATGGGTTTAATCCAACAATTGGCATAATTAGATTGAAGTTTAGTGACATAATTACCATCCTTGAAAACTAAAAGGTTCCATACATAGGTTCATGATCATATGAGGAGAGAGAAAACTAGTCTAGAGTTCTAGTCGCCCATTGGAGGAGCTCGAGATGGTCTTAAAGGCTAAATTTCCATTTCTCTTTCCTTCCCCTATCCATGGATGGTCTTGAAGGATTTGTGATAACCTTATTCAGATCTTAATGTACCTAGGTTCTCACGTCAATTCTAACTAACCACCTTTCTCATGACTGTCTTTGTAGGTTTGCATGTTTGGTGTTAGGTTCACAGGCCTAAATAGGGTTTTCAGTATTTGTTTCACTTTAGATGCATCTGAGAGTTATATGGAACCATATTATCATATTTAGCATATCCATATAAAATTTAATACCTCCATAGTCTTTTATGTCTCTCAATACAAGTAGCCTCTTGTAATTGATCAGGTAGACAGGCTTGTTGGCCTCATTAGCTGTATAGACAGGGTTAAGAATGAGTCCTATAGATAGTCAATTTTTTTATGACTTTATTTTTACTCTTTTTAACATTGAATTACTTTATATATTTTCCATCTACATGAGATATAATCAAATGTTTCCTTTATGCACTCTACCCTCTATTTAGGCTTGAAACAAACCTGCCTCTTGAGCAAACCCATAGGTGGTTATGTGTTTGAATGAATTTTAGGCTTTAAGACCTCAATACAAGTCATTGAACATCCCAATGACTTTTTCTATAGTTATAATAGTTTATAACCTTCTCTAACTTTCCAAAACCCCTCACTTTCACAAACACGCAATTGTTCTTGCATGTGTCCTACACATGGTTGTAAGTGATCATTTGAGGAGAGTTTGAACATGAATCTTGAAATTATATTTATCAACTATACCATTGACCTTAAAAGTATCGAAACTTATATAGAGGATTATTGTCACTATCTCATAAGGTTCATTTTCTCCTTCATAGTGTTTTACAAACCTTTGTCTTTTCATTCTTGTACTCAAACTCATGTCTGAGTATTAGGTTTGTGAACTCAACTAGTGTCTATGAAACTAGTCACTTCAACCCCTTATGGCTCTCAACTAGCTCATATATCTTCACAAATATATGTTTTATCTCATTTTGTATGGATTCATGTTTCTAACCAATACCTCTTGGCATAAACCAATGCTTTTTGGTCTAAAAAGAGGACTTATAGGCATGTGACCTATAAGTCTCTTTTTTTACTTGTATAGACTTGTTAAGATAGACCCTTGAGTATTTTGGTTAGATATAATATCAACTCTTGTGCCATGTCATATCACCCTCTCAATTGCTCTTATATATCAACTAAAAACTATACAATCTCAAATCTCTATAATGTATGAATGCCCTATGTATACAGTTAATTCATGTACAAGGCTTTGTATGAGGGCTGAAGTCTATACACTCATCCATGTTTATTTTGATGATGGCAGTGGAAGCTATTAGGGTGAAATTAATGTTTTAATGGTAGTACCACATCTTATCCACTAATTTAACATACTCAACATGGAACTTAGACCCTATGAATGCTCACTTACAAGTCTGCAGACCTATGAGTGACTGAAACACCTTATAGCCTTGTTTGAGAGTACAATTTGATCTCACTTTTCATTACCTTAGACCTATAATGTTCCAATGGTGTCTTTTCATGCTACCATGCTTTCTTATTACCATTTTATCAAATATTGACATTTAGGCCTATATATACCCATTTACCATGCTTCTTAGAGTAATAAATATGACATTTATTGAAATACTATCAACAAGGAGCCATATTTATAGAGAGTACATGTGAATCATGGGAGTGTGAGGGGATTTTCCATGAATGATTAAGCATCTTAAAACCTCTAAAGGTATAAACACTTCAAACCAACCAACAACACTTGTAGATGGGGTGATATATTCCACATATTTGAGGCACTTGTTCCTTTGATGAAGATACCTCATTAGATTGAATTGGTTGATTAAAATATCATTGAAAGGAGTAATTTGACCTCTAGAAACATCCCATAAAACCATTCTCCTCTATCAAATTCTATCATGAAGAAACAAGAGCAAAACCAGACCATGCTTGAATGGACAAGGCATAGTGACCTATTGTCACTCTTAATGATTGTTCATAAAGGAATCATTATGAATATAAGACCAATGCCACTAAATTTAATCTCATTATGACCCCTAATATTTCCCAAAGTTTCATCCTCCAACTTTCTTTCTCCTTGTCGTACCATGCATTTGATTTTTGATTTTCTAAGCATATGAAGGCAATGATGGGGGAGAGAGTGTGTTATATGCACTTTTAAGACCTAAAACTTGATCCAAAGCCTTAAAATAACCTATGTAAGTCCAAGAGACTCTTTGAAATCATTTTCACCTACAAGTTGATCTCTTAAGGCCATACAAGTGCCCAAAATTACTTGAAAAGAGGTATTTTTCTTATTTTAGGCATTGAACTACAAGTTTTTTAGGGTCTAACCCTTCTCTAACATCAAGTATATTAGGAGGCTTATTAAAAAAATTTACCTTAATATTTGTACATACAACTCCAAATCAGCCAAAAAGGTGACCAAAATGACTTTATGGTGCATATCAAAATTACAAGAGGTTAATACATGAATTATGATCTTCAGGACACATTAAGAACCTTTTATAATGACTTAATACCATGTCAAACCTTTGACAACACTAAGACCTTATAAATTACCTTGAGACTATACAAGCACATATAAGATCAAATCTCAAATAATGCTAGTTAAGGACAAATATGACCACATGGAGACCACTTTGAAGACATTACAAGACCATATACAAGTTTTAATAACCCTATGAAAAGTTCCAACCTATAGGGGTTGATCATTTTTTACTTAGGGTCAAAAATTGGTCAAAAAATTGGTGATTCATTAGGGTAACATGTCTACAATGCTAATATATCAGTGGCCTTATACCCCATTTTGGAAATGGAGTCACTCCTATGCTATAAACTAAAACGGGCATGCCTCTAGAAGACTCAAACTCACACCACACCACACAACAATAAGGAAACACGCTATGCCAAAGGCATTTAGGGAAAACACACAACAATAAAATCACAAAACAACACACCTAACCTATTATGTACATACCTAAAAATAAGTTTGAAATGATAAAATGACTCCTTTTTTATTCAACCAAGGTCAAAAATAATGTTTCTAGAATCATAGTTGCTCCATGAGAACAAAGCACCATATGATGGATGTTTTTCAATGAAAACTTGCTTATAAAGGTGATAAAATGACTTACCACTCATGAAACCTCTACTAACTACAAGTGCAACACTTAAGACTCCTTTGACAAATCTTTTTAGCTCTCTTTTAGGCTTGCTTGACATTAAAGCCTAATTGGTCTCTTTTATGATCACTTGACACTTCTCAATTTTCTCTTTAGGGATCATGAAACCTTTCCCAAATTCACCTTTATTTGAATCATGATGTGGTAAGTGTTTAGAGGCATCAAACTTGCCTTCTTGCTTGTTAAACACATCTACAAATAAATCAAGATCATCTTGATGTCCATGTTATTCCTTGCTCTCATGAACTTTTGCCTTGACCTAATTATGTTCCTCCAAGATTTCAATCTAATTAAGAGGGATTTCACACTCTTCCTTATTTTCATTAGTTATATCATTGACCTCATCATCAAGCTCATGTTTATTTTGATGAAGAGTAGGCCCACTTAGTTGTTCAAACTCTTGTATTATGGCATGGTACTATTGCCATTGATCATCATAATATTCTTGAGTGTCATGTTCATGAATATCTTCCTCTTTGGTAGGCAGAATTGTATTTTCTTCTCAAATATCATGCTATAGTACACTTGGGACATCATCATCACCTTCCATTTGCATAAAATAGTTACCCCATGGAGCTTGTTGAAAGGCACCATTAGAACTTACTTTGAGTAACTCATCACTTTCTTCATGAATGATATATGTGACCATACATGTTTCTTCAATGAGCTTGTATGGATCAAAACCATGTTGATTAGCTCCCCACTCATCAAGATAGAGGTTAGTTATGTCATCAAGAGGTGTCAAAGATTTTTGGTCATTATGATGATCTTCCTCTTCATTGATAGTGAAGTTCATGTTTGATGTGTTAGGCACATATGACTCCACATGAAATTTAGCCAAAGGCTCAAACTTGATAGAGACATTAGCACCATACCTAGTCCTAAATGCCATGTAGGACCAACCTGAAATCAAGTACCCCTAAATCTTAGTATTAAAGTCCCTTGACAAGCAAAGGGAAAAGTGAGGTGGCACATATACAACTACCAAATATTGAGAGATAGATAATGTAGGACAACTATGAATGGTGAGCTACAAACCTCTGATAATGCCAACTATCTTGGCAGTTGATCCATCTAACTATAATTGTTGACCAAATTTGACTTTTAGGTCAAATTGGGGCACCCCTAGGTAAAAACTTAAGTTTTAAGTATTTTAGTGGGTTTAATATTTGATCTTAAGGTATATCATAGGTATTTTAATATTATTAAATGTTATGTTATCCTTGGTCATTAATTTTATTAGCCAACATGTCCTTTTGAGTCATTTTAGGGGTCAAAATTGAGAATTTAATGACTTGTACAGATTTATATGGAAGTGTGAAGGTTCCAAGAGGTTTTTTAATGTGCCATGTGTTCTTGGAAGTCTTTGGTAACTGTTACTAACTAAAAACTAGTAGGTTCCTCAGAAAAAGGGTAGTTTTATTGCAAAACCTGAGCATTTAATGAGGTGTACAAAATTTTATAGCCTCCTATAGTTTATTAAATTTCAAAAATGTTCCTTAGTCTTCCATACACTCACTTTAGTGATTAATTTGATCAAAAACTCCAAAAATTGAAAAAACCTACTTATCTCTCCTTTCACTAGGCTTGGCAAGCAAAAGCAATCTTTAGGTTTGTATTTGGTACAGTCAGCATGAGATGTTTCAAGAAAAATGATCTTGGTGGTGTATTATACACTGAGTCATCTTCTATTTTATGTTTGGTTATAGAGGAATGGTGGTCTGAGTTTTATGAACCATTCCTAAGAAGTTGACCTTTCAAATTTACCTAATAATCTATGTAACCTATAGGTTTTGCCTTAGTTTGATAAATTTTGTACAATCTAGCTAATTATATTAATTATTTAGGATTATAACCTTCTTATCTAATCCCCCCTATGTTATTTCATTTTTTAATGTGTTATGATGGGCAAATTACTTCAAGTTTGTAGACTGGTCCCTTTCTATGCAACAGGCAGTTTTTCACCATGTTAAAGATTTCATGCTTTGACAATAGCTACAGGGGGTTATGTTAGGTTCATTGTAATTTTTACAAAGTTATCTTTATCTTATTTCACCTTCCAATCCCATTTTCCAAGCAAATGTTCTATGAGTTATAGTTGTAAGTCACCATACACTTAGTATGTTATGTGACTGTCATATCAATCAACTAGGTGTCTTCAAGGAGATTTAATGTTGATATTGAAGTTGTAAACTTATATTGAGATTTTAAACATATTTAGGTTTCATATAAACACCATTAAATGAGATCATTTCTCTATGCAATCAATTTCCTTGAACACATGATTCCAATCTGCCCATTATCTGTAAGTATCACAAAATACACCTGTAGATATCCTCATTAAAGCTAATCATGTTGAAAAAGAGTTTCCTAAGATAACTATGGTTTTAATCATGAGTAAATTTCTCTTGAAACTTTTGGATAAGGCATAAACACCATTAGAACCTAAAAATCATGCTCATTATCTACACTCAGATTTATTGCATGTATGGAAAAATGTCTACCTACAGGTCATAACACAGAGATATAGAGGTGATTACATGGTGAAAATAAAGCATGATGAACCCTATCCTAAATTATTAGTGATTTTTGAAATCATGAAAATCCTAATTGAAGATATAGGTTAGCAAGAGAAAGTTTAAAGTGCCTCTAAAGGGTGATGATTGAGTTTCAAGCCCTTTGTCCTCAAAACGGCAAAACAAAGGCCTACAACCAATTTTATTGAGCCATATAATAGGGTCATGGGAAATTATGATGCATTATATTATGATCATATTATATCCCTTGGAATATATAATATCCTTTCAAAATTTTGAGGTCAGAATATTAGTGGAGGTAAATTGTCAAAGGCCCAAAAGTTGCCCTTGAAACACTGTTTTCAGGGAGTTGAATCTACAAGTTTTGAAGGTATAAGTGATATTAACAGTTCAAGGAGATAGTAATACATTTTTAATAATTTTAAAGGCTTTGTGAAGTTAAAATAACATCATGAAAATAAGTATCATCAAGGAAATAGGTCATACTACCCTTTTGTCTCCCATTAGCATCTACAGGTATCCTTCTCAACACCAAATGCATATATGGTCAGGGGTCAAAATCCATATCACCATTTAAAGTGGATTTAAACATGAAGAAATAAATTTGGGATAAATTAAATTGACTTAAAAACCTATCAATGTACATCCAAATTATCATGACACAATCCTTAGTGTGAAACCATCATGTGTAGGCTCTTTTTAGTCAAAACAGTCACCTACAGTTTGACTATGATGTAACTGTGAGAGGTAGAAGCAAGGAAGTGTAGTTTGGTGAGGTCTGAACTATAAAAACATGATCATATACAAGTTATAAATGCTTATAAATAATTTAAATGATACCATAAACCTTTTTATATGGATTTCAAGGTAAAAATGCATCTACAACACCCCTCTTACCTTGATGAAGTCAATTGTGTTGACTATAGGTTGATAGTGAACTAATATTAGTATCTAAGTGATGTTATAGCCAATTAAAGGTATAAATAGGCATTAATATATGTTAGGTTACTATCATGATCCATGTATTTTATTGAAACACTATGAAAATTTTCAAATTTAAGCTAAGATGCACCTACAAGTTAAGTCCAAAACAGGGTACAATCAGGGTTTACATATATAGTTTGAGAAGACAAGTGGAAGGGAGCATGTTTGGTGTTATAATGCATGAATAAGGGGCATATAAACATAAATAAATTCCAATTATCCTAATTTAATAAATTAGGGTTTGTATACTCTATTCTCAAACCCAAACAAGCACAAACACCTACAGGTTTTACTAAAGTACAGCCAGGTAAAACAACACGGTATTAACTAGTCAAGGGTATAAAGTAGCATGTAGAAGTTTGGGTGATGAAATGAATTAAAGAGATTTATTCAAGTTTTTTATATAATTAATTCACCTTCATAAGTGGATAAACAAACAAATAAATGACTCTAACCTATAGCACATAATCTTGAAGAAAATCTTGCATACACAATATTCTTTTGGCATGGTCTATTTTGGGTCTTAAAGCATTTCAGAGGCCAAAACACCAAACCAAGGGCTCAAAATTTTTTTATGGGATCCTTTCCAATTTTATAATTCCATAAAACATTCACATTTGTCTTGGGAAGTAGGGGAGTGCCCTATCTTTTGTCTCAAATAGAGGGCACTCCCTTATGAATAAAACTGGTAAGTTTTGGGGAAAATGGGATAAAGAGTTACCAAAGAGAGATTTGGACATGGAAAAAAGATTTTATAAGTTGTAAAACACATAATATAACATTAATAACCTTTAAATAAATTATGTAACTAGGAAAATTATCTCATGTCATCAAATTTACAGTCAAACCTACAAAAGCAACATTTGGCCTAGAGATCAAATGGAGGGTCAATCTCACTTGCAATCTTGGAAGAGAATTCTAAATAATTTGGGTTTTTCCATGGGATAATATTATATGTGTTTTATCTATCTATATATAATTAAATCAAATAGGATTATCTAAAACACAAAATTTATAGGCAGGCCTCTTGAACAAGGTTTAGGCCAAGACCAAATGGGGGGGTCATTCACCATTCTAACATGAGATGTGCATTCCAACTCATTTGTGAATTTTTTTAGGGTGAATTTATACATTTTAAATCTTTTTTAATTTAATTAAATCCATAAAAGATCCATTTTTGGGCTCAAGACAATCTCAAACCTATAAGGAACAAGGAAAGGAGTTGGATAGGGCAAGATTGAATGTTCATACCTCTTCTGATGCTATGCATGGGAGTCTGAGGAGTTCAATGATGTTGATGAGGTATTAAAATATAAATTCATGGAATTTTTTTTCAATTTAGACTTAAAAACCTTATGAACAAACCTTAAGAATTAAAACTGCTCAAAACCCTTGCAAACCCTTCCTAATGACCAGTTTAAAGAAATGGAGTTAGAAAGGTAATTTAATGGAATAGTTTGACCATGAAACCTATTCAACATTGTAGAGAAATCACTCAATATACTCCCAATGCTTTTTAGCTATACGAAATTGTATAGACATGGCATAAATAGGGTATTTTTGACCATTTTTTGTGTTGTGCAAGTTATAAGGGGAGTCTAAAGATGAAACAAACTTTGGGAGAAAGCTTAAGACTTATGATAACTCCCCATGTTAATTTAGTACCTTATAAAAACACCTAAGTATCAAAACCAAATCTTTCATTTCAATTGTTGACCAAATTTTGGCCTTTCAAGCCAAAATTGGGTACCCCTATTTATTCAGTCACCTATTTATACTTTCGATTGGACTCAGTAATGAGTTTTCATTTGTGATTAGTATCTTGTTTGAAACTCACAAAAAATGCACAAGTATTTCCTTCAAAAAAATTTGTTTTGGTCTTTTGTTAAGCCTTCAGGTATTTTGTTTTGACTAAGTGTTCAATTTCTTCAAGAGATTTTTTTCAGGGTATTTGTTCAAGTGTTTCTTTCGAAAGTTTTGTTGAGTTCTTTTGGGTTTTTGTCTAACTACCAAGGAATTATTTTACGAAAATTTTCTTATTTAACTTTTTTGAAGGTCTAAACATTTTTTCTGAAAGGTATCTTTCTTACAAGAGATGGTTCACTTAAATTTTCCAAAGGAATTGTTTCAGACTTTTTGTCCGAAACAACTTTTCTAAAATGTGCTTGTAAATTTTTTGAAAGGTACTTTCAATTATTTGAAGGACTTTTTCAAGCTAAAAGATCACTTGCAACTTTTCAAAAGGAATTGTTTCAGTCATTTTGTCTGAAACAACTTTCTTGAAGGGTATTTTTCTCACAAGAAATGGTCCACTTCAACTTTTTCAAAGGGTATGTGACAACTCTTCCAAAAGGCATTTCAACTTCTCTAAAGGGACATTTTCAAAAGTCCAAAATATTATTTTGTGAAAAGGTGGACCATTTCAAAAAATCCAAAGGGTATCTTTTCCTTTCGAAAGATCATTTCAAATAGTTGAAGGACACTTTCAACTCTTCTAAAAGGTCACTTACAAGAAGCCAAAGAGTATGTTTCCTTTCAAAAAGTGTCTCTTTCACTTTTTTGAAGGGTCATTTCAAAGAATCAAAAAGGACCAAAAAAAACAACTGAAGTAATTCTTTCAAATAAATTGTTTGAATAATTCTTTCAGAAAACTTGAAAAGGTGCCAAAGTCCATTTCCTTCAAACATTTTGTCTGTGGAAATTATTTAATGCATGAAGGACCAAGCAAAAATTAGAAGGAAAAGAACAAAAGAGATAAAAGACCTGAACAAATTCTTTCAAGAAAGTGTCAAGACAAGAAGTCTAAATAAATAAAAGTTTGAATAAAATTCTCAAAGGAGTGATGGTGCACAAAACATCAATTTTAGACTGAAAAAACTAGTCATTGGAGTTTAAAATAAAGCCTTGATTGGAACCAAAAGGCAAAGATAAAGGTGAAAAATTGGCAAGATCGTAAGCATCTGGTGCACAATAGGCATAAATAGGTAGGTCAATGGTTCAAGTTGTTACACCATTACATAGCTTGATGAGCCAGTAAAGAGCAGCTAGCATCAAAATAAAAATACAACAAATGGACTTATCTATAGCAAAATGTAGTTTAGAATATCTTGATTATATTGATGTAATCATGGAAAACAAACATTTTAAGGAATGTAATGTAATTATTTCTTTTCTCAGGGTGACACATGTCCAAGTGACCCTTTAACTCCCTTGGCTTGACCTCTCTCTCAAAGGCTATATATATGCATTCTTTTGGCTCATTTTGGAGCCTCTGTTGGTTATAGTGAAACTCTAGCCATATTTATACTGGTAACTCTTGAAGAAATATACAAGTGATTTTGCCATTCACACATTGTACTATTGAGTATAAGTTTGAATCTTGTTGATAATGACTATTGAAAAGGTTATTTTCTAACATGTCAATCTATGGTCACTTTGCCAATGTGCAGAAGGGATGATGTTGTAGGTCTCTGTTAGTATTCTTTACTAAGTGTATAAACATCTTAGAAGTGGTATATGTGTATTATTTTTGTAGAATCATTCATCACCCTCTTAAACATTATTTACCTTCCTAAATCTAACTTATGAAATATTGATGTAGCAATGTCTTTTATTTTGACTTTGTGTGAAACATCCTTATTTACCTTTAAGTAGTGTTTTCAATAATTTACGAGGATATCAAAGATTGGTGCATCACTGCATGTTTTCTAAGTTATTTCCCTTCTCCCTTTTCATTCACAGTTGTTAGTTTAGAAAGAGCTTCAAAAGTGCATCAAGGGGAGATAGCCCCTAATCTATAGATTCATCTCAATATAATTATCACCCATAACAAGAGAGATGATTCCATTTTCATTCTTGGATGAGGAGAGTTGAGCATCTTCTCAAGGGTGAAAATCCAAGCGTCAACAATTTTTGGCATACCCGGTGGGACAAGGCATCTAAGTCCTAGAAGATTATTCAAGATTGGTGTTGGTCTTGACATAATTATAGATAAAGAAACATCTACATTCAGTACCTGACAACTCCATTGAATAATCCAAGTCTTTGGTTTATGATCAGTCCTTATTTCCATGCCAAAGGTGACCACAAGGTTTGTTGATAAAGGTGTACCCTTTGATTTTTTGGAATTAGCTCCATATTCCACCAAAAGTTTTAGGTTTAAACACAAAATCTCTTTTGTATGGATGAGTATTGACAAACCTGAACATTTTAAACTTTCCAAATTTGTGTTATATATTATTCCTAACATCTATATAAATATTCCCAATATGGAAAGAAGACAACCTTTTATCCCTTTTACTGGGGCATCTCCCTTGCATCTTTCCCAATATGATCAAATTCCAAGAGATGCTCTCAAAAGTGTCCCATATTTTAGTGGGGATGGTCTTATTATTGTAATTGAGCATATTAGGAACATAAAAAATTCTATAATATCCAAAATATCACCCAAGAAAATGTAGCTATTAGGTTGTTGGCCCTATCTTTAAAAGGAAAAGTTTTGGACTGATATGGGACCCTACCTGTAAATTATATTGGCTCCTGGGATGAGTTGGGGACCCTATTGATTGATAGGTTTGGGGAAAAGAGTGATTACCTATCTCTAGTTGAGCAGATGACCATAATAAAGAGGGCACCACATGAATTCATGTAAGATTTTAATACTAGGTTTTAAAAAATTTGGGACATAATCTGAATTCTTGTGAGGCTAATTGCAAATTATGCATTTTTGTACTACTTGAAAGCATTAAATAGTGACATTGCCATGATGTTTCAGTATATGGGTGGAAATACACACCTTTTTGCCTATGATATATCCATAAATGCAAAAAATTGTCTTGTTTAAGCAAGTAAAATTGCTTTTAGGCCTCCCATGCCCTTGTTCCCTGAATTGTAGCCTCCTATGCAAGCTTTGCCTCCTCTATTGGTTCCCTTGCCTAGTCAAGAAAAATCCACCATTGCCCCTAAAAATGAAATGCACAAAGTCAAAATTTTACTCCAAAGTATCACTAATTAATTGGTTTCTCTTAAAAGGCAATAAGCCCAAAGTTATAGACCATATCAATCTTATAACCAATTTGGATAGACTAATAGGCCTTTTTTTCAAAACAATGGGTAGGGACAAGGTCAAATCACCCAAGCTAGGCCTTATAAAATATATAATCCTAATGCTCCTTCATCTTCCAAATCCATTATCCCCACTCAAATTAATTTGGTTCAAGAACAACCCAATTATCCATCTTTTAAACATGGTCAAGAATAGGTTGCTTATGCTAATGAGATGCAGAATCAAGGCACGACTACACAAGGTCATCAAACATCTCAATTTTCAAATTTTGAGATGCCAACACAATTTGGGATGGAGATTAGGTAGGTTAAATCTGATTTCACTCTTATGAATCATTTGGAGGGTGAGTTTTATGACATTAATTATGTGGGGAATACAAGCAATTAGAATACTAGTGTTGCCTCTAATACCAGGTCCAAGAGGAGGGCTATTGAGGAAATTCAAGGAAAAAATTAGGGACTTGTTTAGAATTTTACATCAGCTCATATGGGAAGTGGGTCTAATTCAAATCCTAGAACACAAGAAACTCAGAGGATTCCAAGCTTTAGGCCAACTCTTACAACTCTACCTCCACAAGCTACATCACAAGGTGTAAATGTTCAAAAAGAGAACCCCAAGGTAAGTAATCCTTCCATTAATGTTATGGACCAGATGAATAAGCTTCATATGAACATTTCATTGTAGGATTATCTAGCATTACCAAGGTAGAAAGATATAATCCAAAATAAATTGCATGGATTGGGAAAACTAGTTGGCTCACCAAGAAGTGACAATGTGGTTTTGGTCAATGGGACTCAACTATAGATGGTATAGTGAAGAAAGATGATAAGATTCATCCTTTCTACCTATCTCTAATTATTGGTGATTTATTTTTTCCTAATTGTATCATATATAGTGGATCAAGTACATCAGTTATGCCCAAATGCATAGCAGAGAAGTTGTGCCTCAAGTATGAGCCAATGACTAAATGAGTCTTATAATTGGATGGATCACCAGCCAAGACTTTGGGGATAGTCAAAATTTTTAATTTGATCCTCAATTTTTTTCCTAATTTTTCAATTCCTGATGATGTGGTGGTATCATATTTACCTCCTTATTTTGCTCTTTGTTTGTCGAGAGACTTTACACCCAAAATAGGTGGATACTTGGTAGCTAATTGGTTCTACATGGTGTTTAGAACAAAATATGGCACCAAAGTAAAGATTGAGTCAGAATATATTCATAGATATAATTTATAACCATGTCCACCTAAGGTAGCAAATGTTAACTATGTTGTCATTGATGAAGAGGAGTTTAACATTGACCAATCCCCATCATTTTCCCTTGAAGGAGTTTCTGATTTATTCCTAGATGAGTGGGGAGATAACAACTATGAGCATGATCCTTAAAAGTTTATTGAATAATATGGTCTTGGGGTTTATTATATGAATTATAAGGGCTCTTTTATTCCTAATTTGATAAAGTCAAGTGAATATGTGAATGGCATGTGGCAGCTCTTCTTTGATGGGTCCAGAAACAAGATTAGGGTAGGTGGTGGAGCTATGTTGGTTTCACCTTCCAAGGAGAGGTATTTTTCAACCTTAAAATTTTATTTCTCTTGTACTTGTAATGTTTTTGAATATGAGGCCCTGATTCATGGCCTAGAGTGGGCAAGGAAAAGAGGTGTCAGGGAACTACACATTTTTGGTGATAGCAAGCTTGTTGTGAATCAAGTTAGAGGACAGAATTTGACCAAGAACTTTCTACTCAAGTCCTACAAGCATAGAGTGTGGGATATTGTGGAAGAATTTATGGATTTCAACATCACTTCTCTTTCAAGGGAAGATAACAAGCATTTTGATATATTGGCAGTAATTGAAGCTCAGTTTGACATTTTAAAAGGCATAAAGGAAGACAAAAACTAGCCCCATATAAAGGTGATTGTAAGACCATCCATACCAAATAATGTCACAAATTGGTAGGTCTTTGATAGTGACCAAAAAATATCACTTTTTCTACAAGAAGCATCTGATTTTTCTTCCAAGAATCAGTCTAAACTGCAACAGCAATATGGAGGGCAGATTGTCTAGCTAAAGTCTAGCAAGCTTACTAAAGGCCTAGTGAATCTTGAAAGCATATTCAATGAGGATGACTAGCTCAATAAGGAAAATGTAAGCATGTCCACCAAGAAAGAGAACTATGAAAAGGTAGATATTTTCAAACATAAATTGCTTGCACTTGGAAAGGTATGCATTAGTCAAGAGAAGCAAGATTTCATTGAACTATGCAAAGAATTTAGTGATATTTTTGCATGGGAATATAGTGATTTAAAGGGTTTTAACCCAAGCTTGGATCAACACACTATATATCTAGATGAAAATTCCAAACCCATCAAACAAAGACAAAGACCAATCAATCCCAAGATTGAACCACTCATGAAGAAAGAACTCACTAAGTTGATTGAGTCTAGAATCATCTTTCCTATCAAGCATTCTTCTTGGTTGGCCAGCTTAGTCCCTGATAGAAAGAAGAACGGGGAGATAAAATTGTGTGTGTACTTTAGGGACTTGAATAAAGTGTATTTGAGATATCATTACCGCCTCCCTTCTATGGAGAAAATTCTATAATTGGTGGTAGGTAATGAGAGGTTTTCCTTCCTAGATGGTTATTTCAGGTACAATCAAATTTTGGTGAAATAAAGTGACCAATACAAAATATCCTTCACCACCAAATGGGGAAAATATGCCTACAAGAAGATTCCTTTTGGATTGTCAAATGTTGGAGCTACTTTTCAATGTGCAATGGATATGGCTTTCCACAGACCAATCAATGACATTATACTAGTATATCTTGATGATGTGGCAGTTTTCTCCAAGGAAGCAAAGGATCACTTGAATCACTTAAGGTAGATTTTTGAAAGGTGTAGAGAGTATGGGATCTCTCTAAATCCAAATAAGTGTGTGTTTGATGTTAATGAAGGAAAACTATTAGTTCACATTGATTCCAAGAAAGGTCTATCTATTAATCAAGAGAGAGTGAGTGTTATTTTAGCATTGTCTTTACCTATGCATAAGAAAGGTTTGCAAAGTTTATTTGGAAAGATAAATTTCATTAGGAGGTTTATTCCTGATTTTGCTAACCTAGTCAATCCCTTGACTTCTATGTTGAGGAAGGATGAGATATTTACTTGGACAGGAAGGAGGAAAGAAAGTTTTGAGGGGATCAAGCAAGCCATTGGCTCCTACTCTTGCAAGTCCAAACTTCTCCAAGGACTTAAATTTGTACACTTTTAGGAATGAAGAGGTAATCTATACCATACTTACTTAAACTAATGATGAAAATTTGGAACAACCTATTGCCTTTTTCAATCAAAGTCTAGAAGGTTATGAGACACAATATACATATGTGGAGAAACAAGTGCTTTCAGTTATAAGGAACTTAAAGAAGTTTAGACATATGTTATATGATAACAAGATTCACATTTTTTTGACCCATCTTGGTGTGAAATATTTTCTATTGAGCAAATATTTGAATGAGAAAAGGGCAGGCCGGATCACCAAAGTGATGGAGTATGATCTGGAGATTAAAACAACCAAGCTACTGAAAGGAAAAGGACTGTGTGAGCATCTTGATTTAGAAATAAAAGAGAAAAGAGAGGTTTTTTTTCACTCCATGATGATCTTACAGTAGTTTTACCTTCATTTATAAGGAGTTAGACAAAGGACATGATTCATTTTCTGCAAACTGGTGAGTGTCCACTAAGTCTTCATAGAGCCAAGAGAAGGTATTTTAGGCTACAATCAATTCCTTATGTACTTATTGATGGAGTGCTCTTTAGAAAAGATTTTTTAGGTATGTTTTTGAGGTGTATTGATTTAGACCAAATTTACAAAGTGTTACATGAGTTTCATGATGGACCAGCTGGTGGCCACTTTGCTCCAAGAACCACAGCTACTAAGATTATGAGGGTTGGATACTTTTTTGCCTAGCTTATTCAAGGACACTCATGCTTGGGTAAGAAAATTCCAAAACTATGCTATTTTTGTTGGAAAACAAAAGCTATCTACCTTGCATCTTCATCCAATCTAGGTTGAACAACCCTTCATGCAATGGGGGTTAGATTTCATAGGTCTAATCAATCCTCCTTCTAGTACTGGTCATAACTGGGTGTTGACTGCCACTGATTACTTTACAAGATGGGTGGAGGTTGTAGCTCTTAAGGAGGTTAATTAAATTTCAATCCTTGACTTGTATGAAGGTATAGTAACTATATTTGGAGTTCCTTCAACAATAATTTTAGATAATGCACTAGTTTTTCTAGGAACAAGGACAAGTGAATGGGTTATGAATCATGGTATCTATCTCAGCACCTCCTCTAGCTATTATCCCCAAGTAAATAGACTAGATGAGTCCACAAATAAGAACTTGATCAAGATCATTAAGATAATAATAGAGGAGAATTAAAGGACTTGGCACACCAAGTTAAAGATAGCCCTTTGGGCTGATAGGATCACTCCAAAGAGAGCAATTGGGAACTCACTATATACACTTGTGTATGGAAAGGAAGTTAGACTTCATATTTCACTTGAGTTATTAGCTTTAGACCTCACCTGTTAGCTACAATTAATGGAGAAAGACAACATGAAAGTTATATTATGTGATTTGATGGAGTTTGAGGAGGCAAGAGATCAAGTTATGCACATCATGACTGCTCACCAAAAACAAACAAAGAAGCATTTTGACAAGAAGTCCATGCCAAGGAGTTTAAAAGAAGGAGAAATTATCCTAAGATGGGATGAAGATAGAGCCAAGCCTAGAAGGCACACAAAGTTTGATGATTTGTGAAATGGCCCATATGTGATCACACAGTGAAAACAACATAATGCTTTCTAACTCTTAAAGTTGGATGGAGAGGAGTTGCATATCCTAGTCAATGGGATATATGTAAATCATTGTTACTAAAGTTATCTTTTTATTTTGTACATAGTTTCTTGTTTTCCTTATGTTTCCTAAGTGCTTATGCACATGTGTGAGTGTGTCCTTGTCTTTGCTTGGTCTTTTTGTTGTTATGTGGTTTGTTTCCTTGTGTTTTGTTTTGTCACAATCCTTTTTAGTCATCTTCAAGAAATCATTGACTCCATACCCAATGGACTATATAGGCTACCAGTCTAGTCAATATAGTAGGCATATTACCCTTGTGAGCAACCAATTTGTTGACCAAATTTTGGCCTTTCAGGCCAAAATTAGGTATTCTTATTCATTCAGTCACCTGTCTATATTTTTTGTTGGACTCAGTAATGATTTTTTATTTGGGAGTAGTATCTTGTCTTGCAGTAAATGCACAAGTCTTTCCTTTAAAAAATATTATTTTGGTCTTTTGTTAATCCTTTAGGTTTTTTGTTTTGACTAAGCATGCAATTTATTCAAGAGATTTATTTTAGGGTATTTGTTCAAGTGTTTTTTTGGAAGTTTTACTGAGTTATTTTAGGTTTTTGTCTAACTGCCAAGGAATTGTTTTGAGAAAATTGTCTTAATTAAATTTTTTTAAGGTCCAAACATTTTTTTTGAAAGGTATCTTTCTTGCAAGAGATGGTTCACTTAAATCTTTTCGAAGGAATTATTTTATATTTTTTGTCCGAAACAACTTTTTCGAAGGGTGCTTGTAAATTTTTTGAAAGGCACTTTCAATTCTTTGAAGGACTTTTTCAAGCTAAAAGATCACTTGCAGCTTTTTCGAAGGAATTATTTCAGACATTTTATCTAAAACAACTTTCTTGAAGGGTATTTTTCTCACAATAAATGGTCTACTTCAACTTTCTCGAAGGGTATGTGACAAATCTTCTGAAAGGCATTTCATATTCTCCAAGGGGATGTTTTCAAAAGTCTAAAAGATTATTTCATGGAAAGGTGGACCATTTCAAAAAATACAAAGGGTATATTTTCCTTTCAGAAGATCATTTCAAACAATCTAAGGACACTTTCAACTCTTTTGAAAGGTCACTAGTGTTGGTTGATTATTTTGTCGATCAGCGTACTGATAAACAAAATAGGTCTGATCAGCCAAAGTAGGAAGATTGGTCATCCAAATGTGTAGATTTACCACATTAAAAGGGGACTAATCTCTCCTCTCATCAATGGGAGGTTCTCTATAGATATGCTATATATATATATATATATATATATATATATATATATATATATATATATATATATAAATAGAAAATAATACTCAAGGGTAGGATAAACCATCCATCTCTCTTTCTTCAGAGATGATGTGTGCAAATCAAAGGGAAAATCTCAAGGGAAATGACAGAAAGCACTCCTTTTCTTTCAGAAGTACTATTTAGCAAACCACAATAATAATCCAGGTAGTAATTGCAAAATGTAACCAAGGACGTAGTAACCAGCAAATTGAGATGTAGCACAAAGTCTCCACCTGAATTGCCCAAGAGTGAGATACAAAGGACAATGAGGGCACAAAGTCATCCCAAGGTCCTTTACACAAAAACAAAAAGAAAACACACTAAAGGCAATTATGGGGGCACAAATTCTCTCCATAGTTGACTTCAGGACACCTTCCTGACTACTTTCACTAATTCTACTTGTTGAATTAAAGGAACAAAAAATATATTAATGAAAAAGACATAAGAACAGTTTCCCCAACAACAAAGATATCATAGCACAAAGTCTAAAAAGTCACTTGCTTTCTTATTCCAATAACAAAATATGATCAACAATCTGAGCTCAAAGTTTCAGTAATGCCTTTCAATTTGGGTAGAGTTTTGTTTCTGATTGTCAGAGAGAGATCCTTTTACACTAACAAGAGAGTCCCTTATATAGCCTCTTCAAGAAGGACTTGGGAATAGTAACACATCATGTTCCATTGAATTTTGTTAAGAAGATAGGCTAGAATTTAGGGGCATTTACCCATTTGATTTTCTCAATGCAGAGAAATGGGTCATGCTATTGAAAGTTTGCATCTTTCAATATCCACTTGGTGGTCTACTTCTAGAAACATATTTGATGCACAAATGTTTCTGATCCTTCCTCATCGTTCCTCCTTTTCTGGTTAATTAAATCAGGTCCTTGATTCAATTTTATGCTTTGTTCCTTAGTCACTTCCTATTGATTTTGGCCTTAAAGCCTTTGAATGCATTCGGGTCTATAGATTTAAACCTACAAGGATCAACAGCTATTTCATCATCGTGACTTTGACATCCATGGGCACATCACTTTCCTCGACAATTCCTTTAGCTTGGTCATTTGAGCTTTCTCAAAGGGGACCTACCCTTTGGGCCTTGAGAAATGACCCACTTTGGGTCATGAAGAGCCCTCCGCAAGGGTATCTGCCCTTTGGGCAGTCTTTGGATGGCCTTCGGGCTTCTTTCTTCCAGTGGGTCACTAAGTTCTTTGGTTCTTCTTTAAGGCTTTTCAAAATCAACGGCTATTTTATGAACCTTGAAATTAATGTTCTCACACCCGTCATTACATTTGAATTTCCAACAGCTAGTTCACCATTCTTGACTTTGACGTCTTCAGGTGCGTCACCCCTTGGGCTTTCTTCAGCTTTCTCTTGATTCGACCTTTTCTACTACTTGCTTCCTTCTGATTTCTTGTTTTACATCCTCCTGAAGGGAAGGTGACCCTTCAACTTTGGGGAAGTGTCCTTTAATATGGCAACTAAGAGTTCTCTGTAAGGGCACCTGCCCTTTCGGGTCCTTTGGCAGCCTTTTGTCTTTAGAGTCCTTCGGAGCTTTCCCACAGACATTTTCCTGTAGACAAAAAGTCCACAAGAATTATTTCGGCTGGCTTTATCTTTGGCCTTCAAAAATTCTTTCAGGCTTTTCTCTCACAGACTTTCTCAAATTTCTTTAGACTTTTTTTCCAAAGGAATTCCATCAGACAAAATCCTGAAAGAATTCATTTCTTGCCTTGGTCTTTGTGGGAGTTTCATTTGTAGCCTTTCAGAATTCCTTCGGACTTTTTGTCTAAAGAAATTTCTTTAGACAAAAAGTCTGAAGGAATTATGCCTTTGCCTTTCGACTGCCTTAAACAAAATTTTGAAAGAACTTACCTTTGTGGCTTCCTTAAAAATGACCCTTTCGAAGGGTGCTTTTGTTGACCAAGTGCCCTAACTTTTGCATTGAACCACTCCTTTGAACCAACCTTTGAACCAAGCTTTGAACCAACCATTGAACCAAGCTGATGAACCCTTTGATTGAACCAAAAGCTGTTGAACTATTTGATGAATTGACTAAGTGAATCAAAGCATTGAACCAACTTTGGTTCAACGGTTCAATGGTTCATTCCCTTTGATTTGGCTAAGTCATTTTGATCCTCATTGAACCAAACATGTTGAACCTGTTGAACCTTGAACCCGTTGAACCTTTGAACCAAAGTGGTTCAATGGTTCAATGGTTTAATGGTTCAAGCCTCGAAAACTTGTTGAACCTTGATTAAACCTGCTTGTAGAAGCCTTTGAACCTATTGAACCATTAGTCCATCGAACCTATTGAACTCTTGTTGCTGATATTGAACCTTGACGTTGAACTCTTTTAGTTGAACCTGGTTGTTGAACTAACTTTGAAATTGCCTAAGTGTTGAGAGCTTGCTCCTTTCCTGCAGAGTCCATAGAAATCAACCTATGAAGCCTATTGAACTTGGCCTACAGAATCCGTAGATTTTCTTCCTATAGAGTCCATAGATTAAACCCTGTAGAGTTTGTAGATTCAAGCCTACAGAGTCCATAGATTTTTTGAGAAGCTTGAAAAATGAGGAATTTGAATGCTTAGAAAAAAATTTGAGAAGGGAAGAAACAATTTTGGTTTGTAGGACCAAAATAGTTCAAATGTTGTCTCAAAAATGAGTGATATTTTTGGGGAACAATAGCTGGCTCTAGTTGGGGAACTTCTATCAATTATAAAAAGAATTGAAGGGAGTAGAATCTAGAATATCCAGTGTCTTCATGTGTACCATTGGGCTACGGAGTCATGTTACCTAGAAATGGAAGGCATCAAAAATGAAAACAAATAAAACAAAATAGAATTAAAAACTATACAAATATACATATGTATAGATGCAATGATCTGATACTTCAAGAGTTGAAGTGTTTCAAATGTTGCTTCCTGAGAGGTAGTGAAAATAGTGTGCCATCTTGGTAAACCAGTAGGAAACCATTTTGCCCCCAGAAATGGTGATGAGAAAATGGAGCTCTCCACCAAGAAACCAATTTTTTGCATCTTCCTCTTGGCCTTTTCTTCTTCTTGCTCCATGGCAAGACGTGGTCTTCAAACTGAAAACCATAACTCCTTGCTCTCCCTGCGAAGAGTTCTTTTTGCTGACTTTGGAATACAGCAGTATGGTCCACCACCATAGATTATTGTTCTATTGGTCCAGTCTAGCACATGCTTTGATTGTTAGCATCAGACCCCTGACAAACCATCAGCTCAGGACCTCCTTTGGTGTGAAGGAGTTTGACCTCTTCACCCTGAGTAGTTTTCAATCTGAGCAACAGATATCTACATCCAACTATGGAAGAATTGCTACCATCAAATTCTAGGATCCAAGCATCATCAGAAGTTGATTTTCTATCAGATTTCTCTTCATCAGAGATGTAAGATCCTTCTTGATTTGTACTGCGCCCTACCAATTTTTTTGATGCCTTGTTTGGATGAAATCTTAGATTGTCAGCTACAGGACTTTCATCAGCTGAGACATGAGCATCCTCTATCGTCAAGAAGTAATTACCCCTGCCTGAAGGCTCAAATAGAATTTGAGTTGTAGGGGCTGACGTTTGGGTAACCACAATTTTTGCCTCAGACAGGTCCACACTTGGTTCTCCACCAATGTTTAATTGCTCAGGATTGGCTTGTAGGGATTCAAACTCAGTCATCTAAATTTTGGATTTCTTGACATGATCAATCATGGCAAATGACTGAGATGGACTTGGAAGAGAGGATGGGAGTTCATCTTTTTGGTTTTTGGGAGGGGGAGGACTGATTTGTGAATTTGAAGTAAAAAGTGCAGAGATGTTTGATGCACTTACTTCTTTAGCAATCATCAGGTCCTTTGACTGAAAAGGAAGAGGGGTTCTCTGATCAATAATTGAAATTGTTGGTTGGGGTCACTCCTCTATCTTCTCTTTATCAGCTTGCTAGGCTGATTGGTTCTTAGACCTGGTAAACACTGCATATGATCTTTCGACTACTTCACCTTCACTTCTAGGTTCATCCTGGAAATTCAGGAAACCAATGTGGGAGTTGCCAATTGATTCTTCTAGATCCTCTCGAAAGAGATTAGTGCCATTTTCTTGCTCGAACTTAGGTTGGAAATAGGAAACATGCTCTATTTTCAGATATCCAACTATTGAGTTGGTTGGAGGTGCTTCAAAGGCAAGGTTCCTTTTTGGGGGAGAAAGACGATTTTGTTGCCCTTGACTTTTGGCAGCATTGCCTTGATATGGCTGATTAAAGAATGTCCTCCTTGGTATATCTTTATATAAAGGAGTAGAAGACATACCTTGTACCATTTACCTTTTCAAGGCTAGCAATTCATTTGCCAGCTTTTGTACCATTGGGTCAGTGGTGACTGTGGGTGAGTATTCAAAAGATGAAGAGGGTTTGCCTCTATTTAGGTCTCTCCTTATCTTTCCTACCAAGATAAGGTCATCTTCTACCTTAGTAGCCAAGTCTTGAGCAGTAGCAAGGTCTATGTGGCCAACTCATTTTAGCAAAAAACTCACTTCAGGTAGTTGTGAATTGATGAAGAAGCATTTGAGGTTCTAAGGTGTCAGCTAGGTGATCATGGGAATCTTGTGCCTCAGTTTGTCGAACTTGGCAATAAAATCCCTCATAGGCTCATGAGGCTCTTTTTTTATCTGAGTGAGCTGGGCCAGTAAGGCATGTGCATCTTTTGTGGGCTTGAACCTTGTTTCGAACTTGGCTTTGAGTGTATCCTAGTCAGTCACTGATCTAGCTTATAGATGGTAGAACCAGTTTGTAGTAGCACCTTGTAGTGTCTCCACAAAAAGCCTAACTGCCACGTCTTCAAATTCTACCCCTATAATACAACAAGCTATGCTAAAGGCTTTAATGTGTTCATCAGGGTGAACTATCCCATCACCAAATAATTTGGGGAAGTTCTTTCTTGAACTACGTGGGAGTTCATGTAAAGGTGGAGTCAAGTTGAGTGGGCCAAAAGAGTTACCCCAGGGGCCTCAAACTGCCATGATTTAATTATCAAAAATAGGGATAACAAATCTGGGTGGAGTGGCCAATTTGCAGAACAAAAATGGAGAAAGAACTGGCTCAGCTTTAGCTTGAGGCTTGAGGCTTCAAACTGCGTATTCTTTCCCAGCAGCTCTAGTTTTGCAGACCAGATAAAATAACAGAAGTGGAGGAAAATGGTAAGGCTATAATGATAATGGGTAAGACATGAAATGGAGTTGCCAGAGTTTGTAATGGGTAAGGGTTATAATGATAATAGGTAAGACACAGGTGATGTTTCAATCTAAAACTTGAGGTTCTAAATTGCACAAAATTATGTATATCCCCAGTGGAGTCACCAAAAATTGTTGGTTGATTATTTTGTCGATCAGCGTACTGATAAACAAAATAGGTTTGATCAGCCAAAGTAGGAAGATTGGTCATCTAAATGTGTAGGTTTACCACATCAAAAGGGGACTAATCTCTCCTCTCATTAAGGGGAAGTTCCCTATAGATATGTTTTATATATATATATATATATATATAAATAGAAAATAATACTCAAGGGTAGGATAAACCATCCATCTCTCTTTCTTTAGAGATGATGCATGCAAATCAAAGGAAAAATCTCAAGGGAAATGATAGAAAGCACTCCTCTTCTTTCAAAAGTACTATTCAGTAAACCACAAGAATACTCCTGGTAGTAATTACAAAATGTAACCAAGGACGTAGTAACCAGCAAATTGAGATGTAGCACAAAGTCTCCACTTGAATTTTCCAAGAGTGAGATACGAAGGACAATGAGGGCATAAAGTCATCCCAAGGTCCTTTACACAGAAACAAAAATAAAACACACTAAAGGAAATTATGGGGGCACAAAGACTCTCCACAGTTGACTTCAAGACACCTTCCTGACTACTTTCACTAATTCTACTTGTTGAATTAAAGGAATAGAAAATATATTAAGGAAAAAGACATAAGAACAATTTCTCCAACAACAAATATATCATAGCATAAAGTCTGAAAGGTCACTTGCTTTCTTATTCCAATAAAAAATATGATCAACAATCTGAGCTCAAAGTCTCAGTAATGCCTTTCAATTTGGGCATAGTTTTGTTTCTGATTGTCAGAGAGAGATCCTTTTACACTAACAAGAGAGTCCCTTATATAGCCTCTTCAAGGACTTGGGAATAGTAACACATCATGTTGCATTGAATTTTGTTAAGAAGATAGGCTGGAATTTAGGGGAATTTACCCATTTGCTTTTCTCAATGCAGAGAAATGGGTCACGCTATTGAAATTTTGCATCTTTCAATATCCACCTAGCGGTCTACTTCTAGAAACATATTTGATGCGCAAATGTTTCTGATCTTTCCTCATCATTCCTCCTTTTTTGGTTAATTGAATCAGGTCCTTAATTCAATTTGATGCTCTATTCCTTAGTCACTTCCTACTGATCTTGGCCTTAAAGCCTTTGAATGCATTCGAGTTTGTATATTTAAACCTACAAGGATCAACGTCTATTTCATCATCATGACTTTGACATCTGCGAGCACGTCACTTTCCTCAGCAATTCCTTTAGCTTGGTCATTTGAGCTGTCCCAGAGGGGACCTACCCTTCAAGCCTTGAGAAATGATCCACTTTGGGTTAGGAAGAGCCCCCTGCAAGGGTATCTTCCCTTTGGGTGGTCTTTAGATGGCCTTCAGGCTTCTTTCTTCTGGCGGGTCGCTAGGTTCTTTGGCTCTTCTTTAAGGCTTTTCAAAATCAACAGCTATTTTATGAACCTTAAAATTGACGTTTACGCACCCATCACTACATTTGAATTTCCAATTGTTAGGTTGTGGAGCTAAAAGCTTCACCTTGTTGCAAACATGGAGGATGCTGAGTATGCAGTCACCAGCGTCGGCAGGATCACCGACATCGGTCAGTGGACAATGCAGAAGGAAACTGACCTCGAAAACAGTCGGCCAACGTTGATCACCTCTAGTCAGACAGGGACCGATGTCAGTTGCCTGTGGCAGTTCTAAAACTGTTGTTGACGAACAGTCAGTTAAGTGAACGGGTAGTTTGCATGATAAATACTATTTCGAGTCTTTGAGCCACTTGTCTAATTATTGTATGCATGAGATCTATATAATAGATTCATGGGCTATATTGTTAAGTGTAGAACTCAAGTGTAGAACTTGGAGAGTTCTTCCCATGGTCGAATCAAGTAGGATTCTTCATGTATGTAAGATCAGGTTTGATATGCAGGGTGTTGTAGGATCATGGTGGAGATCTACATGTGATAAGTAAGATCAGATTGGTCTACAGGGATGTGTGTATGCAAGGGTCAAAAGGAGATTAGCAGGGGAGCAAGATCCAAGGTGACAAAAATACATCAAGGAGAAAGATCATGGTTAGATCTACTTGGAGTACCGGTTCGTACTCAGTTATACTAGACGTACAATGAGGTGAAAAACAGCTCTGTGTTTGAGTTGTTAGTTGTGACCTAGTGAGAGAAGATTACTCTTGAGGGAAGATTACTGTAAGCCCATGAAGTGGAAGAAAGAGTGTGATCTCTTTGTTGTAATTTCCTTCTAACTGAGTTGAATACAATTGTGTATTGCCTCTCACATTTTGTGTGTTTTCTCATTGATAGTTACTTGTACTTCTGGTTATTTCCACATGTTTAGTTGTTTATACAATGGTAATCATGTGTGCTCTTAATTCTGACAAGTTGTGTCAAAGCTTTGGGGAACTTAGGTCCTGTCAAATGGTATAAGAGCAAGGTTGGACGTTCTCAGAGCGAGTTTGACTAACAGATGGCCCAGATCTGGTTAGTGGTTTTTTGATTACAGGTTACTCACAGGGGTTTATGTTTGAGTGGGATTATAGCAATGGCAGAAGAAGGTAAGCTGAGAATGAAGAAATTCAGGCACAGGATTAACACCACAAGGAGTGTGGTGGGTAGTCTTAAGGATTGAGCTTGAAGAGGAATACAAGCTAGGATGCAGATTAGACAAAGTACTGGTATAGGTATAGGTGCAGCTATTTATCTCCAAGTGGGATATTGTTAGGGTGTGGAGCTAAAAACTTCACCTTATTGCAAACATGGAGGATGTTGAGTATGCAGTCGCCGACATCGATAGGATCATCGACGTCGGTCAGTGGACAGTGCAGAAGGAAACTGACCTCGACAGCAGTCGGCCGACGTCGGTCACCTCCAGTCAAATAGGGACCGATGTCGATCACCTGTGGCGGTTCCAGAACTGCTGTTGATGAACAGTCAGTTAAGTGAATGGGTAGTTTGCATGATAAAGACTAGTTTGAGTCTTTGAGCCGCTTGTCTAATTATTGTAAGCATGAGATTTATATAATAGACTCATGGGTTGTATTATTAAGTGTAGAACTTGGAGAGTTCTTCCCATGGTAGAATCAAGTAGGATTCTTCATGTATATAAGATCAGGTTTGATATGCAGGGTGTTGCAGGATCATGATGGAGATCTACATGTGATAAGTAAGATTAGGTTGGTCTACAGGGATGTGTGTATGCGAGGGTCAAAAGGAGATCGGTGGAGGAGCAAGATCCAAGGTGACAGCAATACATCAAGGAGCAAGATCATGGTTAGATCTACTTGGAGTACCGGTTCGTACTCAGTTGTACTGGATGTACAATGAGGTGAACAACAGCTCTGTGTTTGAGTTGTTAGTTGTGACCTAGTGAGAGAAGATTACTCTTGAGGGAATATTACTGTAAGCCCATGAAGTGGAAGAAAGAGTGTGATCTCTTTGTTGTAATTTCCTTCTAACTGAGTTGAATACAATTGTGTATTGCCTCTCACATTCTGTGTGTTTTCTCATTGATAGTTACTTGTACTTCTGGTTATTTCCGCATGTTTAGTATCTTCCCTTTGGGCGGTCTTTAGATGGCCTTCAGGCTTCTTTCTTCTGGTGGGTCGCTAGGTTCTTTGGCTCTTCTTTAAGGCTTTTCAAAATCAACAGCTATTTTATGAACCTTAAAATTGACGTTTACGCACCCATCACTACATTTGAATTTCCAATAGCTAGTTCATCATTCTTGACTTTGACATCTTCAGGTGCATCACCCCTTGGGCTTTCTTCGGCTTTCTCTTGATTCGGCCTTTTCTGCTACTTACTTCCTTCAAATTTCTTGTTTTGCATCCACCTGAAGGGAAGGTAACGCTTCAGCTTTGGGGAAGTGTCTTTTAATTTGGCAGTTGAGATTCCCCCGCAAGGGCACCTACCCTTCGGGGTCCTTCGGTGGCCTTTTGTCTTCGGAGTCCTTCAGAGCTTTCCCGCAGACATTTTCCCGTGAACAAAAAGTCTGCAAGAATTGTTTCAGCTAGCTTTGTCTTTGGCCTTCAGAAATTCTTTTGGGCTTTTCTCCTGTAGACTTTCCCAAATTTCTTTAGACTTTTTGTTTGAAGGAATTCCTTTAGACAAAAGTCTAAAATAATTTCTTTCTTGCCTTGGTCTTTGCGGGAGTTTCATTTGCAGCCTTTCTGAATTCCTTCAGAATTTTTGTCCAAAGGAATTTCTTCGGACAAAAAATCTGAAGGAATTATGCCTTTGTCTTTCGACTGCCTTAAACAAAATTTTGAAAGAACTTGCCTTTGTGGCTTCCTTGAAAATGACCCTTTTGAAGGGTGATTTTATCGACCAAGTGCCCTCCACAAGGGCACTTGTCCTTCGGGAGGCTCTCTTGAACTTTTGCATTGAACCACTCCTTTGAACCAAGCTTTGAGCCAAGCTTTGAACCAAGCTGATGAACCCTTTGATTGAACCAAAATCCATTGAACCATTTGATGAACTGACTAAGTGAATCGAAGCATTGAACCAACTGAATTGAAATAACTTTGGTTCAACGGTTCAATGGTTCATTCCCTTTGATTTGGCTAAGTCCTTTTGATCCTCATTGAACCAAATGTGTTGAACCTATTGAAACTTGAACCCGTTGAACCTTTGAACCAAAGTGGTTCAATGGTTCAAGCCTCAGAAACTTGTTGGACCTTGATTGAACCTGCTTGTAGAAACCTTTGAACCTATTGAACCATTAGTCCATTGAACCTGTTGAACTCTTGTTGTTGATGTTGAACCTTGACGTTGAACTCTTTTAGTTGAACCTGGTCATTGAACCAACTTTGAAATCACTTAAGTGTTGATAGCTTGCTCATTTCCTATAGAGTCCATAGAAATCAACTTGTGAAGCCCGTTGAACTTGGCCTGTAGAGTCTGTAGATTTTCTTCCTGCAGAGTCTGTAGATTCAAGCCTACAGAGTCCGTAGATTCAAGCCTACAGAGTCCATAGATTTCTTGAGAATCTTGAAAATGAGGAATTTGAATGCTTAGAACAAATTTCAAGAAGGGAAGAAATAATTTTGGTCTGTAGGACCAAAATAGTTCAAATGTTGTCCCAAAAATGAGTGATATTTTTGGGGAACAACAACTTGCAAGAAGCTGAAGGGTATGTTTCCTCTCAAAAAAGGGTATATTTCACTTTTCTTAAGGGTCATTTTACATAATCAAAAAGGGCCAAACAGAAAGTCTAAAGGAATTCTTTCAGAGAAATTATCCGAAGAATTCTTTTGAAAAACTTGAAAAGGTGTCAAAGTCTATTTCCTTCAAACATTTTGTCTATAGAAATTGTTTAAGGCATGAAGGACCAAGTGAAAAGCTGAAGTAAAATAATAAAAGAGACAAAAGACCTGAACAAATTCTTTTGGGAAAGTGTCGAGATAAGAATTCCAAAGAAATAAAAGTCTGAAGAAAATGCCCAAAGGAGTGACGTCCCACAAAACATCAATTTTAGACTGTAAAAACTAGCCATTGGAGTTTAAAATAAAGACACGATTGGAAATAGAAATCAAAGATAAAGGTGATAAATGGTAAGATTCTAAGCATCTAGTGCATAGCGAGCATAAATATGCAGGTCAACAGTTCAAGTTGCTACACCGTTACAAATCTTGATGAGCTAGTAAAGAGCAGATAGCATCTAAAGAGAATTCCAATAGATGGACTCATCTATAGCAAAATTTAGTTCAAAATATCTTGATTTTATTGATGTAACCATGGAAAAAACATCTTACAAAATATAATGTAACTATTTCTTTTCTCAAGGTGACACATGTCCAAGTGACCCTTGAACTCCCCTGGCTTGACCTCTCTCTCAAAGGATATATATATGCATTCTCTTAGCTCATTTTGGAGCCTTTATTGGTTATAGTGAAACTCTATCCAGATTTGTACTGGTAACTCTTGAATAAATATACAAGTGATTTCACCATTCACACATTACACTATTGAGTATAAGTTTGAATCTTGTTGATAATGACTAGTGAAAAGGTTATTTTCTAACATGTTAATCTATGGTCACTTACCAATGTGTAGAAGGGATAATTTTGTAGGTCTCTGTTAGTATTCTTTATTAAGTGTATAAACATCTTAGAAGTGGTATATGTGTATTCTTTTTGTAGAATCATTCATCACCCTCTTAAACATTATTTACCTTCCTAAATCTAACTTATGAAATATTGATGTAGCAATGTCTTTTATTGTGACTTGTGTGAAACATCTTTATTTACCTTTAAGTAGTGTTTTCAATCATTTACGAGGATATCAAATATTGGTGCATCACTGCATGTTTTCTAAGTTATTTCCCTTCTCCCTTTTCATTCACAGTTGTTAGTTTAGAAAGAGCTTCAAAAGTGCATCAAGGGGAGATAGCCCCTAATCTATATATTCATCTCAATATAATTGTCACCCATAACAAGAGAGATGATTCCATTTTCATTCTTGGATGAGGAGAGCTGAGCATCTTCTCAAGGGTGAAAATCCAAGCGTCAACAATTTTTGGCATACCCGGTGGGACAAGACATCTAAGTCCTAGAAGATTATTCAAGATTGGTGTTGCTCTTGACATAATTATAGATAAAGAAACATCTGCATTCAGTACCTGAAAACTCCATTGAAGAATCCAAGTCTTTGGTTTATGATCAGTCCTTATTTCCATGCCAAGGGTGACCACAAGGTCTGTTGATAAAGGTGTACCCTTCAATTTTTTGGAATTAGCTCCATATTCCACCAAAAGTTTCAGGTTGTGACTTTGTGTGAAACATCCTTGTTTACCTTAAAGTAGTGTTTTAGTCATTTAGGAGGATATCAAATATTGGTGCATCACAACTTACTTTCTCAGTTGTTTTCCTTCTCCCTTTTCATTCACAGTTGTTATTTTAGAAAGAGCTTCAAAGCTACATCAAGGGGAGCTAGCCCCTAATCTAGAGATTCATCTCAAAAGAATTGTCACCCACAAAAAGAGATATGATTCCATTTTTCCGCTTGGATGAGGAGAGTTGATCATCTTCTCAAGGGTGAAAATCCAAGAATCAACATCAGCCATTCAAAAATGGCTTAGTGAATAAGCTAGTGAGAAGGGTGGAAAGCTTCATGTGAGCTAATTTTAAATCATGTTTGATGCCTCTAAGACTAGTTAAGGTCTTGATAGGTTTCATCCACTCCCTCCCATTGATTTTTATGACCAACCAATCTCTTTTTGAAGCCAAGAGTGCAGGGTGCATAAAAGATTAGTTTTTTGTATTACAGATGATGATAGCTCCTTTTTAGGTGATTCTAGACAACCAAGCATGTAACCAATGCATGAAGAGGCATGCTTGCGACCCTTCCCCTTCATTTAAATAATTGGATCTTCTCCTAGTTAGTTATGATGTGTTCAAGCAAGACCAATCATGAAGGTAATTTTTTTGAGCCAACACAAGGAATTTCATGCCACTTTTCATGAGTTTTATGGCTTGTGTAGACAATTGTACTTCCTAACCTTACATGGTTCATCCCATATCCTCTTCCCATGCATAATTAACTCCTTATATTAACTTGACATGTGTCTTTGTGACCCTTGGACTTATCTCTTCTCCTCTCTCTCTCTCTCTCAAGCTCTATAAGAGCTACCATTTTGGCCTTTGTAATCTAATACCACACTAGGTATGGTGAAGCCCTACTAGTTTTGAAATTGTAATTGCCTTAAAAAATAAATTCAATTCAATTTTGAGTTCATATATCAACTTTTTAAAGTGTGTGAATAGATGTATAGTGAATGGTTAAGAGATATTCAATTATCCTTATTTTCTCTCAATCCTTCCATGTTTGATGCAAGTGATTCCATGCCTAGTAGGTCAGATGAAGTGTTATGAAGTATATGGACATGTTCTTAAGTGTAAAAAGAAGTCTTAGCATCTAAAAAATGATCTATGTTTCTACTTACCTTGGATAGTCTTCATATATGGTACCTTCATATTGAAATACCAATGTTAGTGCACTCTAGGACTCTTAAATTAGTGTTGTATGCTTTATCTCAAAGTGATGGAGTACAATAGTCTTATGGTAAATATTTTGGTGCATCACCCCTTAGAATAAGTTTCATTTCAAGCCAACTCTATCCCTCTTATCCATAAACAATCAGTTAGTATAGGTGAAAGCATTTCAAAGTACATCTAAGGAGCTAGCCCTTCATTATAAAGATTCATCTTACCAAATTGACTACCCACAGCAAGTGAGATGTTTCCATTATGCCACTTGGATGAGGATAGCTTTGCCATCTCGTCAAAGGTTTCAAATCCAAGTGACAATAGTTTTTGGCATGCCTGATAGGACTCTTAGTCCAAGAGGTTGAGAGATTTTTTATGTTGTCTATCACTAATTAGCCTTTAGAGGCATCTATCTAAGCATCAATGGTGACTTTGAGGTTACATCAGCTAGTCAAGTAGACCAAGTAACCCTTTTAAAGATTGTTGATGAATTTTCCTTGTGTTTTTGCTTCCTAATGAAGTTTTATGGCTGACCTTAGTGTTGAGCTTTATTTTACACAAGTTGTTGAGACATTTCCATCTTGTGCCATTCCCTATCAACAAAAACAAGTTCTTAATCAACCCTATCATGAAGTGTACCATCTCCAACATGAAGTGTATTATCCCATTTAAGAATAAGACTTGTGTTAGTCCTATAACCCTTTATTTCCCTATCCATATGGACACTATGTTATTGAACAACCCTATGAGTATGGCTACCAAGAGAACTATCAATAAACACCTCTCTATCAATCCCAATATGAACCTTATCCTTCATATCATGATGCCTATCAGCCTCAAGAGTATTCCTATGAATCTTTTCATATTAAATCAAATGTTTCCATGAATTACACATGAGGATATCATTGGCAAAATGTAGCTCTTACTCATGTAGATGTTTTTCCTTCTAATCAACCCAATAAATCACTTCCATATGAGCTTACTAGTGATTTTCTATAATGAAATTACTTAGATGTTCACACAAATTCACATAGAATAAATAGATATGAGAGATCACATTGAGTACGTTAATATTAAAGTAGAATATTGGATAGTATAGAAAACCCATTTCGAGGGGGAAACCTCCATAATAATGCAATAAGAGCAGAATAATTGATATATGATGATTAAAGACTAACCACTACCTCCTATATATAGTCTACTTAGCCATGGTTATTCCATAGGCCAACCTATCTAAAAACATAGAGAAAATTAACAAGCATATAAAAGAGGTATGTAATTCACAAGTTAGCCACACATATCCCTAGATACACCAATGGTTAAGGGTGCAGCATGCCCCTCCCCTTAAAGACAATGTTATCCTCAATGTTGAGGCAACTCTGGATGTTGCTCCACAAATGTTTCATCCTCCCAAGTGGCATCTTCACATGGCAGATTCTTCCAATTGATTAGGTACTCTATAATCGCTATGGACCGTAGCCACTTAGTGCATATGTGAAGGATCAACTCAAGATCAAAAATAACTCTACCTTCCTCATCCAATTTTGGTAATTGTGTTTGAATGGCAACTTTATGTCCAATGAATTTTTTTAGGCATGATACATGAAATATTGGATGTATGTGAGTTAATGAAGGAAACTCTAACTTGTAGGCCACACTACCAATTTTCTTCAAGATCTGATAAGGCCCATAATACTTAGGGGATATCTTGTTATCTTTTTTTTGTTGCTTCAATGACAATTACTTATATGGTTGTAAGCAAACAAAGACCCAATCACCAATGTCAAAATGCCTCTCACTTTTGTGTTGATCTGCCTATTGCTTCATGTGATCCTGGGCCATAGCTAAATTTTCACAAAAACTTTCATGGACCTCCTTTTGATGGTGAATATGTTCTTCAACTACACAAACCTTAGGATGGACCTTCAAGGTTGGACTGATGGATAGAGGGTGGTATCTATATAGTGCCATAAAGGGAGACAATTTGGAAGAACTATGAAAATAAGTATTATACCACCATTCAACAAGTAGCAACCAACGCACCTATTTATCTTGTTTATAAAAAAACAACAGAGATAACCTTCCAGACATTTTTTGACTACCTCAATTTTTCCATTAGATTGAGGATGATAGGATGAACTATGAGCCAACGGGGTGCCCAAACATGCAAATAACTCAGTCCAAAAATTACTAGTGAAAATGGGATCTCTATCACTAACAATGATCTTAGGGGTCCTATGCAGTTTTTGAACTATATTGAGAAAAGTAGAAGCTACTGTACTAGCAAAAAATGGTTGTGATAAAGAACAAAAATGAGCATACTTATTGAGATGATCCACAAAAAACATGATAACATTTTTACCATCAAATCTCGGTAACCCTATAATGAAATCCATAGATACCTCTTCCCAACACTGGCTAGGAATGGATAAAGGCTATAAAAGACCTGGGGTTTTGATGGTTTTTCTTTTGTTTTGTTGAAAGATCATACATTTAGCCACATATTCCTGGACAACCCCCTTGAATCCTTCCCAAAAAAATATTGTTTGATTATGTGATAGGTTTTCAAAAATATTGAATGACCCCCAAGTGGAGTTGCATGAAGTTCCGAAAAGATTTTTTGTTTAAGAAGAGAATTCTTACATAGGTATAATTTATATTTATACCATAATGCATTACCCTTCCATGTGAATTTTTCAAATCCACTTAAACCATGTTGAATATTTTGAATCAAATCATGGGTATCACTATCATTTTCCCATTCTGATCATGTTTCTTCTAGCCAATCTACCTATAAAATGGTTATGGCATATAGCAGTGCCTCAACTGATTCATCCTTTTTGGATAGTGCATCTGCCACCACATTGGCCTTGCCTTTTTGTAGACTATTTCAAAATCATAGCCTAACATCTTAGTTACCCATTTTTATTGTTCTTCAAATGATAAATGTTATTCCAAAAAATATTTGAGACTATCATGATCAATCTTTACTTGAAAGTGATTACCCATCAAATAAGGTCTCCATTGTTTAACTGCATGCAAAATGGCCATCATTTCCTTCTCATAGATGGGCTTGTGTTGATTTTTACCCTTTAGTTGATGACTTTAAAATGCAACTGGTATGTCATATTGCATGATTAAAACACCCATACCATACCCAGATGCATCACATTCAACAACAAAAGTTTTAGAAAAATTAGGAGTGGTCAATATAGAGTGGTACATAGCCAATTTCAATTATTCAAATGCCCTGGTAGCTGTATTAGTCCACTGAAAGGAGTCTTTCTTCAACAAAGAGGTGAGTGGGGCTACAATGATACCATAATTTTTGAGAAACATGCAATAGTAACTAGTTAGCCCCAAAAATCCTTGCAGTTACTTGAGTGTCTTAGGAATTGGCCAGTTCACCATTGCTTGGATTTTTTTAGGATCCACTTTCACTCCTTCATGAGAAACTAGATGACCCAGATATTTAACCTCAAAATCACCAAAAGTACATTTGGAAGGTTTGGCATACAATTAATGTTGTTCTAAAATTGAGAGTACCTGTTTCACATGTTGTAAATGGTCTTCCCAATTCTTACTATAAATGAGGATATCATCAAAAAAATCCTAGAACAATTTTACTCAAAAATGGCCTAAAAATAGTAGTCATCAAACTCTAAAAATTAAATGATGAAATTGTTAGACCAAAAGGCATAACCAAAAACTCATAATGGCCCTCATGAGTCTTGAAAGCTATATTGGGTATGTCTTCATCACAAATCTAGATTTGATGATACCTAGAATACAGATCAAAATTGGTAAAATAAAAATCACCATTCAATTAATCTAGCAAGTAATCAATTATAGGAATAGGAAACTTATCTTTGATAGTGTACTTGTTGAATTCTTTGTAGTCAGGGCACATTCTCTAGGTGTCATCTTTCTTTCTCACCATGACAACTGGCGAAGAATATTCACTTTAGCTATGGTGAATGATTCTGGCATACAGCATCTCCTGTACTATCTTTTCAATTTCACTTGTCTAGGTATTGGGATACTTGTATGGCCTAATGTTGGGTGGTGTACTATCGAGAATAAGTTTGATAGCATGATCATGCATGTAGCTAGGTGTAAGTCCTTTTGGCATGTCACCAAAAATAACTGAATCAGCATTAATCACTTGTTGTAGATCAAGAGGTGGAGATGGATGAGTTGGTTGTAGTTACATGTAAAAAAAAGTGAGCTACAAATCCTTCAGCACCCTTACAAAGAATCTTTGTCATTTGATGGGAGCTAACAAATTGTGGAGATTTAGCCCTTAATCCCCTTAGCATAAATGTCCTTTCTTTAGAATTAAATCTCATGAATAATTCTTAAAAATTCATCTCAATAGTGCCCAAAGTGGTGAGCCACTATACTCCCAAAATAATGTTAGCTCCTCCCATGGGAATAGAAAACATAGGAGAATTCAATAAGTAGTTTCCCATGGCCAACTTAATACTATGACATTTTCCTGAATAGTTCACAGTACCACCATCTACAATCATAACCTAAAATTCTAGAGTTAGATAAATGAAACAATTCAAATGAGCAACCAACTTATTATTGATGAAGTTGTGTGTGCTCCTAGAATCAATGAAGATAGTGACCTTATATTTCTTAAGGAAACCCATCACTTTAAGAGTTTATGGAGTATTAATACCTAAAAGGGCATGACAAGAAATAGTAGGCTAAGAGTCTTTATATTCTTCCTCAAGACCTTCTTCATCCACACCATTTACCTCTTCATCATATTCATCTTCATTGGCACCTTCAATGTAAAATAACTTCTTTTCATCATAAGGATGTTCTTTGCTCCATTTACTATCACAACCATAACACAACCTTTTGGCTCGCTTCTCCTCAATTTATCATTGTGTCAATCTGGTGGGTTATATAAATGATGGTGCTAGAAAGGTATGATCACAACCAGTAGTGAAAGTTTTCCTTTTAACCATCTATTTTTTTCTACCATGCATACCTTAGGGATAGCTTCTGATATAGATACCGAGTTAAACATTCTGACCTTGAATTGGATGCTATCTTTGAGGCCACCCAAAAAAATACCAATCAAATTTTCCTCAGTGATGTCTTCTACCCATAAAGAGAGATTCTGAAATTGATGAATATAATCCTTCATAGTTCTTATTTACCATAGATTGGCTAATTGGCTAAAATAGTTCTCAGAGACATTATTTTGATAATGAGCCAACAACTCATTAGTGAAAATATACCATATAACAGGGGCACCATTCTTTTTATTTTGAGCAAACAACTAGCGATACCAAATGAACTACTTAGGTTCCAGATATAGAGATGCCACTATCACCTTCTAAAAACTAGGAGTTTGATGCAGCTCAAATAATTTTTCAATTTGTGTAATCCAAGTGAGAGGATCCTTACCATTGAACTTGTGCATGTCCACTTTTGGTAACATCAGTTTTATACTAGCATAGGAGTTGTTGGTGTTGAGATGAAGATTTGAATGCTGAAGTGGAGGTTTGTTGTGTTAAAATTGAGATGCAAGGGTAGCCAATTGCATAGTGATATGATGCAATTTAGTGTGAACCCCATTAATCTCTATGTGCATCCTTGAAACATTAGCTTGAACTGCAACAAAGTCATCATACCTCACCAAGATCTTTATGTCATCTCGAAGCTAAGAAATCACTAGATCTAAAGTTATAGATTCCATGTCTTTGGTATAAAGATTTTTAGGAGTTTTTTTTCCCCCTTTTCTTCCTCAAGTCAAAGGACCAGACATAGACAAACCCTAAGAGGGTTTTTACCTCAAAAAAAGTGTACCAGGAGATAGAATCATTGCGATCACCTCACCAAGATGAATCCAACGACTACCTTTATGCACTAGGGTAAAAATTTTGGCACTAAAAAAGTGTATCGACAAAATATACCATTGCAATCATATCACCAAGATGAATCCAATGACTGCAATTATGCAAAGAGAAAAAAAATTCTAGACTTTTTTTTTAAAATATTTTTTTTCAAAATAGCATTTTGAGCAATACTGTGCTGACAGAAAAAATTAATTCTTTCCAAATTACAAGTTATGTTTTTTCACTCCTTCTGCTCCCAGAAGCCACGCCTCACCAGATCTATAAAAAAACATTGTAGGAAACTTGCCCAAATCAAAGCTCTAATACCACTTGTAATGAAATTACTTAGATGTTCACACAAATTCACAAAAAATAAATAGATATGAGAGATCACATAGCAATAATTGATAGCAAAGAAGAATACTAGATAATATAGCAAAGCCAATTCGAGGGGGCAACCTCCACAATAATGCAATAAGAGTAGAATACTTGATATTTAATGATTAAATACTAACCACTACCTCCTATATATAGTAACAAGTATATAAAATAGGTATGTAAGCCACAAGTTGGCCACACATATCCCTAAACACACCAGCGATTAAGGGCATAAAATTTTATTTTTTCCAAACCTAAGCCTTCTCCTTCATTCCAAACTCCATTTCCAACTCCTTCACCTCCCACTACATCTCATATTCCATCTCCTTCACCTCAAATCCATGAGCCTATCCATAAAGTTTCCACCTCACCCCTTCTTGAGGAAGAGCTTGTCTTGAGAGAAACTAGTGAAGAAGAGAAAATTTAATTCATGGCTGATAAAGATGATCTCATGAGTGACTATGAGGAAGAGATCATCATAGGGACTCACCTTAGTGACCAAAAAGACAATCCATAAGTTTTTGCCTCCATATTTGAGGGGATGTGTATCCATGAGGAATGTGTCCAAGACTTGAAGAAGGAGGTGCTTGAAGAAGATTCCATGTCTGATCATGAAGTTGTAGACAACCATCTCAAGAATGATAATGAATGTGTCATAAAGGATGAAAAACAAGGTCAAATCACTCCTTAAGAAGTGGAATTCCTAAGGGAGTGTCATGAGACCAAGGTAGAGGAAATAGATCTTGAAAATGGCATTCATGAAGAGGAAGATTTATGGTAGAAGTTCAATGCCATATGCAAGGAATTTGATAGTTTGGGTAAAGTTTTTTCTTCCCCAAAATATTTCATAGCTAATGACAAGTTTTTTGATGAATCTAAGCATGATATTTAGTGTTCAATCTAACATAAAAATGAAGTTATTTTTGTTGGTCAAGAACCCACTATCATGAAGGCACTTGATGATGCTAATATACAAGAAGTTGTAGACATGGATAGTGATGTCAAGATAGATCTTGCTATTCATAAAGGATATTCAAGAGATTCATATGAGATAAAACTAAATTTAGGGATGTGGGAACATGGTGGAGGTAAGCTTGGTGCTTCCAAACATCAAGCACATTATGTCAAGGAGGAGGACAAGGCTGAGAAGACTGTCATATTGTCAAACTTGCAAATTAAAAGACAAGTACATAAGAAGGATGAGACTATTTGGATGTAATAGGAGTTAATTTCCTTGGTCAACTTCTATAGATCTACTTGGTTCTCATTGAACCTCATGCCAATGAAGTTGGCAAACACCATGAAGAAGATGGAGGCATCAATGCTAAAGGACAAAAGGCTACATGTCTCACTAAAAGTTTCATGTCATGAAGCAAGAAAGGTTTCAAAATTCCCATTTGATCCAGGAGGGATTTATTATCTTAGGTTACTTAGTGTTTGATTCAATTATTTAGTTTGGTGTGTGTGTGTTCTGTAAGTGCTCATGAAGCACAAGAGTGTTTGCTTAGTTTCTTGTCTTATGTTTTATTTCTTGTTGTTTTTTCCTTGTGTTTTGTGTGTTTTCAAAGTCAAAGTGTGTGTTAAGATTCGTGTACATGTGACTCCATAACCCAATGGACTAATAAGGCTACTAGTCTAGTTAGCATAGCACGCATGCAACCCCTGAGTCACCAATTTGTTGATCAAATTTGACTTTTAGGTCAAATTGGGGCACCCCTAGGTAAAAACTAGAGTTTTAAATATTTTATGGGGTTTAATATTTTATCATAAGGTATATCCATAGGTATTTTAATGTTATTCAATGTTATATTGGCCTTGGTCATTAATTTTATAAGCCAACATGTCATTTTGAGTCATTTTAAGGGTCAAAATTGAACATTTAATGACTTGTAAAAAATTATAGGGAAGTGTGAAGGTTATAAGAGGTTTTATCATGTGTCATGTGTCCTAAGAAGTTCTTGGTAACTGTTACTTACTAAAAATTGGCAGGTTCCTCAGAAAAAGGGTAGTTTTCTTGCAAATCTTGAGCATTTAATGTGGTGTACATAATTGTATGGCTTCATATAGTTTGGTAACTTTTATTAATGTCCATTAGTATTTCATACACTCACTTCAATGATCATTTTGATTAAAAACTCCAAAAAATGAAGAAAAATTTTGATCTCTCCTTTCACTAGGTTTGGCAAGCAAAAACAGTGTTCAGGTTTGTTCTTGGTACAATCAGTGTGAGAGGTTTCAAGAAAAATTATCTTGTAAGTGTATTATAAAATTAGTCATCTTCCATTTTATGTTTGTTTTTAGAGGAATGTTGATCTAAGTTTTATGAACCATGCCTAAGAATTTGACCTTTGAAATATGTCTGTTAATCTGTGTAACCTATAGGTTTTTTCTTGGTTTGAGAAATTTCATACAATATAGCTACTGATATTGATTCTTGAGTATGTTCACCTCCTTCTCTAGTTCTCCCCAATTTTTTTTCATGTTTCAAGGTGTTGCGATGGGCAAATTACTTCAAGTTTGTAGACTGGTCCCTTTCTATACAATAGGCAGTTTTTCACCACATTAAAGATTTCATGCTTTGATAATAACTCTAGGGGGTTATTTCAAGTTCATTCTACTTTTTCCAAAGTTATCTTGATCTCCTTTCACCTTCAAATCCCATTTTCCAAGTAAATGTTCTATGAGTTACATTTTTAATTCACCATATAGTTAGTATGTTATGTGATTATCATATCACTCAACTAGGTGTCTTTAAGGAGGTTCAACATTGATATTGAAGTGTGAAACTTGTCTTAAGCTTGGAAACATCTGGACATTTCATCGAAACACCATTAAATTGAGATCATTTCACTATGTAATCAATTTCCTTGAACACATGATTCCAATTTGCTCAATGTAAGTATCATAGAATACACCTATAGATATCCTCATTGAAGCTAATCATGTTGAAAAAGAGTTTCCTAAGCTAACCAAGGTTTTGATCGTGAGGAAAGTCTAATTGTAACTTTTGGATAAAGCATAAACACCATTGGAACCTATGAATCATGCTCAATGTCTGCACTCAGATTTACTGCCTATATGAAAAAATGTCTACGTACAGGTCATAGCACAGAGATATAGAGGTGATTACACAGTGAAAATGAAGCATGATGAACCCTTTCCTAGATTCCTATTGATTGTGGAAATCATGACAGGCCTACTTGAAGAGATAGGTTAACAAGATAAATTTTAAACTACCTTTAAAGGGTAATGACTGACTTTCAGGCCCTTTGTCCCCAAAAGGGCAAAAAAGAGGCCTAAGGCCATTTTGATTGGGCCATATAATCAGGTTATAGGAAAATTTGATGCATTCTATTATGCTCATATTATATCCTTTGGCATAGACAAGAGCCTTTTAAAATTTTGAGGTCAGAAGATTAGTGGAGGTAAATTGTCCAAGCTTGTGGAATGCAGGGAAAGCCATAAAAGAGCCATTTTTGGGCTCAAGATAATCTTAGACCTACAAAGAACAAGGAAAAGAGCTTGAAAGGGTAAGATTGAATGTTCATACCTCTTTTGATGATATGCATGGGAGTCTAAGAAGTTTAGGTATGTTGATGAGCGTCTTGAACTATAAATTTGTGGAATTGTTTTCAAGTTGGATGTCAGAACTTTAAGAACAAACCTTAAGAATGAAAACTACTCAAAACCCTTGCAAACCCTTATAAATGACTAGTTTAGATAAATTGAGTTGTAAATATGATTTAATTTCATGTTTTTACCATGAAACCTATTTCAAGTTTCATATGACTCACTCAAGTTACTCCCAATAAATTTTAGTTGTATGAACTTGTACAGACATGGTAAAAATAGGGTATTTTTGACCATTTTTTATTTCTCTGTAGGTTATAAGATGATTTTGAAGATGAAACTAAATTTTAAAGAAATATTAAGACTTTTTATAACTCCCCAATCTCATTTCATGCCTCACAACAACTCCTAAGTGTCCAAACTAGAGCTCTCATTTCATCAAGTCAAAATTGGCCTAGTGGACAAGCTAGTGAGAAGGGTGGAAAACTTCATGTGAGATAATTTTAAAGCATGAATTATGCCTCTAATTCCATTTAGGGTCTTTAAATGTGTCATCCACTCCCTCTCACATATTTTCATGAGCAATTGATCTCTTTTTGGAAGCCAAGTGTGCAGGGTACATGAAAGAAGAGTCTAATGGACTACAGATGATGATAGCTCCTTTCTAGGTGATTCCAAAGGACCAAAAATGAAATCAATGCATGGAGAGGCATGACTGAGACACTTCTCCATAATTTAAATCATTTTCTCTTCTCCTAGTTATTTATGACATATTCAATCAAGACAAATAATGAAGGCAATTTTTCTGAGCCAACATAAGGAGTTTCATGCCACTTTTCATGAGTTTTATGCCTTGTGTAGACACTTATACTTATTGACCTTACATGTTTCATCCCATATACTCTTCCCATGCATAGTTAACTCCTTGTATTAGCTTTAAAATCATCCTTGTGACCCTTGGACTTCTATCTTCTCCTCTCTCTCTCAAGCTCTATAAGAGCTGCCATTTTGGCCTTTGTAATCTAATACCACACCAGGTATGGCAAAACCTTACTAGTTCTAGATTGTACTTGTTGTCCACAAAAAATGTCACTCATTTTTGGGACAACCTATAGACCATTTTAGCTCTGCACAACCAAAAATAATCTCTTCCCTTCTTGAAATTTGTTCTGAGCTTTCAAATTCCTCATTTTTCAAGCTTTTTCAATAAAGGGATTAACAGGTTCAAAGGTTCAAAGGTTGTCTTAGTTAAGGAAAGAAGCGCACGTAAAAGAAACAGTTAGGTGGATGCTGCCAAGTGTCATCGACTGAGCCCCATTATACTTTATTTCTGAGAAGTGGTAGATACTACCACGTGTCCCTGATGAAGCTCATTGGAAGCCACCACATGTCAACATCTATGTTTCCTTCCTTCCATTTCACTGCATTGAGTAAAGACCATGGTGGGCCTCAGGGTGAGTGACTAAAATGAAGCAGAATGCTCCAAGTGTCTACATCTACGTGACTAATAAAAAAAAATTAACTATGCCACGTGTCCCATTATGACTCAGTGGAATGTGACAAGTGTCAGTGTTCACTTCTCAAAGTTCCTTATAAGCTGCAGGTTTCCTTTCGATAAAGCTTCTTCCAAAATTCTGTGGAGGGTGACAAGTGGCAACTATGGAAGGCTTTGAGTTATTTTCCTAAGAGTAGTGGACTGTGCCACGCACCCCTTATAGAGATTGGTGGAGGCTGACAAGTGTCATCATCTGTGAGAACCCCAGTGGACCCCAAACGTTTCTATGATGATGAGAAGGCCTGAGAGCGAGAAGTGCCAAGTGTCATCAGTGGAAGGTTGCAATAAGATTCAGAAGAAGATGCCACATGTCACTTGTTCAAAGTGGTATAACGTGCCATATGTCAAGAAATGAGTGCCCTCAAATGCAGAGGCACAGAGCTAAGGTTTTATTTAGACAAATTGTCTGAAGGAATTTCTTCAGACATTTTATCCAAAAGAAATAAAGGGACGATAGTCCTCCAAAGAAATTGAAGCCCGAAGGTCAACTGGAGGATCACGAAGGGTAGATACCCTTGCACGGGGACACTCAACATATAAAATGGACCTTTTTCAAGACCATAAAGGGTAAGCTCCCTTCGAGAAGGGTCGAGTCTCAAAGGGCAGCAAACACTGCCAAGTGTCACATGCTGAGACAGTTTCAAATGAAGCTTCAAAGTGTAAAACTCGCCACGTGTTTCATCCCAGTACAGTGAAAACTGCCACATGTCTGCATCCGCACCTATGGTCTCTAACAAGTTTTAAAGCTTATTCTGATAATCCTATTTCAAAGCTGTGAATACTGCCATGTGTCCTCACCTGTGTCATAGTGGAAAGCGGCTATAGTAAGCGAGAAAGACATGAGAGAGTTGCTAAGAAAAATGACGGGCCCGCAAACATCAAATTTGTCACAATGAAGTGTCTATTGATTTTTGTAGACTTAAAGCATGAACCCAAATGTGTTTAAATACCCTAAGGCCAGGACCAAGAGAAGGAAGAGACAAAAAGGGAAACTTAGCAGGAGTTAATTCCAGTTGGTTAAGCAGTTCGTCAGGCACATATTTAGGGCTTGCAAACATTGAAAGTGCCGCCTATTTGTCCCCTTCGAGATAAAGGTAGAGTAGATAGTTGCATGGCTATCAGGTGAGGGAATGAGTGATTCAAGCTCAGGAGGAGGCACTAGAGGTGAATTAACATGCCACAGTTAAGGCAGCTACCCTGCTCCATCATGGCCCTTCCTAATAGAATCAAAAATGCATCCAAGGTATTAATGCGCCGAATGGGTCACTCCATGGGACAAAGTGTTAAGCCTCCCTCAGGCCTCTATATAATGTAATCTTTTATACCATTTGAAAGGAGATATTCCCCTTACTAGAAGCAAAACTCTGCCCAAATTGAAAGGCATTACTGAGACTTTGAGCTCAGATTGTTGTTCATATTTCTTTGATTGAATGAGAAAGCAAGTTACTTGCAGAATTTGTGTTATTATAGCTTGTGCTACTTTAGGAAATTGTTCTTATGTCTATTTCCTAGAAGCATTCTTATTTATTTGATTTAACAAATAGAGCTAGTGGAAGTGATAAGGAAGGTGTCCTGAAGTAAGCTACTTTCAGACTTTGCGCTGTCATAGTTGTCTTTAGTGTGTGTTTTTCTTTTTTGTTTCTGTGTAAAAGACCTTGGGATGACTTTGTGCCCTCATTGTCTTTCGTATCTCACTCTAGGGTAGTCAAGGTGGAGACTTTGAGCTACATCTTAGATTGCTGGTTGTTCTGTACCCTGTTACCAGTCACTTGTTACTAGAAAGAGTCCTACTGTTTGTAAGAAAAAACACTTCTAAAAGAAGAGAAGTGCCTTCTATCGCTTCACCAAGATTTCTACTATCTGGGAAGGGATCTAGCTCTTGGTTGAATGTTACTTCTGAAAGAATATAAGTACTTTCACCAATCACCTAGGATTTCTCCTTTGTTTGTTAACATCATCTCTAAAAAAAGAGAGATGGATGGTTATCCCACCCCTGTGTTTTACTTTCTGCTTATATATATAGTTTATAGCCTCCGCATATCTAATAGGGAACCTCCCCTTGATGAGAGGAGAGATTTGTCCCCTATTGATGTAGTAAAACTACACACTTGGATGACCAATCTCTCTATGTTGTGGTGATAGGAACTATTTTGCTCACCAGTTAGCTGGTCGACAAAATATTCACCCAACAGTTTTTGGTGACTCTGCTGGGGACACAGTAATTTTGTGCAATTTGGAACATCAAGTTTCAAATTGAAACATCACCTATGTCTTACCCATTATCATTATAACCTTATCCATGCATTATTTTGTAGAAGAATGAACTACTCCAGTGCTTTCCCATTGTTAATTTCTCCTCCCCAGCCTCGCGCAACAGTTTTTGGCGACTCCGTTGGGGATGAACGTGTAATCTGAAGCCTCAAGTTTTAGATTGAAGTAGTTCCTTCCCTTATCCATTACAAACTCTAGTGACTCCATTCTGTGTCCTACATATTATCCATTTATATCCTTACCATCTTCTTCCACCTCTATTATTTTATTTGGTATGTAAAACCAGAGCTATTGGGAAAGAGTGCACAGTTTGAAGCCTCAAGCCTCAAGCTGAAGTAGGGCCAGTCTTTTTCCATTTTTGTTCTATAATCTAGCCACTCCACCCAGATTTGTTATCTCACTTTTACATAATCAGATCATGGCAATTTGAGGCCCTTGGGGTAACTCTTTTGGCCCACTCAATTTGACTCCACCCCTGCATGAACTCCCACACATTTCAAGAAAGAATTTCCCCAAATTCTTTGGTGATGGGATAGTTCACCTTGATGAACACATTATAGCCTTTAGCATACCTGTGGTGTGATAGGGGTGGAATTTGAAGACGTGGTAGTCAATATTTTTGTGAAAACCTTATAAGGTGCTGCTGCAGACTGGTTCTACCATCTGTAAGCTGGATCAATGACTGACTAGGACACACTTAAAGCTAAGTTTGAAGCAAGGTTCAAGCCTATAGAAGATGCACATGCCTTATTAGCCTAGCTCACATAGATGAAAAAGGAGCCCCATGACCCTATGAGGTACTTCATTTCTAGGTTTCACAAGTTGAGCCATAGGATTCCTATGATCGCCCAGCTGACACCTCAGAATCTCAAGTGTTTCTTCATCAACTCACAGCTACCTAAAGTGAGTTTTTTACTGAGATAGGCTAGACACATAGACCTTGTTGCTGCTCAGGACTTGGCTACTAAGCTAGAATATGACCTTATCTTGGTAGAAAAGATAAGGAGAGATCCTAACAGAGGTAAACCCTCTTCATCTTCTGAAAACTCACCCACAGCCACCACTGACCCAATGGTACAAAAGCTGGCAAATGAATTGCTAGCCTTGAAAAGGCAAATTGCCCAAGGTATGTCTTCTGCTCCTCTATATAGAGATGTACCAAGGAGGACATTCCCCAATCAGCCATATCAAGGCAATGCTACCATAAGTCAAGGGCAACCAAATCATCTTCCTCCCCCACAGAGGAACCTTGCCCTTGAAGCACCTCCAACCAACTCAACAGTTGGATATCTGGAAACAGATTATGCTTTCTCTTTCCAACCTGAGTTTGAGCAAGAAAATGATGTTGATCTCTTCATGAAGGATCAAGAAGAATTAGCTGGTGACTCTCGCATTAGTTTTCTGAATTACCAGGATGAACCCAGAAGTGAAGGTGAAGTAGTCGAAGGATCATACATAGTATTCACTCGGTCTGAGAATCAGTCAGCCCAGCAGGCCAACAAAGAAAAGATAGAGGAGTGACCCCAACCAAAAATTTCAATTACTAAGTTGAGAACCCTTTTTCCTTTCTAGTCAAAGGACTCAGTGATTGCCAAAAAAGTAAGTACATTAAACATTTATGCCCCTTCTACTTCAAATTCCCAGACTAGTCCTCCCCCTCCAAAAAACCAAAAGGATGAACTCCCATCCTCTCTTCCTAGTCTATTTCAGTCATTTGACATAGTCCATCATGTCAAGAAATCCAAAATTCAAATGACTGAATTTAGATTCCTGTAATCTAACCCTGAGCAATTGAACATTGGTGGAGAACAAGTTGTGGACCTATCTGAGGTAAAAATTATGGTCACCCAAATGTCAGCCTCTGCAGCTCAAATTCTATTTGAGCCTTCAGGCAGGGGTAATTACTCTTTAACCATAGATGATGCTCATGTCTCAGCTGATGAAAGTTTCATAGCTAGCAATCCAGGATTTGATCCAAACAAGGCATCAAAAGAGTTGGTAGGGTGTAGTACAAATCAAGAAGGATCTTCCATCTTCGATGAAGAGAAATCTGATATAAGATCAGCTTCTGATGATGCTTAGATCCTGAAATCTGATGGTAGTAATTTTTCCACTCATGTTGGAGCCACGACTGTGTTGATATCTCCTCAAGGAGATATTTTTTCTTCATGTAAGTTGTAGTTCAATAACACCAATAACACAGCTAGATGCGAATCTCTGTTGCTCGAATTGAAGACTACTCAGGATGAAGAGATCAAACTCTTTCACACCAAAGGAGATGTTGAGTTGATCATTTGCCAAGAGTTTGATGCTGACAATCAAAGCATGTGCTGGACTGGATCAGAAAAATAGCAAGCTATGGTGGTGGACCATACTGTTGTACTCCAAAGTCAGCAAAAGGAACTCTTCAAAGAGAGAGCAAGGAGTTACGATTTTTAGAGAGAAGACCACGTCCTACCATAGGGTAAGAAGAAGAAAGAGCCAAGAAGAAGACACAAAAAATTAGTTTTCTAGTGGAGAGTTCCATTTGCCTGCCACCATTTCTGGGGACAAAATGGTTTCTTGCTGGTTTATCAGGATGGCATCCCCTTTTTTTGTCTCACAATGAGTAGCATCTGAAGTACTTTAATTCTTGAAGTATCAGATAAGTTCACCTGTACATATGTATATTTGTATAGTTTTTGTTTTTGCTTTGTGGTGTTCGTTTGTTTCTTTTGGAGCATTTCTTTTTGAGTAGCATGACTCCATAGCCCAATGGCACACTTCAAGGCACCAGAGATTCTGGTTTCTACTCCCCTTAGCTATTCCAAGTTTCCAACTGAAGGTAATTCCCTTACTGGAGCCAGTTGTTGTCTCCAAAAAATGTCACTCATTTTTGGGACAACCTACAGACTATTTTGGCCCTACACAGCCAAAAATAATCTCTTTCCTTCTTGAAATTTGTTCTAAGCTTTCAAATTCCTCATTTTTCAAGCTTTTTCAATAAAGGGATTAATGGGTTCAAAGGTTCAAAGACTGCCTCAGTTAAGGAAAGAAGCATGTGCAAAAGAAAGAGTCAGGTAGATGCTGCCAAGTGTCATCGACCGAGCCCCATTATACTTTATTTTTGAGAAGTGGCAGATACTACCACATGTCCTTGATGAAGCTCGTCAAAAGTCACCATGTGTCAACATCCGTGTTTCCTTCCTTCCATTTCACTATATTGAGTAAAAACCATGGTGGGCGCTGGGGTGAGTGACTAAAATGAAGCAAAACGCTCCAAGTGTCTGCATTCACGTGACTAATAAAAGTATTCAGACCGTGCCACATGTCCCATTATGACTCAGTGGAATGCGAGAAGTGTCAGCTTTCACTTCTCAAAGTTTCTTATAAGCTGCAGGTTTTCTTTCGATAAAGATTCTTCTAGAATTTTGTGGAGGGTGACAAGTGGTAACCACACAAGGCTTCGAGTTGTTTTCCTAAGAGCAGCGGACCGTGCCATGCACACCTTGCAGAGATCGGTAGAGGCTGACAAGTGTCATTGTTTGCAAGAACCCCAATGGACCCCAAACATTTCTACGATGATGAGAAGGCCTGAGAGTGAGAAGTGCCAAGTGTCATCGGTGGAAGGTTGTAATAAGATTCAGCGAAAGATGCCACATGTCACTTGTTCAAAGCGAAAGAATGTGCCATGTGTCAAGAAAGGAGTGCCCTCAAATGTAGGGGCATAGAGCCAAGGTTTCCTTCAGACAAATTATCTGAAGGAATTTCTTCAAACATTTTGTTTGAAGGAAATAAAGGGAGGATAATCCTCTAAAGAAATTGAAGCCCAAAGGCCAATTGGAGGATCTCTAAGGGTAGATACCCTTTCGAGGGGACACTTAACACATAAAATAGACCTTTTTCAAGACCTTGAAGGGTAAGCTCCCTTTGGGAAGGGTCGAATCTCAAAGGGCAATAGAAGCTGCCAAGTGTCACATGCTGAGACATAGTTTCAAATAAAGCTTCAAAGCATGGAACTTGCCATGTGTCTCGTCCCAGTGTGAAAGCTGCCATGTGTTTGCATCTGTGCCTATGGTCTCTAACAAGTTTCAAAGCTTATTTCGATATGTTGAGTTATGGATCTAAAAGCTTCACTGTTGAGCTCTTATGGAGGTTGCTGGGCTTTTACCAGTAATCGGTATCAGCAGCATCACCGACATCGATCAGGCGTGGACCAGAAGCTACCGACATTGATCAGGGATCGGTCGACATCAGTCATATGCAGACCGACAGTAACCGACATCGATCACATGTGTGTGTGCATGTGTTTGCATGCATTTCCAAAATTAGACTCGATCTAATTTAAGGAGGTCCGAGTGTTTGCATGTGAAGACTAATTTAAGTCTTGGGTCTGTGTTTCTAATTATTGTAATTGGGAAGTCTAATTATTGTATGCCTTGGATCCTATTTAAGAGACCCATGGGGCATGTATTTTAATTAAGTTGTAAGATCAATTAGATCTGCAAGGTGCAAGATCAGAAGGTCTGTTCAATTGGTTGAGAGAGAGAACTCTTGAGAGAAATATTATACACCCAAGAGGTGTGGGATGAGTGTGATTTCTTCATTGTATTCTGGAAGAGTTTAATAGAGATTGGTTGTTTCTCATATCTCCTCTTATTTGTTATTTCATATTTCTACTTACTTATTGCTTCGGATTCAATACCATGTTTAGCTGCTTATATATAAAAAGGTAATCAATTGTACTCCAACTTCCTAACAAGTGGTATCAGAGCGGGTTAGTGGTTGTTGATTACAGGTCACTCACAAGGATTTCTATTTGAGTGGGAGCAAAGCAATGGCAGAAGAAAGTAAGTTAAGAATGGATAAATTTAATAGTAAGAATTACCAATTATGGAGGATGCAGATAGAGGATTATCTGTATCAAAAAGATCTATTTTTACCATTGGGTGGAGTTTCTAGTAAGCCCACAGATATGCAAGATGAAGAATGGAAAGTTCTTGATAGAAAGGCTCTTGGATCTATAAGATTGAGCCTGGCATCTTCTGTGATTTCTAACTTATCACAGGCAAAGACAACAGTAGAGTTAATGGATACTCTGGAAAACTTATATGAAAAACCCTCAGCGTCAAATAAGGTATATCTTATGAAGCAATTATTTAGTTTGCAAATGCAAGAAGGTGGATCTATATATAGTCATCTTAATGATTTCCATGAAATTTTAAATCAATTAAATTCAGTCAAAATAGTTTTTGATGATGAAGTTAAGGCTCTCTTGATCTTATATTCTTTACCTGAAAGATGGCACAGCTTGGTAATGGCAGTTAGCAATAATGCATCTACTTCAAATATCTTGAAAGTTGAAGATGTTGTTAGTGTAATATTGAATGAATAAATTTTCAAGAAAAGCACAGGAGAAAATTAGGTAATGTTTTAAGTATTGAAAGTAGGGGAAGACAAAGAGAGAAAAGCAAGCATGGGAAATCAAAGTCAAAGATGGGCAGGAGATCTGAATCCAGAACTAGCAGAATAACCTACTGGAATTGAGGAAAGAAAGGACATGCAAAGAAAGATTGTTGGTTGAAAGATAGTAAAGAAAATCAGCATGAAGGTAATAAAGAAGCAAACGTTGCAGGTAGTGTTGCACAAGATGCTCTTATATTTTCTTTGGATAGTCAAGTAGAATCGTGGGTTTTAGATTCTGGTGCTTCTTTCCATGCAACCCCAAATAAAGAATTTTTCAGTGATTATGTCCATGGAGACTTTAGAAAATTTTATTTAGGGGACGGTGAGCCTTATCAAATTGTTGGCAAAGGAAAAGTGCAGCTGAAATTACAGAATGGCAACACATGGGTGTTGAAATATGTCATGCATGTACCCATCTTGAAGAGGAATTTGATTTCTACAAGAAAGGTGGATGATGAGGGTTGCACAGTAACTCTCACAGCTGAATCTTGGAAAGTTTCCAAGGGTGCACTTATATTAGCAAGAGGTAAGAGAGTAGGTACACTTTATCTATCTACTTGTATTACTGATTATTCTCTTTCTATTTTATCTACTTCAAACGTAGATGCAAAGATGTGGCACTATAGGCTTGGTCACATGAGTGAGAAGGGAATGAATGTTCTTAAGTCAAAAGGTAATCTTTCAAATTTGAAAAGCATAGATATAGATTTGTATGAGCACTATATTTTTGGGAAATAAAAGAAAGTGAGGTTTCTGAAGACTGGGTCAACAAAGAAGAAGTAAAGGTTGGAGCTTGTTCACACAGACGTGTGGGGACCAGCTCAAGTAGCTTCTATTGGAAGATCACAATACTATGTTTCTTTCATTGATGATGCTACAAGAAAGGTATGGGTTTATTGCATAAAAAGGAAATTTGATGTTTTTGACACATTTAAGAAATGGAAAGCTTTGGTTGAAAATGAAATAGGTTTGAGATTGAAGTGCCTTAGATCTGACAATGGTGGTGAGTACTGCAGCAATAAATTTAACAGTTACTGTTCTATGAGTGGAATACACAGGGAAAGGACGGTTCCAAGGACACCTCAGCAAAATGGAGTTGTTAAAAGGATGAATAGAACAATAATGGAGCATGCACGAAGTATGAGATTGCATGTTGGTTTGCTCTTAAAGTTTTGGGCAGAAGCTGTGGATACTACAGTGTACCTGATTAATAGAGAACCTTCTATAGCGATGGATGGTGGAATACCAAAAGAGGCTTGGATAGGTAAAAAGGTAGATCTTTCAATTCTTAGAGTTTTTGGTTCTAAAGTTTTTGTGCACGTTGATAAAAAAAATAGAAAGAAGCTAGATGTTAAATATATGCAATGCACTTTCATCGGTTATGGATTTGAAGATTTCAGATTTCGATTGTGGAATTTAGAGACTAACAAAATTATCAAAAGCTGTGATGTAGTTTTCAAAGAGAAGGTGATGTACAGTGATCAGCTCAAGAGGCTAGGGTAATCTTGATTTGGATGAGGTAATGATCCAAAATGAGCTTGCGGATAAAAATCATTAGTCACAGGAAAACACAGGCACCGATGTCGATCAGACAGTGACCAATGTCAGTCAGACAGGAACTGACATCAATCAGATAGTAACTAACATCAGTCAAGAAGGAACCAACATCGATCAGTTAGAACTGACATCGGTCAGGTCCAGACAGAGAGATGACTAAGATCAGTCACTGACAGAATGAAATTTGGGCAGACAACAAGTTGTTGATGAGTCTCAAACACCCATAAGGAGGATTGTAAGGGTAAGTAAACCTCCAATTCATTATTCCCCTTCTTTATACTACATGTTGCTCACTGATGGTGGAGAACCAGAAAGTTTTGATGAGGCAATACAGGTAGAATCTAAGAAACAGTGGGAGCATGGCATGAATGAGGAAATTGATTCTTTGGAAGAGAACCAAACGTGGGATTTGGTTGAGTTGCTAGCCGAAAAGAAAGCACTAAAAAACAAATGGATTTATAGGTTATAAGAAGGCAAGTATGGACAGATGAGACATAAGGCTAGGTTAGTAGTAAAGGGATTTGCACAGAAACTAGGTATTGACTTTGGTGAAATCTTTTCTCCTGTAGTAAAGATGACTTCTATTCGGACTGTATTGTCTTTAGTTGTTATTGAAGATTTATATCTTGAGTAGCTTGATGTTAAGATAGTGTTTCTTCATGGAGATTTAGATGAAGAGATATATATGGAACAGTCGAAAGGTTTTGAGGTCAAAGGTAAGGAGAAACTTGTGTGCAGGTTGAAGAAAAGCTTATATGGTCTTAAGCAAGCTCCAAGACAGTGGTATCTAAGGTTTGACAGGATTATGATAGAGCATGGCTTTAGTAAATGTCAATCTGACCATTGTGTTTATTTTACCAGATTGGATAATGGTCATTATATTATCCTATTGTTGTATGTGGATGATATGTTTGTTGCAGGTTCACACATGCAAAAAATTACTGAGCTAAAGGTAAAGTTAGCTCACACATTTGCCATGAAGGATTTAGGAGCAGCAAAGAAAATCCTTGGCATGAGTATTAAGAGAGACAGAAAAAATCACAGGTTGATTTTGTCTAAAGAAGATTATGTGAATAAGGTGTTGGAGAGGTTCTATATGCAGGATGCAAAACTGGTAAGCACACCTATGGCTGGACACTTCAAGATGAGCAAAGAACAGTGTCCTAAATCACATGATGAGGTTGAGTACATGAGTAAAGTTCCATATGCTTCAGCAGTTGGGAGCTTAATGTATGCAATGGTATGTACTAGACCTGATATTGCCCAAGTAGTGGGAGTTGTCAGCAAGTTTATGGCCAATCCAGGAAAGGAACACTGGAAAGTAGTTCAGTGGATTCTCAGATATCTGAGAGAGACCAGCAGTAGGTATTTATGTTATGCAGGGTCAAACACTTCTCTACATGGGTATGTAGATTCAGATATGGCAGGTGACTTAGATGGCAGGAGAAGCACCACAGGATATGTTTTTACTGTTGGTGGAACGGTGGTGAGCTGGATTTCAAAGTTACAGAAGGTAGTTGCCCTGTCTACTACAGAGGCAGAATACATTGCAGTCACAGAGGTGAGCAAGGAAATGATATGGATGACACAGTTCATGGAAGAGTTGGAAAAGGAGCAAGATAGTTGTAGATTGTACAGTGATAGTCAAAGTGCAATTCATTTAGCAAAGAATTTAGCCTTTCATTCAAGAACCAAACATATACGGCTAAGGTACCACTTCATTAGACAGGTTTTGGAGGATGGACAGTTGAAGCTGGAAAAGATCCATACGAATAAGAATCTTGCAGATATGTTGACAAAGTCGATAACAAAGGAGAAGTTGAATCTTCATTCAACTTTTGTTGGTCTTCAAGATTGATTTTGAAGATGGAGATGCAAACAAGACAGAGGATGTTGCTGTACAGGTTCATGTGCAGCTATTTATCTCCAAGTGGGAGATTGTTGAGTTGTGGAGCTAAAAGCTTCATTGTTGAGCTCTTGTGGAGGTTGATGGGCTTTTACCAATAACTGGCATCGGCAGCATCATTGACATTGGCCAGGCGTGGACCAGAAGCTACTGACATTGATTAGGGATCGGCCAATGTCGATCATATGCTGATCGACAACAATCGACGTTGGTCACCTGTGTGTGTGCATGCATTTCTCGAATTAGACTCGGTCTAATTTAAGGAGGTCCAAGTGTTTGCATGTGAAGACTAATTTAAGTCTTGGATCTGTGTTTCTAATTATTGTAATTGGGAATTCTAATTATTGTATGCCTTGGATCCTATTTAAGAGACCCATGGGCCATGTATTGTAATTAAGTTGTAAGCAAGATCAATTAGATCTGCAAGGTGCAAGATTAGAAGGTCTGTTGAATTGGTTGAGAAAGAGAACTCTTGAGAGAAATACTATACACCCAAGAGGTGTGGGAAGAGTGTGATTTCTTCATTTTATTCTGGAAGAGTTTAATAGAGATTGGTTGTTTCTCATATCTCCTCTTATTTTCTATTTCTTATTTCTAGTTACTTATTGCTTCTGGTTCAATTCCGTGTTTAGTTGCTTATATATAAAAAGGTAATCAATTGTACTCCAAGTTCTTAACACGATAAGCCTATTTCAAAGCTATGGATGCCACCATGTGTCCTCACCTGCGTCATAGTAGAAAGCAGCCATAGTAAGTGAGAAAGACACAAGAGAGTTGCTAAGAAGAATGACGGGCCCGAAAACATCAAATTTGTCACAATGAAGTGTCTATTGACTTTTGCAGACTTAAAGCGTGGACCTGAATGCATTCAAAGACCCTAAGGCCAAGACCAAGATAAGGAAGAGACAAAGAGGGAAACTCAGCAGGAGTTAATTCCAGTAGGTGAAGCAGTTTGTCGAGTAGATATTTGAGGCCTACAAACATTAAAAGTGTTGCTTGTTTGTCCCCTTTGAGATAAAGGTAGAGTAGACAGTTGCATGGCTAACAGGTGAGGGAATGAGTGATTCAGGCTTAGGAGGAGGCACTAGAGGTGAATCAACATGCCACAGTTAAGGCAGTCACCCTAGTCTAGCATGGCCCTTCTTGATAGAATCAAAAATGCATCCAAGGCATTAATGCGTTGAATGGGTCACTCCATGGGACAAAGTGCCAAGCCTCCCTCAGGCCTCTATATAATGTAATATTTTATACCATTTAAAGGGATATCTTCCCCTTACTAGAAGTGAAACTCTGCCCAAATTGAAAGGCATTACTGAGATTTTGAGCTCAGATTATTATTCATATTTCTTTGATTGAATGAGAAAGCAAGTTACTTATAGACTTTGTGTTGTTATAGCTTGTGCTACTTTGGGAAATTGTTTTTATGTCTTTTTCCTAGAAGTATTGTTATTTATTTGATTTAACAAACAGATCTAGTGGAAGTGATAAGGAAGGTGTCCTGAAGCAAGCTACTTTAAGACTTTGCATTGTCATAATTGTCTTCAGTGTGTGTTTTTCTTTTTTGTTTCTGTGTAAAAGACCTTGGGATGACTTTATGCCCTCATTGTCTTTCGTATCTCACTCTAGGGCAGCCAAGGTGGAGACTTTGAGCTACATCTTAGATTGCTGGTTGTTTTGTACCCTATTACCTGTCACTTATTACCAGAAAGAGTCATGTTGTTTGCAAGAACAAACACTTCTGAAAGAAGAGAAGTGCCTTCTGTCACTTCACCAGGATTTCTACTATCTAGGAAGGGATCTGGCTCTTAGCTGAAGGTTACTTTTGAAAGAAGAGAAGTACCTTCACCAATCACCCAATATTTCTCCTCTATTTGTTAACATCATCTCTGAAAAAAGAGAGATGGATGGTTTACCCCACCCCTGTGTCTTACTTTCTGCTTATATATATAGTTTATATCCTCTGCATATCTAATAGGGAACCTCCCCTTGATGAGAGGAGAGATTTGTCCCCTATTGATGTAGTAAAACTGCACACCTAGATGACCAATCTCCCTATGTTGTGGTGATAGGAACTATTTTGCTCACCAGTTAGTTGGTCGATAAAATATTCACCCAACAGTACTTACCTTAGACAATAAATTCAATTCATTTTTGAGTTCATATATCATATTTTTTAAGTGTGTGAAGAGATGTATAGTGAATGGTTAAGAGATATTCATTTATCCTTGCTTTCTCTCAATCCTTTCATGTTTGATGCAAGTGATTCCATGCCTAGCAGGTCATATGAAGTGTTGTGAAGTGTATGGATATGTTATTAAGTATAAAATTAAGTCTTATCATCTAAAAAATTATCTATGTTTCCACTTACCTTGGATAGTCTTCATATATGGCACCTTCATATTGAAATATTGATGTTAGTGCACTCTAGGACTCTTAAATTAGTGTTGTATGCTTTGTCTCAAAGTGATGGAGTAAAATAGTATTATGGTAAACATCTTGGTGGATCACCCCTTATAATATTTTAAATTTCATGCCAACTCTATCCTTTTTCTCCATAAACAATTAAATAATATAGGTGAAAGCATTTTAAGGCACATCTATGGAGCTAGCCCTTCATTCTAGAGATTCATCTCACCAAATTGACTACCCACAGCAAGTGAGATGTTTCCATTGTTCCACTTGGATGAGGAGATATTTTCCATCTCCCGAAAGGGTGTAAATCCAAATGACAATAGTAACACCCCCTCGGAGTGTGAACCATACTTCAACTTTAACTTGTCAGTTACTCATTTAAGCATGACTGATATACTTGTTCCATTATAAATAAAAAATTATGGACCAATGAGTCTCTAATGATGATAGAGAGGTAGAATGGATGAGTTTTATCCTTTATTTCAGTTTTTATTGGCTACTCATCCTTAGTCTTTAGTTCATTTATCAAAACTACCCCACTTTCACTAGGCTACCTAGGCGATGCATTGAGCTTGGAGAGCTCATTTTGGAGCAGGTCTCTTTCCCTAGGAATGGACAATGTTTCCAACATTGAGATGATTACATGAACCTTATTCATTTTCTTGACAATGTTCATAGGAGAGACACCAACTTTGTCATGTCCTCTAGGAGCCATAACACTACCACTAGCTTGTGTCAATTGATTCATAGGAAAAGGCATAGAAGAAGCTTTAACATTTTGATTTTTCTAATTTATATAAGCCATCAGGACTATATTTGACATACCTGATCCTTGAGGTTCTTGAGATTTCAAATTTGGACCACCACCTGTCCCTTGTACTTCCTCAACCACTCTCTTCTTTGACCTTGTATTTGAAGCTATAAAGTTTGATCCAATGTTCAAGTTATCTTGGTATTTGACTGCACATGAGTCCTCTTGATAGTAGTTCATCAAAGTAGAATTTTATTAATCATCTACTCCATTTTTTTCTCCTCCAATAGGCATCTCTTCTTGAGTCATGAAAGGCATTGTTCCCATTAAGTCATATAAGCTTGATGGAATGGTTCATTTGCATAATTGGAAGAGTCATGAGGCTAGTCCCATGAGGGTTTCTCTCCATTGTTTGTACAAGATTATTTTGGATAGGTACAAGTGCTTTAGAAGCATAAGGAGCATTCTGATTTTGTCCACTATGTTGCCTCATTTGAGTTAGTTTCCTTTGTTCTTGGTATTAACTTTGAAAAGGTTTTCTAGGAGCTTGATAAGATTGATATGGCTGGAAAGGGCCTCGAAAAGACCTCCATTTATGTTATTATTGTTGCATTTTAAGATTTGTATTCTCTTCTTTAAGGGCTTTGATCATATCTTCCTCTTTTTCCTTGCTTGGTTGATTAGTGGAAACTTGCTTATGTTTGGGTGTGGGAATAGGATAAATGGTGGGCATAGGAGTTTGCACATCAGGAAACAAAGGCGTGGGGGATCTAGAGGCTATCTCCCCAACTTGAATAATGCAATTCTAAACCCTTATAGTAGTCTCATAGGCATTAGGTAAAGTATCCCCTCCTATGGATTGAATCATTATATACATGTCACTATTGAAAGCTTTGAGGTAATAAATAAAAGCATGATGTGCAATAGGCCTTACCAAGATTGGGATTATATCCCAAGTCTTTTGTAACCTTGTATTGAAATCTTATATGGCCTCTTATTGTGCTCTCTTTATTATAGTTAGCTACTCAATCAAAGACAAGTTATCAGATTTATCTTCAAGTGCCTTCCCCTTGAAATAAACAACTAACAACCTAATGACAACATTATCTTTAGTGATGTTATGTATGTTGCAAATGTTAGCAATGTTTTTTATGTGTTCAATAGGAGTAGTGGAAACTTCTCCCATGTATGAAGGCATACTTTTGAGGGATGACATAGGAATGTCATCATAGTGAGCAACCTTTGCGGGCAAGAAGGGTAAGAAGAGAAAGGTTGATGAAGAGGAAGAAAATATTAAAGAGACAATGGAGGGGACCCACAGGAATATGGGTAAGGCCACGGGGGGCCAAGGGGGAAAATATCACAAGCTTGCCAAAATTAATAAGGAAGGATTCCCCTCTAGAGTGTGAAGGTCGGGGAGGATTGCTAGTAAACCTACCCTGAAGGCCATACTGATTGATTACTCGAAAAGTGCTTCAGAAGAAGCAACCCAGGAGGAAGAGTCTGAGGAGCTGGAAATCCAAGAAATTTCAGAGGACACTGGAGGGAAGCAAGCTACTAAGGATTTTGAGGTTACTGAGGAGCAGAGTGTTGACACTATGGGAACTGATAACAATAAGGGGAAAATGTACGTCGAGGAAGCTGGCGAGGGCACTGAGAATGAGACTGATTGGAAAATTGAAATTGGGGCCTTGAAGGACCGTATTAAGCTAGAGAAGGTTTTCGCCAAAGGGCTTCAGAATACAATTCTACTGAACATGTCTATGCTGGAAGTGGTGGGTAATACTAGGTATGCTGACAACATGGAGAATGAAAAACTTAATGATCTTATCAAATCAATAGTTATGTAAGGGGAGACCTCTCTGACTCTGGTCTTTCCGTTGCTTGTGTTTTGTTTCTATCTATTGTTCTCGGCTGTGCCATCGTCTCTCTGAAGGCATATTTTGTTTGTTTACCTTCTTGTCTTTTTTTATTGTAAAGGGTTAGGCCCCTTGTTTGCCGCCTTACTTTATCAAAAACAAAAGGCAGGTTCCTTGGGGCTGCCATCTTGAAATTTGGACCCAAGAAAAAGTTTCCTAATAAGTAAGTGACCAACAAGAGATTTCTTAGAGTATGGATGGGTATTAACAAACCTCTTTGCTCTAACTAAATAGTAAGGAAGCTCTAAATATTAAAATTTAATTCCTTTAGTATAATACCTTGTCCTTACCTTAGGCATGAAAATGAAGCACTAATCTACAAAAAAGAGCCAATGAGTGTTAGAGTTACTAGATATTGCATGAAGCTTTACAACTTTAAAGTTGCTAAGATAAGCATATACCTTTGATAACTTCTTGGACCATGAGTCCCACTGGGCATGTTAAAACTATTATCAACAAAAATTTCACCATAAGGAGGGATACTCTAGCCTCCTTAAATTTGGTGTAACATTGAAACACTTCAAGGTTGTGAGTGACCTATTAGAGAGGTGAATCTCTAGATTGAAGGAAAATATCTCTTTTCACAACACCTAAAACTAACCACTAATCTACATGCTTTGAAATAAAAGGGGTAGAAGGATTATACACTAATCCAATAGAGGCTATACACCAAGATGAATTCCACAATCCTAATTAAACCTGCACTAGGAAAGACAATTTACAAAATTGATCTCACAACCCAAGGTTATCCTAACAAAAGTGTTTCAACATGAAGGTAGAATGCAATGTATTTCTCAAGGTAGATTAATATTAGTTATAATCATAGACACCAATAATCTTATTCACACTTAAATATAAATAAAACAACCAAATATACTTTTTGAGACCTGTTAGAAGTCAGATTACTTACACAAAACATGAAAGAGTGAGATGAACACAAAGAGAGATAATTTTCACTTGCAATTCAACCATGAACTACTTGACGCACTTAAGCAAAATTAGTAGTCAATTTATCAAGGTTCACCATAACAAATATGGATATCTTACAAATCCAAAATTGGCAACTTATATATTAAAATGAGGAAGAGAGATAGGGGGCGTAGAAGAAGGAGACTACCAAGTGTCCATGTGAGAGTTAAAAATAAAGAATAGTTAGAAACTATTACAATAGGTCCCTAAGGATATATGTCTCTCCTCTGAAGATTCTTCATCATCCAAGTGGTGTAGGAGTTAGAAATCAACATGACACCTTGGTCATCTTCTTCAAAACTACCCTTCTTTTCATATGAGAAGTGACAAGTGGGATTTTTCATCATCAATTTTCCATTAAATACTTTTAGACATCTTATTTGACATATATCATGTATTTATAAACCCCCTTGGTCTGACATTTTAGTGGCAATCATCATTCATATGCTTAGGTGTCTTGAAACCCTTCATCTCACATGCCTAGCTTTGTCCAAATGGCTCAAAACATGAATTCAACTTCATTAAAACACTCTCTCTTCATGAAATTCATTCCAATACCTTATCAGACCTGAATCAATCTTTATGGTTCATGTAACAACTCTTAAGACTTCATTTTTCTCCTCAAGCTCTCATTAGGCCTATTTTCCTTATAGCCCAAAAATCATGTAAACCTCCTTGTGTAGGGTAGTGTATGGATGGTAATAGCAAATTAAGGACACTTTGATTACTTTTTATGGATTTACAACTCCATGCCAAGTTTTTGGTATTGAGAGTGAGTAGAGGTATCTTTTTCCTATTATTTTCTTCTCCCAATTAGGCCTCAATTAGGCCTCCTTGCCTATAAGATTGATCTTCTACTCCAAATCTCTCCCACACATGTGAAACCACCAAAAATCATGTGATTCATTTTTCCTATCCCATAAAAAACCTCCATGTCAAATTTTATGCCCTGAGACCATGTGGAAGTGTGAGAACCATGAAATGGTCTTGAAACCTAGTTTTTTTTTAGCCTGTTGAAGATTACCATGAAAAATGAGGTTTGTTTTATCACTTACATGATGTATTTTAAATATTTTTAGTCTTTAATAGATTAAATACATCTCAAATGAACTCTTCTAATAGTTTGTAAGTGTCCAACTATCCAAAACCCTATAAAACACCAAAAATCCTTACAAAATAGGGCATTTAATGTAATCCATAAAGTTATAGGTACAGATGAATTACATGATGAGGGTCTAATTGGAGTCTATAACAATTTTTAGGAGGTTTTAGGATCAAACCAGGTCATATCATGTGCTTTGGAGACCAATATTCCACATTAGTCTTTATTAGGGTTTTAGGAGGGTTTAAAACTATTTTGGTTCTTAGCGATTATTCAAAAACTCTGGGCCCTCAAAACCTAAACCAATGCCATAAATATCAAGTAAAATATCCCCATAAACTATCCATAGGTGATTATGTTCCCATGCAATCTATTTGTACAGTACTAAGTGTAAAAAGTGGGTTTTTAGGTCTCTGCATTGCCATTGGAGAGTGGTTTATAGTCTTAGTCATTGTTCATGCATGTGATGGGTTTAATCCAACAATTGACACCACAATATTTAAGTGTATTAACCTCATTACCATCCTTGAAAACCATTAGGTTCCATGTATAGGTTCACAATCATACCAGGTGAGATAAAATTGGTCTGGAGTTACAGTCACCTATTAGAGGAGCTTGAGATGGTCTTAAAGGCTAAAGTGCCATTTTTCTTGCCTTATCATATCCATGGATGGTCTTTATGGATCTATGATAACCTTATTCATCTCTCAATTCTATCATGTTCTTATCTCAACTCCAACTAACCAAGTTTTCACCCTAAGGAGGGAAACATTGAAACACCTCAAGGTTATGAGTGACCTATTAGAGAGGTGAATCTCTAGATTGAAGGGATAGCTCCCTTTGCACAACACCTAAAACTAATCACTAATATACTTATTTTAAAGGAAAAGGATTAAAAGGAGATTAACTCTAATCTAATAGAAGTGATGCACCAAGATGAATTCCACAATCTTACTTAAACCTGCACTATGAAAGACAATTTGGAAAACTAATCTCACAACCCAAGGTTCTCCTAACAAAAGTGTTTCAACATGAAACTATAATGCAATGTAATTCTCAAGGTATATGAATAGTAGGTTTTATCATAAACACTAGTAATATTATTCACACTTAAATACATATAAAATAACCATTTACACTTCATGAGACCTGATAGAAGTCAAATTACTTACACAAAGCATGGAAGAGTGAGATGAACACAAAGAAAGATAACTATCACTTGCCATTCAACCATGAACTACTTGTCACACTTAAGTAAGAATTTTAGAGACTAAAACTAGATTGAAATATCTAATAAAGGCAAAATTAGTAGTCGATTTATCAGGGCTTCTCCATACCAAATATAGATATCTTACAAGGCCAAAAGTGGTAATTTATATAGAGAAATGAGGAAGAGAGAGAAAGAAGGGAATAAAGGAAGGATATTTCTAAGTGTCCATGTGAGAGTTAAAAATAATGAGTTATAAACTATTTCAACATGTCCCTAAGGACACATGTCTCTCCTTTGAAGATGCTCCATCATCCAAGTGGCGTAGGAGTTAGAAACTTAGCTTGACACCTTGGTCATCATCTTCAAAACTACCCTTCTTTGCATATGAGAAGTGACAAGTGGGATTTTTCATGATCAATTTTCTATGGACTACTTTAATACATATTATTTACATCTATCGTGTATTTAGAAATGCTCGTGGTCTGATATTTTAGTGGCAATCATCATTCATATGCTTAGGTGTCTTAAAACCCTTCATCTCCCACACCTAGCTTTGTCCAAATGGCTCAAAACTTGAATTCAAATTCATAAAAACACTCTCTCTCTATTAAATTAATTAAAATGCCTTATTATACCTGAATCAATCCATTTTGGTTCATGGAACAACTCTCAAGGCTCCATTTTGCTCCTTAAGCTCTCATTAGGCATATTTTCCTTGTAAACCTATTTATGTAGGGTGGTTTATGGATTTAAATGACAAAATAAGTACATATTTTATGACCCAATATGTATTTACAAATCCATGCCAAGTTTTAGATTTTGAGAGTGACTGGAGGTATCTTTTTCCTATTGTAATCTTCTCCCAATTAGGCCTCAATTAGGCTTCCTTGCCTAGAAGACTGATCTTCTAATAAAAATATATCCCACACATTTGAAACCACAAAAAAGTGTTTTAATAACTTTCCTTATCCTATCACCAACCTCCATGTCAAATTTGAGGCCCTGAGACCTTATAGAAGTGTGAGAACCATGAAATGGTCTTGAAACCTAGTCTCGTTTTTAGCCTGTTGAAAACTACCTTGAAAAATGAGGTTTTTTATCACCTATAGGATGTCCTATATATATTTTTAATATTTAATATATGAAATAAATCTTAAATTACCTCTTCTAATAGTTTACAAGTGTCCTATTTACCTCAATTTTAGTGTGTTTCTTACTCTCTTTTTTTTGTTGAAAAGAAAGAAACTAGGAATGAAGGGTGTGGAAGAATACATGTTAAAGTGCACACATTAAATCTAGATGATTATAGATAAATATTATTTGTATAGGTAATAATACCTTAAAATAATAAAACACTACCACAAAAACTTGTTTGTTAGACAGGCAGTTGGGTGGATTGCCTAGTGTGAGCTAGATCTTAGAAGCGAAAGCTTTATAGGAGGCTGTCAATCCACCTTCTTCAAAACACTTAAGTTGGAATGATAAAACATAAAACATCCACCTAAACCAATGCCACAAATATAAATTAAAATATCCCCCTCAACTATCCCTAGGATCTTAGGTTCCCATGCATTATATCTTTACAGTACTGAGTGCAATAAGTTGGTCTTCAAGTCTTTGCATTGCCATTGGAGAGTGGTCAATAGTCTTAGTAATTATTCATGAAAGTGATGGGTTTAATCCAAAAAATAACACCATGAGATTTAAGTGTAGGTACATCCTTACCATCCTTGAAAAATACTAGGTTCCATGCATAGGTTCAAGATCATACGAGGTGAGAGAAAATTGGTTTGGAGTTCTAGTCACCCATTAGAGGAGCTCGAGATGGTCTTAAAGGCTAAATTGACATTTTTCTTGCCTTTCCCTATACATGGATTATCTTTAAGGATATGTTTTAATATTATTCATCTCTCAATGTCCCCAGGTTATCATCTAAATTCCAACTAATAACCTTTATCGTGACTATCCTTGTAGGTTTGTATATGTGGTGTTAGGTTCTATAGGTCTAGACAAGGTTTTCAGTATTTACTTCACTTTAGATGGGTCTGAGAGTTATATGGAACCATATTATCATAAATATCATATCCATATAAAATTTAATACCTCCATATGCCATTATATCTCTCAATATAAGTAGCCTCTTGTAATTGATCAGGCATACAGGCCTCTAGGCCTCATTAGCTGTATAGACAGGGTTGAGAATAAGTCATGTAGACAGTCAATTCTTTTATGACTTTATTTTGGATCTTTTCAACTTTGAATTTCTTTATATATTTTCCATATACCTAAGATAGACTCCAATGTTTCCTTTATACACTCTGCCCTCTTTTTAGGCTTGAAACCAGCCTACCTCTTGAGCAAACCCATAAATGGTTATGTGCTTGAATGCACTTTAGGCTTTAAGACCTCAAATATAAGTCATTAAACATCCCAATGGTTTTTTATATGGTGATAATAGTTTATAACCTTCTCTAACTGTCCAAAACCCCTCACATTCACAAACACACAATTGTTCTTGCATGTGTCATACACATGGTTGTAGGTGATCATTTGAGGAGAGTTTGAACATGAGTATTGAAATTATATTTATCAACTATACCATTGACTTTAAAAGTATCCAAACTTCATTGGAGGCTCATTTCCACTATCTCACAAGGTTCATTGGCTTTTTCATAGTGTTTTATAAACCTTTGTCTTCTCATCCTTGTACTAAAACCTGTGTATGAGTATTAAGTTTGTGAACTTAACTAGTGACTATGACACTAGTCACTTCAACCCATTATGGCTCTCAACTAGCTGGGATATCTTCATGAGTCTATGTTTTATCTCATTCTATATGGATTCATGTTTCTAACCAACACCTCTTGGCATAAACCAATGTTTTTTGTCCAAAAAGGGACTTACAGGTCTGTAACCTGTAGGTCTCATTTTTTGCTTGTATAGGCTTGTTAAGATATACCCTTGAGTTTTTTGCTTAGATATTATATCAAATATTGTGCCATTTACTATCACCCTCTCAATAGCTTGTAGATCTCAACTAACACTATACAATCTCTAGTCTTTGTATTGTATATATGGCATGTGTCTACAGTTAGTTCATGTACAAGGCTTTGTATGAGGGTTGAAGTCTATACACTCATCCATGTTTTTTTTTATGATGGTAGTGGACTATATTAGGGTAAAATTAATTTTTTAATGGTATTACCACATCTTATCCACTGATTGAACATACTCAACATGGAACTTAGACCCCATGAATACTCACTTAGAAGTCTATAGACCTATGAGTGATTGAAACATCTTATAGCCTTATTTAAGAGTATAATTTAACTCTCTTTTCATTAACTTAGACATCCAATGGTCCAATGGTGTATTTTCATGCTACCATGGTTTCATATTAACATTTGATCAAAGATTGATTGTCAGGCCTGTAGAGAGCCATTAATAGACAATAACATGCTTCTTAGAGTAAGAAATATGACATTTCTTGAAAAACTATCAACAAGGATCCATATTTAGAGAGAGTACATATGAATAATTAGAGAGTGATGGGAATTTCCATGAATGAGTAAGCACCTGAAAACCTCTAAGGGTAGAAACACTTCAAACCAACCAAAAACACTTGCAGATGGGGTGATATATTCCACATGTTTGAGGCACTTGTTCCTTTGATGAAGACACCTCATGAGATTGAATTGGTTAATTAAACTAGAATTTAAAGGAGTCATTTGATCTCAGGAAACATCCCATAAAACCATTCTCCTCTATCAAATTATGGCATGAAGAAACAAGAGCAAAAGTAGACACTACTTGAATGGACAAGGCACAGTGACCTGCTATCACTCTTAATGATTGTTCATAAATGAGTGGCCATGAATCTAAAAAAAATGCAATTAAATTTAATATAATCAATATCCCTAACATTGAACAAAGTTTAATCCTCTGACTTTGTTTCTCCTTTTCATACCATGCATTTGTTTTTTTCTTTTCTGAGCTTGTGAAGACAATGATGGGGTAGAGAGAGTGTTATCTTCACTTTTAAGACCTAAAACTTGATCCAAAGCCTTAAAATAACATATTTAAGTCCAAGATACTCTTTGAAACCATTTTCACCTACAAGTTGATATCTTAAGGCTATACAACTGCCCAAAAGTGCTTGTAAAGGGGTATTTTTCTCATTTTAGGCATTGAATTGCAATTTTTTAGGGTCTGACCATTTTGTAACCCTTCTCTAACATCAAGTACATTAGGAAGATTATTAAAATATTTTAACTTAATATTTTTACATACAACTCCTCCAAATTAGCCAAAAAGGTGGCCAAAATGACTTTATGGTGCATATCAAAATTACAAGAGGTTAATACATGATACTATGATCTTCAAGACACATTAAGAACCTTTTATAATGACTCAATACCATGTCAAACCTTTGACCACACTTGATAACACCAATATCTTATAAATTACCTTGAGACTATACAAGCACATATGAGACCAAACCTCAAATAATATTAGTTAAGGACAAATATGACCACATGGAGACCACTTTAAAGACATTACAAGATCATATACAAGTTTTAATAACCCTATGAAAAGTTTCAACCTATAGCGGTTGACCATTTTTGACTTAGGGTCAAAAATTGGTCAAACTTTTGGCAATTCATAGGGGTAACATGTCTGCAATGCTAATAGATCAGTAGCCTTATCCTCCCATTGGGCAATGGAATCACTCTTATTTTACAAACTAAAACTGGCATGCCTCTAAAAGACTCAAACTCACACCACACCATAGAATAATAAGTAAACACGCTATGCTAAAGGCATTTAGAGAAAACACACAAAAACAAACTCATAAAATAACACACCTAACCTATTAGGTGCATACCTCAAAACAAGTTTGAGGTGATGAAATGACTCTTTTTTATTTAACCAGGGTCAAAAATAATGTTTTTAGAATCATAGTTTGTCCATGAGAATAAATCACCATATGATGGATATTTTTCAATGAAAACTTGCTTACAAAGTTGATCAAATGGCTTACCACTCATGAAACCTCTGCTAGTTTCAAGTGCAACACTTGAGACTTCTTTGACAAATCCTTTTAACTCTCTTTTAGGTTTACTTGACATTGAAGCTTGATTGGTCTCTTTTATGCTCACTTGACATTTCTCAATTTTCTCTTTAGGGATCATGAAACCTTTCCCAAATTCACCTTCATTTGAACCTTGATGTGGTAAGTGTTTAGAGGCATCAAACTTGCCTTCTTTCTTGCCAAACACATCTAACACTAAATCAAGATCATCTTGATGTCTATGTTGCTCCTTACTCTCATGAACTTTTACCTTGACCTGATTATGTTCCTCCAAGATTTCAATCTGCTTGATAGGAATTTCACACTCTTCCTTGTGTTCATTAGGTCTATAATTGACCTCATCATCAAGCTCATTTTTATTTTGAGGAAAAACAGGTCCACTTGTTCAAACTCTTGCATTATGGCATGGTACTACTGCCATAAATCATCACAATATTCTTGAGTGTCATGTTCATGAATCTCTTCCTCTTTGGCAAGCAGAATTGTATTTTCTTCTTGACTATCATGTTGTAGTACACTTTGGACATCATCATCACCTTCCATTTTCATAAAATAGTTGCCCTATATAACTTGTTGAAAGGCACCATTAGAACTTACCTCAAGGAACCCCCCACTCATCAAGATAGAGGTTAGTTATGCCATCAATAGGTGTCAAATATTCTTGTTCATTAGGCTGATCTTCCTCTTAATTGATAGTGAAGTTCATGTTTGATGTATTAGGCACATATGACTCCACATGAAATTTAACCAAAGGTTCAAACTTGATAGGGACATTAGCACCATACCTAGTCTTAAATTCCATATAATACCAATCTGAAGTCAAGTACCCCCCAATCTTAGTATTAAAGTCCATTGACAAGCAAAGGGAAAAGTGAGGTGGCATATCTATAACTACCACATCTTGAGAGATAGAGAATGTAGGAAAATTATGAAGGGTGAGCTAAAAACCTCTGATAATACCAACTATCTTGGCAGCTGATCCATCTAACTATAGCACTCCCTTGGAGTGTGAATCATACTTCAACTTCAACTTATTAGTTACATGTTTAGGCATGACTAATGTACTTACTCCACTATCAATCAAACAAATATGGACCAATGAGTCTTCAATGATGATACCGAGGTAGAACGGAGGATGTTTGTCTATTCCTTCAGTTTTGATTGGCTACCCATCCTTGGTCTTTAATTCATTTATCAAAACTACCCCACTTTAATTAGGTTGCCGAGGTGATGCATTGAGCTTGGAGAGCTCATTTTGGAACAGGGATTTTTGCCCAAGAATGGAAAATGTTTCCCACATTAGGACTCTTACATGGACCTTCTTCATTTTCTCTAAAAATTCCATAGGAAAGTTGCCAACTTTGTCATGTCCTCTAGGAGCCATAGCAATACCACTAGCTTGTGTCACTTGATGTATAGGAAAAGGCATAGAAAAATCTTTAAAATTATGAGTTTTTTATTTACTTGAGCCATAAGAACTATATTTGACACACCTAATCCTTATGGTGCTTCAGATTTCATGTTTGGACCACCACCTTTCCCTTGTACTTCCTCAATCACTCTCTTTTTTGACCTTGTATTTGAAGCTATAGAGTTTGATCCAATGTTCAAGTTACCTTGGTATTTGACTGCACGAGTCCTCTTGATAGTAGTTCATCAAATTATAATTTTATTAAGCATCCAATCCATTATTTTATCCTCCACTAGGCATCTATTCTTGAGTCATGGAAGGCATTGTTCCTCATTGAGCCATATAGGCTTGGTGAAATGTTTCATTTGCATATTTGGAAGAGTCATGAGCCTAGTCCTATAACGGTTGTTTTCCATTATCTTGTATAATATTGTTTTGGATAGGCATAAGTGTTTTATGAGTAGAAGGAGCATTATGATTTTTCCCACTATGTTGCCTCACTTGAGTTAGTTGCCCTTATCCTTGGTATTAACTTTGAAAAGGTTATCTAGGAGCTTAATAAGATTGATAGGGCTGGAAGGGACCTTGAAAATACCTCCATTGATGTTATTATTTTTGCCTCTTAAGAGTTTGATTATCTTCTCTAAGGGATTTGATCATATCTTCCTCTTTTTTCTTGCTTGGCTAATTAGTGGCAACTTGTTTATGCTTGGGTGTGGGAATATGAGAAATGGTGGGCATAGAAGTTAGCACTCTAAGAAACAAAGGCATGGGATATCTAGGGGCTATCTTCCCAACTTGAAAAAGGTAATTCTCAACCCTTATAGTAGTCTCAATGGCATTAGGAAAAGTATCCCCTCCCATAGATTGAATCATCATATATATGCCACTATTGAAAGCTTTGAAGTAATAAATAAAAGCATGATGTGCAATAGGCCTTACCAAGACTAGGATTCTATCCCAAGTCTTTTGAAATCTTGTATTAAACTCTTGTATGGCCTCTTGAGGTGCTCTTTTTATTTTAGTTAGCTACTCGATGAAAGACAAGTGATCAGATTTGTCTTCAAATCTCCTTCTCAAAGCATCACCCAATTCATCCCATGTATTAATAGAGTTGGGAGCCAAAGTACCATACCAATCAAGTGCCTTCCCCTTAAAATAAATAACCAACAACCTTGAAATAAACCCTTATGGCTCTCAACTAGCTGGGATATCTTCACAAGTCTATGTTTTATCTCATTCTATATGGATTCATGTTTCTAACCAATACCTCTTGGCATAAACCAATGTTTTTTGTCCAAAAAGAGGACTTACAGGTTTGTAACTTATAGGTCTCTTTTTTTGCTTGTATAGACTTTTTAAGATAGACCCTTGAGTCTTTTACTTAGAGATAATATCAAAATATTGTGCCATTTCCTATCACCCTCTCAATGGCTTGTAGATCTCAACTAAACACTATACAATCTCAAATCTTTATATTGTATGTACAGCTTATGTATACAGTTAGTTCATGTACAAGGCTTTGTATGAGGGCTGAAGTCTATGCACTCATTCATGTTTCTTTTGATGATGTTAGTGGATTATATTAGGGTAAAATTAATGTTTGAATGGTAGTACCACATCTTATCCACTGATTGAACATACTCAACATGGAACTTAGACCCCATGAATGCTCACTTACAAGTATGCAAACCTATGAGTGATTGAAAGACCTTATAGCCTTGTTTAAGAGTACAATTTGATCTCACTTTTCATTACCTTAAACCTCTAATGTTCCAATAGTGTATTTTCATGCTACCATGGTTTCTCATTAGCATTTGATCAAAGATTGATTGTCAGGCCTTTAGAGAGCCATTAATGGACAATATCATGCTTCTTAGAGTAAGAAATATGACATTTATTGAAAGACTATCAACAAGGATCCATCTTTAGAGAGAGGACATATGAATCATGGGAAAGTGAGGTGATTTTACATGAATGAGTAAGCACCTAAAATCCTCTAAGGGTATAAACACTTCAAACCAACCAAAAACACTTGCAGATGGGGTGATATATTCCACATATTTGAGGTACTTGTTCCTTTGATGAAGACACCTCATGAGATTGAATTGGTTGATTAAACTAGAATTTAAAGGATTCATTTGATCTCAAGAAATTTCCCATAAAACCATTATCCTGTATCAAGTTCTGGCATGAAGAAATAAGAGCAAAACTAGACCTTGCTTGAATGGATAAGGCACAATGACCTACTGTCACTCTTAACGATTGTTCATAAATGAGTGGCCATGAATCTAAAAACCAATGCCACTAAATTTAATATAATTAGGACCCCTAATATTTCCCAAAGTTTCACCCTCCAACTTTATTTCTCCTTATCATACCATGCATTTGATTATTTCTTTTTATGAGCTTATGAAGGCAATGATGGGGGAGGGAGAGTGTTATCTGCACTTTTAAGACCTAAAACTTGATCCAAAGCCTTAGATTAACCTATGTAAGTCCAAGAGATTCTTTGAAACCATTTTCACATGCAAGTTGATATCTTAAGGTTGTACAACTACCCAAAAGTGCTTGTAGAGGGGTATTTTCTCATTTTAGGCATTGAATTGCAATTTTTTATGGTCTGACAATTCTCTAACCCTTATCTAACATCAGGTACATTAGGAGGCTTATTAAAAAAATTATATTAATATTTTTACATACAACTCCTCCAAATTATCCAAAAATGTGACCAAAATGACTTTATGGTGCATATCAAAATTATAAGAGGTTAATGTAGACACCTAAATTTGGGCACCGATAACCTCCAATCAAGCTTTTGGCCAATTTTCACCTAAAATGCATAATTTGGCCTAAAAACACTAAAACATGGAAAATGACATGAAAATGACATATTCAAGTGCCAATTTTGGCCAGGGTATCACTAAATGGGGTAATGAAATTAATGGGCTAGCTAATTTTAATCAGTTCATTTCAAGTCAAAATGCCAAATTCACACCTGGGTACTCTAGATTGCTCTTCCTATCAAATCCTTTGCACAAGATGCATGCCTTTGTTATTTATTTTTGGCAACATCTTAAATGGGAATATGGTTCCAACACATCTGACATCACCTTCCAATTCCAATCCAATCAAATTTTGAACCAATAACAAGGCATTCTAATTAATTTGAGTAATTTGGGCACAAAGTGCTTAATCATGCTTAAGAACTAATTAACTCAATTCAAGGCATAATTAATAATTCCATGGAAACTTGTTGAATATTTGTTTTTAGAAATGAATATTGAATATATGCATCATCAAGTGACCTCATTTCTTGGGAAAATATCCCCAGGCCATTAATGCCACAAATATCAAGATTCATGCCTCCCATGCCTCATCAATACCTTTTATGATGCCCTCCATGCCTCTTAATTGCCCCTTTTTACAATTTCATGATGAGGATAATTACAAACTTAATTCCAAAAATTAAATTAATCCTCAACCACACATCTCAATCTTGAGATGGACTGTTCAGGGTGATTCTGATCAAATCCAAAAATCTATAAATAGGAGGCCTCACAACATCATTTCTAAGCTTAATTGATGCAAAGTTATAATGCCAAATTGGTTCCAAAATCTTCAAGAAACTAGTGTTATCATGCCAAATTGATTCCAAGCTACAAGCCAAAGGTGTTAAGGAGAGATGGAGGTAGACAAGCTTCCATTGCTAAGGACTTCATGAGCACAAGCTAAGCAGGCCACTACAACAACCATTTTGGAGCATCTAATGAAGGTAAAAAAGTTTTATTTTACATTTTAGTTGTGTGTTTCATTCATTATTGTTAACTAAGCTCTCCTTAGTGTCTAGGCCTAGAGATGTTATGCTATTAGTGTGTTTATTTCATCTTATTTTCATTTTGGAACTAACACCATACTAACCATCCTCTCTTGAGTCAAATACCTAGAGCATAGTTAATACATGATATTATGATCTTCAAGACACATTAAGAACCTTTTATAATGACTCAATACCATTTCAAACCTTTGACCACACTTGACAACACCAATAACTTTTATATTACCTTCAGACTATAAAAGCACATATGAGACCAAACCTCAAATAATGCTAGTTAAGGACAAATATGACCACATGGAGACCACTTTAAAGACATTAAAAGACATTACAAGACCATATACAAGTTTTAATAACTATATGAAATGTTTCAACCTATAAGGGTTGACCATTTTTTACTTAAGGTCAAAAATTGGCCAAAATTTTGGCAATTCATAGGGATAGCATGTCTACAATGCTAATAGATCAGTGGGCTTATCATCCCATTGGGAAATGGAATCACTCCTATTCTACAAACTAAAACTAGCATGCCTCTAGAAGATTTAAACTCACAACACGTCACACAACAATAAGTAAACATGTTATGCCAAAGGCATTTAGGGAAAACACACAATAACAAACTCATAAAACAACACACCTAACTTATTATGTGTTACCTCAAAACAAATCTAAGGTGATGAAACAACTCCTTTTTTATTTAACCAAGGTAAAAAATAATGTTTCTATAATCATAGTTTCTCCATGACAACAAATCACCATATGATGGATATTTTTCAATGAAAACTTGCTTATGAAGGTGATCAAATGACTTACCACTCACGAAACCTCTACTAGTTGTAAGTACAACACTTGAGACTCCTTTGACAAATAATTTTAACTCTCTTTAAGGCTTGCTTGACATTGAAGCTTGATTGCTCTCTTTTATGCTCACTTGACACTTCTCAATTTTCTCTTTAGGGATCATGAAACATTTCCCAAATTCACCTTTATTTGAACCATGATATCATCTACAACTAAATCAAGATCATCCTGATGTCTATGTTGTTTCTTACTCTCATGAAATTTTGCCTTGACTCGATTATTTTCCTCCAAGATTTCAATTTGCTTGACAAGGATTTCACACTCTTCCTTGTGCTCATTAGGTCTATCATTGACCTCATCATCAAGCTCATGTTTATTTTGAGGAAAAGCAAGCCCACTTCCTTATTCAAACTCTTGCATTATAGCATGGTACTACTGCTATAGATCATCAAAATATTCTTAAGTGTCATGTTCATGAATCTCTTCCTCTTTGGCAATTATAATTATATTTTCTTCTCGACTATCATGTTGTATTACACTTGGGACATCATCATCACCTTCCATTTGCATAAAATAGTTGCCCCATGTAGCTTATTGAAAGGCACCATCATAACTTACCTCAGGGAACTCATTACTTTCTTCATGAATGATATACATGCCCATACATGTTTCTTCAATGAGCTTATATGGATCAAAACCATGTTGACTAGCTCCCCACTCATCAAGATAAAATTTAGTTATGCCATCAATAGGTGTCAAAGAATCTTGCTCATTAGGATGATCTTCGTCTTCATTGATATTGAAGTTCATGTTTGATGTGTTAGTCACATAAGAATCCACACAAAATTTAACCAAAGGTTCAGACTTGATAGAGAGATTAGCACCATACCTAGTCTTAAATGGCATGTAGGACCAATCTGAAGTCAATTACCCCCTAATCTTAGTATTAAAGTCCCTTGACAAGAAAAGGTAAAAGTGAGGTGGCATATCTATAATTACCACATCTTGAGAGATAGATAATGTAGGACAAATACGAAGGGTGAGTTACAAACCTTTCGTAATTCCAACTATCTTGGCAGTTGATCCATCTAACTATAACACCCCCTTGGAGTGTGAATCATACTTCAACTTCAACTTGTCAGTTACTTGTTTAGGCATGACTAATGTACTTGCTCTACTATCAATCAAACAATTATGGAACAATGAGTCTTCAATGATGATAGAGAGGTATAATGGATGAGGTTTATCTATTCTTTCAGTTTTGATTGGCTACTTGTCCTTGGTCTTCAGTTCATTTATCAAAACTACCCCACTTTCATTAGGTTACCTAGGTGATGCATTGAATTTAGAGAGCTCATTTTGGAGTAGGTCTCTTTACCCAAGAATGGACAATGTTTCCCACATTACGATGCTTACATGGACCTTCTTCATTTGCTCTAAAACATTCATAGGAGAGTTGTCAACTTTGTCATGTCCTCTAGGAGCCATATCATTACCACTAGCTTGTGTCACTTGATGTATAGGAAAAGTCAAAGAAAAAGCTTTATAATTCTGAGTTTTTTATTTACCTGATCCATAGGGACTGTATTTGACACACCTGATCCTTGAGGTTCTTGAGATTTCATGTTTGGACCACCACCTATCCCTTGTACTTCCTCAACCACTCTCTTTTTTCACCTTGTATTTGAAGCTATAGATTTTGATCTAATGTTCAAGTTACCTTGGTATTTGACTGTACATGAGGCCTCTTGATAGTAGTTCATCAAATTTTAATTTGATTAAGCATCCACTCTATTATTTTCTCATCCACTAGGCATCCCTTCTTGATTCATAGAAGGCATTATTCCCCATTGAGTCATATAGGCTTGGTGGAATGTTTCATTTGCATAATTGGAAGAGTCATGAGGTTACTCCTATGAGGGTCACTCTCCATTGTCTTGTACAATATTGTTTTGGATAGGTACAAGTGCTTTATAAGTAGAAGGAGCATTCTAATTTTGTCCATTATGTTGCCTCACTTGAGTTGGTTGCCCTTGTCCTTGGTATTAACTTTAAAAAGGTTGTCTAAGAGCCTGAGAAGATTGATAGGTCTGGAAGGGACCTTGAAAATACCTCCATTTATGTTTTTTGTTACCTCTTAAGAGTTTGATTCTCTTCTCTAAGGTCTTTGATCATATCTTCTTCTTTTTGCTTGCTTGGATAATTAATGGCAACTTGCTTATGCTTGGGTGTGGGAATTTGAGAAATGGTGGGCATATAAGTTTGCACTCCTGGAAACAAAGGCATGGGAGATCTAGGGGCTATCTTCCCAACTTGAATAAGGTAATCCTCAGCCCTTATAGTTGTCTCAAAGCCATTATATAAAGTATCCCCTCCCATGGATTGAATCATCGTATGTAAGCCACTATTGAAAGTTTTGAGGTAATAAATAAAAGCATGATGTTTAATAGGCCTTACCAAGACTGGGAGTCTATCCCAAGTCTTTTGAAATATTGTATTGAACTCTTATATGGCCTGTTGAGGTACTCTTTTTATTGTAGTCAGCTACTCAATCAAAGACAAGTGATCAAATTTATCTTCAAATCTCCTTCTGAAAGCATCACCCAATTCCCTTAAAATAAATAGCCAACAACCTAATGGCAACATTTTATTCAGTGATGTTATGTATGTTACAAATGTTAACAATGTTTCTTATGTGTTCAATAAGAGTAGTGGTAACTTCTCCCATGTATGAAGGCATAATTTTTAAGGATGATATAGGAATGCCATCATAGTGAGAAATTACTAAAGGATTATGACCACTGAAGGCAACAAAAAGTAGGTTCCTTAGGGCTACCATCTTACAGGTTGGACCCAAGAAAAGTCTCCTAATAGGTAAGTGAGCAGCAAGAGATTTCTTGAAGTATGGATGGGTATTAACAAGCCACTTTACTCTAAGTAAATAGTAAGGTAGCTCTAAAAATTTAAATGTAATTCCTTTATTAGAATACCTTGTCCTTACCTTAGGCATGAAAATGAAGCACTAATCTACAAACAAGAGCCAATGAGTGCTGGAGTCACTAGATATTGCATGAAGGAAGCTTTACAACTTTAATGTTGCGAAGATCATCATATATATTTAACAACTTCTTAGACCAAGAGTCCCACTAGGCGTGCTAAAAATATTATCAAAAAAAATTGTACCCTAAGGAAGGATACTCCAGCCTCCTTAAATTTCGTGTAACATTGAAACACCTCAAGGTTGTGAGTGACATATTAGAGAGGTGAATCTCTAGATTGAAGGAAAATATCCCTTTACACAACACCTAAAACTAACCACTAATATACTAGTTTTGAAGGGAAACAGGTAGAAGGAGATTAACACTAATCTAACAGAGGTTATGCACCAATATTAATTCCACAATCCTACTCAAACCTACACTAGGAAAGACAATTTCCAAAATTGATCTCACAACCCAAGGTTCTCCTAACAAAAGTGTTTCTACATGAAGATATAATGCAATGCATTTCTCAAGGTAGATGAATATTAGGTCTGATCATAGATACTAGTAATCTTATTCACACTTAAATACATATAAAACAACCATTTATACTTCTTGAGACCAGCTAGAAGTCATATTACTTACACAAAACATGGAAGAGTGAGATGAGCACAAGGAGAGATAACTATCACTTGCCATTTAACCATGAACTACTTGACACACTTAAGCAAAAATTTGAGAGACTAAAACCAATTCAAAATATTTATTCAAAGGTAAAAATAGTAGTCAATTTAGCATGGCTTCACCATACCAAATGTGGATATCTTACAAAGCCAAAAGTGGTAACTTATATAGAGAAATGAGGAAGAGAGAGAGGGGGGCATATAGGAAGGAGATTGCCAAGTGTCTATGTGAGAGTTAAAAGTAAGGAAGAGTTATAAACTATTTCAATAGGTTTCTAAGGACATATGTCTCTCTTCTGAATATGCTTCATCATCCAAGTGGTGTAGGAGTTAGAAACTTAGCTTGACACCTTGGTCATCTTCTTCAAAACTACCCTTCTTTTCATATGAGAAGTGACAAGTGGGATTTTTCATAATAAATTTGCAATGAACTAATTTTAGAAATCTTATTTAACATATATCATGTCTTTATGAACCCCCTTGGTCTGACATTTTAGTGGCAATCATCATTCATATGCTTAGGTGTCTTGAAAACCTTCATCTCCCATGCCTAGCTTTGTCCAAATGGATAAAAACATGAATTCAAATTCATTAAAAAACTCTCTCTCCATGAAAGGCATTCCAATACCTTATCATACTTGAATCAATCTATTTTAGTTCATGTAACAACTCTCAAGACTCCATTTTACTCCTCAAGCTCTCATCAGGCCTCTTTTCCTTGTAGCTCAAAAATCATGTAAGCCTCCTTGTGTAGGGTTGTGTATGGATGGTAATGAAAAATTAAGGACATATTTGAAGACCTAGTATGGATTTACAACTCCATGCCAAGTTTTTGATCTTGAGAGTGAGTAGAGGTATCTTTTTCTTATTATTTTCTTCTCCCAATTAATCTTCAATTAGGCATCCTTGCCTATAAGATTGATCTTCTATTCCAAATCTCTCCCACACATGTGAAACCACAAAAAATTATGTGATTCACTTTCCTTGTCCCATCAAAAACCTCCATGTCATATTTTAGGCCTGGAGACCCTGTGGAAGTGTGAGAACCATGAAATGGTCTTGAAACCTAGTCTCTTTTTTAACATGTTTAAGACTGCCATAAAAAATGAGGTTTATTTTATCACTTCCAAGATGTATTGTAAATATTTTTATTCTTGAATAGATGAAATACATCTCAAATGAACTCTTTGAATAGTTTTTAAGTGTCCAACTATCCAAAACCTTGCAAAACACCATAAAATCCTTAAAAAATAGGGCATTTAATATAATATGTGCAGTTATAGGTATAGATGAAGTACATGAAGAGGGTCTACTTGGAGTCTAGAACAATTTTTATGAGGTTATAGGATCAAACTAGGTGATATCATGTGCTTTGGAGACCAATCTTCCACATCGATCTTTGTTAGGACTTTAAGAGGGTTTAAACTTATTTTGGTTCTTATCAATTATTCATAAACTTTGGGCCCTCAAAACCTAAACCAATGCCACAAATATAAATTAAAATATCTCCCTAAACAATCCCTAGGAACTTAGGTTTCCATTCATTATGTTTGTATAATACTAAGTTCAAGATGTGTGTTTTCCCTTCTTTGCATTGCCATTAGATAGTGGTTGATAGTCTTAGTCATTGTTCATGCATGTGATGGGTTTAATCCAACAACTGACACCACAATATTTAAGTATATGAGCCTCATTTATTGGAAATATTATCATTTATGTCAAAGGTCCAATAGTAGTGATGATAAAGGCCCCATTGCATTTAATGTTTGAAGGTGTTTTTAATGTTCATATCTTGGCTAAAGTGTGTTAATATTAATTAAATATTAACAGATATATTATTGGTTACATAAAGACAAAATAGGGCCCATGAAGAAGTCAAAGATTCACCAAGTAAAGACAAAAGAGGGAAAGGGTGCATTTTCCCATGAAGGGTCACCTTGAGGAATTCGAAGAGTCATCAGATAAAGATAAAAGAGGGAAAAGATGATTTTCCCCATGAAGGGTCACCTTGAGGAATTCAAAGGGTTATGCAAGTTTGCCACCATTTTCCATGTGAATTGAAAGGTCTTAAAGGGTGAATTTCAAAGGTCATTTTTAAATCTATAAAAGGAGGCTTGGGAATCCATTTGTATTAAGTAAGTGCATGGTTTGTAATTCACTTTTATAATCATTTTATCTAGCTGAGAAGAGAAAGAGGAGAGAAGAAAAAAGAGAAGAGAAGAGAAAGAGATATAGTAGTGTTCTATCATTTGTTGAGAAATCAAAATTTAGAGATAGCTATGTTTTCTACACAAGAGGGTTTGGTGCTCCTATGGGTAGGTGCTCATTAATCATTGTTGTGTTGTTGTTTAGCAAAGGGGTTGGTGATCCTGCAAGTTGGTGCTTGTGAACATTGTAAACTTGAGTTTGTGCTCATTTACATACTTGAGATAGTTCTCCATGGTTTTTCCCACTTTGGGTTTCCACATAAAAATTTGGTGTCTCTCTCTCTCTCTTATGTGGTGCATGTTAATGCTTTCAGTTTTATTGCATATCTCAATGTATGACTAAGTGGTTAAAGTAAAGGAATTTGATTAAGAAAAAGATTTAAAAGATATATGATATACTGATTCACCCCCCCTCTCAATATATCTAGTGTGTAACATCATTACCATCCCTGAAAACCATTAGGTTCCATGTATAGGTTCACAATCATACCAGGCGAGAGAAAATTGGTCTGGAGTTGTAATCACCCATTGGAGGAGCTTGAGATGGTCTTAAAGGCTAAACTACCAATTTTCTTACCTTACCCTATCCATGGATGGTCTTCAAGGATATTTTATAACCTTATTCATCTCTCAATGTTCCCAAGTTCTCATCTCAACTCCAAATAACCACCTTTCTCATGACCATCCTTGTAGATATGCCTATGTGGTGTTAGGTTCTACAAGCCAGATAGGGCTTTCAGTATTTGCTTCACTTTATATGGATTTGAGAGTGAACTGGAACCATATTATCATATATATCATCTCTATATAGACTTTAATCCCTCTATAGGCCTCTATTTCTCTGAAGACAAGTTCCTCTTGCAATTGATTAGGCAGATAGGCCTATAGGCCTCATTCGTTGTATAGACATGGTTGAGAATGAGTCATGTAGAAAGTCAATTCTTTTATGAATTTATTTTAGCTCTTTTTTACTTTGAATTACTTCATTATCCATCTATTTTATCTATACTCCAATGTTTCCTTTATGCACTATGCCCTCTCTTTAGGCTTGAAACTAGCCTACCTCTTGAGTAAACATGTAGGTGGTTATGTGTTTGAATGTATTTTGGGATTTAGGACCTCAAATACAAGTCATTGAACATCCCAATGAATTTTTATACAATTATAAGAGTTTATAACCTTCTCTAACTACCCAAAACCCCTCACTTTCATAAACACACAATTGTTCCTGCATGTGTCCTACACGTGGCTATAGGTGACCATTTGAGGAGAGTTTGAACATGAGCCTTGAAGTTAGATTTATCAATTATACCATTGACCTTTAAAATATCCAAACTTAATTAAAGGTTCATTTTCACTATCTCAAAAGGTTCATTGTCTCCTTCATAGTGTTTGACAAACCTTTGTCTTGTCATCCTTGTACTCAGACCTATGTATGACTATTAGGTTTGTGAACTCAACTAATGATTATGACACTAGTAACTTCAACCCCTTATGGATCTCAACTATCTGATATATCTTCATGATTCTATGTTTTATCTAATTCTTTATGTATTCATGTTTCTAACCAATCTTCTTGGCATAAACCAATGTTTTTTTTCCAAAAATTGGACCTACAAATCTATAACATGTGGGTCTCTTTTCTTTCTTGTATAGAATTCTTAAGATAGACCCTAGAGTCTTTTGCTTAGAGATTATATCAACTCTTATGTTATTTCCTATCACCCTCTCAATATCTTGTATATCCTAGCTAAACACTATACAATCTCAAATATTTATACTGTATCTACGGCCTGTGTATACATTTAGTTCATGTACAAGGCTTTATATGAGGGCTGAAGTCTATACACTCATACAAGTTTCTTTTGATGATGGTAGTGGAGTATATTAGGGTGAAATTAATTTTTAATTGGATAAACACATCTTATCCACTACTTGAACATACTCAACATGGAACTTAGACCCTATGAATGCTTACTAGCAGGTTTGCAACCCTGTGAGTGACTAAAACACCTTATAGCCTTTTTTTTAGTATAATTTGATCTCACTTCTCATTACCTTAGACATACAATGGTAAAAATGTGTATTTTCATGATACTATGGTTTATCATTAACATTTTAGCAAAGATTGATAGTGAGGCTTGTAGAGAGCCATTGATGGTTAGTACCATACTTTCTAAAATAAGAAATATGACATTTCTTGAAAGATGATCAACAAGAAGCCATATATAGGGAGAGGAAATATGAATCATGTGAGAGTGAGGGTATTTCATGAATGAGGAAACACCTAAAAATCTCTTAAGGTATCAACACTTTAAACCAACCAAAAACACTTGTAGATGAGGTGATATATTCCACATGTTTGAGGCACTTGCTCCTTTGATGAAGATACCTCATGAGATTGAATTGGTGGATGAAACCAAAATTGGAAGGATTAATTTTACCTATTAAAACATCCCATAAAACCATTCTCCTCCATCAAATTTTGACATGAAGAAACATGAGCAAAACTAGACCTTACTTGAATGGACAAGGAGTAGTGACCTGTTGTCACTCTTAACAATTGTTCATAAAGTAAGGGACATTAATTTATAAAATAATACCACAAAATTGAATATAATTATTACCTCTAATATTCACCAAATTTTTAGCCTCCAAATTTCTCTCTCTTGACTATACCATGCATTTGATTTTTGCCTTTTTCAGCTTGTGAAGGCAACAATGGAGTAGAAAGAGTCTTATCTACACTTTTAGCACCTAAAACTTGATAAAAAGCCTTAAAATTACCTATCGAACTCCAAAAGACTCTTTTAAACCATTTTCACCTGCAAGTTGATCTCCTAAGGTCATATAAGTGCCTAAAAGTGCTTGTAAAGGGGTATTTTTCTCATTTAAAGCATTGAACTACAAGTTATTTAGGTTCTGACCATTCTCTACCACTTATCTAACATAAATTATGTTAGGAGGCTTCTTGAAACATTTTTCCTTGAGATTTTTACGTACAACTCTTCCAAATTAGCCAAAATGGTGACCAAAATGACTTTATGGTGCATATAAACATCATAAGAGGTTAATACATGATATTATGACCTTAAATACACTTTAAGATTTGACCACACTTGAAAACACCAAGACCTTATAAATGACCTTGAGACTATACAATCACATATGAGACCGAACCTCAAATAATGCTAGTTAAGGACAAATATGACCACATGGATACCATTTTAAAGACATTAAAAGACCAGACACAAGTTTTAATAACCCTATGAAAAGTTTCAACCTATAGGGGTTGACCATTTTTGACTTAGGGTCAAAATTTGGTCAATAATATGTTACAAATCTTAAATAATTACTAGATTTTGATACCCTGCAAGTCATTCAATCTTATAGGGGTTTTAACTAAAGAGACATGAAAGACCTAAAATTTAGAGATATCATGGAGGTGTTCTTTTTAGTAATAAATTATCTTAAAACTTATAGCATGTATGATTAAATGTTTAAATCTTTAGTTATGGTAAATTATCAGGAAATAATATATGTTATCATTTGTACACCTTACTTGGATTGGTACTTTATTTAAATATGGTTTGTGGAAAAACCTGTAATTTATTTGTGAACGGTTTATACATTAAACCCTTGATATGTTGAGTTAACCTTGGGAGTTGAATTTAGTTATGGATATTTTTAAACTTGCTTAAGGAATATTGAGGCTTAGACCAACTATTGTACCATGTTTTGAGTTGATGAATGTTTATCAAGTTTGATTATTGATTTTGAATGTTGAAACTTATAATGGACTTAAATACTCATTGGGATGACCATGGTACTGGATTGTTGGACCTTTAAGGACCCTAGGATTGAAAATTAGTGTTTTGATTTTATTATTATTTACCTTTGTTTGGATGATTGAAAAAAATTATAAAGTGAGATTTTGCCTTTAAGTGGAAATCATAACATGACACTTTGAAAACTATGTGTGTGCATCTTAAAGATTAATTGTAATATAACTATTGGATTTAATCATTTGTTGATTATGAACATGTATGGGAAAATAAACTTTTTACAATCAGAACATGTATGGGTAAATAATCTTACATTTGAATATTGAGCCCATCTTGGGAAATAAACCTTGAATTATGAATACCAAACTTATATGAAACCTTATAGATGTTAAACTCATTGTTAGTAGTCCAACACATTTGGATGTTCAAACATAGTTGGAAATTGGACACTTTGTGGTAAGGTTTGTTTTTTTTCTTAGAAAATAACTTATGAGTATTAATTTTCTTTTACGTAGTAAATAGAAAAGTATAATGAAATTAAACCTTGGATTACAAACCTTAATTTTGGATTATGCCTTGGTTTAGATATGTGGTTCATGTATGGTATATGTAGATCCTTGTTTGGAATCATCATTAAGACCTAATTACACTTTTATATGATTAAATTAATATCAACTTATGATATTACTTAATAAAAAAAATGACTTTTAGATATGACAGGTTGATATTATTAAAAAAAAATGTGACTTAAAAAGTAATTAGACTTTTAGATATAAATTTTATATTGGTAGGTTATGGGACCTATCAACACCATCATTCTCAGTTCATAGCTCTAGATCAAAAGTGTTTACCCTTAATAAATAAAATAATATCATCTTATGATTTGATCAAATTAGGGGCCTATGAGATGATTATCTAACTTGAGAATTATGATATTAACATTAGGGATTTTTTACATAAGGCTTAGAACTTTATGCGGGGCCACTAAAGTCTATCAATGATTGTATTTACCAAATAATCCTTAACATTAGAGTTTGAATGCATTTATGGGTTGCCTATTTTTTTCCCTACGCCTTATGACCATACAAATATTTTAGTATATACTAGGAATGTTATACCATTCTGATTCCAATCCATTGTCATAAATTACATTATTGCAGGGAGTTGCATGTTGTTTCTAATGATTATTTTATGCACATATATTATCTCTTTGTTTATCGATTCTCTATAGCTACTACCTTCATGGAAGGGTAGGGCTACTCTCAGTCAATTAGAAGTGTGTATGGAATCCAAAAGGCTTTGTGGTTGGAGGAAAAACCATCCAATGATGTTTTCCCTCTTCTCTTCCTATATGGTTTTTAGAAACAATAATGGTATTCGTAACTCTTGTGGATTTATTTATGAATATTTATTCATATATGATTATTTTGATAAATGATTATACTTATTGAATATTGTATTGTTACTTGGAAAGATGAAATCATGTATTAGTAATGATGTTTTAAACATTATTCAATTATAACTATGAGATTTATTATGGGTTTTATATTACTTTGGAATTGAACTACTAGACTAATAAAATATGAAAGCTAAATTATCTTACTTAGTACATACTTAGACATGATTGAATTTGTACTTGTAAATGAAAGAAAGATGTGGATTCAGTTATTGTGGTTAGCCACTTATTATGAAGGTTTGATTCAACTTCTAGAAATAAATGTAAATTTAAATTATAAAGGTATTATTAAGACAATACAACTATATATTTCATAAAGGAAGTAATATTGAAATGTGTTTTGGTTAATCACTTCAATGTGAACACATACTTTGATTCTAAACTGATTTCAATATGAAAACATGTAACTAAATTTATAGTGATGTAGACTACAAAAGAAGGTTGGCTTTGAAACTAAATTCAAGAATGGTTTATTGATTACCAATTTTGTACTTGGTAGTACTATGAAAACAATTACGTGAATGGTATTGTCAAGTAGTATTGAAATGACTTGCTTTTGATTTAGTTTTCATGTATGATTGAATTTTGACAAATTTGTTGAGTATTGATTTAATTTCATTAATAAATATAAGAGAAGGAATTAGTTAAGAAACCTTTTGCAAGGATAACATGAAATCACATAGAAATAAATAAATAAATAAATAAATAAATAAAATGGCACATTTTTCTTTATCTGATTGGAAGGTTCTTACATTTAGTTTTATTAATTCTACTTTGATTTGCCTTTTTATTTTTTTCACTTGATGAAAGTGTGACACTTGTTAGTTTCCCAATGGTCATGTAGCCATCTGCTTATGGAGCTCCTCTCATTTGAATGTTTTAAATTTCATATAATCACGGAGATAACCAATTTGCTTTAATTTTATTTGGCATTTGCACTTTACTTATATATAAGATATTTAAAAAGTTGTGATTATATCCATAAAAGATTAGTAAATGAGGCCACTATTTATATAAATGTATGATATAAAAAAGAACATGTGGTACCCATCTGACAGAAACACAATCACATAGTTATTTTTGTTTTAAAGGTGGCCATAGTGAGGTTTGTGGATCCGATGGTTTCTCCAATTCAATTTATAATCACATGGGTCCACTGTTATCAACTACAAGCCATAACAAAGCCACACAATGATCACGACCTTTGAATAAAAAACAAACAATACATATGTAGCCACCTAAAAGTAAAGTTTTATATAGAGGCACGTGGCACTCCCATTAGAGTCACGGAGTCATGGAGGATAAACTAAATTTTAAAGGGAAAAGACATCCATGGAAGCATTAGTTTATGCATATTATTAATTTATTATAATTCACACCTTTGAATATATATATGCATAAACTAATATATATATATATATATATATATATATATATATATATATATATATATATACTTGATCATAATAAAAACCATTACAGGTTACAAGGGTCTCAGGCATGTCATTTGTTAATATTCAATGGAGTTGTCATAAACCACATCACAACTACATACTTAATGAAGTGGTTGTCGTCACATTGCAATATAATAATGTGTCTACATGTCCACCAAAGTGTCAACTTTATCTTTAACTTCCTCATAAAATCCATCCCAACTTAACTAAAATCCATGTATTAATGCATCCACAGACTTGACTAAACATCACATAGTTCACACATGATATTGACATTACATTTAAGGTGGACGTACTAATGGGTCCACCATATCCACTTGACCACCAAGTCACCAAAGTGATCAAAACATTGTATGTGGCCTATAAATAATAATTATAACACCAAATGATCGATAGAGATAAAACATGCACCAAAAGAGAACTTTTGACTCCATGAACTCCTTAAATTTATGACTCTGTGATTGTGTTGTGTGGATAGTTGAATGCAACTGTGAAATCAACTTTAGTTGAAAATCTTTCATCTCCCCTACTACACATTTAGCTTGTTATGTTCTCTTCAAAAACTAATTTCTATGTGTAATTTCAGCCTTCAATGTGAAATTAATCTAAACGGGGTCACCTGTGAACTATATTAACATGCTTAAATTTATGCATATCAATTAAATTTATAATTCAAAATATCATTTGAATTTTAATGGCATATGTGTGTTAAATCTTACTTATATCTTAATGTTATGAATTATTGTTAATTAGTGTCAGGCATCAAATTTAGTCGCAATGGCTTTAGTGAATAGTGGGTGCATAGATAACCATGTTTTTCCATGTTTCATTATCAAGGAATGCATTTAGTCTTATATTATTTTTTTGTGTTCACTATAGACATGTTATGTGTTAGATTTTACTTGAATGTCCATTCAACATCGAATACCTTTGTCTTTATGTTGACTGTAGATATATGGAGATGTATACATGAGATGTCTTCATTGAGTTCCAAATCCTTATTACATTTCACCTTTTATTGTTCTCAATCCAAGTAATACATGTGGCACCTTCTTACTGGCTTGGAATCATAGAGTCATATAGTTCAAAATGACTACTATACATTCTAAAAAATTGTGGAATTTTTAATTCCACTTGATAATATTTTAACGTTTGAACCCTTTATGTTCACACCTTTGCTTTATATTTCTTATGGCCATATGAAGTCATTGTAAAAATCATCTTCGTTGGCTTTTGAATTTTCATTGTCCATTTGAAGTATGGAAAGTGGCATTTGTTGATTACATCTTAGCCATGCAGTTATAGGGTTCCAATGTTCACCAAACTCGTTTAAGTCCATAGAATGATCTGGTGAAATATATACCTTATCTTAGCTCCAAATTTGTATTACCCTTTGTCTTCTTATACATATATTTAGTGTGACATGTGATAGATTCTTATTGGACGTAGGTCAACAGAGTTCATGGAGTGGATTAATACTTTCAAATGTCTTCAACTACTATTACATGGTTATGTGTATTTATATATTTCATTGCATATTATTTGGGATATGTACCAATCATACATTTATTTTGTGTCCACATGGAGTTATTTGATAATATATCCTTGTTTGAGTTGTGAGGCCTTCACTTTACCATGTGCAATAGGAATGATACATGTGGCCATTTTTATTGGGATAAAATAGTAGAGCTCACAAGATCACTTTTGTTTTGTGAATAACATTAAGCTTTGTGTAGGCACATGAAGTTTTCAAATCTAGTTTATATTTTTAACGAATTCGCTTTCTATTTCCCTACACATAAAAATAGACACAATTAGAACATATTAATAAAATGTATGTATGGATTTTAATAAAGCTATCGAAAGCATAACCAACACATTGTTATCATTTATAGGCCATCAACTAATGGAATAATAGGGTATCCTTTATGTTTTAAGGTGGCCTTAACTTTCTACAGATGCATTTTGATTTGAAAGGTGGTTAATATTTCCATGTGTTCATACCTGCCAATAATAAATAATATTAAGATCACTTCCTTAAAAGTAAAGTATGATTAAATAAAACCTATAAACATTGTACATTTTTAGTACATTTTTAACAGAGGAAACTTGGCAGATTCATGGAGATCAAAAATCAAATCCAAACTCTATGGCAAAAAAAAGATACACAACAAGTACAATAGAGACACAAAGTTATAGAGGCCATGGGTGTAGTTTAACTTTGAAATAAAGGGAGGATATGTGGATCTGTTAGATTTTGTGATTTGATTTATATTGTGGGCAAGTCCACTCAATACAATGGGTCTCAAGTGATAAAAAAATTTCAAGTGAACTTTAAGCATGAAAGGGGGCCATGATAAACTTCATGTTTGGCACAAATTATTATTTACATGACCAATCAAATTCAAACCTAAAATAGGTTACAATGTCAACACATTGTTTTCAAATATTATACTACATGTCATTCCTAATGCACTCATATACATTAATATCAAACCTATTATTATTCTATAATTTCTTTCTCACAAATAGGAGGAACATTGTCAATCATAAATATGTTAAGTGTCTAATATGATTCTGGTTCAATACAAATAATCACAATTGTATAGTCATTGTGATAATATATCATCAATCTACATACTCAACTCATTTTGAGATAGTTAGTCGTAATAAATGAGTTTAGTGCTTGACTTTATAATCCATGTATCTTGATTTAATTTAAATTTGCATCTAAATTATCCTTTAATAATTTTTATTTTGCTTCTTCTCTATTTTATTATGCTTTTATTAAAATCCTCACATTTATTTATTTCAATTAGTGAGATGCAATCATTAAGTGTTTTATTCTATTATGCATGTTTTTTGTTCTTGAAATAACTTGCACTGGCGATAAATGTCATGATATCTCATGTAGTTCAAGAAAATAATTTTCAGAAATTATGGCAAGAAATAGCCACTACGTGACCCCTTGTTTACATATGTTTTTCAGATTAGTTTAGAATAAGCTACATAATATACTCCCATTTGTTGTACATATTGAGAGAATGCAAACAAAGTTTATGTAGATTGGTTTTACACCTAAAACATTTTTTTCCATATATTACAAGCATTATAATTCATGACACTACAATCAACCTAACTAGATAAGATGTTTTTGTTGCGTATAATTTGTCACCATATTTTTAAAAAAAATGTTGCATGGAGACCATCTACATATTTGTCGATAACAAAAAATCATTCTCAATAAGCAATTCCTTAAGTCACATCATGGCACTTGTTTTTACTATTCACATTAATGACCACAAAGCTTTGAGATTTATTTATCCAAATCTCATTTTATTTGTTTCCCATGTAGATGTGTACGATAGTCCACATTAGAACTTAATGTCCACTTTGTATTTATGCCACCAAGGCATAAAGTGCCAAGTATCCATGTGGGTATTGTGCCACATAAATAATCTACCTATAAGGCTACTGCCATCACCAATCCACTATCAGGATCCATGCTCATTGGTACCTCCATTGTATGAAGAGATGTAACCAAAAACACAATAATCAAATGTTATCTATCTCAATCATAATAATATAGCTAATAATGGGTGCATAAATAAAGCATGATCCCAATCAAATAGATCAACAAAATCAATGTACCAAAACCCAATTTATACTTAATCATGGGTAGGCAAGGGTTAGGCTAGGTGGGGCATTACATAGATTTTATTCATTATATTTCATAATTTAATGGAAAGTTGTAAAGAATTAAATTCTAAATTGAATTCCTATGTTATGTCATCATTCATTGTTTCACTTTAAAAGCATGTGTATGTATTTATAAAAACATACATACTACCCCATAAGGAATTGACATTCCATGCTCTTGTTATTACACCATAATCTTTTAAATCTTAAATTTTAAATACATCAATAAGTGTTCTACAATGGTAGCAAGGGAGTGTAATAGGTTGAGTTATTCACAATTATGTTTGATCTTAAATTTGACGTCCATTTGAATGTCACATGAAAATTTAGACCTTATATCCATCACTTAGAAGTTTTTCCTTTTCTTTTAGATAAATCGATAAAAAATCATAATATCTTGGTCATACGGTATAGTTAGGACCCTGTTTTACCTTATTTTTATTATGTGAACCTAAAAATGTATAAAACTTTTAGGAATATTCAGATTGTATAAAGTATAGTAATAAAACACTAATTTGAATACCAAAGCAATATATGATATGAAAAATTAAACTTGCTATAAATAAAAATGACCTAAGGGATTGAGATACTCGGTGTTTTAAAATTATTTGTAATTTGAATAATTACAAGAATGAGACATTGTGCAAGTTACATGAAGGGCTGAAAGTAAATTGTAAGTTGTTCCTATCTAAAACTAAGTGTTTAGAACCATTATAATGAATCTATCAGTCTATGGACACCTACGCCATATGATAACATCTATCTTATGCCAAATTTATTTGTGTACAATTCTTCTTTATTTTAGTACAAGCCATTGCACATACTTGTAATTTATTTTTATGTGTGAGAATAGGGCTCACTATGTGCACAGTAGCCAAAAAACTTGTCTCCTTTTATTGAAACCATAGGTCCACTTTTGACACTAGGTTTATGCCTACAAAATGGAAATAAGGTGATTTGAGCTGACCTCAACCAATCCCCAATGAAATTTTAAGTGTTGACTACATATTCAAGACTCTGAAGAGGGAAGTTTAACCACATGTAGTTGTCCCCATCATGTGTATATGTGTAATGATGCTCCTTTAATGAATGCAACGTGTAATATAGCTTTTAACATTTGGAAAAAGGAAATTTTGACTTAGCTTAGGTGCTTTAGACTTGGCTAGTGCATTATCCTTATGATTTATTATTGAATTCATAAGTCTAGGGAAGTTTCTTTGAATGTGAAAGTGTTAAAAGAGCATGCTTGACATTTTTAGTTATTGAAATAAGCTTAGACCTATTATGTATTTATATGGGACTCTTTAGATAAATTTTTGTGCCACCAACATGTGAAATGTACAGTTCAACCCATAAAGATGATTTGAATTTGAAAAATGACCTTTGCTTGGCAAGGGAACAACCCTGTTAGATTGGACACATGCAAAATTCTACATGCATCTGAGTCTGTCTGACTTATCTAAAAGACAAAAATATTGATATGATGATCTAAATATAATCTAAGTATGATAATGAAAATTTTAGGTATAGACTAAAGAATCTTTGTAAGTAATTGATAGAAATTTATAAAGATTTGACCCATAGAGAGCATGTGTATGTGATAAAAGGGTGTACAAGTGACATATGTGTATGCAAAAATCATGAAAAGTAAATGTAGTTCAATATTAACATTGGCAAGTGTATAATACTATATTTTTAGTGTCTATAGATCCCCCCTATTTTTATGAGAAGTTTTTGAGATAGACACAATGGTGCAACAATATTGATGTCATTTTCACCAATCAATTGAAAATTAGCAAAGAAGGTAATGGAATTATTAATCAACATGGTATTTGAAAAATCTAAGATAAAAACCTTGAGATTGATTTATCTCAGTGTATTTTAGATAGATGTGTTTAAGATATATGTACTAATTTTTATGATAATAGACATTCTACAATAGAAGTAAGAAAGTGTAATAGAGTGAGTTATTCATAATTATGTTTGACCTTAAACTTAACATCCATTTTATCATCACAAGGAAATTTCAACCTCAAATTTGACTTTCACTTATTATTTTTTTATTTTTTGCTTGGAATAAAAAATCGTTATACCTTGGTCATTTGGTGGAGTTTGGAACCCTTTTATTTATTTCCAGAAATATTTTTTTTCAAGCCTGACACAGTGGTATAATTAGATGGATGTCATTTATCACTAGCTAGAGGAAATTTGATGCAAAAGATAATATAATTATTAATGAATGTGTATGTCAAAAAAAACCAAGATACGAACCTTTAGATTTATATCTCTCGATGTATTCTAGATAGATGTATATAAGATATTTTTACTAATTATTACCTACAATACACGAGAACAAATGTCATTTGGATAATGACTACTTATGGAGGTGATTTGGATAATTAATAAAATACATAAACTATAAAATAGCATAAAAAATTAAAATCTATATTTAGAGGAGAAATGTTACCAAAAATGATATCTAACATGTGGTGAGTTTTTTTTTTTTTTTTTTTAATAATTTAAAAAAAAAATAGATTTAAGAGGATAAAAACTTGTTTTTCATAAGACCATTTAAGTGTTGAATATTTCTTAATGTTAATTAGTACAACATAGTATGTGTTGTAATAATTAGTGAGTTTAAATTAATATTACTTTATTAATTTATCCTATGGAAGGTGTTAAAACACCCATAGATTGGTTGATTGAGAATAGGTCATATTTAGGAAACACATCCTTAATTAGATTTCAAATGTGTATAAATATTTATTTATTGTTTAATATATTTTATCCTGATACATGCATATTTTGCCAATCATTAGTATTAGAGAAGGTAAGATCAAGAGAGTTGAGAGTCGTGTGAGGACAATTGTTAGAGTATAGTATAAATTTTATAAAAAAACTATATCTATGTTATTATTATGTTGTTGATATAGATCAATGTTAGTTTATTAGTTTTTTTATAGATTCATACGTCATACTAAGTGAATTTGAGGAGCTTGGAGAAGTGTTTTTTAATACTGTGGCATAATTGTACAGAATGTGATTTATAGTTTGTGAATAAAACCTGGAAGATGTCAAAACAACATAAGTAAAGCTCTAACATTCAGTTTCAGTTCCAAAGATGCAACCTTATGCTAGCACATTAAGGAAACAAATACAAAGGTGTTTCTTTCTATTTTGGTGTATAAGCTCTTAATGTAACATAAAGGCATCTATTATTGCATCAAGAGTGGCATTTTAATGCATCAAATGATGTGTGTATCTCTAGAAAGAGAAATGTATTTAATATTTTTTTTTTAAATAGAGGATGTTTAGATAAAGTGTGAGGTCAAAGATTCATGGCATATTAAGCAACAAAAGATAACCCAACAAGAGTCTGGCCCTTGAAACTAGGGCATGGAAGCATGATTGTGCCATTTATGTTGAAGCAATTAAAATATGGAAAACAAGGCATTACATCATTTGAACGACATCAAATCTATGTGGGAGGATGGTGCTAGCACATAATAAACTTTTAGTTTTATCTTACTTTGTCATATGATTTTTAAACTATTAAAAATAAGGTCATTATTTTTTAGTTTAGATTTTTTGTTATATGAAAAAATATATATCTAACAAGCCTTTAATAGCTTTAAGCTATAAGGCATGAATATAAAATAATTTTTTTTATATCTTTGTTCATTTTTTATCACATTATATTCTTTTGATTCTTGGTCTTGCTTTCATATAGTTTGGGTTTTATCAAAAGGGTCGTAGTCCGATTAGTGAGGATGATGGTTTGTTATATACATACCCTAGGGTAAAAATCCCCATAGATAATTGACACTTAGAAATTTTTAGATGGATAGGGCTAGGTTAGGTTCTTGGGTAATTTTGACAAATGGATTCTCCCTACACATAAAAACTTAGCCGAAGGAAGGTTCTCATTTAGATGTATGCTTTTTAAGCATTGTAACCAATTATATTTAATGCAAAACATGGGCAAATCTGTCGATGTCTATTTAATTAATAGGTTCCAATAAAAAAATAGTTATGCTTTTTAATCTATGTTATTTTTTTAGTATATTATAGGAGCATCATAAACGACAATGCGAATTTTGGTCTAACAAGTCAATGTTTGGCCTTAGAAGATCTAAGAGATCAGGTAGGATGAATAAGAAGGTTGTTATGCGTCATTTTATGTTGAATTGGTTATGCTTAAGTGTGGAAGGTATTGTAAGGTAATTTATGAGGTGTAAAAATATTTGAGATTGCAATGATTAGTCATTTAATCCCTATTCTTAGTTTCTCGCCAGAATGGCAAATTCAAAAATTCAAACTTGATTATACATTTGGAGGGGCTTTTTCAAGGTCTAAAGCAAGTTGTGATTCATGGTCTTATTTTTAAGGATACTATAAGGACCAATAAGTGTTTATAGAAGCCTTATCTCTCTATAAACCTGAATCATCATGTTAGTTGTATGTAGGAGATAAGTTAGAAGGTTATTTTAGTAAAAGACGACAAAAAAAGAGTGTTAATACATATGTTAAGGAGTTGTTTCATGAAGATAGGTTTGAGATAAGGTGATAAGGTTAAAAAAAAAACAAGAAAGGAGCCTAATAAATGGTGAATAATATGAATAAAGATGCAAGGGTGTGTAAAAGACTCCAAGTTTGTATGGAGGTTGATCAGGGTCTGTAGTCTGTATGTAAGTTTTTGAAGATGCATGAATAAAAGGATTTTTCTATCATGTATTTGGTAGAATTTTAGACTTCTTATATGTGTGAGTATATATTATTAATTTTATTTGATCTCAATACATGTTTTTATGATGTTTCTAAGGTGACAAAGGTCTGAAACTACAATAGTTGCATGACATAGTTTGGTAAAATGATTATTTCTATGTACTTTTATGATGGTTAAGCCTATAAGGGTAATTTAAAAGGTGTAATAAACTTATTTATATCCTATCCAATAATATATAACCTTTTAAATGTTAAGAATAAAACCAAAAATTGATGTGGAATAATTTCACAGAATCATAAAAATAATAGATATAAACAAAGATGCAGAAAGAACATAAATAAACATGCAAAATAAGAAGACTAGATTTAACATGGTTCACCCAATGTGGGATACATCCACCAAGAAACACTTGCTCAGATTTTATTACAAGCCATGAGAGTACAAACCACTCTTAGATCATTCTTCTCACAATTATAATGCACAAATATTGTTTGGATTTGCGCTCAATAAACCCTCCTAAATTTGCACTTGAATTCACACACTCTATTCTTCCTTCTCAAATCCTTGTTCTCATTATGTATTACCTATCAAATATCCATCTATACATAATACATCATAAAGTGGTATTATAAAAAATGGGTACCAAAACCATGGGCATAATCAACCCAAAATGGTTTCCCATTAAAAGGGGTCCAGATTTTTTTGGGGGGGCTACCACCCTTGAACCCCCGTTTTTTATGGGCTACCAACTCGAACCCCCACTTGGGTGCTACCATCCCTAAACCCCTACTTTTTTAGGGTTATTGCCCCCGAACCCCTTCTCAGGGCACGACCCGACCCTGAACCCCAGTGAGAATACATATAGAGTGTACAATAAATTTTAAATGTACAATATTTGAAATACATTGTAACTTATAAATAGGCTCTACAACACATCATTAAATTTAATATATCTTGTTATTTATCTATATTTAAGCTCTCGAGCCTATAGATATAGTCCTAACTATGACAATTTGAGGAAGAGTAGTATTTTTATTCATTTAGAGATTTATCAAGCTTTAAGAGTAATTTTAGAATCAAAATGGATATATGAGAGTCTCATAAATGTTTTAAAGAAACTTAAATATTGTTTAAGACTTGAAATTTCCCTTTTAGAATGCTCTTAGGTCTTGGAATAGGTCTCAAACCCTAAACTAGGGTTTAGAGAGTAAAAACTCACATATCTTTTGAATGATCTAGGTAAAACTCATAAAAGTTTATAAAAAGGATAAACAATGTGTTTTTTTGATGATCCAAGTGGTCTTAGCCATTGAAGATAACCAAATAAGGAGATATGAAGGTTTTGTAGGTCTGTAGACTTGCAAACAGACCTAAAACAAGGTTTTAGCTCTATGAAAATGTAATATCTTACAAAAGATCCATAAAAAAGTCTTGAAAATTACTAGGGAGATAAAATATAACATATACAAGGTGTTCAAAGTGGTTTCAATAGTGGAAAGTATCTACATGAATTTATATTCTTGTTTCTCAATTTATAGACTTGTTAAGAAGGTAAGAATCTTGTTTATTATATAAAACCATCTTTAAAAGTTAGGGTATGTTTCAAAACGTCTAAAACCATGTGAATAAGTATAATGTGATGATAATAAAATATTAAATGTGGTCTCAAACCATTTAATCCTTCATTGGGTGTAGTAACCAATAAAACAATAAGTTGTGGACCTAGTCAAGAAACTTTATTTTCTGATTTGAAACATAAAGATTCATAGCCTATTGGTTGAGTCAAATAACATCAAGAGGAGGTGAGAACATGTTTTTGAAGTTTCATAACATCAAAATAAACAAATTGAGAATCCTTGGTATTCTAGAAATACATGTTTGGGTCACTAAAAGGTCTACTTACATCAGAATGGTATCATAGCACATAAGCTCTTTGGGAAGAAGTGAAAGAGGTTTGTGGCATAGGTATCCTTGAGTAGTAAAGAGAAATTATAGTAAAAAAAATCTCATTTAATCTTAATTAATTCCAAGGTGAGATAGACTTGGATGTAGATTCAATATACCAAGGTGAAAAAGACTTGGGTGAGGTTGAAAGAAGAGTGAATATGTGCCAAAAGATAAGGTGAAACCTAGAGTGAGGTATAGAGAAGGTGAAATAAAGGTAAATAGACTTACTAAGACATATTGGGGCTTGATATATAGAATAAAATGTCATGAAGAGAAGAGATATAAGAGATTGAGAGAGTGAGAAGCTTATTGATTCTTAAAGAGAAGAGAAAAGGATATTAAGAAAGAAAAAGAGAGATAACAATATGTAGGGTTTTATTGAGAGAGGGTACCACAAAAAGAAATAAGACATAATGATGATCAAGATGGACATTCAAAAAGAGATAAATGATTTGAAATAAAAGATGGAAATAGTGAAGTTCATAATGGAGGACAAAAAAGAAGGGAACCAAGGATTTGGCATAGAGATAAGAAAAAGCATAAAATGGCCTATAGTGCCACTTATGGAAAGAATAAAGAGAGAAGCCCATAGAAACAAGAGAGGAATAAATGAAAACATGTATAATAAAGAAAAGAATAATGAGAAATAGTCTTTGAAAGAAGATCAAAAGGTTTTATTTGTGAACCAAAGGAAGGATCTATGTTGGGCGAAGAAGAGATGGATGAAATACAAGAAAAGAGTCTCATTGAAGACCAACAAGCTCAATTCAACATGAAGAAAGAATACCAACCTTAGAGGCATCAAGAAGGTAAAATGAGCCTCTAATTTTTCAAACTAAATCCTTATATGAATGTGTGATTGCAGGTGAAAAGAATGAGGGTGAAAAAGCCCAAGAAGCTGTCATAACAGAAAAAGAGGCAGAATTATTTCTTGAAGGCAGAAGTGAAAGAATTTACACAAAGGTGATTGGGGGTCATGGACCTCAAGTAGAAGAGGAAGACAAACAAAAATATAACCTCAAAATTTTCTCAAAATAGAGAAGACAACAATCAAAAAGTAAGCCTAATATCAGATTCAATGGAGATCAAAAGCAGGTTACAAGATGGAGAGAGAAAATTTTTAGAGGAAAAAAGTATATATCCCATAGGAACACACCAAGAAGATGGATTTATAGGTTATGAAAGGGTATAAAAATATAAATAAGCAATGAATTACATGCAAGGAGACAATTATGATGGTGATAACAAGAATAATCCAAGAAATTAGTACCTTACACTCACGAGGGAGCAAGAAAGCATGGACAGACGTAGAACAAATGGCAAGAACAAGCCATATATAGGAACATGAAATAATATGCAAAAAAAACATGGGTAGCCAAGATTCCAAGAGAATAAAATACTAAAATTAGAGTTGCATTAGATGAAGAGAATTGCATTGAAGAACAACTCCAAGAGAATAAAGAAGAATAAGTGATAGATTTCAGGTCGACATTAAGGCCAATGGATCAAGAAGGTGTGGTTGAACAAACCATGGATGATAATAGGTCGTCATATTAGGACAAATAAAGGAAGCATAATAAATCCAACTATGAAGATTCTAGAGAGATGGAATAAGTATCAAGGTAGTCTTGTGAAGAACTTGAGAAAAGCATAGAAGAGAGAGAAGATATGAAAGATCAAGAGATCCTTGAAGAGACCATTGAGTCTCCTGAATGTAAGTTGAATTGTACTAAGAATGTTATTTTTGTAGGTATGAAGGTACAAAGTTAAGAAGTATTTCATGACCACTTAAAAAATCTAGGAGATAAAACACAAGAATTTATGATAGAACAAGGAAAGGAGGAAAACATTCAAACTCCTTATAAAAGAGATAAATTGGAGAAGAAGAAAGGCCTGGTAAAGGACAATATCAATCCAATATTAGATCAAAGAGGAAACAAGTTCAGATCAATAATGGATGAGAAATCACGTTACATATAGAATGAGTTAAAAAACAAGAAGATACAAGAAGAAAAACAAAGAAAGCAAAGACAAGGTGAGTCCATTAATTGGTTGGTAGTAAGATTATGTAAGTTTTCATGGTGTTATTCACCATTTCAAGTTAATGAAGATCACATGAGAGACATGTTCAAATGAATAAATATGTATGGAGCCTATGGGTATGCCTTAACAAAGCTAAAAGAAAGAGATTGGAAAGTAAACGTAGGAGTGATACTTGAGAACAAGACTTTAGTGGCATATTTTGATAAAAAATAAATAAAGGCAACAACAATGGAGGCTAAAGAATATAAAGAGATGCTAAGGAGCATTAATCTAATGAAGGTAAGAGCTAAGTTACCAAGGCAACAAAATAAGACAAGGAGAGAGCAAATTAGAAAAGAGGATCAATAAGCAAATAAGATAGCAAGTAAATGGTATAAGAATATACATAAGCAGAGAATTAAAAGAGAGACCAAAAAAAAAAAAAATTGGAACAAAAGTAAGAAGAATTCATCTGATATAGATCTCAAATTTTTCCCACTTGGGGAGTATGATAAAATATAATCATCAAGGACAATGTGAATTTTGGTATAATAAGTCACTGTTTGGCATTAGAAGGTCTAAGAGGTCAGGTAGGATATACAAGAAGGTTGTTATGCTTTGTTTTGTATTGAATTGGTTATATTTAAGTGTGTAAGGTCTCATAAGGTCATTTATGAGGTGTATAAATCATTGTCCTTGCAAGAATTAGTCATTTAAGCCCTATTCCTATAAAAATTCAAACTTGATTATACATTTAGAGGGGGTTTCATGGTCTAAATCAAGTTATGAGTCATGGTATTATTTGCAACGATCCTTTAAGGACCAAGAAGTGTTTTTATAAGCCTTATCTCTCTAAAAACCTGAGTCATTATGTTCATTGTGCATAGGAGATAAGTTAAAAGGTTGTTTTAGTAAAAGAAGACATAAAAAGAGACTTAATATGTATGTTGAGTTGTTTCATGAAGATACATTTTAGAGAAGGCGATAAGGCTCAAAAAAATCAATCAATGATCCTAATAAAAGGTGAAGAGTATGAATAAAGAGGTAGGGGTGTGTACAAGACTCCAATTTTGTATGGAGGTTGATTAGGGTTTGCGGGTATGTATGTATTTTTTGAAGATGCATAAATAAAAGGATGTTTCTATCATGTCTTCGGTAGAATTTCAGACTTGTTAGATGTTTAAGTACATACTATGAATTTTATTTGATCTCAATTCATGTTTTTATGTTTATAAGGTGACAGAGGTCCAAAACTATAGTAGTTACATGACACATTCTAGTAAAATGATTATTTTTATGCACTTTTATGATGTTTAAGCTTGGAAATGTAATTGCCAAGGTGTAATAAGCTTGTTTAAATCCTATATATATATATATATATATATATATATATATATATATATATATATATATATATATATATATATATATATATAACCTTTGAAAGTGAATATATCTTGCTATTTATCGATATTTAAGCTCTCGAGCCTGCAGATATAGTCCTGACTATGACAGTTCAAGGAAAAGTTATCTTTTATTTATTTATAGATTGACCAAGCTCTAAGAGTCATTTTAAAATCAAAATGGATTTATGAGAGTCTCATACATGTTTTAAATAATCTTAAATATCATCTAAGATGTGTAATTTACCTTTTTGAATGCTCTTGGGTCTTGGAATAGGTCTTAAACCCTAAACTAGGGTTTAAATTAGAGAGTAAAAACTCACATTTCATTTGAATGATCTAGTCAAAACTCATAAAATTTTGTATAAAGGATAAATAAGGTGTTTGATTGATGATCCAAGTGGTCTTAGCCTTTGAAGATAACCAAAGAAGGAGATATGAAGGTTTTTCAAGTCTGTAGACCTGCAAATATACCTAAAATAGGATTTTAGAAATATGAAAACGTAATATCTTACAAAAGATCCATCCAAAAGTATTGAAAATTACTAGGGAGATATCAGAGAACATATATAAGGTTTTCAAAGTGGTTTAAATAGTGGAAAGCATCTACATGAAGTTACATTCTTATTTCTCAGTTTGCATACTTATCAAGAAGGCATGAATCCTATTTTTTATACAAAATTATCTTCGAATGTTAGGCTATATTTTAAAATGTCTATAACTATGTAAATAAGTATAATGTGATAATTATCAACTATTAAATTTGGTCTCAATCCATTGAATATTTGATTGGGTGTAGTAACCAATAAAAGAATAAGTTGCAAACCTAGTCAAGAAACTATGTTTTTTTATTTGAAGCAGAAAGAAGAGTCATAGCCTATTGGTCGAGTCAAATAACATCAAGAGGAGGTGAGAACATGTTTGTGAAGTTTCATAACATCAAAATGAACAATGTGAGAATCCTTGGTATTATGAAAATACATTTTTTGAGTCATTAAAAGGTCTACTTACATCAGTATATAGTCTGTTAATTAGTAAGATTCTATAATGAATAAAAGTGTCTTGTTGGTCCAATTGTGTGTCGTTATCAAAATCAAAATTTCTTCATATAAAGATGTGTTATAAAGAATCCCAATGACCATAAAAAATGTTTAAGTCCATTATGAGGGGGGAGTTTTCTCATAAACACACAATCTAGAACATACATTTTGACTTAGCCAATTAAGCTCCTAGGTGGTTAGAGGAAATAGAGTAAGGATGTCAATCACAATCTTTAGTTAACTACTAACTAAGGGATTAATAGTTTATTTTAGTGAAATAACACAAATATCCCAAAAGACTACATAGATGAAGATTCGTTAGTCATAAATGGTAGGGATGGTGTACTCCAGTTACATGTGATTTAGAAACCTTGTACATGAAAGGCTAAAGTGAAGGAAGGTGACTAGTGCAATGGTGGTCATTGTGTTATTTATGATCTAGTGGTAGTGATAAAATGTAGTGGCTAAAAACGTGATGTTTAGTGAGATGGTCAACACCTATTGAAGATATAGGACATAGTCCCACTAATTTCTTTATATCTACTTGGTGAGGTCCAACCAATCAGAGGATCAGAACATAGCAGAAGTGGATGCCCATGCCACACTTATAGTGACTAGTGTGTATGCCCATACTTTCTTGCTATAAAGGTTAGTAAGACTTAGTCTGATTGGTCTCATTATGAATTGTGCATGTCTGTTCATAGTTGTGGATAGTGTGTTTGTCCCTATCTACTTTTTGTATGATCTTTAATTAGCGAGTGTGTCCCCATCCCTGATTAGAGTTGTACCCCTTATTTTATTGGTGATATGTTCCCATCTAACATTTTCTATCTTGAACTGGTGTGTGTCTTGATTCCTATGCAATTTCATTTCTTTCCCTATGTTTATACTAAAGGGAGGAATGTTGGATATTTCTTAGTGTCTTTTAGTACAACATAGTATGTGTTATAATAATTAGTTAGTCTAACTTAGCATTAGTTTGTTAATCCATCTTAGGGAGGGTGTTGAAACACTTGAGATAGGTTGAGTGAGATTAGGTAGTAGATAAAAATCACACCCTAAAAAAATAGTTATTGAATGTATATAAATATTCGTTTGTGGTTTAATATATTTTATCCTAAAATGAGCATATACCCATCATTAATTACAAATAACTCAACAAAATTTACAACAATATTGACTACAACCCACTTCGTAGAACCCGTTTCTTAATTTGAAAGATTCATATTTATTTTTTATTTATCGTCCTCATTATTTTTTAGGTTATATAGGATGTTATTGTGTGAAATACTTTATTTTATTTAATTAGGTGTACATATTCAATTTGCCAACGAATTGTTGATGGTGAAAAGTTTACCCTTGTATATTTTGAAATGAAATGATTTTAATTATGTCCATGAGACCAAATAATTTATGGGACCACTAATTCGACTAGTTGCTTCAATCGTTCAAAGATTCAGGGGACATGTAGTATATTTAAGAAGGTTATTCCCCATTCATATAGCTTTTCGATGTACAACTTAAAAAAAATTAGGGATAGAGGGTAGCCAAATTTGAAGCTTATGTCACTCCCAAAACACTCGAAAAACCCTATCTATGTTTGATTTTGGCCTTGAAATGCTCATACAATCTATGAACTATTGCCATGTAATACATTGGGACCCCTAGATCCTCCATTTTACTCCATAATTGGCTCCTTGATACTATGTCAAATACTTTACTGAAGTCTATAAAATAAAAATATACATCCTCTTTTTAATCCTAAACCTCTTTAACTAGGTGTTTAAGCATGATGTGATGATCTATTGTTGAATGTATTTTGATAGTTTGAAGGATTATTTACATCTCAACATTTAAACAAAGGTATGGCTAGGTTGGTTCTCCACTATGTTAGGAAGCCATTTTGAATGAATTCATTGAAAAAATATTTTATTTTAGGTGTTATGATTTTTGTTTCCCATTTTTTATGATTTGTTTGTAAGTTGTCTATACCTTGAGCTTTACCCATTGCTATATTTTTAATGCCTTGTATGATGTCTTCAATTGTGAAAAGTTTTTCACTGATAATGATTGAGCTACCTCATTTTATTTTTCATGTTCATGTAATTGTTTTGAATACTTCAGCCACTAATTTGGTGTAATGTTGTTCTTTGTTTCCATTTTTTCCTTATGAAGCTCCCTCCAAAATATTTTTTGGCTCATGTTTTACAAAGTAAATTGGCTTCTTCCTTATAGTTATTATATACTTTCCTCTTTCTGTTCTCCCTAATTGATACACACACACACACACACACATGTATATATACACACACATGTATATATGTGTGTGTATATATAGACATGTGTGTGTATGTGTGTGTGTATATACATATGTATATATATACACACATATATACATGTGTGTGTGTGTGTGTGTGTCTATATATATATATATATATATATATATATATATATATATATACATGTGTGTGTTTGTGTGTGTGTGTGTGTAATGTAATACATTACACACACACTTTCCTTTTATTTTTAATGTTCATGTAATTGTTTTGAATACTTCAGCCACTAATTTGGTGTAATGTTGTTCTTTGTTTCCATTTTTTCCTTATGAATCTCCCTCCAAAATCTTTTTGGCTCATGTTTTACAAAGTAAATTGGCTTCTTCCTTATAGTTCTTATATACTTTTCTCTTTCTATTCTCCCTAATTCACACACACACACATGTATATATGTGTGTCACACACACACACACACACACACACACACACACACACACACACACACACACACACACACACACACACACACACACACACACACACACACACACACACACACACACACACACACACACACACACACACACACACACACACACACACACACATATACATGTGTGTGTGTGTGTGTGTGTGTCACACACACACACATGTATGCATGTGTGTGTGTGTGTCTCTCTCTCTCTCACACACACACATGTATGCATGTGTGTGTGTGTGTCTCTCTCTCTCTCTCACACACACACACACACACATGTATACATGTGTGTGTGTGTGTGTGTGTGTGTGTGTGTGTGTGTGTGTGTGTGTGTGTGTGTGTGTGTGTGTGTGTGTGTGTGTGTGTGTGTGTGTGTGTGTGTGTGTGTGTGTGTGTGTGTGTGTGTGTGTGTGTGTGTGTGTGTGTGCGCGTGCCCGCGCGCGTGTGTATGTATATGTATATGTGTGTATATACACACACATATGTATGTATATAACAAATGCTATATTATTGCCTTTGTTTATCTAGTTGGTTCTTTTAGCATTATTCTTATTGCGTTGCATTCTTTATTATTTGTGGGTTTGTTGGAAAGCTATTTAGTTTTTTATTTTTAGGTTTACATCTCTTGTATGTGTTTAGGGAATCTTCAATTACGTGCATTAAACTCTTATTCTTAGTATAATATATATATACATGTCAGATGCCCACTTACTTTCTCCTTCTTTTACTCCACTATTCAATGTTGTCTTAAAGGCTTCTTGATTTTCCTTTATCAATGTTCCCTTTAGTTGATAGTTTACTTTGATTGGCCCAAGAGTGCTCATCTTGTTGTTTATATCCTTGTAATTAAAATTTCATAACGATTGGGTTGTGTTATTAGTTATGTTCCATGAGATATTCTTCTGCTCCAAGCTCTATTATTCTAGATATACAATTTTGTGAGCATATAATGTAGGCGATTACACTATGCCCGTTATGGATTTTACAAGTTTAATTTCCAAATTTTACACATTTAATCATAGCATTGCAGATGATCAAGTTGTATATGTTGCATAAACCTAATAACCCTTATCTAAATTGCATGATAGTCCCATGTTCATCTTTTGAAACTCTAGTACATTGTAGATTTTCTTCTTCTACCAGCCAAAGAGTATTTATAACTAGGTCCTCATTTATTCTTATAATGTCGACTTGTTTGTTTGATATCCTTGCATTGAAGTCCCTTGCTAAAAAAAATCCCTGATCTTGCTATACAATAAGATGTCCCTATTTAAGATGAGTATGGATCTCCATGGTATAAATCATGCTTCTTATAAATTTTGAAATTTTAGATTGCAAATAACATGCAACTATACTAATATTTTTGTCTTTTTCTATGATTCTAATTAAAATATATTATTTATTTTCATCTTATTTTTTTATTATGATATTTTTGCCCCAAGATTCATTTATTAACACCATTATTCCTTTATTTCCCTTGCCATTTTCTGTTAGAGTAGGGATTTATTATTTCCCATATTTATTTATTATGGGTTTTTCCTCCTCACTCGGTATTTTTCTACTTTCATGCAGTTTGCTTAGGTGTACAGGTAGACTGGATGACTAGGAAGTAACTTCCTTGATTGGCTATTCTGAGTATAGGAGTTACTCCTCGAATCTTGGCTCTATTGACCACCTTTTATGGAGGAGTTACTATTATATTATGGAGGTATATTGACCACATTTTATGGAGGAGTTACTCAATGCTCTCTTATTTTTACTTCTCACATTTGTGAGCTTTGTTAATGTAAGTTTTATTTTGGCCCCAATCTCTTCGTGTAATATTCTTGCATTAAGTATTTCATTTGCTTTCAACTACTTCATGTTGTGCACTTGCTTGAATCATGTGTTCACTCTACTCGTGCATTAGATCTATCTGGACCTTGGGCTCATCCCCAATATGGTATTAGAGCATGTCGGTAATCATGTGACTGGTTTATGTTTTAAGTGTTATTTTGAAATATTGAGATTATTTGTAGTGTATTGGTAGGCATTTTTAGAGGGTTTGTAAAAAAAATTAGGTGTTTTTTTGAAATCTAAAAAAAATGTAGGGGCATTTTTTACTTGAAATCATGAGATTTCATTTATAAATTCAGGTGAACTTGTTTCCTTCCTTCTTCATTGCTAAGAGTATTCTCAACTGGTTATTTTCTAATTGCATATAAAAATATAGGATTTTGGTGTTACTAGGACAGATCCTCCCTTGTTTATATTGGATCAGAGAAACTTATATGTGGGTCATTTACTCTCTTGATTAAAGAAGTTGGTCAACCTGTGCATACAAAGCGAAGTGCTAGGAGGCAACCATATTTGTATGTGTAGGAAACATGACTTTCATCAATGTAACTTGGTTTCTAAATCTTGGTCTTGAGCTTGGTCTTTATCGATGTCATTGGTAGTCCTACCACAACCTACTAATCTACTTAATGACTTCATCTAGTGTGCTATCACCCTGTGTGGTGTTTTTAATGAGTCAATTTAGCCTTTGGTTTTGTTTCCATCACCTAAATCTTCCTATAATTTCTCTTTTAATACTCAAACATCCATGATTTGATCCCTAGTTGATCCTCCCTGGTGTTTCTACTCTCTTTGGTGGCACCTCATACCCTCCTTCAAGCTGAGTTTGCCATGTAGGTCGCCTAAAAGATAAACATTGGTTTTTGAGTTCAAAACCAACTTATTTGTTAAATTTAGTGGTATTTACCAACCAATGTTAAAAAAAATCCATGGTTTTGGGGAGCTACCCTCCTTTTTCAAAGTTTGAAATTCCTTTTTTCAAAAAATTGAGCCTACCTTATTTAATATCATTCAAATAGAATGACAATAATATTGTAAAGTGTTTTTTTAGGATTTCATGTTAAATGGGGGGTACTTTACACTTTAAAGTAGTGGGATAAATGAGAAGATATTGGTGTTTTGAAACTCTTCATATCCTCGTTAGTTGAAGATTAGAGGGTGAGCTTTGGTTTGGTAAGTGGCCAAACCCCATCGTATTCAAAATAATATTTTCTCTCTCTTGCTCACTTTGTACTTGTTTTTCCTTGGATGCATTATCGACTGAGCCCGACGCCCCTTAATTTGTAAAAAATTATCTTTTATGACGCTTACACTAATTGATCAAGGTGCATTCTCAATTATTCTTGACATCTTTTGAGTGTGTGTTATTTGAAACATTCAGGGGGATTCACCATTTTATACTTCATAGGGGTGTATTGTGTTTTTGGGTCACTTCCATTCTTCTTGCATTTTCATTTATACAACAACTACAACCACTACACTTTATTTCTTCACAAAATGGATACAAATTCAATTAAGCCTCTAACATAATTTAATTATTATGAATGAAAAACTAAAGTGAAATTTATTCTTAGTAGCAAAGGTTTGCATCACATTACAATGGGGTCAAAAACTCAACCAACTACAGATACAAAAAAAATAAGTGGTATAATTGTAGTGATGAAGCCTATGGGTTAATGTGTCTTTTGATCTTATTTTTCATATAGAACCTTCCAAATCACCCAATGAAGTGTGGAACATTTTGGAAAAGCATTTTTTAAAGCAAGATATGATGGTAGGTCACAGACTAGAAAATGAACTAATTGCCCTAAGTCCTAGAAACTTTGACACCCATCAGGATATCTTCACCAAGTTCAAGTCTCTAAGATTGTAGTTGAAATAATATGGAATAGAGAAGAAAAAAGACCAACTTATTCTTTCTATACTCTTCAAACTAGGTCCCAATTACTCAATCTTTGTCTTTACTTTCCATGCCACTAAAAGTTCTCTAGGCACTAAATGGAAGACGACTTATTTAGATAACTTTGTTATTGACTTGACTCGTGAGCAAGACACATTAATATAGATGGGAACATGGAAGTCCTCCAAGCCTTAAGCCCTAATTGCTTGGAATGAGAAACAAAAGGTTTCGAATAAAGAGAATAAGAAAAATAATAAGGATCAAGAGAAGAAAAACAATCAACCTCTACTAAAACAACCATTGAAACCTCTTATTCAAATTAAAAAACCAAGAAATAGAAGGTTAAGTGTGCCTATTTCAATAAAAATGGGTATGATGAACATAAGTGCATGAAAAAAGAAATTGATCGCCTAACTCATCTTCTATAAAAGAGCAACATAGATGTTCCTGAGTCTATTAAGTAGAATTCATCAACTCAAGATTCTTCTAAGACAAAAGTAAAAGGTAAAGAAAAAGAAAAGGGTAAGGTTCTTGTAGTAGTTGTAGCTCCAACCTCTTAATGGGTTATTGAATCGTGTGCTTTCTACCACACGGGATCGTTACAAGTTGAGCTTTCTTCCTTAGAGTCTTGTAGCATGTTTTCCATCACTTTGGGCGATGACACTTCAGTATAAGTTGCAGAGAGGGGGTCTATTGAAATATATGGAAGAACATTCAATAATGTTCCAAGTGTTCCATTACTTTCAACTAATCTCCTCTCAGTGTACCAAATCACTCACATTAGTAAGGGTATGAGGGTAGAAGTTTCACTAGATTCAATCATAATCAAAGAGTTGCATAATGATTCTATAATGGCAGTGGGTAGAGCAAATCACCAATCTAGGTTACATAACTTCTCACATTTTGCACCTGATTCTTCTCTGACTAAATTGTTGACTCATTTAGATGGAGTTAGCAAACTTTGACATGAGTGGTTTGGCCACCTTAACTACTGCTACCTAGAACAACTCAACAAGAACGATATGGTCATAGGCTTATCTCGAGTCCATTTATTTAAGGGTCTTTGTGAGGGTTACACCCTTGGAAAACATTTTAAAGAAAATTTTGACAAAGGCAAAGTTTAGAGGGCTTCATAGGGATTAGAGTTAGTACATAGTGATGTATCTGAATCTTTTCCCAGTTTATCTTTCACAAGGTTTAAGTATGTCCCTACCTTTATTGATGATTTATTGAGATACACATGGCTTCACTTCCTTAGGCATAAATTTGAAGTTTTTGACAAGTTTTGAGACTTCAAAGTTCTCATAGAGAAATAATTTGAGAAATGCATCAATGTTCTTCAAACTAATAATGGGGTTGAGTATGTCAATAATAGGTTTGAGCATTTTTGCACCATAGAGGGGGATTGATTTATAGCGGATAATTCTTTAGTCTGCAATAAAATAAAGTTACAAAATGCAAGAACAAGTCCTTGAAAGAGATGGTGAGCTATATGGTTCACTTTAAGCTATTGTCATCTCAAAATTAGACTGAAGCCATTAATTGTTCGTGCTACATTCATAATAGGGATCCTCACAAAGATTTAAAAGGTATAACTCCATTTTGAAGCTTGGTACTATAGGAAACCCACAGATGAACATTTCAGAGTTTTTAGATCTCTAATTATGGCCCGTATACCTAAGAAGAAACATAAGGCTATAGAGCCTCAAAGTAAGCCTTGCATCTTCATAGGTTATCTAGATGGTGTCAAGGGGTACCGCCTTTTTCATCTAACCACATATGAGTTGTTCATCAAGTGTTCACTTTCAAGAGAGTCCCACATACTCAACACTTGACACTTCTCCCACTTCATTGGACTCACTTAGATTCGATTTAGACAATTCAGATCAGCCCGAGCATACTCTAAAGGTTAAGGACACTTATTCTAGTTCTGATAGCAAGATTAGTGATGGGGACTTATCTTCATCCACTTCTAGCCACACTTCGAATGATGATGTTTCTCTACCTAACTCATGCACTTCTGGTCCTCTTTGGGCTAGGCAAACACTATAGAGTGTAGGTACATGGGTTAGGGATTATTATGATCCACACTTATAATAATTGGAAAATATGTAGAATATAATGTAGATTAACACAACACAATAAATATTTGTGGACCAAGATGTCCAAATATTTAATATATGTAGAAATAGAATACCCTTAAGGTAGGGCAACATCATATAATACTCCTTTAGAAAGGAATAACTCCACAATGTCTCTTCAAGGGGAAAACCTCCAATATCCTCTTACAATATAAGACTCAATGCTTACTTACCTCCCTACAATGATAATCATCTCATTTATATAGACCTATATCTAATTAACAATGGATGGGTAACCTCCTAATCCTAATGTAGGCTGACCATTACTCAATGCACTAATTCCATAAGTTACTCCATTATCCTAATATATTGGACCCATATAACTAAATAAGGGTATGTGTGCCACATGTTAGCATCTTCGTCAACCCATATACATTAATATATCATATCCTTAGGTACATATCATTACCTCCCTCCTTGACATGTTTCATCCTCAAAACATAGGAAGAAACTAAATAATGAGTGTGCTTCAAAAAATTGCACACTTGTCTCCAATCTCGATCATTTAGCCATCCATATGTGATCTTGGCAAGTGATAGCTCTCCAAGCTTATTTATAAATTCCATTATGCTCCTTTGATTCTATTCATGATCATAACTGTACTGTTTTGGTGTTGATGAATAATTATTTCTCTTTTAATTCCATGTACCATATTTTGTTGCACTACTTTGATTCCAACCATGACCATAGTAGGTATTCTTCCATGCATAGTCATAATGATTTCCCCATTTATTCCATGTTTCATAGGCCACTGCGTTACTCTAATTTCATACCTAACCATAATATTTCTTCTTTGGCTTCCATACATAGCCATAGTGATTGGAAATCTGATTTCTTACATAGCCAAAATGATTGTTGTTATGACACTCCCTCCCCTGGTTCCATGATTATTTCCTCATATGATGATGTGGGTGTCTATATACCTCAATTTTTTAATAATTTAACATTATCCACCTTTTATTATACCTCTTCCACCTTTTCCTTCTTTGTCTCTTGAGTAGATGAAGTGTTAATTTCTGATTGTAGTGTCTCTTTATTTATGTCATTTGAATCTTCTTCGTTCTCTTCATCACCTGTTTCAATCTCATCCTCATGATCTATCTAGACTGTTATTGGTGCCTTTCCCACTATGATATCCTATAAAGTGACCTTTTTCTTATACCAAAACTTTATGAACTTTTTTCTGAACATTAATATTGATTATTTCCAAAGTCTCTAACCATGGATATCTAAGAACCATATCCACATCATCCATATCCAAAGAATAAAAATCTAAATGCAAAACGTATTTTTCTATAATGAGCTTCAAATCTTCAAACATTAGAATATTCTTACCATCTATTTGAACCTCCTTGATATTCTTTGCTTGAACATGTAGATGCTTGGCCACATTTATGTTGATGAAGTTATACTTGCTGGTAGGGTTTATGGACACAACAACCTTCTTCTTTTGAATGCATCCATGAAATTGAAAAATTGATTCAGATTTCTTTGGATCCAAATTATTTGAACCCTTATCATCCAATTCTTCTTCTTCATCATCTTCACTTGCATGTTCTTCCTCATTGTCATTATTTACTTCTATTGATTTTTATTCTTCAACATCTTCATTCTCTTCTTCATTACCATCATTATTTTATTCCTCTTCTTCATCCTCTTTTTCTTTTATATCCCATCGATCTAGGAAGACTTGTTCCATTTCTTCCCATGAAGAATACTTTTGTACAAAGCCCAACTGATTAAACCAATGTTGTGCAGGCCCAGACAAAGAAAGAGATAAACACGTTTGTCACAAAATTGTTTGAGTATTATTCTCCTTAAAAAAGATCCACCATTCTCTAGCATCAATATCATCTTCCCCTGAAAAAACTTGCAACTTCATGATCCACAAAACAAAACGAGGGTTAATGAAATACCCTAAAATATCAATAACTCATTCAAAACTGATCAAAATAGTCCCAAATTTTGACTATAGTTTCACCTTGTGATAGTGGGACTTTAATAAAAAAATTATGAAAATATTTCACAAATTTCGTCTTATAGAGCGAATATATGGAAAACCATAAAATCACAATAACTCACTCCAAACATATCAATAAAATATGAATTTTTGTCCGTAGCTTTCCTATATTATGATACAATATTATTACAAATTTCACCAAAATAATCCTTATATTTCGAAAGATATGATCAAATGAGTACAAATCCTAAAATATGAATAACTCCCTCTAAATTGGTCATAAAGGCTCTATTTTTTACTGAGATTTCTTTGTAATATTCTTCATATCTAATAAAAAATATTGTGCAAAAATTTGCAATAAATTAAAATATATTGATGATTCTAAAAAACTAGGGTTTCACTCCACACAAATTGCCCAAATCAAAGCTCTGATACCACTTGTTATGATCCACATTCATAATAATTAGAAAATATGCATAATATAATGTAGATCAACACAACACAATAGATATTGATGGACCAAGATGTCCAAATATTCAATATAGGTAGAAATAGAATATACTTAAGGTAGGGCAACACCATACAATACTCTTTTAGGAAGGAATAACTCCACAATGTCTCTTCGAGGGGATAACCTCCAATATCCTCTTACAATAGAAAACTCAATGCTTAGTTGCCTCCCTACAATGATAATCATTTTGTTTATATAGACCTCTATTTAACTAACAATGGATGGGTTCCCTTCTAATCCCAATGTAGGCTGACCATTACCCAATGCATTAATTCTACAAGTTACTCCATTATCTTAATATACCGGACCCATATAACTAACTAAGGGGATGTGTGCCACATGTTAGCATCTCCATCAACCCATATACATTAATATATCATATCCTTAGGTACATAGCAGGGATATTTTAGATAATAAGCATACATATTTAGAGTTTCAGAGTGGTCCACATGTTTTCTAATCCTCTGCCTTAGATTTGCAAAATTTTTGGGAGGCATCAGGTATTCTTGATTGGGATTTTGCCATGCATGAGGAACATAACTCCTTAATCAAGAATTATACTTGGGATTTGACTTTTCTTCTGATGGTTTGATGCAGATGGATATATTAGATCAAGTATGCAACAAATGGCTCTATTGACAATTCTAAGGCATGATTGGTCACAAAAAGTTTCTCACAAGTGCTTGACATTGACTACATAGAGACCTTTGTACCAGTCACGAAAATGAATTCCATTAGAATCACACTTTCTATTGTCATAACTAATTATTGGGATGTTCATCATATGGATGTGAAGAGTGCCTTTTTTATGGTGATCTTGAGGAGATTTACATGGACCAGCCTTCGAGTTTTGTTGAGGATTTTTCCCTTGTATGTAAACTCCAAAAATCCATCTATGGCCTCAAACAGGTCCCTCAGGCTTGGTGCACCAAGATGCATTCCTTCTCAAAACAAGATTTACTAGATGCCATTCAGATTTGAATGTCTATCTCTTGTGGTAGGATGATTAACTCTTGATTTTGGTTCTTTATGTTGACAATTTTTTGATCATTAGTATCTCTTCTTCATCCATTGTAGTGGTGAAAAGGGCTATTCAGGATAAAATTTCCATGACAAACTTAGGCTTGTTACATTAATTTCATGGTATTCAAATTTATTAGTCAGACTCAAGGATCACTCTTGCATAACCTAAGTATGCTCTCAATCTACTTGCTTAGTTTCACATGGCTTATTGTAAGCCAACTCTGACTCCCTTTCTATTTGGAGTCAAGATTGAGGTGGATTGTACTTCACCATTCGTCAATACTACCTTATATTGATAACTTGTAGGCAACCTTATCTACTTGACACATACCAGACCTGACATATCATATGTAATAGGCGTAGTCTCCATATTCATGTAGGAACCTAATGAACCACACTAGAAGTAGCTAAGAGGGTCTTGTACTACATTTAGGGCACAATAGATTCATAATTCACTATAGAGTTGGCAATGACATCGACTTGATTGGCTATAGTGATTCAAACTACGTTGGCAATATTCAGAGTCATAAGTCCACTTCAAGTTACAGTTTTTTCATCGATTTAGATACAATTAGTTGGTTAAGTAAGAAGTAAAATATTATTACTTTATCATCTACTCAGGCAGAGTACAGGGGGCTATTGATGCTGCCACTGAGGCCCTCTAATTTCAAGGGATTCTCATAGAGTTCGGTATCTAGTTCAAATGAACTACCGTCATCTACTGTGACAACCAAAGTATTATTCATATTTACAAGAATATGGTCTAACATTAGTGGACCAAACACATATGGATTCACATGCACTTCGTCAGAGAGCTCATTCATGGGGACATCATTGATTTGAGACATTGCCATACGATACGACATACATCAGACATCTTCATCAAACCTTTCACATAGAGTAAGTATCTTCACTTGCAGGCTCTTATTGAGGTTTGAGATACTGCAACATCATTTTTTTTGGGGGGGCTTACAGCCTCTTCTTTTATGTCTTTCTTTTGGGTCAGGGAGGGGGAGTTTTTCCTATGAGTTTTCTCATTTTTAACTTTATGAGAGATTGCTTTGTACAGAGGTACCTCATCAGGCCTAGTTGTCGAGACCTATTTTTTACACTCCCCATCTAAGATGTGCTTATGGGAGGGGGGAATTAGAATAAGAGTTTATCATTTTTATATTTTTTTTATTATGATGTTTTTCCTTCACCTGAAGTTTTTCTATTTTTATGAAGAAGCTTGCTTAAGTGTACAAGTTGACGGAACAACTAAGAAGTAATTCCCTTGACTAACTATTTTGGATATGTAAGTCACTTATATAATTTTAGATATGTTCACTATCTTTTGTGGAAGAGTTATTATTCTATTTTGAAGATCCGTTGACCACATTCTATGGAGGAATCACTCAACACTCTCCGTGTTGTGCACTTACTTCACCCTTACATTAAATCTTTTAAAATAAAAAATTATGAACAAGCACTTTATCACATAAGTAAAGCACAAAAGAAAAATAAAAAGTGATATGCCTTCACATTCACATTTAAAGACTCAAATCGACGAACAATTTATTTCTGAATCCATTTTTAAGGGTTTGTGATCAGCGTTCGTTCTGCAGCCATGCGAGTAGACGAAGAATTGGGAATAGGCTTTCCGAACACAGACGCATCAATAAATTCAATGGAAACCCTAAAGGAAAAACAACAAGAGCAGATAAAGAGCAAGAAAATGGTGAAGCAGGGCGAGGGTTTACGCCAATATTATATGCAGCACATTCACGACCTGCAGCTCCAGGTCCGTCAAAAGACGCACAATCTCAATCGCCTCGAGGCCCAGCGCAACGATCTTAACTCCAAAGGTAAGTAAATAAAGATTTCAGCGATCTCTGTCACCGATTTTTTTTACAGGAATACGTTTTTTATTTTTTAATTCTTTCATGACCTTTGGAAATTTGCTATTTTGATGGGATGGATACCCCTCAGACCTTGTCACTGTGTCGAAAGGATCCGAACGCCTGATGGCAATGAGATAGGAATGAGATAAGCAGAGTCTCCATTAAAAAAGAAAATGCTATTTTAAAGTAACCTTGGGCTTAGTAGAACCATGTAGAGACCTGATAAAAAGTCCTCTAACACAAGTCTTTCTAAAAGCTTTGCTCTACAATCACAGGCTGGGAAGCTTAAGAACTTTAACCTTCAGCCTAGTTGCTGCCAGAGGGCGGTATATCTTAGTTGAAACTAACGCGAGATTTGCACCTGGCATTGTTCATTTGGTATGGCGAGGGGTATATCTTAGGTGAAACTAATGCGGGATTTGCGCACGCTATTCATTTGGTATGGTGAGGGGTGTCTCTTCCGTTATTTCACCTGGGATTTTTGCAGACTATGCGCTGGCCGTTATATCTCTTCTGCCAAATTCGAGTGGGATTTGCACCTGGTCCTGTGTGTTGGGTACAACTAGGATATCTTTTCCATCAAATTCAATTCACCTTGGTTTTGTATCTAGAGAAATTCAATTCACCTTGGTTTTGCACCCAGAGTAGTCTGTTAGGTATGACTTGGATATCTTTTCCATCAAATTTAATTTACCTTGGATTTGCACCCAGAGTAATCTGTTGGTTATGATTAGGATATATTTTCCATCAAATTCAATTCACCTGGGTTTTGAAACCGGAGTAGTCTGTTGGGTATAGTGTAGTAAGAAACACACTGTCATTTTGCCATTTTGTGTTTTAAGGTGGCATTTTTCCAGTTCATGTTTCAATGTTCCTGAACCCCAACAGGATGGAAACAACTGTTTCTCTATGCAGTGTTTTAGTTGGGTAGGCTTTTCAATAAATATACACCCTATTCCAGGTAAAGCGACAAATGCATTCAGCATTTCTTTTTGAAAAAGAGTACCTGCATAGTTAAATTTATGGTTAATGTATTCTCCTTTATCTAAAAGGTCTAAATATTTAACATATGTATGAGATAAATATTATGACATATAATATAGTTTATGGATGGTAAGTGTGAATACACAACAAATCTTAATAATAGATATTTAGTTAAATGTAAAAAGTTAAAATCAAATAATATTTAATTTTAAGGATTAAAAAAACAAAAGAAAGATTATATGTGTGTATGTTTATTACGTTTTTTATTTGCAACCATTTTTGGTCTCGTTTCTCGTCACTTTTCCATTTTCATCACATTTCCTCGTTTCTCGTTTCTTGTTTCTTTCAACATAGGTTGGGTATGCCCATAGGCTTAGTCACCACATTCGAATTCACCGAGGGAAAAAATTGGAAAAACTTCAAAACTAAAAAAATTGAGGTAAAATTTGTGATTAAATTCGGCTAATAGAAATATACTTATTTTTAAAAATATACTAACCCGCCATTCAAAAAACATTACATTTCATGTAAATAAACATTTCAAAATAACTTTCAAGTTTCCACACAACGTGGACTTGGAGTGGAGTCTTTGAGTTTGGAGTGTGCTGAGTTCGTGAGTGTCTGCTGAAACTGAAAGTGAAGCCCGAGCTTGAGTTTCCTATGAGTCGCGACTTCGAGTGCACATTGCAAACTGCAAAAAAATGAACGAGTTACATAAACATTTATGGTGGCGAAGTAATCATTGATAATGAAATGCGGTGCCCTTGAAAAGTTGGAAGCAATGAAACGCAACGACTTGGAGTGACCGACGAATAAAACACACAACAAACCCTAAAAACGTGAATGTCAATGAACCTGTGGCGATTTTGAATGCATTTGATTTATTTTGAACAATTTTTTTTATTAAATTTGATTTTGAAATCCGGGGTGAATTTCAAAACGAATTTCAACGAATTTCAGACCTTTTCTTGAAATTCGGCAAATTCTGAACTTATTTGATCAGATTTGGCGAATGAGGTTACTATGCCCATATGTGTTATATCTTATGTCAAATTTACTATGGATTTGCATCCGACCTTGCTGTCAAGGTGTATCTCTATTGTCAAATTCACTTTTAAATTGCTTGATAGCTCCTCTATTGATGTATGCTGCACCTAGTGAGTTGAATGTAGCATTTTGTCCAATTTCAACACTTTATTGTATCTCTTGGGAGATTAACTTGAGCTTTGTTATAGAAGCCCTTATAATTTTTACTAGTTGAGCTCATACCATTCAACAAGGCATTCACAAATGCTCTATTGTAATTTAATTCCATCCAAGGAGAGCTTTTGGGCTTCTTTTAAAAACATTGTTAAATACTCTTTTATTTTAAGTCCACTAGAGTTATGATACCTTGGTCTTGTCTTTATCGAAAATTTATTGAGGTCAAATTGCTGAATTTAACGCATCTACACACAAGGGTTTGGGGTTTAAACTTGAATCTCATGCACATGGATGCCACTTTTTAACCATTAGGCCACTTTCCTAGGAACAGGGCATACCTTGTCTAAAGGGTAATTTTAGAGTTTTTTTTTTTGTTTTATTAAGTTGAATTTATAGGAATCTAGGGTTTTTATGGAAAACACTCCTCTTTACATTAATTCCATTTGATGGAGAGTTACGAGACCCCGATTTCCTTTTTTGAAAGATTCCGTGGGTCAAATTCCCAAATTGGTCAAAGGGGCAAAGTTTGATTGGTGGGAAGTTTGGTTCATAAAAAGGCCATCTATGTTCGATTCCTTGGAGGTGCCTGTTCAGGCTGGGTGCAAGTCCTGGGTGACTGACAGAGTGGTTGTCCCTGACTGTGAAGCGTAGCCAAATGTGATGTTGTATAACGGGGATCCCTTGGTTTTTGGAGTTACATTGGTTTGCATGCAGAACCTTGTGTTGGGGCAAGATGTGTTCTTGGTATAGAGATGATATAGGGCACTTCCTTGACAAATAGATGGTTTAGAGATTAGATGATGTAATCAACGGGTACATTAAATGTAGGTGCAATGCTTTACCTTTCACGAGGATAAAAAACTCCCAAAGCTGACACCACTCGCACACACAAGGGCTCTATGCTCTCCAGGGTTTGAACTCGTGTCTTTTGCATTGTGATGCTTGTTGTCAACTACTAGACGAAGTTCAGTGGACTAGAATTTTAGGTTTTTAAGTCAATACTTTGTTTTTAATCTTTGAATTTTGATTAGCTTTATTTAAGGATATATGCTTACGTTGCAATTTAGGTTGTAATGTGCATGTTTAGATAAATTGTGGCAGTAATTATCAGTTTTGCAACTTTTGAAATTATTCAATGTAAAATTCTGAAATTTGAAGATTTTATGTTGAGGGATTCTGTTTTTTTCTTGTTTGCACAAATTGTAGCGTGTGGTATTATAGGTCTTCAATCCATGCTTTATTTTTTACATTTTATTAGTTTTGATATTTTCTCAGATGCATCAGATTATTTTCTTTTGTATTTTGTTTGTTTAGATGCACTGTTACTGTATTTATAGCTCTGCTACTTTTGTAATTATAAAATGTAATGTTCTGAATTTTGATTATTTGAAGTTCAGAGGCCTTTTTCCTTGTGTTAAATCATGCTATTTAGAGATTTAGGTTTTAAAGTCTTCTTTTGTTTTTCTTGTTATTTCAAATTGTTTTAGTTATTTTGGCCTTCTTCAGTCCATTTTCATTTACACTATATATGTTGTGCTGCTTCAGTTCGTTCTTGTTTGTATTTTTATTTGTACACTATGGCTAGAGTTTGCAGCCTTGGGTTCACCTCCTCTTCTTGTGTTTTTGATTGTTTTAGCGTTCTAGCTTTAGTCTTAAGTCATTTTTTGAGTTTCTCAGGTTCTTTTATACCCTAATACTGATCTATTGTAACTGGTTGTACTTTTGAGGCCCATTGACCTGCTGTGGTAACTTGTGATTTTTTTTAATGATTTCTTTCTTTTGCTATAATTTTCAGCTGTGCAATGATTTGAAATTATGAAATGTTAAGTTAAAAGTTTTAAAGATTTAAAGCAGCATTCTCTTTTTCCTTCTTATATTTTGACTTGTATTATTTTTACTTAGCTTCTTCAGTTCATCTCCATTTGTATTATGTATGTTTAGAACCATTGTTGTTGTAACTTGCAGTTCTGCAACTTTTGATACTATAAATGCGGACTTTTGAGTTTTGAGGCTTTTAAATCTAGAGAGGTTTTATTTATTTTGTTTTAAGTTTTTTTGCATAGAATATTAGGATACTAAGTCGTGTGCTTTATTTTTTGGTTTTCAATTTTGATATTTTTTTGGAGCTGATTTTGATCTGTATCGATAATAGGAACCCACTTGCACGCAGATTAATCAAGCAACAAAAATATAGAAAATATGCATTGCAACTGAAACAAGATAGAAATACTGTATTGAAATAACATAATCACACTACAAAGTATTGTGGGTCTCTTTGAGGGGGAAACATCCTTTGAGCATGGTTCAATACAAATTATTCAATAGATAGTCTTTCTTACACAAGATTTCTGTTTGAATTATTCTACTCAAGACAACTAATATGTCCCATGCACGTGGGATAGCTACAAATAGTTGACGGGACGACTTGCAAAACATATGCATCCAATTTTTTATTAATAACACCTAATACAACAGAAAAGAGTTAGGATGAAGGGGTCTTAACATGCCCTTCCTTTTAAAGAGCTTCACCCTTAAAGCTTGAGATGAGGAAACTGCTGGTGTAAGTGTGATCCCCTGTCTAGGATAGAATCAAGTTTCAAGACGATAGAACCCTTTGTATCAAGCGCCGGTAGTGCAGTTTTGGCTTGAACATGTTGACCAATGACCTTCAAACAAGATACATGAAAAATTGGATGGAACTTGGAAGAAGAGGGAAGCTCCAACTTGTATGCCACAGAGCCGATCTTCTAGATGATTTTTTAAGGTATTAAAGACCATAAAACTTGGGTGCTAGTTTTTGATGATCCTTCATCTTCAAGGAGTAGTGATTATAAGGCGTCTTCAAGGAGTGGTGCTTATAAGGTGCAGCTGGAGAAAAACCATGTCCCCTATGTCGAATGCACGCTCAGAGTGGTGTTGATCGCCTTGTTGCTTCATGTGGTCTTGTGCTAGATGGAGGTTATCCTTGGGAGATCAAAGGATATTTTCTCGAGTGTTGAATGTGGAATCCATTGTTTGTATCTTGGAACATCTTGGATGGTAGTTATAAAGAGAAGGGGTGGCTGACTGTAAACAATTTCATATGGTGGCAGTGTGGTATGTGGAGCTGTACCACTATTCTGCAAATTGTAATCATTTGACCGAGTGATGTTGTTGATATGAGGTGAAGCAACGCAGATAGGTCTCAAATCATTTGTTAACAATTTTCGTTTGATCATCTATTTGCGAATGGTAGGCAGAGCTCATTTTAAGTTGGGTGCTATAGTGATGGAAAAGTTCTTGCTAGAAGTTACTAGTAAAAATGGAGTCACGATCGCAAACAATGGAAGCAAGTATCCCATGGAGCGGAAAGATCTAATCAAGAAAGTTTTGGGCACTGGTGGAGGATGTGAACGGATGGGTGAGGGCACAAAAGTGGGCATGCTTGGAGAGGCAAACCACCACCACCACTAGAATGATTGTTTTCCTTCCTGACTTCGGTAGATCTTAAACGAAGTCCATGGAAATGTCAGTCCATACCCTAATTGGAATATGTAATGGCTGGAATGTGAGTGGGGTTGCGACCGTTTCACCTTTGTTGCATTGACAAGTGTCACATTTTGTAACAAATTGTTTGATATCATTTGTAATGCCCTCTAAAAAAATCTTGCTGACCCTTTCATATGTTTTAAAAAACCTTGAATGGCCAGTTTGAGCAAATTTTTTCGCGCAATGTTGATTTGGGCACCAACACAAGACAACCTTTGTTTCGCAAATAGTGACCATCCCAAGAGTAATTCAGCCGAGATGAAGGATTAGTGGTCACTTGGTGGACGAATTGCTGAATTTGGGTGTCTTGGTGCCATTCTTGTTGGCCCTGGTGCAACCACTTTAGAATGGGGAGTGAAAGTGTGCACAAACTTGTTTGTTCTTCATGCTTGTGAGAACGCATATGCAACAACATTGTCATTAGATTTTATGCTTTCATAGCCCATGATATGTATAAAAGAGGCTTCTGGATAAATTTGTTGGAATTTTTTTGATTGATGCTTCTACCTAATGGAGGATCATGTGATGTGATTTAAAACAACAATATTTTTTTTTATACAGTTTATCCAAAAGCTTCTTATATGTGTGTGTTTGTATATATATATATATATAAAATAAATAATCATTGTTGTTACCTTTTTCATAGTCATAGCCCATCAACTTGGTTATCCACTTTTGTTGCTTGAGAGAAGAGATTCTTTGTTCCAAGAAGTACTTAATACCACAGTAATAATACTTGGCGAGTACTTGCCAAAAATTATGCCCTGTGAGTACTTAATTTATGCCCGTGGGTTTCTTTTTTGGTGATTTTGGTATGTGCGAGTTTTTGCACAATACTCATGAGTACTCGGTGAGTGCTGAGCACATATTTTCCAACGTAGTCAAAATGCATAATTTTTTTTGGAAAAAGCACAGATTTTTGTTCTTTTTAAGCACACATGCCCCCACACTTTCATCACATTTGAGGTGATAATTTATCTATAAAATAAACATATAAGTCTACATTTAGATATGGACATCTAGTTTCTTATACTTTAAGTTATATTATATATATATTTTCAAGATGTTTGAGAGTGGTTTCGGACCTCTAGGAGCTATAATGCAAATTCTAGGTTTTGGAGGATCCTATCATATTTTAGACTAGTCAGATTTCAGGGTTTCAGGAATTTCAGACAACCACATTTCACCGTTTTAATATTTATGGGAGACATTATAAGAGATATGAAGGCCGCATGAAGGGATGTAGGTATGATAGACACCATGTGTTCAAGAAACAACTAAAGGAGTTCCTTGTATATTAGTAGAAGCAGGAGAGATTGGATTTGATGACATCCTTGTAGATGTTGTCAAACATGAGGTAGAGGAGTCATTGCCATCTGGTACTAGGGTGGAGCTACAGGTATAGCGTTCCAAGCAGAGCAAGGAGGTGCAATAGAGTGCAAGGACTAGACTCTCGGTCTCCCATATTTTTCACTAGAATGGGGAAGAGGAAATTGTAGATTCGTGTAATTTTTAACTTGTGTCCATATGCAATTTATGGTGATGATTTTCAATGACAATCATCATAAATTTATAAGTATCATCTTGCTGTTGTATTTGTATGATTATAAAATTTTATACCTTATTTGTATTCAAATCTAATAGAAAACACTTCCCAACGTTTTACAAACTCATTTGATACATTTTGTAACTGTAATTTGTATAGTCCAACTGCAATTTTTCCATAGTCCCTGACGAATTTGCGATAATATCCCGTGATGTTAAAAAATCTGCGAAGGCCCTTGATTGTTTTGGGTTTCAGCCAATTTTTCATAGCCTCATTTTTTTTTCTGGATCCTCTTTGACCCTTGCCTTAGAGATGATGTGCCCTAGATACTCAATTTTGTTTTTGCCAAAAGAGCATTTTGATCGTTTGGCACATGACCGGTTCTCAGAAAGGATTTGGAAGGTTTGTTCCAATTGCATCAGATGCTCTTCTTATGTTTGGCTATGCACAAGGATGTCATCAAAGAAGACTAGGATAAACCTTTTGATAAATGGTCAAATGGTTTTATCCATTAAGCTTGGAATGTTGACAGAACATTGGTGAGGCCGAATGGCATGACTAGAATTTCGTAGTTACCGTCATGGGTTTGGAAGGTTGTCTTTAGGAATATCTTTTCCCTTTATGAGGATCTAATGATAGCGAAACCTCAAGTCGAGCTTCGAGAAGAAGCAGGTTCCATGCAATTTGTCCAAGAGCTCATCAGTCACCAGAATGGGAAACTTGTCCTTGATGGTGAGTTTATTTAGTGTTTGAAAGTCAATATAGAGGTACTAGGACCCAAGTTTTTTCCTTGTTAGTAATATTGGGGAAGAGTAAGGACTGATGCTTGGTCTAATGACTCCTACCTCCAACAATTCTTGCATCAATTTTCCGATTTCAGTGTTGTGTAGAAATGGGTATTGGTAAGGATGGATGTTTGGAAGTACACTACCTGGAACAAGTTGGATGGCATGATCATTTGGTTGTTGTAGAGGTAACCCTTTTAGGCTCCTCAAAGGCAATTGTATGCGTAGACAATAGTTCTTTTAAGTGTAACGCCTAGTTTGAATGAGATGATTTATTGAGTTGGATGGAGCAAAGTTGGGCGACATTCCCATGAGATCCCCTTTTCAACAACTCCATTTGATGAGAGCTAATAACGTTTGTTAATCCCAGAGTGAGTCCTTTTAAGGTGTATTGCTGGCCTTTATTGGTGAATTGCATCCATAGTTTGCAAAAGTCCCATGGTATAGGTCCTAGTGTCTAAAGGCACTTTGCACCTGAAACTATGTTGCAACCTCCTAGAGGGAGAAAAAACATTTCTGACATACATGTATATGTATGTATATATCTACATACATATATGTATCTATCTTACATACATATATGTATAATGTATGTATCTAGGATAGATATATACGTATCTACACACATATACATATGTATGTAGATATACACACACACACACACATATACATATGCACACACACACATATACATATGCGCGCACACACACACACACACACACACATATATATGTATCTGTATAGCTTATATACATACATAAAAACCAAAAAAGAAAGACAAGATATAGCTTATGTACATAAACGAAAAAACCAGCAGTATAAAAGCAAAAAACAGCTGTACATAGGTCAATAATATGGATACCATCAATCAAAACAGGAATCAGTTGAAGAGCGTTAAATGAGGGATTTTGTTTTGCCCTTATTAACAGCATTGGCTGGTAGACAACAGGTGTAATTTTTGATGCTCCTAACCAGCCAAGAACTTATCCCATCTGTCATTGAATTACAGCCAATGTTCCATGCTGTGAAGATAAATGCGATGTCTGCTGCAAACAAGGTGCCCATACCATGGTTTGGGGCGGGTCACGGAGGAGGACTTTGATGCCAATTGGGCCTTTGCCTCCACGGGTCCATTCATCAGCAGTCATTCTATCCCATCTGCGCACTCTCTTCCCGGTTTTGCTAGAGGCCAAGCCCCGCTTCCTCATGGGAATAAAGTGTTCTGCTGCAAGGATCCCTGAGCTGCGGCTACCACGTCTATGCTTGACCCCTGCATGAACTGCCTGTTAGAAAAATAGACAGTGCAGAAATATGAAACAATGAGCAGCAAACAAGAAATAAACATCACAAAATAGCACACTCAAATGTAACGTGGAAAACCTGGCAAAGTACCAGGAAAAACCACGGGGCAAAGGTTTCTCATAGTATTTGACTAATCAGGGATAACTCACTGTTACAGCAATGGCTGAACACTTGCTAGCTCTAACTACAAAAGCGCATTTGCTTTCCTCTTGCACTAAATGTAATGCTTATTCTCTCTACAAACAAAACTTCTAACACACGAGTTCCTTTTATAGAAGGGTAATATGTTTATTTAATACAAAGTGGGCACCCCACTATCCTCCACTAAGAGGTAAGTGGCCATCCCACTATCCTCCACTAAGAGGTAAGTGGCCACCCCACTATCCTCCACTACAAAAGTGCATGTAGTACAAAACCATTTTATAATGCTAGTTGAATAATAAAACTGACTTCATATTCCAACAATCTCCCACTTGAAGTCAGATTTAAACTTACAAATAGCTCCTCTTACTAAAAGACCAATGCCCATGCTGCCTATCATCAAGTAATGTGCAAGCCTAAAGAAATTTTGCACCAAATGAACTTCTCTCTACCAATGGGCTTCGTCAACATATTTGCTGGATTTATATCTGTGTATCTTGGCCAAAGAGATTTGTCCTTCCACCACATCACGTGCAAAGTGATATTGTACATCAATATGTTTTGTTTTGGCATGATATGCTAGATTCCATGCTAAGTGCAAAGCACTCTGGTTGTCACAATGTAACACCATGTTATCCTGCTTCACCTGCAATTCACCCAAAAGTCTATGAAGCCAAATCCCCTCCTTACAACCCTGAGTTAGTGCCATATATTCTACTTCAGTAGTAGACAAGGCCACCATTGACTGAACTTTGAGATCCAACTAACTGCACTTCTTGCTAAGGAGAAAACTTAACCTACAATTGACTTTCTCCTATATCTGTCTCCACCAAAATCTGCATCCACATCCATCAACCTAAAGACTACTCCCACTGTAACAGATAGCAGCACAAAAGTGCCCCTCAAACACCTGAGAATCCACTTCACAGTCGTCCAATGCTCACAACTTGGGTTTGCCATGTAATGATTGACTACTCCCACTGCCTGTGCAATGCCTGGTCTGGTGCACACCATGGCAAACATAAGACTACCAACTGCTGATGAGTACGGTACATGAGACATCTGCGTCCTATCCACTTCGGTGCTAGAGCACTGCTTTGAAGACAATTTAATATGAACAAGAAATAGGGTACTAATTGGTTGTGCATTTTGTATATTGAATCTCTGCAAAACCTTTTCACATAAGTCTTTTGTGACAACCATAGCTTCTTGTTCTTTCCGTCTCTGTGTATCCTCATCCCAAGAATCTGATTCGCACATCCTAAGTCCACCTCAAACTCCCTAGCAAGCTGAGCTTATAATTTGATGATCTTTTGCATGTTGGGACCTGCTACCAACATATTGTCAATGTACAAAAGCAAAATAATGAAATTGCCATCTCCATACCTTTGAAAATAGGCACAATGATCAACGTCACACCCTGCTAAAACCCAAGCTCACCTTGAAAGAATCAAATCGCTTATACCAACACCTTGGCGCCTGTTTCAAACCATACAACGATTTGTTCAACCTGAAAACATGATTCTTCTTCTCTTTCTTCAAAACCTTTCGGTTGCTGCATATAAATCTCCTTAGAAAAATCACTGTGCAAGAAGGTTGTTTTAACATCTAACCGTTCTAGCTCCAAATCTATACTAGCAACAAGAGCTAAAACACCTCTAACTGTACTTAACTTTACAACAGGGGAAAATATTTCATCAAAATCAATACTAGATCTTTTGTGCATACTTGTCCAACTGAGCTTTATACCACTCCACATTATCATTAATGTCTCTTTTCAGTTTGAAGACCCACTTTTTCCCTATAACCTTTCGCCCCTTAGACAATTGCACAAGCTCCTATGTTTTATTTTTATGTAGAGCTTCCATCTCCTCCTCCATGGCAGCTCTCCATTTGCTTGCATTTTCAACTTCACATGCCCCCTGAAATAAGTTAGGCTCATCAACATCAGTAATTAATGCATAAGCTGAATTACAACTAGGAGAATACCTTTCTGGTGGTGTAGTCACTCTAGTGGATCTCCTCACAAAGTGTGATGTGTTTGTCACTCTGTGGCTCGTTTGGTTGCTGTTCATCCTAATTTTGATTGTTATCCTGCTGATTTTCATGGACAGGTGGCTGATTTTCATCCTGCACCTCCATATCAGCATCATACTTTTCCACCTCTATTGGAACAACAGCTGTAATTTGCTATTCTTTACTTCTTTTCACTGATTTTTCATAAAAATGAACATCTCGACTAGTAAATCCCTCAATCTGTACCCCTTTGTACCATCTGCATAGCCAAGAAAAATGCATTTTGTGGACTTTACGTCCAATGTATTCCTTTTCTCTTTAGGAATATGTACATAAGCATCAAAACCAAAAACACGAAGAAAAGAATAATCAACAGGTTTACTTGTCCATACTTCTTCAAGGATTTTAAGATCTAGAGCTGTAGTGGGTGATCGATTATTCAATAAACAAGCTGTAGAAACAACCTCACCCTAAAACTCTTGCTCCAAACCAGCAGTTCTTAGCATACATCTAGCTCGCTTCATGATTGTACAGTTCATGCGTTTAGCAACACCATTTTGTTGTGGTGTTCTAGCAACCGTTAATTGTCTTGCTATACCATGCTCATTGCAAAATTGATTAACTCCTTTGATCAAAATTTTCCTACGTTGTCTGTTCTAAGACATTATTGTCTCACTCTTTTGGTTTTCTATCAGAGCTTTAAACTTCTTAAAACAAGAAAATACATCAGATTTCTTCTTGAGAAGATATATCCACACCTTAAGAGGGTAATTGTCTATAACTGTAACAAAATATGATGAACCCCCCAAAGATGCAACAGGTGCTTGCCAAACATTTAAATGAATTAATTGTAAGATTTCTTTGCTTCTGGTTGTACATTTAGAAAAATGCAGTCTATTCTGTTTTCCACACAGACAATGCTCACAAAAATTCAGATCTAGTGATTTTATACTTGGGAGAAGGTTTCTATCCAGTCGTACCTTGAGGCCACGCTCACTCATGTGGCCTAGTTGTTGATGCCAAGTTGACAATGACTCCATTGCCCCATCTGACACCACTGCAGCTTCTCCAATATAAGTTTCTCCAACCAACCTATAGAGATTCCCAACCTTTTTTCCCTTGAGCACCACCAACACTCACTTTGCTACCTTGAGAGAGCTGTTTTCCCCATTGAATTGGTAACCATGCTCATCGAACACTCCAAGTGACAACAAATTTTTCTTCAAGCCTGGCACATGTCTGAAATGCTCAATAGTCCTCATTGCTCCATCAAGTATCTTGATTCTGATTTCTCCTTCACCAATAGCTTTACACGGGTTGTTATTTCCCATGTAAACCACACCACCATCATATGACCGGTAAGAAGAAAACCAGTTCCTGTTAGGAGTCATGTGAAAAAATGCTTCGGAATCAATAAGCCAAACATGATGCAACGAACCTCTCAAATTAGCAGACAACACTTCTCCGTTTTCCAATGGTACTCCATCTTCTACTGTATTTGCCCTGGATGGTTGCAAGCTAGGATTTTCCTTGTTCACCTTTAGCACTCTGCAGCCCTTTTTGACATGCCCTGATTTTCCACAGTTCTAGCATTTGATTCTTTTTTGCTCCTTGGATTTTGATCTAGTCTATCCACGCTCTGTCTTCCTTCTTGCCGCAGTTCTGCGCCTTACAACAAGAGCTTCATTGGAAGAAGAACCTTGAGATGTCTCTGCTTTGATTCTTCAGAAATTGTTTCAGCCACTACATCTTCAAAGGCTAGTTTCCCTTGTGGTGCTGAGTTACAAAGCACCATAACTAGCTGATCCCAATAGTCAAGCAAAGAGCACAATAAAATAACCACCTTGTCCTCCTCTTCGATTTTCACCTCTATTGAAGCCAACTTGCTAATCAATGTGTTGAAATCGTTGAGATGATCTGCGATTGGTGAACTGTCATGCATTCTCAGGGTATACAACTGCCAACGTAACAAAATCTTGTTTGCTAATGACTTGGTCTCATACAACTTTTCGAGCTTATTCCACAAATAATGTGTTGTTTTCTCTTCTACAACATTGAACAAAACCGAATCAGCCAGAGATAACCGGATTGTAGCCCTTGCCATGGCATCCTTCTCGTCCCAATCAGTCTGATCCATGGCTGCAGGGTTTGACGTAACCCCTTTGTGAGCTAAGGCACATTTGTCCTTCACCAACAAGGCTTGAACCTTTTGCTTCCATAGAGTAAAATTGGAACCATCAAATTTCGCAATCTCAAATTTGGTAACCCTCCTTCCTGACATTCTTCACTTCTCACAAGAAAATTGTGCACTAAATCAAGCTAACCAAGCTCTGATACCAATTGTTAGAAAAATAGACAATGCAGAAATATAAAACAGTGAGCAGCAAACAAGAAATAAACAATACAGAACAGCACACTCAAATGTAACATGGAAAATCTAGCAAAGTACCAGGAAAAACCACGGGGCAAAGGTCTCTTAGTATTTGACTAATCAGGGATAACTTGCTGTTACAGCAATGGCTGAACACTCTCTAGCTCTAACTACAAAACTACATTTGCTTTTTTCTTGCACTAAATGTAATGCTTATTCTCTTTACATACAAATCTCCTAACACGAGTTCCTTTTTTATAGAAGGATAATATGTTTATTTAATACTAAGTGGGTACCCCACTATCCTCCACTAAGACGTAAGTGGCCATCCCACTTTCCTCCACTAAGAGGTAAGTGGCCACTCCACTATCCTCCACTACAAAAGTGCATGGTTTATAATGTGGGCTGAATAATCGAACTGACTTCATATTCCAACACTGGCAACCAATGCAGACGCTTCTCACATGCCTTCAGATGGTTGATAAATTCTGTAGGCAGAGTTTTCCAATCCGCAACTCCTTCATCCAACATCACCCCATGCCCTTTTAGTGGGCGACAGTTATGCAACTCTTCCTGCAATGTGGGAGGGAGCAAGTAAGTCAGCTCTAATTCCTGTTCTGACACCAGAATAGAGGGTTTATAATTTTTTAAAACGACTTTTAATGCCACCACTTGAAGTACAGCAGCCGGTGGAAAAGGATGTCGGTCAATAAGCTGGTATGAGTATAATACAGAAGAAACCATTGCAAGCTGGTGAAAGAAACTATCCTGGATAGCTTATGGTGTTTCTTCAACCTGCTGCAAATCTTCGAAGCTCACTGACCCAAGAATGAGGTGGACAAAATCTTCCTCCAGGCTGTCCATAACAAAGCAGGCATGAAAGAGTTGAGAGGATATGGTACTAGAGTGAGGCTCAAAACTTTCCATTGCAGATGGGACCCACATCCATCGAGACATAGGGAAGGACTAGGAGTTGTGCGGGGTGAGGGAATGAACAATGACGAAGAAGGCCTTGAGCAAGATGGCAAAGGAAAAATGGGGCAATGTGCAGCAAAGGAAAGACGAGGCAATGTGCAACAAAGGAGGAACGTGGGATAACAGTGGGCAAGAATGGAAGAGGACAGATGTTAAATATACCTCCACTTGAGCCAGACGCTCTGCCATTAAAGAGGGGAATGGTCTACGTGGGAGAAGTTCCATCTTGGCCTGTCATGCCACCTTCTACTCACCAAGCCTGGCTCGGGGCAGTCTTGCAGGGACATGGTAATGGTTGCCCTTCCAAGGGGCATGAAAATCATTTTTAATAGATTTTGTTTTTAAAATAAAAGTATGCTAGTTTTTAATTAATTACTTAATTAATTTATTTTTTGAACTTTTATTTTTAAAATAGTTTATTGACAGACAAATACAATGAGTAATTGTTGTCATACTCGGCATTCTTTCCATTATTATGCTGATAATATGTGTGGAAGTCCACTAGCATACCCGGTATTCTTTCCACTAGTATGCTGATAACATGCATGGAAATCCACTAGCATACATGTGCCTATGTGGAGCTGATGATGTGTTCTATGAATCCTACAGTGTGCTGCTTCCTATGGTTTCTCACAAGGACGAGATTTGGTATATTTCATCTGTATTATGATTGTTAAGATAAATTTTACCATGATTTTCAGTTCTGCTGTTTCTAAAATTGTAAAATGTAGAGTGCTGAATTTTGAAGCTTCTTTTTTCCCTCAATGGTACCAGACCGGAAAAAAAAAATAGGGGCCCTAATCCAACAAAAGGAGAGCGTGATTGAGAGTTTCTAGACCTAGTCCAAGATCATCAAATTAGCAAGATGCTGCCAGGCAACTATATATTTAATTTGGAGAGAGTTTGTAAAGCAAATGTCTATGCACTTAAGCTGTTATTTTCAGTTCTGCTGTTTTTAAAATTTTAAAATGTGAAGTGCTGAATTTTGAAGCTTCTTTTTTTCCTGAATAGTACTGGGGAAAAAGTAGGGTTCCTAATCCAACCAAAAAAGAGCTTTATTCAGGATTTCTAGACCTATTCCAAGATCACCAAATTAGCAAAATGCTTCCAGGCAGCCATATATTTAATATGAAGAGAGTTTGTAAAGCAAGAGCTTACACTGAATCTGAAAACATGTAGAGGCTGTCTGCTATGGCTGCACTAATCTATTATAAGTTATAACATTTCAATAAATGCGCTTAGTTAAATACCTGTGGGATATGATCAATATTTCTGTCAGAGATTTTGAGATTGAACTTATAGTTAGTAACATGGTGCCTTAACAGTTTTTGAGATTAAACTTAAACAAATTCCTATCATGATGCCTGATAAATAAAAATGAAGCAGAACTTTATTATCTCTGTCATAAGAGTTTTAACTGGCCACTGGGCCACCTACACCATTGGCATCTGTTGGAGAGAAAGGTCTCTGCAAGTCCTAGCAAATCCGGATCAATATTGTTCACAATCTATCTCTGAACTCCCTGGAGGAGACTATTATGAATTTCCTCAAGCAGGCTATATGATCTATTGGCATTAGCTTGAACAAACTGTTGATTGTTTTAGATATTCAGATTCAGCAAGCACAATGATCCATTGCCTGCCTTTAAACCAGTTGAAAATTTTGAAAAACTAGCCAAAGAATTGGAAGGGACCCTCCTTAACTTTTGAGGAATAAAAGAGACGGTATCTATTGACAGAAAGGAGCAAAAGAGATTTTTTGAAGGGCATATACTTAAAAATCAGGCTTATTTACTATTTCGCTTTGCCGCAGAACTGACAATTTAACCAGAGAGATAGAAAGGTGTGGGAAACCCAGTTCACAAAGAGGAACAAAACTATTTTTGAATAGGTTTTTGCTAATGGTCTTGAAGATAGTGCATACCAGATTTCAGGCACAAATTACTCCTGGCAATATTTTTATGCAGTTACGCAAAACAATTAAGCTATACTGACTGTGTGCTCTATTTCCAACTCTCTTGGCCCTGGAAAAATTCCTCTGACTAACCGCTCTACCTGTAATGAATTCCTTTCTCAGGCCCGGCGACAGGTAAAGTAAATAAATTCCGAAAATAATTGTATTCAAACCAAATACGATATGTGGAATGCGCAGAGGACAACTAGTACCAATATGTTCTGATAAACATGCTATAGATCTGTTTCTTCCCAGCAGAGAAGATACCATAAATCAGAAGACCATCATTACTTTGCTTCCTAAACACAGTTCTTGCTTCCACTATCTTGCTCCCTCCCTAATCTGCAGAGCAACAATATCTTGTTGAGGAGGAAGAAAAAAAAAGATCTAGAGCTTTATAGCAACTCATCAAAATGAATGTTCTCAACTCCAAATTCTCAGTGATGATTGGTAACCATACCGCCACCAGATTTCATGAATGCTTGGAGAAAATGGCTCAATTGTGCAAGGCACCACCTTCCTCGCATACATTGATTCTTAAAACAATAAAAAAATAAACTTAAAACAACTAACCTAATGTACTTACCTAACCTAACCTGTGAGCAGTAGTCTACTACTTACCAAATTTTTGAAGTATGTATAAGTGTACAAAACACACGATTATTTATTTATAGAAATGTGTCAAAATGTGTGTGTGATTATTTAACCTTATACATGATTTGAAGGTATTCAAAAATGCAAAATCGGTCATCACATCTAGCAGCTTGTTGTTTAAACCCTAAATTAGTATACATACAATGCATTTCTTCCTAAAAAATGTTAAAGATGAACTTTAACGGCTTAAGATTCAAGACATTAGAGTGCGATGGGTTTGGGGTGAGTGGTGGTAAGTGAAGAGTTTCACACCATAAGCTAATGTTCCATTTCCACAGTGAGCATCAACTTTAAGACACTTTTTACCTATAACGATTTTGGGATAAGTGGCAAGGAACAAGGATTTTCACACTGGAAGCCAAGCTTCTATTCCCATGGTTGGGCATTAACAAATAGCTTAAGACATATTCCATCCAACAGGTTTGGGGGAAGTGGTGGGGAATGAAGATTTTCGCATCGTAAGCCAAACATTCATTCCTGCAAGTGGACACCTTATTGTATCCATGGGCACAATCAAATGTAGGTGAAATAACCCTGACAAATTCTTTCAACTGCTGAATCACTGAACGCTCACATGCAAGTGCTGATCACTAACATGCAATAGGAAAAAACTAACATGCAAAGCTCAAAATCAACATGCAATGATTGATACCACACACACAACCACCAAACACTGACATGCAACCATTAGAATTGACATGCAACCCACCAAGCTAGCAAGATCACAAATCTGTGGTCTGAAATATCCCTTTCTAAAACTGCTCTGATTCTCCTGAGTTGCTGGTTATGATTTTTGGTTCTTGTTTGAATGTTTTGGAACAATTAATGATGACCCAATTGCATGCAAAGAAAATACAATAAAGATGGGCAAACTATGACTTCATTTCTTCATATGGCGATCAAATATAATGAAAATCAGAATTGAATAGAGATCTGATTTGATTTATTACAGTACCAATAATGATCATAAACATTCAATTTATCATTCTATATCATTACATAAGCATACCCGAATGCTGAAGATGGATTAGGCTTGAATGGCTTGGATTTGTAAGATGAAATAAGGCCTCCAAAGGCTGAAAATGATGAACTTTGGTCGCAAATCTGATAACACCTTCAAACCCTAGTGAGATGACAAATATAATCAACAAATAACCTCCAATAATCTATTGAATTTCAAATCTGGTTGCACAATTGTAATTCCAGGGTGGAATTACCACTTGGGTGTGAGGGTTTTCGTCCTCCACTGGTTCCAAATGAGGGTTTCCGTCCTCTGTGGAAAATATGGGTAGCCTCAAGCTCTCCAATGAATTTCAAAATCCTGATTGATAAATAATAATTTCTTTCTTCTATTTTCCTCTTTTATAAAAAGCTTTTCCCACTTAAAAACCCTAAAAGTAATTTAAAATTACTTTTTAATTTCTATTTTCTAATTAACCTTCAAAAAGTAATTAATAATTACTTTTTATTTTATTTTTCACTTGGCATTTTAATTAATACATGCTTTATGACCCCATTCCCTCTTAGAACACTTCCCTTTAGCCTACGGGAAGGAAAATAGGCGATGGGTCTTCTCCATTTGCGTTAACTCAAGAAAGGGGACATTACAGTCCGTCCTTCCCAAAATTGCTTGCCCACAAGCAATTGTAAATCGGGATGCTTCAGAATTTCAGCACCCTCCCAAGTGGCATCATTTGCTGGTAAATCCTTCCATCGTACCAGATATTTTGGAATAACCTTGTTCCTCAACACCTTCTCTCTGACATTGACGATAGCCTCAGGAATCAGGGTAAGTTTGCCTTCATCATCCAAACGAGGAAAGTCAGGGGATGAAATAACATGCTGTCCAAGTGCCTTCTTGAGGCATGACACATGGAAAACATTGTGAATCTTGTTATCCACTGGTAATTCCAGCTCATAGGCAACTTCATCAATCCGTTTGGTGACTCTGTAAGGCCCATAGAAACGTGGTTTGAGCTTCTCAGCTTTGCTCTTCTTGATGGAGGATTGTCTATAGGGCTGTAACCTCAAGAAAACCGAGTCGCCCACCTCAAAACTCCTCTTTGTACGATGTTGATCCGCATAAAGCTTTTGTTGGTTTTGTGCATGCAAGAGGTTCTCTTTAAGGATGACCAATATATCTTGGCTCTGTGCAACCAAATCTCATGCCCCTGGTACTCTACTATCAGTAATCAATAAATCCACCAATGAAAGAGCCTCGTATCCATAAAGGGCTTTGAATGGAGACATACTAATAGACATATGGTATGTGGTGTTATAGCAATGCCCCCCCAAGTGAAGCCATTTAACCCAAGTTGTTTGCTGCCTGACAACATAGTTCCTCAAATATTCTTCAAGCCATTTGTTTACAATCTCTGTTTGTCCATCAGTTTGAGGATGATCACTGGTGCTTGGTGTTAAGTTAGTCCCTGTTAGGTGGATCAATACCTGTCAAAATGCACTGAGGAACCGGCTGTCCCTATCACTTACTATATTTTAAGGCAACCCATGCAATCTAAATACTTCTCTGAAAAACAAATCAGCAACCTGAGAAGCCTTGACTTCAGTAGGAATAGCAAAGAAATGTGCAAATTTGGTAACCTTGTCTACCACAACAAAGATACTATTTTTACTTTGTACTTTGGGAAATCCTGTAATGAAATCCATTGATATGCTTTCCCATTTCTGATTTGGAATGGGTAAAGGCTGCAATAAACCAGCTGAAAACACATATTCTGTTTTATTTTGTTGGCATGCCAAACACTCCCTGATATATTGTAGCACTTTCCCTTTGAGATCTTTTCAATAAAATTTCTCTTATCTGTTTATAAGTTTTGAAGTACCCTGGATGGCCAGCTAAGGGTGTGTCATGAATTACCTTCAAAACTTGTCCTTTCATTTTAGATTCATATACCAAAAATATTCTATCCTTGTAAAGGATGAGATCATCAACTACCTTGTCCCTGTCATCTTGGATTTTGCCTTCAATAACATCATTAGCAAAACCATTCTTGGCATATTCTGTTATAATAAGCTCTTTCCATTCCCCCGAAATAACAGACATAGAACATAAGAAATACTTCCTTGACAAAGTATCAACAACTATATTGTTTTTACCTTTAACGTACTCAATGTCAAAGTTATAAGCTTGAAGCTTACCCATTTTTGTTTCCTGTCATTCAAGTCTTTTTGGTTGAGGAAGAACCTCAAACTGTTGTGATTTGTCTTGATCACAAATCTGTCACTAAGTACTGTTAGAATTTGGCTAATGCATACATGATTGCCAACATCTCCTTGTCATAGATGGAGAATCCATGTTCTGTATCTTTCAACTTCTGACTTTCAAATGCAATTGGATGCCCTTTTTGCATCAAAACAACCCCTATTCCCTCCCTTGAAGCATCACACTCTAAAACAAAAGGAATAGAGAAATCTGGGACAAGTATGGGGCAAGAACTCATTACCTTTTTAAGCTTCTCAAACGTGTCAAGGGGTGTTGTAGACCATTTGAAGGGTCCCTTCTTGGTCAATTCAGTCAACGGGACAACAAGCTGTGAGAATCCTTTCACAAACCTTCTGTAGTAACTGCGTAGCCCCAAGAAGTCCCTCAACTGTGATAAAGCAGTGGGTGGTGGCCAATCTAGAATTGCCTGAATCTTTCCTTGATCACCCTGTACTCCTTGGGCACTAATGATGTGTCCCAAATATAAAATTTCAGTCATTCCAAATTCACATTTGGATTATTTTGCATAAAGTGACTGCTGTTCTAGAATTCCCAACACTTTATCCAAGTGTTGCATGTGCTCTTCCCAAGTCCTACTGTATACCAGAATGTCATCAAAGAATACCAAAACAATTTTCCTTAATTGATCCTTGAAGACATGGTTCATGCATGATTGAAAAGTAGCAGGAGCATTGGTTAAATCAAAAGGCATAACTAAAAATTCAAAATGCCCAAAATGGCATCGGAACGCAGTATTGTGAACATTTTCATTTCTTACCTTAATTTGGTGGTAACCAGATCTCAAGTCAATTTTGGAGGAATAAACCGCTCCATGCAATTCATCTAATAACTCATCGATCCTTGGAATTGGATACCTGTTTTTAATAGTCTTCTTATTCAACGCTCGGTAATCTATACACATCCTCATAGTTCCATCCTTTTTTTAACCAAAACAACTGAAGAAGCAAAAGGACTAGAACTTGGCCTAACATGCCCCATCTTCAGTAATTCCTTGATTTCCATTTCAATCTTTTCTTTGAAAGCACGTGGGTGGTGGTAAGGTGTAATCATCACAGGCTTAGAACTTGTTTCCAACTCTATTATATGCTGAAATCCTCTATCAGGGGGTAGCGCCGTAGGTAAATCACTGAAAACATTGTTGTGGCTGTCCAAAATAGATTGTATATCAACATGGTAAGATCTTTTTTCCTCGGTATTGGACAAATTACTTACAAAACAATGAGCTGCCCACTCTATGTTCTCTTTACGGAAAGCACGTGGGTGGTGGTAAGGTGTAATCATCACAGGGTTAGAGCCTGTTTTCAACTCTATTATATGCTGAAATCCTCTATCAGGTGGCAGCTCCGTAGGTGAATCACTGAAAACATTGTCGTGGCTGTCCAAAATAGACTGTATATCAACATTGTAAGATCTTTTTTCCTCGGCATAGGACAAATTACTTACAAAACAATGTGCTGCCCACTCTATGTTCTCTTTACGGAAAGCTCTCTCCATGCTTCTAGCTGAAACTATACTAGGTGCTCCATTATCCATACCATGAAGAATGACCACTTTACCTTCTGATTGGAATTTCAACTTCATAGTCTTATAATTTTGTGCGAATTCTCCAAGAGAATGGAGCCATTGCACACCTAAAACTAGATTTGTCTCATCTATGCTAACCACATAGAAATCATCTTGTATTTTATGATTACCAAGAGAAATATCCAAACCTTTCACCCTCTTGGTGCATGGTATAGAAAACGCATCCGCTACAGTTACATTGAATCTCTAAAAGTCTTTAGTGGGTAACTTCTTTTGTTTTACCAAGCTTTCATCTATGAAGTTGTGGGTTGCCCCACTATTAATTAACACTGTGACCTTGTGACCTTTTAGCACACTACGAACTCTGAATGGATGATATTTTGGTGCACCTGAAAGTGTGGCAAGGGTGCTATTTTCAGTAGATTCCTCAACTGTAGTTTCTTCTTCTGTTTCAACTTCAGTTGAATTCATCTGTTCCTCTATTTCCACTTCATCATTGGAAATAACCTCAATTAAATGAATTTGGCCTTTTGGGAGACACCTATGCCCAGCTTCCCACTGTTCCTTACATGTGAAGCACAACTTCTTTCTCCTCAACTCATTTCTTGTTTCAATTTCCTTGATATTTTGAAGAAATTCTTGCTGTGCACCTTACTGAAATGGCCTCCTTTGCTGTCCAAAAGGAGAGGTTTTTGATTGTCCCATATTGTTTGGCCTTGGTTGCGCAAAAGGAATTGTTTTTGGTGGTCCATATGGCAATTGCTTGGGCTGTCCTATGGGCTGAAATTTTTCTTTAGAAGCTGAAAATTCAAGGTTTAAGGTTCTTTTGATTACATCCTGCAATTATAAAGGTTCAAAGGCCTTCACTAAGCCTTTGAGAGGCTCAACCAACCCTTCAACAAATAGTACTGCCAACCTTTTCTCTGTGACATCTGGTACCATGACTGTTAACCTCTGAAAATCACCGATGTAATTATCTACATAACCTTCTTGTTTCCGCTGTGCTAGGTCCCTGAAGTGCACCTCCGGATCTATTCTGTTAGAGCGCTCAATAAGCAGATGGCTGAATTCCTCAATAGTGATGATGGATGCATGCCCTTGGGTAACCATACCATGGTACCACCATTCATGTGCTACACCCCCAAGGTGGAGTGAAGCAAATTTGATGGCCTCATCCTCAAGCATAGGATTTAAAGAGAAGTAGGTGTCTAATTTTTGTAGCCAAGCTCTAGCTGTAGATTTGTTAGATCCATCAAAAATTGGAAGGGAAATTTTGCCCAACCTCTGTTGAATATCCCTTCGTGGTCTTTTTTGTTGGAAACCTCTTTCACCCTTAGGATTCCTCTTTTTCAAGTCACAAAAACACTTGAAAGAAAGGGATTGTCGTACCTCGTACGGAAACTCATTATATCTTGCATGCAAAGAGAGATAATCATTCTCTGTAGGCTGCTGCACTTGTTCCACCTCATTAAGAATTTCTTCATCCCTCTGTAAGAAAGTAGCACGAAAAGTTTTTGGAAGAGGAACCCTCGTTGCCTTAGTGTAATTAGATGTGCTTTCCTCTTCTTGTTTTTCTTTTTCTTTGTCCATACCTATCTGTTGGATAACTTGAGCTATCCTTGCGATGGATTGCTTCAGAGTCGTCTCAATAGATCCAACGGTCTTTTCTATGTCCTTTTGACTCCGTTCGATTATTTCTCGTATGTAGCTCATCTCATCTGTAAGAGCTGGTCTCTCACCTTTATCACCCATTATATCTCCTTCGATCTCTGGTGATTGAACTTTTTTTCTTTCTTTGTGGTTATATCTTAGTTCTTTTTCACTAATACCACTGGCACTCATGTATTATCACACCAATGTCAACTTTTCCATAGGCTGGCAGTAATTTCGCTCTGATACCAATGAAATAACTTTGACAAATTCTTTCAACTGTTGAATCATTGAACGCTCACATGCAAGTGCTGATCACTAACATGCAACAGAAAAAAACTAACATGCAAAGCTCAAAATTGACATGCAATGATTGATACCACACATGTAACCATTAAACACTGACATGCAACTATTAGAACTGACATGCAACCCACCAAGCTAACAAGATCACAACTTTGTGGTCTGAAATATCCCTTTCTAAAACTGATTTGATTCCCCTGAGTTGCTGGTTATGATTTTTGGTTCTTGTTTGAATGTTTTGGAACAATTAATGATAACCCAATTGCATGCAAAGAAAATACAATAAAGATAGGCAAACTATGACTTCATTTCTTCATATGACGATCAAATGTAATGATAACCATAATTGAACAGAGATCTGATCTGATTTATTACATTACCAATAATGATCATAAACATTCAATTTATCATTCTATTTCATTACATAAGCATACCCGAATGCTGAAGATGGATTAGGCTTGAATGACTTGGATTTGTAAGATGAAATAAGGTCTCCAAAGGCTGAAAATGATGAACTTTGGTCGCAGATCTGATAACACCTTCAAACCCTAGTGAGATGACAAATATAATCAACAAATAACCTCCAATAATCTGTTGAATTTCAAATTTGGTCCCACAATTGTAATTCTGGGGTGGAATTACCACTTGGGTGTGAGGGTTTTCGTCCTTTATCGGTTCCAAACGAGGGTTTCCATCCTCTGTGGAAAATATGGGTAGCCTCAAGCTCTCCGATGAATTTCAAAATCCTGATTGATAAATAATAATTTCTTTTTTCTATTTTCCAATTGACCCTCAAAATGTAATTAATAATTACTTTTTATTTTATTTTTCACTTGGCCTTTTAATTAATACATGCTTTATGGCCCCATTCCCTCTTAGAACACTCCCTTTTAGCCTACGGGAATGAAAATAGGCTACGGGTCTTCTCCATTTGTGTTAACTCGAGAAAGAAGACATTACAGTAGGGGTCAAATGTAACCATTTTGTTGACCCAAGGCCACCACCATGTTTTGTACAAGCTTTGTCCAAATGTTTACCCTGACATTTTGTCTTTGAGTAATATACTGCATCTAATGTCGGATGCAACATATAACAACTAACAAGGCTAGGTACAAGTATTAGGTGAATATAAGGGAATATATGGCCCTTGGTCTTGGTATCTAATACGCTGAATGTATGTCTGCATCATGGCTAAAATTTGGCTATTTACCATAAAAACAAAAAACAAATTCCACTTGATTGTAAACTATAAAATGTATTTTAAAATTACATACTAATGTTTTTATACTAAGTTTCTATTTCATTTTGACCATTTTTGACGAATCAGGTTTGTTCGTATGACAATGTTTTTGCCTCGGGTACAACGTGGGTAGGGCCGTACAAAAATTATATAAAAATAAAAAATTCTAGCGTAATAAACAGGAATTAAGTGACATTAACCACATGGCATGCATATAAAAAACAAAATAACCACAAAATGCTAACCAAATGTCCAATGTCATGATATCATAAATATCAATTATAATTTATTACATCAAAATTAATATTCAAAGTCATATTGCTCTTCATCGAGAGCAACATCAACATCAACATCAACATCAACATCAACATCAACATCATGGTGTGGTTCATGATAACCACAAGGACTAGTAGTCCCACCACTTTCACTACCTATGCTATGTGTCGCCAAAGAAGTGTTTATGTCAAGCAACAAATGGTGGGAAATGGAAGCATCCAAATTAACATCCTTTGGTTCTACATCCTAATGCTTCGTTGCCCCTTATTTGTACTTTGGCTTTGTGCGTTAGAAGGCACAAGCCAGAATGTATGTAAACCAACTCCTCAGCCTTTTTTGCTGCCAACATGTTGCACTTTTGTGAGTGGATGAAGTTGTACGGGCTCCAATTTCACTCAAAAGAAGATGAACTTGCAACCTATATTAAAATTTATAAAATTTAAAACTCAAAGCTAAATTTTAAAACAAAACAAGAGTTAAAAACTACAATTTTTTGTTTCTGTGATAAGATTTTTGATTGCGAGACGTTATAGGTGCGTGGATCCTTGGCCATGGAGAAATCACCACATATGAGAATCCTTCTTGTATTTGTCCCGAAGAGTGCAAAGGCTACGACTTGTGGAGCTAATCAAACTCCCAAACTAGTTGATAACCATTTATTCTACCTCAAGCTTGGGGAAGAGCCTAGATAATGCTTAATTATATCCTTAAACTACTTCAACATTCTTGTATGGTGGTACTCTTCTCGGCAAAGAAATGATCTCGGTGCTATTGAATTTAGGAGTCAATGCAAAGGCGATGAGATGTAGTGGGGTGGCCATTTTGCTCCACCAAACAACAAAGATTGAATGCACTTGCTTGAAAAATGTTTCCTCAAGATCTTCCTTTTTTGAATTTAAGACAGCCTTTATTTTCTCAATCATTGAGTTGATGCTTTCATATATTTCTTCCAACATGGCTGATCAATGTCAGTGAATCAGATCATACTCATAATGGGCCTGTGAAATTCAGAAAATAATCTACTCAAGCCCACTAGTCGTCATCTAGGATCATTGTTTTCATTTTTTGGATAGAATTTAGGAGTCAATGCAAAGGCAATGAGATGTAGTGGGGTGGCCATTTTGCTCCACCAAACAATGAAGATTGAATACATTTGCTTGAAAAATGTTTCCTTAGTATCTTGCTCTTTTGCATTTATGATGGCCTTTATTTTCTCAATCATTGAGTTGATGCCTTCGTATATTTCTGCCAAACATGGCTGATCAATATCAGTGAATTGAATCCTACTCATAATAGGCTTGTGAAACTCAAGAAATAATCTATTCAAGCCCACTAGTTGTCATCTAGGATCATTGTTTTCATTTTTTGGGCCCTCTCTTTGCTTTACTCCCTCCATACACCTCACATGTGGCTAATGACTATGTTGTTGAGTACCTCCTAAACCTTCACAAGTTGTCTCAGGATGATTGTGTATGAGATGAATTGAGTCCCAACAACATAGTAGATATTACAACAAAAAAATAAAAAAACTTGTGAAAAAATCTACGAGTACTAGATTAAAAAACTTACAACATCATCAACTTTGTTTTTCAAATTTAGAACTTAAAAACCAAAATGGATGATATAAAATGTAATTATTTAATTTGGAAATTAAAATTATCAAATAAAAATAAATTTCGTTTCACCTACTTTTAGGTTCTTTTTGCTTTACTCCCTTCATACACCTTATATGTGGCTGATGACTATGTTGTTGAGTACCTCCACCTTCACAAGTTATTGTTGGTGTTCTAGATTGCACTCTAGTTGAGCAAATGATTGTTTAGGGCCTCCTGCCCAAATCTAGAACAACACGGAAATGACCCTAGGCTGTGGGTCACCTAAGATTGGGTCAGACCTTCGGAGAAGGCCGGCTTCCTTTTGGATCTATCACTTAAACTAAACTTTGACTCGGAAAAGGGAGAGACAAGAACCCTAATTGCATGAAAACATGTAAAAGGGAGGTGATGCACCAGTAATATGATTACCCATCCACTTTATTTGAACTTTTAAATACACTAATGAGATCGGATCTACAACTCCAAATGTCTGTTCATGCATTAATATTTCATGCAGAGGTTCACCAAGTGATCAAAATCTGAGGGAAGTGATGGAAAGCCCTGATTCAAGGCACTGACCAATCAATATATCCACTTGCTAGCTCGAAACAAATGACATTTAAACACTAAACATGACCTGCACAACAAGATAAACTAGTAGCTAGGTGAGATCAAGATTTGACAAGGGAGAGATTTCTACCACATATGCAAATCAAACTGACATAAACACACTATATCAGAACAATGAAATTTGAAAAGAGTCGTTTATTTATCTCAAGAGGTTACAAAGATCAAAATTTGGCAGATTCTAGTCATGGCAAAGAGAGGAATTACTTTTCAAGGCTTAGAAGCCTGTATATATAGCAGAAGGGAATGAGAGAGATGGCGCTGTGCAAGTAGAAAGCATTGAATGAGGTTCGACCACTCTCGATGGATTAGCATTAATCTGAGGATGCTGAGTCATGATCTTATCAAGAAGGAAGAAGAATTGAATGCTCCACCATCTTTATTTAGCCACTAGATCTCCATCTCGAGACTCCACGCCATCTTCTGCTTACAAGGACAAAATCTTCATACCTTGGAACTGACAGAGCCATGCTTGGTTTGCCTTAGGCGGCTATAAATATCTGCTTGTCGAGGATATGGCCATGTCGAAGGACAAGAAGCCTCCTCATAATCACATATTTGCCCCAAAGAAAACATCTGAGCATAGGTCTTACTATAGATTGAAAACCAATCTCATTTATTGGTTTCCTTGTAGCTTTAATGTCGATAAAAAGCCTACAGGCTGCACAACATCGTTCTTGAACTATATTATGTCTAAACAAACCTAATCTGCTTCCATGGAGCTCTAATGGTGATGCTTGATCCCTAAAATATCCACTTTGGTTCGACCCTGGGCCGTATTCGAGCTCGGCTCTCCATGTATTTGCCTGCTTGGGTTGAAAATTGCTTCGTCGGCCTTCGTCGAAAGTTTCTTGGGCTTGCCTTTGCTCATTGGTTGTCGATTATTGACTTGGCACATTGACCTTTTGACCCTTTTCGCACTATTGATTTGCTTATGTACGATCAATCGCGAGCCATAGATCTTCTGCCAGGACACACACGCTTTTGACACTTGTCATCCTTGCATTTATCTTCAGGATCCTTTGACCCTTTGACTTAACGCTCGTTGTTAGATTTTGATGCACAATTAAATGCAAGCCCTTAGATTTGCTTGGTCTCTCTGACACTGTCAGGTTGTCCTCTCATCCTCTGACCCTTTTGACTTAATGCTCGTCGTTATATTTTGATGCACGATTAAATGCGAGCCCTTAGATCTGCTTGGTCTCTCCGACATTGTTAGGTTGTCCTCGCACCGTTGGATTTGGATGTATGTTCGAACGCCAATCATTGGATCTGCTTGCATTTGAACCCCAATGATTATTTCACGAGATTTTATTTTGACGTCTGCGCCCCTGTCATTGATGTCCACGTGACCGTCAATGACGTCTGTGCGATCATCACAATTTGAACCCCAATGGTTAATTGTCGAGCTTTATTTTGACGTCCTTGTGAATGCTTTTGACGTCTGCGCGATCGTCACTATCTGCTTGTTCAACTTTAAAGATCTAGATCTTGAGATAGAAAAAGCATGAAGGCATGAAACTTGCAGAGGATGATCTAGGCACTAAGAGCAACATGCCCATGCAATTCTTCTACCATGAGAGCTCTCCTAAGTGAACTTATGAAGTGTGCAACTAGACGAACCTGTCCATTTCTACATGACGTCCTGATGACGGTTTGGCTCCTTAAGATCATCAAATTCACACTTTAATCCTGTTTAAAGTATTTCAAAAGGTTGCAAATGACAAATGATCTTCTCTTGAAGTCAATCTGTTCCTTGTGACATTGGATCACTTCTTCAATCGGGACCCTCTTCAGCGTCTCATTCTGAATTAGGCAAATTTTGGTATGTGGGCCAAATTTGGCCAACATCTTTGCCGACTTATCTGGGAAGCATGTCTGCTATGCTCGAACACCAGACCATTTACATGACTCCTTTAACTCATAAGAAATGACTACAAGAAACCTCTTGACTGAATTAGACAATAGATTCCACCAAAACAGGGAAGGAAACATGAAAAACAAAGAAGCTAACTAAACAAAGCAAATGTGCAAACAAAGCACTTATTTGGGACCAAACATAAACAAACTAATTTAACTAGCCATGAGAAAGCATGATTCACTTGGATCAAAAGGGAAATTCATGAATTCACTCATTCCAAAAGATGGTACAAGTTGCAAAGCTAGGTGTTTATTGACTATGACCTCTGATGAGTGACTCTTCTTGCCTACCAACTCTCTTAACATATGAAACGAGTCATCAACAACAAACCAGTCACCAACAAAGACAAACTCATCTTGCACTTCAGGGTCTTTCTCATATTGCTTATTATCTACAACCTTGTCAAGTGATATCTCATCTATGCATTGTTCTGGAGGCTTTATGGCATATTGAGTGACTTCATTCTTCTTATCAACTGTTGCAAGTTCATCAAGCACTTCAAGGGGCTTTGAAAAGTCAACCCAAGTTGCATCATGATCTTAAATAAGTGATTCTTGATCAAATTTCTCAATAACATGCACTCTAATGGGCAACATATCCCTACAAAGTTCTTCAGTCTCTTACAGAGGATGTTCTAGGTACAACTGCCAATCATCTTTTTGTTCCTCATTTTGATCACCCTGAATAGGATTATCTTGAATGGTATCTTCATCTTTCTCAAGTGGAGATATCTCGAATTCATTCATGACTTCAGCCTGTACCAATTCATGGAGTTTTTCCACATCAAGATTATCCTTCTCCTGCACAATTACAATCTCATTCTCAACTTGTACCTCAACTGAAGTATCAATGAAGAACTCTTTGTCATACATACTTGAAGCATCTTCTTCACACTTTGTAAGAACTTGGTTTGCAGCTGCAACCTCTTTCTCTATCTCCCATAGAACAAGCTCTTCCTGAAGAAGAGAGATGGTGGAAGGGTGATGAAATTCGTTTGTTTGAGAGGGAATCTGAAGCATGGAAGGTTGACTATGATCAGATTTTGGGATCTTGAGGGCAACGGAATCATTTAGGGAGTCTTGGCGAGGAGGGAAAGAGAAATTTTTAAGGACCTCTACATTTTGCTCCTTTCACTTGGTCATGACTTCATCAAAGTTTGAAATCTCTTTGTTCTTATGGACAACTTGAACTTGAGGGATGAGTGGTGAAGAAAGGGAACTATGAGAAGATTTAGTCTCTTAAATAGGCTCTTGAATCCAACTGGGAATTTCCATTGGGACACACTGAGTGTGATTAAGAACTTCATGAGAATAAGGGACACAAGAAGACTGATAAAGAATACAAGAGGGTTCCTGAGACAACTGGTTCAACTCAACTTGTTGCCTCTCCAAAGCCTCTATCTTCTCTAATACAAATTTGTACAACTCATTCCTCTCCTCTGAATCATTGGATACATACTGAAATAGACCATTTACATTCTCATACTGAGAATCTGAACATATTTTTCTTGCATATGCTAGTAATTTGAATCCATTATTTCTTGGAGACAAGGCTGCTCATATGCAACATCATATTCTTATGGAAAAGGTGAAATCTGGTCTTGAGACTGACATGGTTCATAAGGAAGGTAAAAGTCATGCTCTTGATAATAAGGATCATGGGAAACTTGATAAGGCTCATAATAGATTTGATAAAGCCCCTGATAAGGCTGATTAGGCTCATAACAAGGCTCATATGGATCATGACAAGGATGGTATGATTCATCATGGGCTAATAAAGAGGTATAGCGTAGTTTTCCTCATATATAGCCATGAAAACAACATCAATATATATCAATTAAAATAGACTTACTTGAAAACTGCCTGGACCTTTAGAAACAATTGCTTGAGCTTGGAATCACCAAATACTTCATGAAGAACATTGCTACAACTGCAATTTCACCAAGACTAGCTTCAATTTGTCCCACCGGATATGCCGAAACTGTTGGTGTTCTAGATTGCATCCTACCTGAGCAAAGGATTGTTTAGGTCTTCCTGCCCAAATCTAGTCCAACATGGGAATGACCTTAGGCTGTGGGTCACCTAAGATTGGGTTAGACCTCCGGAGAAGGCCGACTTCTTTCTGGATCTACCACTTAAACTAAACTTTGACTCGGAAAAGGGAGAGAAAATAACACTAATTGCATGAAAACATGTAAAAGGGAGGTGATGCACCAGTAATTTGACTACTCATCCACTCTATTTGAAATTCTAAAAACACTAATGAGATTGGATCTACAACTCCAAATGTCTGTTCATGCATCAATATTTCATGCAGAGGTTCACCAAGTGATCAAACCCTGAGGGAAGTGATGGAAAGGCTTGTTTTAAGGTACTAACCAGTCAATGTATTCACTTGCTAGCTTTAATCAAATGACATTTAAACACTAAACATGACCCACACAACAAGATAAACTAGTAGCTAGGTGAGATCATGATTTGACAAGGGAGAGATTTTTACCACATATGCAAATTAAGCTGACATAAACACACTAGACCTTAACAATGAAATCTGAAAAGAGTCCTTTATTTATCTCAAGAGGTTACAAAGATCAAAATTTGGCAGATTCTAGTCATGCCAAAGAGAGGGATTACATTTCAAGGCTTAGAAGCCTGTATATATAGCAGAAGGGAGCGAGAGAGATGGGGCTGTGCAAGCAGAAAGCATTGAATGAGTTTCGACCACTCTCGATGGAGTAGCATTAATTTGAGGATGTTGAGTCATGATCTTAGCAAGAAGGAACAAGAATTGAATGCTCCACCGTCTTTATCCAGCCACCAGATCTCCATCTCGAGATTCCATGCCACCTTCTACTTGATCTGCTTACGAGGACAAAATCTTCATACCTTGGAATCGACATAGCCATGTTTGTCGAGGAAATGGCCATGTCGAAGGACAAGAAGCTTCCTCATAATCACATATCTGCCCCAAAGAAAAGATCTCATTTATTGGTTTCCCTGTAGCTTTAATGTCGATGAAAAGCTTACAGGGTGCACAACATCGTTCATGAACTATATTAGGTCTAAACAGACCTAATCTGCTTCCATGGAGCTCTAATGGTGATGCTTGATCCTTGAAATATCTGCTTTGGTTCGACCCTGGATCGTATTCGAGCTCGACTCTCCATTTATTTGCCCGCTTGGGTTGAAAATAGCTCCGTCAACCTTCGTCGAAAGTTTCTTGGGCTTGCCTTTGCTCATTCGCTGTCGATTATTGACTTGGCACATTGACCTTTTGACCCTTCTTGCACCGTTGATTTGCATCTGTACGATCGACCACGAGCCATAAATCTTCTACCAGGACCCACGTGCTTTTGACACTTGCCATCCTTGCGTTTATCTTCAGGGTCCTCTGACCCTTTTGACTTAATGCTCGTCATTAGATTTTGATGCACAATTAACCTGAGCCCTTAGATTTGCTTGGACCCACTGACATTGTCAGGTTGTCCTCGCACTGTCGGATTTGGATGCACGTTCGAACGCCAACCGTTGGATCTACTTGCATTTGAAACCCAACGGCTATTTAATGAGACTTTATTTTGATGCCAAAACTGTTGATGTTTTAGATTGCACCTTAGTTGAGCAAAGGATTGTTTAGGTCCTCTTGCCCAAATCTAGTCCAATTTGGGAATGACAATAGGCTGTGGGTCACCAAATCTTGGGTCAGACCTTCGGAGAAGGCTGGCTTCTTCTTGGGAAAAGGGAGAGAGAAATGGATAACAATGCATGAAAGCATGCAAAGGAGGTGATGCACCAGTAATTTGATCGTTCATCCACTCTATTTGAACTTCTAAAAACACTAATGAGACACGCAAAACACTGGATCTAGAACTTCAAATGTTTGTTATATATTAACATTTTATGCAGAGATTCACCAAGTGATCAAAACCTGAAGGAAGTGATGGAAAGGCTGGATTCAAGGCACTTAACTAGTCAATGTATCCACTTGCTAGATTCAATCAAATGACATCAAACACTAAACATGACCTGCATAACAAGATAAACTATAGCTAGGTGAGATTATGACTTGATAAGGGAGAGATTTCTACCACATATGCAAATCAATCTGACATAAACACACTAGACCAATATGATGAAATCTGAAAACAATGGTTTATTCATCTCAAGAGGTTACAAAGATCAATCTTGGTAGTGTCTAGTCATGTCCAAGAGAGTGATTACATTTCAAGGCTTAGAACCTTGTATATATCGCAGAAGGGAATGAGAGAGATGGGTTTATGCAAGCAAAAAACATTGAATGAGGTCCAACCACTCTCGATGGATTAGCATTAATTCGATGATGCTGAGTCATGATCATATCAAGAAGGAACAAGAATTGAATGCTTTACCGTCTTTATTCGGCCACCAGATCTCCATCTCGGGACTCCACACAACCTTCTACTTGCTCTGCTTACGAGGACAATCTTCATACCTTGGACCTGACAGAGCCATGCTTGCTCTGCCTTAGGTGGTTGTAAATATTTGCTTGTCGAGGATATGGCCATGTCAAAGGACAAGAAGCTTCCTCATAATCACATATTTGCCCCAAAGAAAATATCTGAGCATAGGTCTTACTATAGATTGAAAACCAATCTCATTTATTGGTTTTTCTGTAGCTTTAATGTTGATGAAAAGCCTACAGGCTGCACAACATCTTTCTTGAACTATATTAGGTCTAAACAGACCTAATATGCTTCCATGGAGCTCTAATGGTGATGCTTGATCCCTGAAATATCTGTGTTGGTTCAATCCTGGACTGTATTCGAGCTCAGCTCTCCATGTATTTGCCTGCCTTGGTCGAAATTGCTCCGTCGACCTTCGTTGAAAGTTTCTTGGGCTTGCCTTTGCTCATTGGTTGTCGATCGATTGAGTTGGACTATTGACCTTTTGACTCCTCTCGCACCGTTGATCTTAATTTGCACGATCAAACATGGTTTGTCGATTTGCCTAGTAGCTTACCGCGTTCGTGACACTTGGAATCCCTTTGTTTGTTCTTAAGATTTGCTGACCTTTTTGACCTCCGTCCGTCGTTAGATCTAAATGCACAATTGAACGTGTGCCGTCAGATCTTGATGGACCCACAACATCGTCTCGTCCTCGCTCCATTGGATCTTTGGTATGATTGAACGCGAGCCATTAGATCTTGATCATTTGAACTCAAACGGCTATTCTATGGGGCTTAAACATGACGTTTGCGTGGATGTCATTGACATCCACGCGACTGTCAATGACGTTCGCGCGACTATCACAATTTGAACCCCAATGGCTAATTGCTGAGTTTTATTTTGACGTCCCCATGAACGTTTTTGACGTTCGTGCGACCGTCACTATGTGCTTATTCAACTTTAAAGATTTAGATCTCGAGATAGAAAAAGCATGAAGGCATGAAACTTGCAGAGGATGATCTAGGCACTAAGAGCAACATGTCCATGCAATTCTTCGACCATGAGAGCCCTCTTAAGTGAACTTATGAAGTGTGCAACCAAACGGACGTGTCCATTTCTGCATGACGTCCTGATGACGGTCTGGGTTCTTAAGATCATCAAATTCACACTTTAAACCTGCTTAAAGTGTTTGAAAAGATTGCCAATGACAAATGATCTTCTTTTGAAGTCAATCTGCTTGGACGTCACTATCTGTTTGTTCAACTTTATAGATTTAGATCTCGAGATAGAAAAAGCATGAAGGCATGAAACTTGCAGAGGATGATCTAGGCACTAAGCGCAACATGTCCATGCAATTCTTCGACCATGAGAACCCTCTTAGGCGAACTTATGAAGTGTGCAACCAGATCAACCTATCCATTTCTGCGTGACATCTTGATGACGGTCTGGGTCCTTAAGATCATCAAATTCACACTTTAAGCCTGCTTAAAGTGTTTCAAAAGGTTGCAAATGACAAATGATCATCTCTTGAAGTCAATTTGCGCCTTGTGACATTGGATCACTTCAATCGGGACCCTACGTAGCTTGTCATTTTGAATTAGGAAAATTTTGGTATGTGGGCCAAATTTGGCCAACAGTTATCTCAAGATGATTGTGTATGAGACGAATTGAGTCTCAACAACCTAGTAGTAAATTAAAATAAAAAAAATTAAAAAACTTGTGAAAATCTACAAGTACTAGATAAATAAACTAAGAACATCATCAACTTTGTTTTTTAAGTTTAAAACTTAAAAACCAAAATAGATGATATAAAATTTAATTATTTGAATTGGAAATTTAAATTATTAAAATAAAAATAAATTTTGTTTCACCTACCTTTAGGTGCTCCAAATTAGTGAATGATTGGAAGATGGCTTGAGAGAGGCGATGGTTAGTGAAAAACATCTAAATCTCCTTAGCCTAGGCATACACCTACTTGATCCACTCGATTTTGCCACCCGACTTTTGCAACATGAGGTTGAGTGAGTGGACAACACAAGGTGTCCAAAAAAATGTGCCCATACCTCTTTTCCACCAACATGCTTACGGCCTTTCATTTTTTGGCATTGTCCATTATGACTTAGTCAATTTTTTGAAGCCCCATTGTTTCAATGGCTTTGGAAGAGAATGTTGGTGATGAAGTGGGCAACCTTCCCTTCAAAAACAATCCCTTTAGGGCATACTGCAATCACATTGATTAAAAGCCTATTTCTTACATCTTTCCATCCATCGGAAATGATGGACACCCCTGTTTTGGCTCACAAATCTCTAATTGGCTGCATAGAATCCTCAACATGTTTTTTCTCTTAGCTAATAGGGTGGTGCAGAGCTTCTCATGCTTGGTGCTTTGTACCTTTTTGGGGTCTCATTGATCGGTCTCACCATTTCTTGCCAATATGGTGACATGACAACATTGAAGAACAATCCATTTGCAAACACACATCATGAAATGTGCTCATCAGCAATGTCACTAGGCTCGTTTTGAAAAGACCTTTCCAATGTCCTTTTGTTCTCTTGTGTGAAAGAGGAGAATCCTCTTTGTGCATGGAGGGTGTTGTAAAAATTGGATGTCTTGAGATGACAACCAGGGACAAGGAATTCGGGCAGCTGGTGGCTTCCTTAATCTAGATCCTTTCTTTGACAAAGGATGATCAATTTCAGGGCATGGACTGCATTTGCTTCTTCCTGCTTCTTGATGTACTGAAGAATAGTTGCTGTTGGAATTGGATTATCCTTCTTCCCTAGGCAAGCTTTGATTCCCTGTCCAGGTGTTATGCATAAGTGGGCTTCACTCGGCTGTATGAGTTAGTGTGCTTAACATTACAACCATTGCATTGCCAAATATAACCCCCACCATGTGGAGCTTGCTTTAGCATTGTCACATACTTCCAAAGCCGTGAATGCATCATCTTTGAAATGGTGTTGGCCAACAAAGGTAGAACTTGTTCACATTGTAGTATTTCTAGCTACAAGTTTTAAAACCAACACAATATTACAAAAAAAAACCTTAGGGCATAGCCTACATGTATTTGACAACTTGTTAAATAAATGATTAAAAAAACAATAAAATAAATACAAGAGCGAAGGAAATGTGAGAAGATCAAAAACAAAAAGACCAATAGAAGTTAAAACCTTACCTTCATTCCAAGACTACATCCTCCTTTGTTGAAGCTCCCCAAACACCTTGGTAGCAAATGGGCACTTGTACTAGCGTATGAAGATGATAACAATGTTGCTTGATGAAGTTTCAGCCCTAGATGAACTATGAGAGGTAAGTATGCAATGAGATAATGAGAGGTAAGTGTTTTGTTTTTGTGTTATTTTATGTTATGTTTTTGTGTTTATGTTAGCTTTTAGGGTTTGCATTGTGTTATTTTAATTTTTTAATCATTATTTTATGTCATTTTTTGCCCCACACACAAAAAAAAAACATTTTTATCTATGGGTTCCCTCCAAAGTCGCCTTGGGTTCATCTTGGACAACCCGGGTTTACCCGGGTTCTTGAGCAGAAGAACCTGGGCCCGGGTCATCGAGGACAAACTCGGGTCATCCAAGATGAACCCCGGACAAATTGACAAGTGGATCTGAACTGTACCCAAACCTGGTACTGCCTGAACCTGAATCCGGGCTGGGGGTGCAAATCGGTATCCCAGTTTTTATGCTTTCAAGTTTTATAGTAATTAGATCAACTTTGTCTACTTCTAAATTTTCAATGTTTTCAGCTTTCATATTTTTTGGCAAATAAAGTATTTTTGTATATGTATTTATGTATTCATGGACGTGTCTGCATGATATTGTATTCAGGGAAGTTCCTGAAGCATGTAGTATCCATACTCGTACTTGTATTGGGTGGTATTTTAACTACAATATTTTCTTAGTTTCTCATATTTTAGCTTTGGAAGGGTTTAGAGTTTGCTCAATTTCTTGTTTTGTTGAGCAGTAAGGGCGCTGAGGGAGGAGTTACAGTTGCTGCAAGAGCCGGGATCGTATGTAGGCGAAGTTGTTAAAGTTATGGGGAAGTCCAAAGTACTGGTGAAGGTAATGTAATCTGAGTTTTTTAAATCTCAGTTCTTATACATGCAATTACAGTCATCTGTCTGTGATCATGTTAAAGCTTTCTGAGTAATGAAATTTAATTAAGAATTTTACTGCAATTTTTTTGTAATAATGTTTGACGAATATAAACCTTGCACCTAGGGTATCTTATACAATATTTCAATATCAGAACAGTTTGCATAACTTCAAATCGCATTTTCACATTATATTGGTCTATTCATTTCTTTCTGACATATCAAGTCTATCTTCTATACCCCTTTGCAGGGTTTAGAATGACCTATTCATTTTCCGCAATGTTAAATTAGGGTTGATGCAAGCTGTTTTCTCTTGACTGGATCTTTCATTATCAGGATCCAAGGAAATATTTGGTGGACAACACTCAAAACGGCAAAATTCAGATGTGTTATAAATGGTTATACGATATATTGGTCTGCTCATTCTCTTTCCAACATTTTGGGTCTATCTTGTAGACCTCTCTTCATGGTTTAGGATGCTCCATTCATTTTCTCTAATGTTAAATTAGGGTTGATACAAGTTGTTTTCTTTTGTCAGGACAAAACTCAACACTCTAAATTGTTGGAATTCAGAAGCAAGATGCGAGCTATTACACAAAATTAAAAATACAAATAACATTTATTCATGAGAACTAAAACAGAGTATTTTATTAATCTGAACAATCTGTATGTAAATTTTGTGAAGGAGATGAATGACTGTCTATCTTCCCTACCTCTCAGCTATCTTAGTTAAATCTATTTACATATGTATAAAGATGCCGCAGATGGCAAAAAAATTATTCTGGGTTAATGAAACAGATTTTCTTCCACGTGGGACCCTTCGACTTCTGTCTGTTGCAGATGAATACCAGATCGAGTCATATGAGAGACTTCACCCCCAAAAAAAAGGGGACGGTTCAACTGCCTGCCATGCAAAGTGCACAGTTTTGCACAAAGTCCAATGTGTAGCGTTGTGCAGAAGCTCAGTAATACGATGCATTGTCCAGTGTTTGTGCACAGTCGAGTGACTTGCTTGCAGAGTGCAATAGTCTTTGGTTGTGCTCAGATCATTTTTATATTTTGTTTTGTAAGAAGTCAAGCAAAAGTTGACCAAGGTAGGCAGACATGTTTATTGTACATGGGAAACTTGATTCCATGCCTTCTTTTGTTTATTAGATTTTGAATGTGATCAAATTTACCTTGTCAAAGAGGGATATGCCTGAGAACGACATAAAATCTTGGATGTAAATTGGGAGAAAGGACTATTCGCTTCCAAACTCCCAAAACAATAAAATAGGAAGGTTTCCAAATTTAGCTTAGACAAGCTGAGAGAAAAGCAGCTAAATTGTCAAAAGCATCAGATTGACAACCAGAGATAAAAACAAGAGAGGAGAGGGGGTTCTGCTGTTGGGAAACCCTTCCTGAGCAGCTTCTTGGAATAGTTCTATTAATCAATGCAAAAACAAAAGCAGGAGACTACTCACAGAAGCTCCTGCCTATCGCTGTCTCTGTATTATGCTACCTCCCCTCCTCTCTGAAGCTAGACCCTTTGCTTAAACCAGAAAATCTCCCTCCCTATCAGCCAAAGGTTGAGTGGACTAGAGGCTCCACGCGTGAGGAGTCCATAGCCTCCTCTCAGCTTCCCGCAACCAATACCCAAAATACAAATTGCAGAACTGCTATCTCCAACGAGTTCAATTAGATCTGCAAAGAGGACTTAAAGCTCTTCATTGAGCATCATGCTCAGAAAACTATCACCAGATTTCTTTCACCTTAAAGAAAGAGAATGGCTGTTACCTAAGAATGAAGACCCTTCCCAAGGTACAGTTTGTGGTAACCAACACAGGCAAATTTCACAAATTTGGGTCCACTCCGTTTAGTTCTAACATGGAACTTTTTAATGGCAGTTATTTGAGCATTACTTGTGTATAGTGCGGATTTTATTAGTTGTCTTCAAATGTTTTGCATTGTGCGTATTTTGGGGCTTTGACCTTGCATTGTTCAGGGTAAGGATGCCAAACATTGGCCTTACTTGAACTTCGGGTCTTACTTTTTTACTGTTTTCTTATAAATTATTTCCTTGGCTTTTCAGTGCCTTCCATTTTTTTTTGATTTTCATTTCTTCCTCTAAATTTAACATTTATTTCTTTATGATTTCAGTGTTTAGCATATTATTTTGCTTTTGGAGCCAATGAGAAAGGGTCACTTACTTTTCTCATCTTCGTTTGTACTCAGATTGTTTAGTCCTTTTTGGGACCTTGTTTACCATGTGGTTGCTCAGAGTAAGCAAGGAATAGACATCTGTCTGATTTGTACCCTACCTTTCCTAGCTGAGTCCTTTCAGGACTTTTGTCTTAAACTTGCTCCTTTTATCCTCGCGTCCTGTGCTGGAGTTTGAGAGCCTTAGCCCTGCTCCAAGTTGCATTATGTAAGAGCCTTAGTCAGATGAAGGAAGCAGAAAATCACACCCAAGTGATAGCTAATGCTCCTAGCAGTCCATACGCCAATTTCAGCTCTAGACACAACTCAGAAAACTGTGATTTTTTTCATTTATTCAACGTCAAAATGTTCAACCAGCAAGGCAAACACTGTAAAAACTTCCAACCAAACACCAACCAACTAGGGTGGGTCACAATCCACCGAAACCAACAACGTGAGATGAGGGTTTTTGTCCTTACCAACGGTAATTGTATTCTGGAAAAAATCTAGCAGAGTCTCTTTAAGCTGCGAAAGTTCACATCTCCAAATGAGAGCTCAAGAGTGATTAAATAAAAGATGAGGGAGGGATTAAGGCAACTTCTATTTTGAAAATGCTTTTTCCTTCCAAAACTCCACGCCCAACCTTGCTTTCTTTTTTTTTTAAAACATTTAGCTTTAACTTTTTAAAATATCACCAAATAATTCCCAAACGGGACGTTCAACGTAAAGTACATTGTCCCCTCTTTTAAAACAACGTTGCTCAACTAGGCCAAGGGTGTTTTATAACCCATGCTTATTCTCACTTAATTCAATCAGCAACTTTATTAACTTGAGTGACGAATAAACAAATAATAACTCTGACCATTGAGAGGACTTACCCCTGCGAAAAATGAAAACTCTGCACTGTTGTTAAATAGGAGCCGAGACCAGTTATTAAATATAACACTTACCAAAAATAGTAAGTGAGCCAAACTTCAAACTGGCCCAAATGAAGCTCAACTGGAACTTACTAAAAATAATAAGTTTACTGAATACAATAAATTATTTAAAATAGCAACTTACTAAAAATAGTCGTCACCATTGGAAAATATCCAGAAAAACCTAGAAAACTCATTTCAGGGTGCCAAAGTTTAATAATCAAAATCCACTTAGCCTACAGGAATCGGAATAGGCTAATGGTAATTCAGACTGGCTATGAACGAGAACGGGACATTACAGTGCGCCTTTCTCAAAGATTGCTTGTCCTCAAGCAATGCTAAAACAACCCTACAATCCTCAAATTGATCCAAATTGAAACCAAGAATGATCCCAGGGTCCCAAGTCAACCTAGGAGATCTCTAGTACCATCCTTTTAAGGCATTGTCCTGCAGGGTACCGACACAAGAGGCCTCCCGAAAACCATCGATAAGAAAAGCAATCAGATACTGCCAAGGCTCGGTCAACCCTTCAGAGAATTGCTCTTCCCGAAAACCAATCCAAGGCAGCATTGGAACAAGCTCAAGAGAGTCATCATCGGTTCTCTCGTTCCCAACAACTACTGGTCTACAATCCAATGTGATCCCAGTGTTCCAAGTTAATCTCAGAAAGGTATCACCATGCTGATGCTGCGCCACTCTGATCATAACTGTTTGACCATCATGCTCATGTTGCACTCTCCTCTCTTGGAACTTTGAAGAGTAATCACCATTAAATCCCATATTGAAATACCAGAAAGGACTAAAATTCTCACCATGAGACATATCTTGCCAAGGCATCTCAATGAAGTCCAAAGCTGCAATCTCCCTGTCAGACTTGATCTTGGGCAACAGAAAAGAAAAACTTCCCAGCGATAATATATAAACCTTAGCATATTCCCTCATGTGGTCCCTAAGATGAAGCTGATCCAACACTGTCAAGGGGTTGGTAAAGAAGATATCAGCAAAATAATCTCTAAAATTAGCCATCTAGGGGAAACCTCTGCTGCCACAAACTGGAAAGGTATCAACGACACTTAACCTCCAAGTGTCAAAGGAAAAAACCTGAATACTCCAGCACACCCAGCATACTAGAAAATCTCCCACAACCGGTTGCACCACAACATGCAAGAGCTCAAAATCCATCTGCGCATGGACTGAACTCACTATCATCAATGTGGAAAGGCAAGGACAGTGATCAACAATTTGCAATCCTCTTGAAAACATAGGAGTTGGAAGTCGCTGAAAAATCGTCTCCAATGACTAGATCAGATCTACCCATCAATGCAAACCACCAATATCTCAACTGCTGGTCTGAAGAAGCCCGCCAATGCATCTGCGTGACATGAATTGTAATCCAATGTAAACTGATTGGAAAGTGGACAGCGGTATCACTACTGAAATTGGGCTCACAATTCCAACTCTGACTCAACTCCATACTGTTGGGCATTGTACTTGGTCCCCAAATCCTGTGATCGACTCCTATCTCATCACTATAATAAAAAAGAGCTCCATCATCCAACTTGAAAAGTGGATTATCAAAAGAAGACTCAATATCCATCTCAAACAATGGATTATCAACTAGTTGAATGCTCTCATCATCCTCATGCTCAACCCAATCCCTCTGCTGGTCCAAACTTCCAGTTTCTGATCCCTTTGGGAAGGGCATAAGATCTGCGTGATTTCTTTAGCCCTTTCTCTATTCTCTTGTTCCTTGAATTGTTTGGCCACATAAAGCTGATCTTCTACTTCAAGTAATGCATTTTGAGTGTTGCCCATTGAATTTCTAGTTGATTCAAGCTCAGTGGTGAGCTCTTCAACCTTAACTCTTAATTCCTTGGATGTAGATATAGCTTTATCCACAATCTTAGTAGACACATGTCTATCTTTGATCATATTCGAATACGCTGATTTCATGTCCCCCATTGTGCTCTTAATGTTTTGCAAATCAGCAAAGGAAACATTTTGTTCACACTGATTTCTTGGTATCTTCTAGATGAGATTTTCAACAAGACTCTTCATGTCATCCAACTTAGATAATGTTTGCACTTCATTTTCAACTGACACCATTAATTGTTTCTTCCAAGTTTCCTCATTAATGTCAAGACCACGCAAGTTTAGTGATCTGCTGTTATAATGCTTATGAAAATCAGAATTTCCTTAGTATCTTGCAATGGTGTCACCATGGCTTCCCCAAGTCTCATGTGCTTCTTCTTCAAAGCTTGTCTCGTCTTCGTCACTAGGCTTCCGATCAACATCAGCGCCATGCAAAAACAATTCTGAGTTGTCTTCATGATCATGCCTCTAAAAATCAATTCCCTTTATGGCATCTTTTTTGCATGCTTTATGCTCTAAGGTTGGGGCAGCAGCTTGATCAAAAGAAATTTTTTCCCAAATTGATTCTTCATCATACTTTGGTGCCCACACACCTGGATCCCATGGTCCTATGAGCTGATGTTTTCCATTTGAAAGAGCATGCTCAATGTATACCTCCTGAGTGGTTGTCTCCCCAATCACCTGATTTTTCTCATTTTCAGCAGTACACTGTGGATCCACATCATCAAAGTCACTAAACCTTTGCTCAAAGTTAGTTGCATGTGTTGATAAATCAGAGTTCTCAAGAAATGAATCAACTCCATTAATGTCATCCTCCACGCATGCAATGTGTTCTAAAATCAGAACATCATCATGATTAAAAAGGAATTCATCCCATGTAGGATCCCCATCATACTTAGGTGTCAACACACCCAGATCCCATGCGTTGAAACACTGATTGCTTTGTTCAATGTGCTCCACCTGTGATGTTGTCTCTCTGAATAAATCACTCTCTAACTCACCACTATTGATGTCAACATAAGTATCTCTCTCCATCAGCTTGGTCTGGTAGTCAAACCAAAAACCACCCATGTCACCATCACTGTAAAGAGATAAAGAATCATCAATGTTAGCTATTTTGAAAACTTCATCTTTTTTGCCTTCAACGAGACCATCATCTAAGGTATATTACTGATCTCAACCTTGTCAACCTTGGTACTAGTGTCAACAATCAGTGGATAGCTCAAGTGATGCATTCAGGGCTGCTATTATGTCTTTTTCCTCATAGGAAAGTTCTAATATTTTGTCTTCCTCACATTTAGGCTCAACTCTAGAAATTTATGTTCTTGTCATGTCAAAATCAGCGAGCTCTTTCATTACCACCTTTTTTGCCTTAGATTCATCTTTTTCTTTTGTAAATACTTCTTGTGAATCTCCTTTCTTCCTTGATCTTCTTATGTAGTTGATCAAGCCATTTTTGCTAGGGTTCCTAGCTACAATGAAGTCCAAGAAACCATCGAAGGAAACGTGGTCTTTGATCTCATCAGGAATTTGTTGATACTCATCAAGAATTTTGGTGGCTTCACTTTCATAGTTTACCCATGCCTTCTGTCTTCTTATCAGTAGCTCTTGGATAGAATCTTCTTCCTTGGGTAGTAATTTAGGTCGCCAATCCATGTTTTCACTTCAACAAGCCAATGAACCAGGGTATTCAACTGAGACGCTTCTAATTAAATTCTGACATGCAACTGAAGAAGTGTGGCAAGGTTAGAACTCCAACAGGTTGGCAGGAGAACTTCGCTCTGATACCACTGTAAGATTCCCCCTCCCCCCTTGTTTGACTGGTTTTTTTTTTTTGCGATTAATTTTTCAATTTGACATATGCTAGCATTTTGTCAAACACATTGCATGCTTAATGGACTAAGAGTTTCATTGAGTTTCAGTTTTGCAAATAACATGTAGAATGACCCCAAATGGATAACTTTATTCATAGCATTATATTGAATCATCTAATACAAAAAGTGCTTCTAGCGTTGACATTCTGAGAATTAAATGATATCAGATTTATATGCACAGCAGTAGGGTTTACAATCTATTTCATATACTGATCTATTAGGGAATTGCTATTGAACTGAAATGAACATTAATAGATTTGAATCCATTTTACAACGCCATTCTGGATAGACTATTGTTAACAGCAAATGTTCTCAGAAAACAATGACAAACAGTAATATAAATACCCGTTGCTGATCTCTGAGTGTTCAACGACTTCCCAGAAGTTTACCACAGTTGACAGCAGGGCCTCCACGCTGGAAATGAAGGCTGAGCGACTGAGTTTCAGATGAAGGAAGTATAAAATCATGCCCAAGTGATAGCTAATGCTCCCAGCAGTCCATACGCCAATTTCAGCTCCACACAACTTAGAAAACTGTGAAATTTTTTCATTTATTCAATGCCAAAATGTTCACCCAGCAAGATGAACACTGTAAAAACTTCCAACCAAACACCAGCCAGCTAGGGTGGGTCACAATCCACCGAAACTAGCAACGTGAGATGAGGGTTTTCGTCCTCAACCAACGGCAATTGTATTATGGAAAAAATCCAACAAAGTCTCCTTACGTTGCGAAAGTTCACATCTCCAAATGAGAGCTCAAGAGTGATTAAATAGAAGATGAGGGAGGGATTAAGGCAATTTCTATTTTGAACCCAACCTTGCTTTCTTTTCTTTTTTTAAAACACTTATCTTTAACTTTTTAAAATATCACCAAATATTTCCCCTCTTTTAAAACACCGTTGCTCAACTAGGCTAAAGGGGTCTTTTATAACCCATGCTTATTATCACTTAATTCAATTAGAAACTTTATTAACTTGAGTGACGAATAAACAAATAATAACTCTGAGCATTGAGAGGATTCACCCTTGCCAAAAATGGAAACTCTGCACTGCTGCTGAATAGGAGTCGAGACCAGTTACTAAATATAACACTTACCAAAAATAGTGAGCCAAAACTTCAAACTGGCCCAAATGAAGCTCAACTGGCCCAAATGAAGTTACTAAAAATAGTAACTTACAGAAAAAAACTCAGAAAAACCCAAAAAATTCATCTTAGGTTGCCAAAGTTTTCTAACCAAAATCCACTTAGCTTACAATAACCGGAATAGGCTAATGGTAACTCAGACTGGCTATGAACAAGAAGGGGACATTACACCTCATCCCCCAAAACGAACGAAAGGCCACCACGTGGCATTCCCTCTTTGCTTGTTTTTTTCGGAGTGTTTGAATGTGTTTTCTCTTCGTTCCTTGATACCACCAGAGTAAGCAAGATGGTGACAAGTGTTACCCTCCCACTGCATCTTTTGCATGCTCACAAATGAGCGTTTATTTGAGCCCCCTTTAATCAGAGTGAATGAGACACTGAGACATGTCGACTTTATCTCGTTTTTATTCTCAGATGGGTTTTGGGGAAGACACTAGTACCTTTGAACAAGGTATCCATAGAGGGGAGGTTAATATAGTGTTAGTTAAGCAAATAAACTCAAAATAAACACATTAAACACTAACACATCTAGCTTAGACACTAGGGAGAGCATAAGTAACAAGCATACAATGAAAACACAACTAAAAAACAAAAGAAATCATTCATTTACCTTTCTTATAGCTCCAAATGGCTTGTTGAAGTGGCTTGTTTGGTTTTGTGCATCAAGAAGTCTTTATCGATGAAGCTCCATTGGCTCCTTCTCTCCTTGGCACCTTGGCTTGGCTGATTGGCTTATGAATTTGACATGGTAACATTACTAGAAGAGCTTCTTGGAGCTATTTTGGCTTAATAACATTGCACTAATGAATCTTGTTGATCAATAGGTAAGGCCTTGTATTTATAGCCTCCAAAGTTAACTCTCACCCAATGTGAGTTAAGGTTGAATTTAAACATGGAATGAGTTCAAACTAACCCTAGGTGAGTTGAGGATAACTCCAGTTGAGTTAAAAAAGTGTCATGTAATCATGTTTTTCAATTAATAGGCATGGCTTTTAAATTAGATATTTTAAAATATTTTAGGAGAGCTTGACAACTCGTAAAGACAATGATGAAGCTTGATATTTTAATTTTTTGAATTTCCATTTTTAGATATTCATTAATTGCAAATAGATAATTTAGCTAAGCATTTAATATGGTTTAATTAGTTGACTCATTTTGATTAGCATTTTAGCTCTTTTAAGAATTGTTCAAGTGTCCCGTTTAATGGGTCCATAGGCCAAACTACTAGTTGTTAGGTCGCAAGGCGACTGGAGATGAATCTGTGAGAGATTATTGTTGCGTAAGGCATAATACTCCAAATAGGAATGTCTCAACACGAATATGAGCATTAACGAATGATGTGTGGACGAAATTGGGACGTTCAATGATTCCTAGGCTTAATTAGGAACTTTACTGCTAGATTCCAGAGATTGTACGATCATATCTCTCAAAATAGCAGACTTGCACCTGAAATGACCTTTGACATGTACCTAGTCGCTCTTGGCTTGATGATTTCAATTTTTGTGAGAATCCAGGGCTGGGTTAAATAATCTGAATGATGCTTTCATAGGAGGCATACTTGTTGAGAGACGATTGACTTCATCCCACATGGCCTTGGTATTAAATCCAACACCTTTACAGGTGACTATTCCAAATGCTGAGAATATTATTAGACCTTATGCACCCAACAACAAATCATTAGTTTCTCATAATAATGCATTGATGACTGCTGTTCAAACAAATCAAAATCTAGGGACAAATCCCTCAACAAACTTAAAGAGTTAGAGAATATACAAAAGGTTATGCAAAAATTGAGTAATGATTTTATTAGCTTACAAAGAAGAGCTGGTATTGGTAATGCTGAGAGTTCAAATATAAAAGCTATTAATTTTAGAGTAATAGGCCATAGAAGAATAACCATACCAAGAATAACAACAACAATGATCATGGTTATAATGTTCAAAACAACAATCAGATGTTATGTTCCAATTTTGCCATCTCTATTAATTTTGTTGATGTTGCTATATTGGATCGGTGCAAAGTCCATCAAAAAGTTCAGCATGGTGAAATAAACTACCTAGGATTTTACACCGATTTCCATGTTTTTCTGCAAGAGTAAAGCTGATTTAGTGGTCTAATTTCTTGTAATGTTTGTGCTGTGGTCTTCCATCCTTACTGTAACCGTCTGTGCTGTATTCCCTATGTAGACCACATTACAATCACTGCATTCCACATGGTAAACCCTACTTCTAAGCCGTGGGTCCTCTCTATCTTTTGCCGATCCGAGGAAGCTCCTAAGTGTATTTGGAGGAAGGAAAACTCATTCAATATTGAACCTTTTAAGAATCCTGGTAGATGTCAATGTCTGGTGCAGTTGAGTGCAGGTGCACAGACCTTATGGGATCAGTAATATTTTTTGGAAATGAGGTTACAGAGCTTGGGGAATATGGTGCTTGGTCAGGCAATTTCTTGTTGGAAGCTAACCAATTGGGAAACTTTGTGACGGATGAGAATGTATTGGAGAGTAATGCTGCTTGGTTAGTGCAAAATAAGGTGCGGATAGTTTTGGCCAATGTGATTCCCTAGGTGGGCACACCGGGTGAAAATTGTGCAACTGACATTGATTTGTTGGAAGTTGGAAAGGCCAGGAATCTAATGGATCAGAATCTTACAATGGATAATTTTTTTAGGTTAAGGTTCTTTGAAATCTGGAGGAAGTAAAAATAACGAGGAAATTTTAGTGATTGATCAGGTGAAGGATGTTTCCTTGGAAACTCTACTACCAACCTTAACAATACCAATGTAGATGTACCTGCCATTAGTATTTTGCATAATATTTTGGGTTTTGCGGTGGCCCCAGATAAAGAAGATTTATTGGAATTATTAATAGTATTAAATGGGACCTATCATTAGAAGTAGTGGAAGAAATAAGAGTTGATTGTGTTAGTACTTTGTTGCCGACAAAGCCTCCAAAAAAGAATTTTGCAAGAGTGTGGATAGCATTGAAAAGTTTAAACGAGAATCACCAAATTCATGTTACTAAGGCAGATAAGGGAAAGCAACAGTAGTTATGAATAGACCAGACTACATCAATAAGATGGAAGACAACCTCATTAATAGCGGTTGTTATAGAGAATTGAAAGAAAACCCTATTGAGGAGGCGGTGAGGAAGGCTAAAAGCGCAATGTTGATCCTCCTCGAATGATGAGGCGAAGAAAAAAATCAACCCAAAGAACAAGAAAAAGGTCACTTGGAGATTATATGGTCTGCCAAAAAATCATAAAGAAGGTATATACCAATAAGGTTGATAGTTGATACAAGAGATTCTCCCACCTTATGACCTTGCTACCTTTTTGGTAAGTAAACTAAGCTCCTTGGTGGCTAACAACCTCTCTTTGTAGATTTCATAAATAGCGGGAAAATAGAGAAGGGTGATTTGCTGATAATTTTGATGTAGTTTCTCTTTTTATCAAGATCCCCATTGAAGGCGATATGGAGATTATGAGTAAGACGGATAAACAAACATCATCTTTTGGTAGAATTGTGCTTGAGGTCAACTTTTTGATAAGATAAAAATAGAGTGGACCCATGACATAGGTTTCAATCTATGTTACCGGTTCGTCGAATTTTGTAGAGGAACTTGCGTCAGATACATATTGGATCTTGGTAGTGGTCCGGTATGCCTTGGGTTCACTAGGTTTCGTCTTGGGCCACTCGGGTTCTCCCAGGTTATTCAACTTGAGTGGGCCCAGGATGGACTCTGGGCGAACCAATAAAAAAAGTTTTTTTTCTTCTAAAATTTTCACAGAATTTCACAAAAAGCAATGATTTAGAATATAATAAAAAACACATTCGAAACCTTAAAATTCAAGTGAAAGACAAAAGCATAATAGAAAAGAACACATTTGACAAAAACAAAACACAAAAGTAAAAACACTTGCTTCTTATTTTTTCGTTGCATACTTACCTTCCATTGCTGGTTTAGGGTTGAAGCTTCATCAAACAACATTCTAATAATTTTCCTACGTTGATTGAGGAGCTCATTTGCCACCAATGTAATATTTTAAACTTCTAAGTTTTTGTTTGTATTGTTTTATCTTTTTTTTCAAGTCATTTTTTTACAAGTTGCTACCCTAGGGTTTGTTTTAAATATTTTTGGTAATTTTGTGCTTCTTTTTAAACATGCAGTTAAATATACCATAGTAGCATAAATCATTTTGGAAAAAAACGTTTTTTCAAAAGTGGTAAGTGTTTTTAAAAAAAAATGCAATTAATTGGGGAAAAAAAGAAAAAACTTAAAAAGTGTCGAAAATTTATGGAAAAAAGAGAAAAATGTTCTCTTTTTAAATTTAAATGCATTTCCATTGCATATAGATACATATTAGGCATTTCAATTGCATAGAGAATAGATAAAGGTTATGTTTTTTTAAAATTTAGACATATTTAATATTAAAAAAAACACTATCCCTAATAGGGTTAGTTAAGTTTATTGAATTTGAACATATTTAATAGTTAAAAAAAAGAAACCCTAACCCTACTGCAGTCAAAATTGTGATTTAGGGTTAGAGTTTAGGTTTATTAAATTTGAACATATTTATATAAAAAAACCTAGGTTAGAAATGTTTATTAAATTTGAACAAATTTAATATTAAACAAACCCCAACCCTGCTATAGTCAAAATTGTGATTTATTCGCGTTTGATATTGGTTTAAATCACAATTTTAAAAAAATTGTGATTTTCAACTATTTTTGGGCACTTTTTCACATTTTTCAATGGTATTTATTGTTTTTCAATTGTTTAATTATCGCTGTGCATTGACCAAGCAGAAATTGCCATTTTTAAGGGAAAATCATATTTTTTTGGTGATGTCCTAAGAGTAATCGTGAATTTTTGGCGAGTTTGGCTACTATGATATATTCTACAATTTCAACGAGTTCTACCTCCATGGAACCCAATTCAAATTTGATGCACAATCACTGCTTTGGAAATATGTGACAATGATAGAGCAAGTTTCAGGTGGTAGGGGCTATATTTGTAGATGTAATTTTTTGTGATAGTGAACGTGTCAGCGCATACAGTTGAGTGAAAGCCCACTTAAATTCAGTGACAATAAAAAATCTTGAATACATCAAGGAGCAAAAAGCAACAGATGTCGCCTATGCCATAATATCAGGGCACCCTCTATCAAAGAAAGCCAAAGGATCAAGGAAGCCACTAATTTTTGCAACTCCTTATGGTGGTTCTTTGGTTGTGACTACGAAACATTCATTATTGGCAACACCCTCCATGCACGCAGAGGTTTCTACTCTTTTAAACAAAATAAAAAATGATCATTGGAAAGGTCTTTTCAAAATGATACCAGGGATATTGCAAATCAACATATCGCACGATGTGTGTATGCAAATGGATTGTCTTTCAATGTGGTTTGATCACTATATTGGCAAGAAATGGTAAGAGTGATCAACAAGGCCCCAAAAGTTACAAAGGTCAAGGGTTTAAGAAACTCCGCACCACTTTATTAACAAAGGAGAAAAAACATGTTGAAGATTCTTTGAAGCCAATCAGAGATTCATGGGTTGAAACAGGGGTCTCCATTTCTGATGGATAGAAAGATGCACAAAACAAGCCGTCGATCAATGTGGTTGTTGTGTGGCCTAAAGAGGTAATGTTTTTGAAGGCGGTTGATTGTGAGGTGTGTGTGAAGGATGCCGAGTTTATCTCCAACATCCTCATCAAATCTGTTGAGGAGGTGGGGCCTCAAAATGTTATCCAAGTTGTAGTGGATAATGCAAAAAATTGCGAGGCCATGGTGATGTTGGTGGAGGTGAGGTATACGAACAGTTTTTGGACATCGTGCTGTCCACTCGCTCAACTTCGTGTAGCAAAAAATGGGGAGTAAAATTGAGTGGATAAAGCAAGTGTATGTTGTGGTTGAGGAGATTCAGATGTTTGTCACCAACCATCATCTCTCTCAAGCCATTTTTAGATCCTTCTCAACATTGGAGCTGCAAAAGGTACTTATAGATTTTAGTTTTCATTTTATTTTAATAATTTTATTTTGGTTTAAAAATTTCAACTTTTTTAATCTAGTACTTGTCTATTTTCATAATTTTTTTAATTTTAATTTTTTAACAGGATGTTGAGACTAGATTCTCCTCACACAATCTTCTTGAGATGACTTGCAAAGGTGCGAAGACACTCAGTAGCATGGTCATCAGCCACCTATGGAGTGTATGCAGGGAGTCAAGCAAAGAGCCGGTGCAAAGAGTGAAAAAATTGATCCTAGATGATGATTGGTGGGCCCATGTAGATTATTTGTTGAGTTTCACTAAGCCCATTATGAGTATGATCCGTTCACTGACATGGATCAACTACGTTTGGGAGAAAATATATGATGGCATCAACTCAATGATTGAGAAGATGAAGGCCATCATTAATATTAAAGAGCAAAGACCCTGAGGAGACACTTTTCAAACAAGTGCATTCAATTTTTGTTGAGTGGTGGAACAAAATGACCACCCCACTACATCTCTGTCTTTGCATTGACTCCTCAGTTCTATAGCAAGATCTTTTTTTTTTCGAGGGTGCCACCATACAAGGATGTCGAAGTGGCTGAAGGGTATAAATTGGTATTCTCTCCTATATTTCCCGATCTTGAGATAGAAGACATGGTTATGAACGAGTTTGGGGGTTTCATTATGGCCCAAGGTCATGTTCTTGGTGCTCTTTGGCACAAATACAAGAAGGATGCTCATATGTGGTGGTACCTCCATAGCCAAGGATCACTGATCCTAATGTCTTGCAATCAAGGTCCTGTCATAGGTAAGTTTTTTATTTTTTAAGTTTTTAACTCTTTCTTTTTGTTTTAAAAATAGAAAATTAATGTTTAAGACTTGACTTTTGACTTTTTATTTTTATAAATCTGAGTATAGGTTACAAGTTCATCTTCTTGGGAGTGGAATTGGAGCATATACAAGTCCATCCACTTACAAAAGTGCAACAAGCTTGTAACAAAAAGGCCAAGGAGTTGGTCTACATACACTCCTATTTGCGTCTTCTATCACACAAGAACCCAAAGTACAAGGAGGGGACGTCAAATCATTAGGATATAGACCCAGAGGATGTTGACTTGGATGCTTCCATTTACCACCACCCATTAGTTGACATTGACACTCCTTTGACAACAAATAACTTAGCTAGCGGGAGTAGTAAGTTTCTTGGATGGTTCCTTGGATGCTAGTCCTTGTGGTTCTAATGAACCCCATCATGATGTTGATGTTGATGCTCTCAATAAAGAGCAAGATGACTATGAATAATAAGTTTGATGTAATTAATTATAGGATAATTATTGATGTTCATGATTACTAATTATCATGACATTTGGCGTTTGGTTAGTATTTTGTGATTATTTTCATATTTTGTTTTTATATCAATATGCATACCATGTCGTTAATGGCAATGTCATTAACTTCCTATTTATTAGGCTAGAATTTCTATATTTTTTGTACGGACGAACCCAAAACATACTCAAGGCAAAAAAATTTCTGTATTGGTGAACCCGGTTCTTTGAACTCGAACCCGAACCGAACCCAAACCAATAACTTAGGTATGAATCACAACCTCTCCCCCAAAATGGCATCTTATCCCAACTACCCATAACCAAAAAAAATTGCGAGATTAATTTTTAAATTGTTATGTAGAAGAACATCTGAGTGACTATTGCAAAACTAATACTTCTGATCTAGCATAAATATTATTGGACTTATGACTCAAGACATGGCAAACAATCCAAATAAAAGAGCATTGGAAAATGGTTTGGTGGTATTGATGTTCAACAAAATAAGCAAACCATTTATCATATTTATAACATTATCTAAGGGTATGATTGGTCTTGCCTACTGCTTTAATGTTATGTTTTGGGCTTGTAATGCTCCAATTCTACATTAGCGGATACTACTATTTAGTGTTGCGGATAAGATACAATTCGTGAATGGGTACAAATTCAAGTACAATTCGCAAGGGATACAAGCAAGGTACGCCTTGTTCCCTGCGGATACGTAAGGAAAAAACAGATTTTTCCTTTTTTTTTCAATTTCGTTTAACAAAAAGTCAAATGTGGACTCAAAAAACAATTACAAGCATTCTAAACGGTCTTCATTCGCCCTAACAGTGTTCATTCTCCTGTCATCGCCATTTTTTCATTTTGTGGTCATCGTTTTTGCAAACCTTGCAAGCACTAATGGCGTTCTCCATCCAAGCTTTGTCCAAGTGCTCAAGTTGCCTTCGCTGTCCAAGCTGCATCCAAGCGGCCTCAATGAACATCAAAGAAGTTAATCCAGACTCACCAACAACTGTTGACGGAGGCCAAAGCACAAACTAAGGTATGTATTTTTTTTTTAATTTGGTTTTAATGATAGTTTATTTAAGCGTTATTTTTAATTTTTTTATAATATTTTTTTTAACTTTTATATTTTGGGTGAGACGTAAAACGTTGCTGGATACTTCTTTTTCAAATATGTTTTTTTCAATTTGGTTTTAAATTTTTAATAATAGTTTATTTATTATTTGTAACTAAATTTAATTTTCTTTTGTAATTTTTTTCAACAATGCTTTAAATTTTAATAGAAATATTTATTTATAACCAGGGGTTATAGGGAGTTGCCATAACGTCTCACATTGTAAGTGCTAGTTTGGTGGGTCAAAGGATAGCCTTCAATGCTGATCCATGAGCGCCCCTTTGGAAGGATGTGACAATGTTAGAACAACTGTCAAGTGGAGGGTGTTTCCTTTGGCTTTGCTCAGACTATAAACACAAGAGCTCGTATAGTCGGGTAAAAGCCCATTTGTGTGTGATTTTCAGCACAAGAATCAATACTGGTGGTGGGCCAAACCTAGTGGAAAGCCAAGAAAGGGCTTGCCACAGACAAAAATCCTTGCATACATCAAAGAGCAAGATGAATTAGATGCCATTGTTGGGCAATGATCAAAGCATCCTTTGAAAAAAGAAAGGATCGACATTTACTCAGCTCCTTGTTGATCCATCTCGTGCTAATGTCGTGATCCTATCACATCCATTTCCTTCTACACCCATCGTGGTTGCAGAGGAAGAGGATTCACCTCTTAGTCACAATAGAACAAAAGATTTAGGTCCATTGGAAAGGGCATTCCAAAATCAATCTAGGGACGTAACAGATTAGAGCATTGTGCATTGTGTTTACACGTGGTTGCCATTTAATGTTTTTAGATCACCATATTGGTAGTATATGGTGAGATCTATCAACGATGGCCCTAAAGGGTTCATCGACTTAGGGTATGAAAAGGTGTGCACCATCTTGTTGTCAAAAGAAAGAAAACATGTTGAGGATTCATGGAATGAAACAGGGGTGGTGTCCATCATTTTCGATGGATGGAAAGATACAAGAAATAGGACATAGATTAATGTGTTCACATTGTGCTCTAAAGGGGCAATGTTTTTGAGGGCCGTTGATTGTGAAGGACAGGTGAAGGATGCATGATTCATTGCCGACAACTGGATAGAGTCCATTGAGGTGGTGGGGCCTCAAAACTTTGTCCAAGTTGTAATGGACAACACAAAAAATTGTAAAGTTGCGGGCATGTTGGTTGAGGCAAGGTATTGACACATATTTTGGACACCTTGTGCCATTCGTTCCCTCAACCTTATGTTGCAAAAATTGGGGACCAAAATTGACTAGATCAAACAAGTCTATGAGGAAGTGAGCGAGATCCACATGTTCATAAGCAACCATCACATGTCCTAAGATATCTTCAGGGCCTTCTTGAAGTTGCAGTTGTTGAAGGTAAACTGTTTTTTAATCATTCATGAATCATGGATTTTTTTAATTTAATTTTGTAAGTCAGTAATTTGTAAGGTTTTTATTTTTGAATATTTTTTTCAATTTTATTTGTTTTAAATTCGTATTAGGTTGATGAGACTCGGTTCGCCTCACAGACACTCGTCTTGAGACGACTTGTCGAGGTGTGTGAGGCATTGAGCAACATGGTTATCCACGACCTTTGGAGTGTATGGAAGCAGAGAAACAGTGAGAGAGCCACAAAGGTGAAAGTGTGGATTCTTAATGATGTGTGGTGGGAACGTGTAGAGTGTTTGCTTAGTTTTATCAAGCCCATTGTGAGTATTTTGAGATTTGTGGATATAGATCATCCATATTTGGGTGAGATTGATGGAATCAACTCAACGATTGAGAAGATTAGGTCCATCATAAATGTTAAAGAGCAAGATCCTACGAAGAGGTTCTTCAAGAAAGTGTAGTCGCATCTCATTGAAAGGTGGAACAAAATGACCACCCCATTGCATCTTCTTGCTTTTTCATTTTCTCCCAAATATCACAGGGCAAAAATCTTTTATTTTTCCAGGAGGATTGCACTATATAGAGATGTTAAAGTTAGTGAGGGATATAAGGCAACATTCTCTAGACTCTTCCCCGATCTAGAAGTAGAAGACAATTACGGGAGAGTTTGGACATTTCATGAGACCATTGGTCACTCCCTTGCCATTCTTTGTGACAACTACAAGAAGGATGCTCATATTTGGTGGTACCTCCATGGGCAAACATTCACCTACCTCCAATGACTTGCAATAAAAATTCTATCACAAAGTTTTTTTATAAAACTCTCTACCTTTCTTTTTGACGTTTTGTTTTAACTTTTCTAAATTTTAATTAACTTTGCGACTTGCATCAATAGGTTGCAAGTTCCTTCTTAGCTGAGCGGAACTAGGGTACCTACACCTTTATCCACTTGGTTAAGCGTAACAAGTTGGTAGCAAAAAAGGCGTAGGATTTGGTCTATGTGCATTCCGACTTGTCTTCTCATACACAAACAAGCTGATTGCAAGGGGCAACACAGTGTTGGGATGTGGACCCAAAGACTATTGACTTGGATGCTTTCGTTGCCTACCTTTCATTGCTTGACACAGAGCTAGATGGTGCTTCACACGACCTGCATAGTGGATCTGCTAGTGGGAGTGGCACTACTACTGCTTGTGGTTCTAATGAACATGTGATGATGCTCTCGATGAAGACATCGCAGCCGAAGGCGAATATGAATATAGTGAAAAATGAATATGCCAATTTGTCTTTATTTTTGTCCTTCCTTTATAACATTTGCACTATGTACTTGTTCTAAGACCAATCTAAGTTTGACCATTGAATATTATGATATTTGACATTGAATTATGAGTATGTTTTGTGGTTATTTAACTTATTTTGTTTCCTCTATGCATATTATGTGGTTAGTTTTGCATATGGCTATATGTTTTATATTTTTGATTTTTAATAAATATTTTTTGTACGGCTGTATACAAAAATGCATCCAGGCCCCCCAAAAAAATACCTGTATCCATGCATCCGATTCTTGTACCCATACCCATATCAGCTACCTAGCTCCAATTTGATATTCTAACCATTGTTGTCTGGGATTTAAAGGCTTTAACCTTTCTATGTAGTTGGCAAAAAATGCATTCTAAATATATGAAATGTTTTTGCTGCCTTTATGTTTGGAGATGACCATAAGATGCTAGGAAATAGTTCCTATTTGATATTTAAAAAAAAAGTTGTTTGTACTTGGTAAATGATGCATCCTAAATCAATTTTTTGAGAATTAGAGTTTTCTTTTTTAGAAACAACAGAATGTGTAATTTTTTTCAAACTAACACCAGACAAGGTAGTTAATTTCAGTTTTTGATTATTGGCAGGTGCATCCGGAAGGAAAATATGTTGTTGATATAGACAAGAATATTGACATAACAAAAATCACTCCTTCCACGCGAGTAGCTCTTCGAAATGATAGTTACGTTCTTCACTTGATATTGCCTAGCAAAGTAGATCCTTTGGTGAATCTGATGAAGGTGGAGAAAGTGCCAGATTCCACTTATGATATGATTGGAGGTCTTGATCAACAGATCAAGGAAATCAAAGAGGTATGCTGTTTTAATCTGTTCAGTTATCATCGTTTTTGCCAGGGAACATGATAATAGTCTTTTGTTCCTTTCTATTTGCTCACAGCAGTAAAATAGCATGTTAGTGTTCAAGACTGACTGTGATGTTTGTTTCAATTGTGTTTAGAAGATGTTATTTTCTATGCTATAGATATTTGACATTTAAATTGACATACAGGTTATTGAACTTCCCATTAAGCATCCAGAACTATTTGAAAGTCTTGGAATTGCACAACCAAAGGTATGTGTTGCAGTCCTCATTATTAGATCTTCTTGCTAAAGGCGTTAGTTTTGCATCAATAAGATGGAGCTTGTAAATTCTGTAATTTTGTATTGGATTTCTTGGAGCATATTTCATAGTTAGCATTCCAGTTTTTGGTCTCAGAATTGTTTTGATGTTCTTTTCCCTTGTTACTGTTCAAGGGTGTGCTGCTGTATGGACCTCCTGGTACAGGAAAGACATTGCTGGCAAGGGCAGTAGCTCACCATACAGACTGTACTTTCATTAGAGTTTCTGGTTCTGAATTGGTTCAGAAATACATAGGAGAAGGATCAAGGATGGTTCGTGAGCTTTTTGTAATGGCAAGGTGCTCATATTATTTATGCACTAAATAACATCAATTTTATACTTGCCTACATGCTTTTAATGATTTCCCATTAGATGCTCAGATTTTAGTGGTGCTTGTCTGTGTAATATGCTTATGGTTTCACTTCAAAAATTTAGGATTCGGAGATAGCCCATAGATCTGTAGCTGTTATGTTCTATGCCTTCTGATGCATAAAATTTATGCATTTTCATAAATGCTATATCCATTGGTATCAGTATCCATAACTGTATCCGAGACTATATCCATTTCCATACAACACTGCAATTATTTTCTAGATATTAAATGCACCATTTTGATTCATGGTTAACTAAGGTAAAGATGACGATCTTGGTTGTATTGTTTACTTCATTGGACCATCTCACAACTTGGGTATAATGGGAATGGAGATGCTTGAAAAACTCTGCATGACTGATGAATTGATCTTTTGTTGTTTATGCCGTTTCTTAGATTGTGGTATGAGCAATGAAAATGTCACAATCTCAATCTTTTTGTTATAACTTTTGCAGAGAACATGCCCCATCCATCATCTTTATGGATGAGATTGATAGTATAGGGTCTGCTCGTATGGAGTCTGGGTCTGGAAATGGTGACAGCGAAGTCCAGAGAACTATGCTTGAGCTACTTAATCAGCTTGATGGGTTTGAGGCATCGAACAAGATTAAGGTATTGCTTTCAATTGTATTACAAAGTAGCTTACTTGCACGATGTATGGTAATTCTTTTTAACCTATTATAAGTTACTGATGGAATAGGGTTAAGTACAATCTGCATTTCTTCTTCTTAAACTATTCCTGTGTATAAAAATGTGCATGCTCTTTTATCCATATCCTTGATTCGTAATTTCTTATGGTACAAGTGTCACCACTTATGCTTTACATATTCGTTTACTTTCCACATGCTTTGTATATCTTGCTGATTTCCATACATGCTTTGTAAATCAGTTTTCAATCTTTTTTTATAATGGTGATTTACTTTGTTTCCCTCTCCTGCCTGTATCTGTGGTGGGTATTTGCCTTGGCCAGTTTGTAACAGGAGGATATTAGATAATTTATAGTAGTCTTATGTGATAATATTTGCCATCCAGAGGTGTTTTAATGATTAATTTAATTGGTATTATTGTGTCGATATAAATGTGTGCATTTCTGTGCAGCACAAGCTCAAGTGAGATAACTGAAATAGTTGCTATGGCCCTCTATTTATTGTGTCTGTTGGTTGACAGGTTCTGATGGCTACCAACCGGATAGATATTCTTGATCAAGCTCTTCTTCGACCTGGTCGGATTGACAGGAAAATTGAGTTTCCAAATCCCAATGAAGAGGTATGTCTGCTCCTATTCCCACCAAACTTTCAGAAATATTTTTATAAACAAACATGAAGTTCAGAATAGTAAAGTGTTTTGAAACATATAATATTATGTTCTTGCTTTGATCTATTCATAGTACGATAAAAAAATGGCAATGGGTGTCCTGCAAGCTGATTACATTGGTGCATTGTCATATAGACTGACCTTTAAATAAAATGCTTGAAGGCATTTAAGATGATACACAGTTTTTTCACTAGTTCTCCTTAATTGGTTGATGCCTGCTTTTGAATTTTAGAGGCTCAATCAATGCTAGATTTTTCTGTTAAACCAAAAAATAGTGTCAAGTATCTGGCAGTATTTATTCTCAATCATCTGCTAATTAGATGCAATAATTAAATTTCATGAACCCATAAATGATAAATGCTTGAGGTTTGACGAATTGGTCACTGCCAAGCAACAGGTGGTTGTGCAATTTCATGGTAATACTAATTTTGCTTCTGAGGTATTAATAATCTTGCCTAATGATGTTTAGAAAATCTTTTGTTCACTTTTTTGTAATATGACGGTAGGATCTGTTTGGATTGACCCACGGTTTCTAGAAAAGAATGCTTGGAAAACGATCCTATGTATGCTTTCATCAAGGCGTTAATGTTCTGATTTGTGTTGAGGATTAGAGTGCATCTTCACGCAAGTAAATTATTTACAGGAATTTTGAGTTTAATCAGATTAAATGCAGAAATCTGAGTTCATCTAGAGATATTGGTTTTAGCGGGAGGCCCTCAAATAACCATATTTTTAATTAATTGCTGTACCTGTTATACATTGCAGTCTCGCTGGGACATCTTGAAAATCCATTCAAGAAAAATGAACCTGATGCGTGGTATTGATCTAAAGAAAATTGCTGAAAAAATGAACGGTGCCTCTGGTGCTGAACTTAAGGTATAGGCAGTTCTTACACCTGTATTTTCCTCCAGGTAGATTGTGTTTATTGTTCTGTGGTCAAGATTTTATGTGATATATGCTTTGCTTTGGGGCAGGCTGTATGCACAGAAGCAGGAATGTTTGCGTTGCGAGAAAGACGAGTCCATGTGACACAGGAGGATTTTGAAATGGCTGTAGCGAAAGTTATGAAGAAGGAAACAGAGAAGAACATGTCATTGAGGAAATTGTGGAAATAAGGAGGGGAGGAATCAGTGGATTTACTCTCTGCCCACATCTACTGCTGCCATAGTTCGAGGTTGCAACTGTTGGTTTCAAATTTAAAGCTACTACTGAATTTAACGGTGGATCATTGAGCATGTGCACAAGCAATTCGCAGCTACTATTCAACAGCTACTACTGCTATAGCTCATTGCAACTATTGGTTTCAAAATTCAAGCTAATATTGTATTCAAATGGTGGATCATTGAGCATATGCACAAGCTATACTATTATTTTCCCAGGCAACATGGAAATATGATATAATTTTGACCAACTTGGGGCTTTGGAACAGGTTATGTTTTGCTAGGGAATGTATTTGATAAGATCTCAGATATTTTCCTGGACATAAGTTACTATTAAATCTTAACAGAGTTTTGATATGAATGACGTTCTCAGTGAGCATGAGGATATAATTTATACTATTGTTGGATATCAAGTTTGGCATGTTAAGAATATTCAAATAAAAATTTCTGTTTGAAGGAAGATAGCCTAAGTAGCGGGTCCTTCATCACAGGGGTATGGGTCCCGGTATGGTGCATTCTGGGTTCCTGTCCTGGTACGAAATGCCTGAGAGTACTGCCCAGGTACATCCTGGCAGGGTCGGGAAGGGAAGGCGTACCCAATCTTGCCAGGACATGCCTGGGCAGCACACACAGCAAACCCACAGGGAAAATAATTTATTTATTTATTTTTTGTTTTAACTTAAAAAAAGTCAAACCTGAACTTCAGAAAACAATTAAATACTAATGAAAGTACGAGGAAACCCTAAAAGGCACTCTTATATTCATTTTATCAAAAACAAACAACACCACACCCCTCTCATTGTATTTTCTCTTTCTCCTCCATTTTGAACACACACCTCTCATTGTACATTTGTTCTCCCACCTTGATTTTGCCAATTGCATAACTATTTGTGTTTTTAACCATTAATCTATTTGGGTTTATATGATGACAATTGGCATTGAATTATGAGTAGAGTTTTCAACTGTTTTATGGCTATATAACTTATTTTGTTTACTCCAGGCATATTATGTGGTTAAATTTACTTATTTGGCTATATTTTTAATTTCTTTTTATATATATTTTATGGCCATACACAAACTTTACACGGGCCAAAAATTTGCCATACCAGCATAATTGAACCCCGTACCCATACCAGTACCAGGTTTGACTACTTAAAAGATAGCCAGTGTGTAGCATGCCTAGGTAAATGGCATATATTTGATATCTTGAATGGGTTCCTTCTTTCTTTTCAGTTTGTTTAACCGTTGGAATTTTTCTGCCAGAAAACAGAAGTCACATATACAAATGTGATTGATATTTTCTTAACAGTTATCTAAAGTATGTCGTGTTAGTGGACTCCGTCAGCTCACTTTTGTAAAACAATTTAGTGGTATCTTGAACATTTGATTGCATTAACCATTACAAATGCGTTTCAGAGAGGTACATTCGAACTACTTAATTGCAACTCTTTTAACAGTTTTTAACGAGTATTTGTATTAGTTATTAGCCTGCAACTATATATATACACACACTCAGGCTAACCAATAAGAATAATATTTAAGGCAACTATGAAAAATAAATAGTCAGAAATAATAATGGCTAATAGAGAATTTTATTGCATCTTGCAAAATTAGTTCCTAAGGATGGTCCTGAACTTGCTGAAAGATGTTTTTCTTGTCATCTTTTACCCATAGTTAATAGACTGCCATGTAAATGTCTATTGCTTTCAATATTTGTCTTTGACGTTTGACTTGTGCCTTGCTAACGATCAACAAGTCACAGCTGTGAGGTCAATTATAAAACAGAAATGCTCCCTTGCACCTGCTCCTTATAGGAAAGCTTTGTACTATTCTTCTCTTGTGCCATGGAATTGATGGTGAATGGTATATTATTGAAAGATAGAAGTTTTAGGCACATGAATATGTGAAACATGGAAGTTCTGGACACATGAATACGTGAAAAACATGGGTCATTGTGGGAATCTCTGGGCCTTTAGCGATCATGGAAAACCTGAACTGATTGGGTGGCACAAGTTGAAAGGCAAGTAGAAATATGAAAGCCATAACTGCAAGAGCGTTTAAGATATTAATTTACTTTGAAATTTAATTTTTTTGAATGAATTTTATTGATAACATTAGGCAAAAGTTTCAGCAAATTAACTTTATGGATAACATTATGGATTATTGAGAGAATAATTTGGATAGTGTCTTTTGAATATTGAGACTAACTGAAAACTTCTTTTGAAAACTGTCCCCTTTGAAACATTATTTATAAAACTTCAAGTGACTTTTGGACTTCCAAGATTGTAGGGGTGAAAATTAACCTTATTGATTGCATAAATTGGATGATATATTTCAGAAATAAGGCTAGAATGAACAAAACTTCAAAGTCGCTTTAGGGATTTTATGTTTTTGGGGTGCCTTTTTTCTAACAATTTATTTTTGTAAATGTAGTAAAGCTTTCAATTCGAGCAAAAATTTTAACAAATTAATTTTATGGATAACATTTGTTAGAAGTTTCAACAAAGTAATTTTATGGATAACATTAGGGAATATTGAGAGAATAAATTGGATAATATCTTTTGAATATTAAAACTAGATTGAATACTTCTTTTGAAAACTGTCCCCTTCGAAACATTATTTATTTAACTTCAAAGTGAATTTTGGCCATCCAAGATTGTTGGGGTGGAAAGTGAACTTTATTGATTGCATAAATTGGATAATATATTTTGGAAATAAGGCTAGAAATGTGTTGGGAGCAAAATCACTGAGAGGGGGGAGGTGAATCAGTTTTTAAGAAACTTTTTTATCAATTTCACTTAAGCAATCATGAACTATTCAAACAAGCATATAGATCTAGCAAACATAAACACTTATCTACATAAACATGAAATACAAGAACACATCACATATGTGGGAAACCCTCAAGGGGAAGAAAATCCAAAAATATCTATAAATGGACTACAATTTTATGAGATAAATATCAAATTTAGCAAAACACTTTATATGGAACATCAATCCCAAGTAACTAAGCACCAACTCAGCTATGTTTTAGTAAGCACCAACTTGCAAGGAGGCACCAACTTTGTAATGTTCTCAAATGAGACGATTCCATATAAAATGAAATTTTTTCCAAATTTCACAATTTTGAAAATGCAATCAACAAATCCTAGTTTGCAAAATAAGCTTACAAAATCTTTGTCAAGCCCTAGAAACCTTAGACACCACAATAGTAGGGTTTTATAAATGAATTTTAGCAAATAACTTGTCCCAAAATTAATTGAAAACTTGTAGAAACAATCATAAATTTAAATACACGAAACAAGTACTTTTTTACCAAATTTTTGAAGTTCAAATGCCACTTTTTGATTGTTGAAAATTTTGATTTATTTTTGAAAATACAGCTGCTATTTTGAATGTTTTTTCACTTCAAACCTTTGCAAAAAATTGTCACAAGTGCTTGAAAAATATCGAAAAAATACAACGATTTTTTTTGGGCATAGAAATGGCAAAAAATGGCTCTCCAAGTCAATCGCCCCTAATTGCCAAGTGCAAAAAAATTAACAGAAAAATAAGAGAGCGAGATCTTGCCTTTCGCAAGCGATTTTTTTTCAAACCCTGTCAAAATAATTAAATAATAATTCTGAAAATTATTATTTAATTTTTTATGGATTTAGGACTTCAAATCTTTTATGAAACTCCTTCAATACCTCATGCTAACACGTAAAAAATTAGCAAATAAGATCATAATATTTAATTTGCATAAAATAAATCAAAAGAGGCCTCCAAACCCTTGATTCAAGGATTCAAGCTTCCAAAGTGGTTTGCTCCGCTTGCAAAAATAAGATAAATATTGATCAAAGTTAACATACAAGAAAAGAGCCTCAAAACTTTCACAAAACTTCACAAAAACTCTTCAAGGTAAATCGCCTCACTTGTAGGGCAAGAATAAGATCTCTTTAGCAAAAGTGGTGTCAAAAGACATATTTTTTAGATTGATAAACACCAAAGCCACAAACTTATATTGAGAAATATATCCCAATAGTTTCTTCAAACATGAAGAACAAATTATCAAAATTCAGCGTATCTTCAATTATGATATTCTCTTTGTATTTGTACTTTTTAAATGGGGTGAACCACATTGGGGAGGTAAAATACCTCATAAGCCTCACTTGCCTTTTTTGAAACACTTTTTCTTTTCTTTGCTTTAGTTTCCAAACTGAAATTTCTTTTAATTTCACTTTAAACTTTTTTGAATTAATTAAATAACTTGCCTTAATAAATTAGTAATTAAAATTACTTTTTGACAAATTAAATAATTAGGTCTTTAAATTTAAATTGCTCTAATAATTAAAATGATAAAAATCACTTTTCAAACAATTTATTAATTATACAACCTATTAGAATAATCATTAAAATTATCTTAATTTTTCAAATGGTTAAAAACACTTTTTCGATAATTCGAATAATTATCCAAGATAGTTCTATTTTAATAATTAATTAATTACCTTATATTTTTGAGTGATTAAAATCACTATTCGAACAATTTTATTAATTATTAAAATTATATGAAAATGGGACATCACAAATCCTTTAGATGATTCAACGCCGACTCAGCGATTTGATTGCTTTGAGCACCTTTAGGACACCTTGTTGCTCAATCAATTGATGATGACCACCTCTTTAGCTCTTCACACTCTTAGCCCTCTTGAATTGCCTTCTAGCTCTCTTCACTCAATTAGGTCTCTTCAAGATTGATTAGCTCATATGACCTTAATCTTCATACACAAATCTTCTATTAAATATTCATCACATATCCTCTATACCCCTTTGATGGTCTACAAGACCTTCTGCTCTGAGATATATTATTTTATTCGTTTACACTTTACACCCACAAATAAGCCTAATCTGTCTTATATATATACAAGCCTCTTGCTCATATACTTCTTCGTCGACTATATACACTTGCACACTTGGATTACCCTTACAATAGATATCCTAATATGTTTCATACATGAATCAATTATTACAATAAGTCAATCATAGCATATAAGACCAAAACCTCTTTTAGACCTTAAAGAGACCTAATTCAATTAGGCTTTTATTAGCACATGTTACCCTTTGATCTTCTTCGAACACTTTCAAACTCTTCACATGATAGGAACATATCATGTCACTCAAATAGACCCCTACTAAACTCATCTTAGGTCCATGACACTTTTAGCTCCAATCACCACTTAAAACACACCATTAGTACTGTTCTTAATTAGCACTGTGCATACCCATAAAGTCTGTCTTGAACTATTGAAGATAAAACACCAATTATCTAAACAACCATGGAAAAAAATCACATTCAAAAACTTCATGACTTTAGGGTCATCACAAACTTCATTAGATATTTCAACTCAGGGTATACAGGTTCAAATTCTTCTTTGCAAAATGCTCACTGTGAACTGTTAACTAGCCTTAAAACACAGTCATAAAAACTTGAACTTCTGACACCTAAAAGAACACACTCAAGGATTTCCAATGCATGAACATGATCCTACAACATACTCAGAACAACCTCCAACAAAAAGATCATAAGCTCTATTGGCTATTACTGATCTTGAAAACCAATTTGTTGACCTTCTCTCTCATGGACCTCACTCAATCAATAAAGTCATTTTGGCTTCAACATTTTCACTACTTTCACTATCTACCAAACCTTCTAAAAAGCATGGATAGGACATACAAGCCCCAAATAACAACACCATGTACATTATATGCTTCAACTTAGGGCATACAATCTCAAACTCATCACTACAACTTGCTTGCCCAAAACTATCAGTTTATCTTAAAGCATAGTCATGGTGACAATGACCTTCAATCCCCTGAATGATCATTTCCAAAAACTCTTGATGCATGTAGATAATCTTATGAGATCATTAAACCATTTTCAAATAGAAAGATAATATGGTCAAATGGCAACATTGCTCTTGCAGACCAATCTCATAACCTCACTGAGCTAAACAAATCAACTTATGAGTAAATTTTTGCTATATACAATGATATCCAAAACTTTTATCTAATAATAACACGTCTTACAAGTCTTGAACATCTCCATGCACTTGGATTCATCTCTATTCCATGATAACACATCCCTAATCATTTTCTCATTGTTCCTTGAGTTTTTCATCATTTCTATTATTAGGCATATTAGCGACTAGTCAACTTGGATGACCAGTTTAACACATATGAGAGCTAGAACTTGTCCAAAAACCTATATGGACACAAACTACAAGTCTCAAACTTTATCCTCCAACCATGTATCAATTTTGACTTGATCAACTATGAGTGCTACAATAAATCTCTGAGAAACAAGGCTTTTCCTGAAGGGTCCACTCAGTCATTTGAAAACTCAATCACACTTGAAGATGCATGGGAGAGTTGATTAGAACCTCCAATCACTAAACTAGCCACACCAATCCATTCTAAGCACTTTAGAACAACTTTCATATTGGGTCACTATTAGGGTTCTTTGAAGGTTTAAACCATCTTCCACTGTTAGCAATCGTTCATAAAGATTAGCCTCTCATTTCAAAAACCAATGCCTGGAACTTTGAACTAGGACCCTTCCCCATCTATCATGAATAGATTAGGTTCCCATGCAAAGGTTACACATGCCAATGAACATCAAAAAGTCCTCGAGTTCAAAACATTTCATTCTATGCACACAAGAGACCTTAAAACCATTTTTCATGCTTTATCTTGCAAACTATGACGTTAAACCTAGTGAACATGCTTGAAACAACATATCATACCTCTGACAATGCTCACATACTCATTCTTGTCTTGGATACTGATCCTGATACCCCATTAGGCTTTCTCTCTCTTTCCTTGCTTAGACCTTGACCTGCAAACCACATTTGGCCTTGAAACTGACCTTCATGCCTCTTTATATGTGCTTTCCACCTCACTCACATACTTAAGCAACTTATCTCATGCTTATACACAAATATACATCATTTTCATATCTTGACAACAGACTATGATGCCTCATTAGGTCAGGTAGGGTCTAAAACTAGTCTAGTTATAGATTTTGACTTAAGATATTACCACTGTAGGCTCACCTTGAAACTCACCCGAGTGTTCCAATGCCTCATATACATGTTCAATCAACTTCATACAACATCTGATTCCTCTGTGCATCCATATTAACAAGCCACCATGCTTAAACCTTCTCACTAGGACTTTACATGTTATGACTAGTGTCATGACTAGGCTTCTCAAGCACTTGAAACTTGACAACTGATCTTGAAACACTCTTTGATGCTTCTACACCTTGCTCACATGCCTTACATGTTCTTCAAAGAATGTCATACCTCTATACATACCTCTTCATGCTCACCATGCATATGCTTATGATATGACTATGCTTGTTATGACTAGGCTTTTCAAGACACCTTATACTCAAGGATCAACACTCAAACATGCTTCTCTTGTACTTATCAGACAACATTCTCACACTACTGCAACAATATATTTTTGATCAACATGCTCTCATGACCACATGCAGACCTAGAGCTTCATAACCATGCTTCACTGCTTACTTGATCATCAAACCTCTTTGTGACAATACTGACAATCATCAAGCTAACCTAAATCATGACATTGAACTTGACATCAACCAACAAAAGAATCATTAGATTGTCTTCAAATTATCTCTCAATAAAGAGATATTAGGTTGCCTTCAAATTATCTCAAAGACCACTCACTACACATCTTCACCAAATGTACCTTGACATCAATGACAACATTTCTCAATAAAACCCCCTTTGTCATTGATGGATTTTTTTTTTCAAATTTATTCCAATTTGGTCAATCTCTCTTCTTGAGCTTTCTCCCCCTTTGACATTAATGACAAAGGGTCATACATACTGCAACTTCAGGAACTAAACTTTGTTGTAACAAAAGTTCAACACACAAAATATGAAGCATTAAAAACACATGCTCCCCCTTACACCATGCATACCTCTTTCAAATGATCTCAATTTACAAGACCACTTCTCAACATAGATCAAGTTCAGTCAACACCCTGAATAGGTCCCCCTGAAACCAAACATCCACCATGCTTCTGCTAACTGAACAATGTCTCCATGAAGCCTAATAGAGTCATCCCTTTCCATAGGGTGCTAAAACAACACAAGCTCAGGGGATTCCAAGATATCCATGCTCTCATCAGACTGAATATTCTTTAGTATCCTTTTAGGCTTGATTTACACTATAGGCTTAATTTATTCATCAACAGTTTGATCATCAATATGAGTTGACAACAGACATTCCAAACTTGATTTTTTATCTGAAGTATGCTCTATCATAATAAATAATCGATTTGAGTTTGTAGACTAATCATGACTTACCTTTATTGTCTTTGGTTTCCACACATTCATTTGCCTTCTCTCTTGCACTCTAGGAGTTTCATACCTCTTGTTTTGACTTGATGACCTTACTCTATTAGGATATAATCTTGCAATGTGTCCCACACTATGACAACTATAGCAAACAATCTTATACATATCACTTGACTAATGTGAACTGTGACTCCTTCCATAGTCCCATGAGTACTCATTCTTGGAGGGTCTTCTACACACTCTCGTGCTCTATGACCAAACTGACTGCATGCAAAAGAGTAACCATTGAATGGATTATCATACCTCATAGCATTAGATTGTCTGATTGGTCTCTTTATGTTGACTTTATTATCTTCAATAACCTTCTCTTTGACTTGAGCTGCCTCCTTTTGGTCTTCTTTGAAACCAAGACCTGTCTTATCACTTGCAAACTTTTGACTACTCAAAATATCATATAGAGTCTTAGTGATCTTTTCAAACTTCACAAAGTTCTTCACTTTGCTAGATACTTGATCCAACTTAGCTTTCAAGGATTACACTTTAGTTTCATACTTGGTGGATTCTTCCTATTTATTTTTTAAGCTAGCAGTGACTATCTCCATCTATGCTTCAATCTGATTGATGATCTCATCATACTCCTTAGATGTGTTACTCAATCTCTTCTCAAACAAACTAATATGTTTTTCATAGTCCTTAACTAATGATTTTAGTTTGTGATTCTTCTTTCTTTGGAACTTCAACTCGTCTAGAGAACTCACCAATTATGTCCCAAGGTTTACTTCAGCCTATTCTTCATCAACCATAAGGCCTTTCCCATTTGAGAAAACCTCATTGTCTATTTCTAAAACCATGAATAAGGCTTAATTATTATAATGTTCATGTTCATTAATGTAATAATCACTATCATATGTGCTTGTGTCACTTACATCAGATGAGTTATCTTCTTTAGTATATAATCTTATTTTGTTCTTGAATGAACCTTTTATACCATCATACTTTTTGAACTCCTTATTTTTATTAGGACTATAGACCTTCTTATCATCTTCATGATGTTCATAATGTTATTCATCATACTCAACCTTATCCTTGTTAGGATACTTAGATGTAAAGTGACCAATCTTACTACAATTGAAACATTTGAAGGGCAACTTACCCTTGTACTTACCAAATCCAAGCCTCAATTTCCTAGCAAACATTGCTATTAGTTCATCATCACCAAAATTTGAACATACCTCATCCTTGACCAATTTGGATTTTTAATTCTTCTCAACTTTGAAAGCTACTTCCTTATTGGGAGGTCTTCCTTCATTTATTCTCATTTCATAGGCAGTCAAGATGCCATAAAACCTATCCATCTCCAACTTGTCTAAATCTTGCATTTCTATTGCAAACACCTTAGAATCAAACTTAGGAGTTAATGATCTCAATACCTTTTGAATAACTGTAGACTCTTTAATTTCTTATTCCAATCCTTTAATTATATTGACAACTTCATCAACCTTCAACATGTAAGATGCAATGGTTTCATCTTCATTCATCTTCAGACTTTCAAACTATCTTCGATGGGTCTGCAAATATAACCATCTTCACCTTGGTGTCTCTTTTATAGATAATATACAACATTTTATATATCACCTTGGCTGACTCATAGTGTATTACCTTCACAAATTCTACCTCTGATAAGCCACATAGAATGGCATTCATTGCCTTGGAATTGCTCTCACTTTCCTTCTTGCCTGCCATATCAATTGGTGGTGTAGGAGGTGGAGTGTATCCATCCAAAAATAACTACCATATGTCATGGTCCATAGACATTAGGTATGAACTCATTCTAATGCTTCAAAATACATAATTATTTCCATTGAAAAATGGAGCCTTACTAGTAGAGAAACCACCTTGAGCTTGTTGACTAGTTATCTTTGATTCTAGGCTAGGCTATTAGGCCTGCTTAAAAAGACATACTCTAGTACCAAATGTTGGAAGTAAAATGACTGAGAAGGGGAGGTGAATCAATTTAAAAAAAAATTTCTTATCAATTTTATTTAAGCAATCATAAACTATTCAAACAAGCATATAGATATATCAAATAAAAACACCTATCCACATAAGCATGAAACACAAGAACACATCACATATTTGGAAAAACCTCAAAGTAAAAAAACCCATTGATATCTACAAATGGATTACAATCCTATAAGACAAACACCAAATTTAGTGAAGCACCTACTTCACATGGAGCAACAACCCCAACTAGCTAAGCACCAATTCAGTTAGGCTTTAACAATCACCAACTTGCAAGAAGACACAAACTCTCTAGATGACTCAGTATCAATTCAACGACCTAATTAATTTTATTTTATTTAGAATACATTGTTTCTCAATCAACTGATGATGACCACCTTTTCAACTCTTCACATTTTTAGACCTCTCAAACTGCCTTCAAGGTCTCTTCACTCAATTAGATCTCTTCATGATTGATTAGGTCATATGACCTTGATCCACATACATAAAACCTATATCAAATCTTCATCATAGATACTCTATACTCCTATAATGGTCTACAAGATGACCTTCTACTCTGCAATATATTATTTTATTCGCTTACACTCTACACCCAGAAATAAGCTTAAAACTACCTTGTATATATACAAACCTCTTGATCATATACTTATAGTCAGACATATACACTTGCACACTTAGATTACCCTTAAAATTTGTCTCATAATACATTTCATACATGAATAAATCATTACAATAGTTCAGTCATAACACATAGGACCAAAACCTCTTTTAAGCCTTAAGGAAACCTAATTCAATTAGGCCTTCATTAGCACACATTATCCTTTGATATTTTTGAAAAAAAATTAAAATCTGTTGTTCCCAAAATCTGTCACTTATTTTTGGGGACAACATATCAACTATTATGGTCATGCAGGCCAAAATTCTCTCTTCCCTTCTCAAAAATTATTCTAAGCATCCAAGTTCTTCAATTATTCAAGCTTTTTCAGCTAAGGGACTCATAGGTTCAATAGGTTCAACGACTTCAACAGGCGAGCTCTCACAAAGAAATAAGTTCCCAACACTTAGGCATTTCAAGGCTGGTTGAACGTTGAAGTTCAATCAAAATATTTATCTGCGGACTTGAAACAAATGATTGAACCATTGAACCCCACCTCTAAAGGTTCAAAGGTTCAACGGGTTCAAAAGTTCAACGACATCAGTAGACTTAAAGAGTTAAGCGCTTCAGCAAGTTCAAAGTTCAACCGCTTCAGAAAGTTCAATAAGATCAAAAGACTTAAAAAAAAGAAGGCTTCGAAGAGTAAAGGTTAAACCGTTGAACCGTTGAACCTTGAACCAAAATGGTTCAACGAGTTCAAAGGTTCAACGAGTTCAATAAGATCAAAATATTTAAACGAAAGAAGACTTCGAAGAAGAAATATTGAACCGTTGAAACGTTGAACCTTGAACCAAAAGAGTTCAAAGTTCAAAGGTTCAATGAGTTCAATAGAGTTTGAGAGACTTAGAAGAACAAAGGATTCGAAGAGCTAAGAAAGAAAGGTTGAAGCGATTGAACCTTGAACCAAAATGGTTCAGAGTTCAAAAGTTCAACGAGTTCAATAGAAAAGAAAAGGATCCAAAAACTTTGAAGGACTAAAGGATTCTGAGAAAGAGAATGAACCGTTGAACTTTGAACCAAAATGGTTCGAAGTTCACAGGTTCAAAGGTTCAAAGAATTTCAAAGTTTGAAAGGGAGATTCAAGCGAAGGAAGGAAGCGGAAGATTCCAGAGACAAGTTCGAAGAGATGTTTCAACCAAAGAGGAAAGAAAGCGGTTGAACCAAGGAGCTGGTAGGACCGCTCGAACCATTGAACCATTGAACCGTTGCACTTCAAAGGTTCAAGGTTAAATGTGGTTCAAGCGACTAACAACCAGTGATGTCCCTGTAGATGTCAAATTCAAGGTAATGAAATGCCTATTTATTTTCAAATATGGCGCAGAACTTGAAAACAAACTCAGCAACCAACTAAAGATGAAGCTGAAAGAGCTAACAGAAAGGGAAGAGATAACTTGAGAGCTTAGATCACGAGGAAGAGATAAAATGCGTTAAGAGAAAAGGGAACAAGAGGGAAAAACCAAAAATATCTGTGCAGGAGTTATTTCTAGTTGGTGAAACAGTCCACCAGGTGGACATTAGAGAGTGAGAGCACTCAAAGACGCAGCCTATTTTTCTCCGTCGAGTAAAAGCAAAGTGGACAGCTGCACAAAAATCAAGAAGAGGACCAAATGACCTATACTTTGGAGGAGACATTTGAGATGAATTAACATGCCATAGTTAAGGCCGATGCCCTGTTCCAGCATGGCCCCTTTGACAAAACTGAAAATGTATTCAAGGCATTGAATGTAACATGGGCCATTCTATGAAACAAAGTGCCAAGTCTTTCTTGGCTGATATATATTGTGTTGTTCCAAAAATTTGTCACTCATTTTGGGACAACATTTGAACTATTTTGGTCTTGCAGGCCAAAATTATCTCTTCCCTTCTCAAAAAATTGCTCTGAGCATTCAAATTCTTCATTATTCACGCTTTTTTAGTTAAGGGATTAATAGGGTCAACAAGTTCAATGGCTTCAACAAGTGAGCTCTCTCAAAGGGGCAAGTTTGTAACACTTAGGCAATTTCAGGATTGGTTCAACGCCTTGGTTCAACCAAAATTATTCATCAGCAAGCTTCAAACAAAGGATTGAACCATTGAACCATTGAACTTTGAACTCTTATGGTTCAAAGGTTCAACGGGTTCAAAAGTTTCAACATTGTTGGCAAGCTTAAAGAGATAAGTGCTTTGTCAAAGGTTCAAGGTTCAACCGCTTCAGTAAGTCCAATTCTTTCAAAAAACTTAGCAAAAAACAAAGAAATGAATCATTGAACCGTTGAACCTTGAACCAAAATGGTTCAATGGGTTCAACGGGTTCAATGGGTTCAAAGTGATCCAAAGACTTAGACAAAAATGAGGCTTTAAAGAGATTGAACCATTGAATCGTTGAACCAAAGTTGGTTCAATCGGTCGGTTCAAATGGTTGGTTCAAAGGACTGCCCCAAATTTGAAGGAACAAGTGCCCTTGTGGAGGGCAGTGAACTAAAGACAGATGCCCTTGTGGAGGGCAGCAAACAAATGGTTCAAAGATCAAAAAGTGACTAAGGCCGAAAGTGAAGATTTCCTTCAAACTTTTTGTCCGAGGAAATTACTAAGTGAAGGGACCGAAAGAATTCCTTCGAAAAGATTTTCTACAAAAAAAATGACTAAGGCAAATCCTTTGGACAAAATGTCTGAAGGAATTCCTTTAGACTTTTGTTCGAAGGAATTCGCCCGAAAGGAAAGTTTAAAATCCCGGTGGAAAATACATTCAAGGTGAGGGAAGATTTCCTTTGGACAAAAAGTCTGAAGGAATTCCTTCGAACTTTTGTTTGAAGTAAAAGCTCGAAAGAAAGCGGATGAGCCAAGGAAAAATTTCCTTCAGACATTTTTTCTGAAGGAATTGAAGCTCAAAGGCCACTCAAAAGACCCTGAAGGGTAGGTACCCTTGTGGGGGACTCTCGATACCAACAAAAAGGACTTTTCTCAAAGCCCAAAGGGACACCTTTCCTTCAAGGCATTCCAAAGACATTGAACTGAAGGCATTTCAAGGATTCAAAATGACTTAGAAGAATAAATGAAACAATGGAACAAAGAATGAACCAATGAACCGATTGAACCTTGAACCAAAAGAGTTCAAAGTTCAATGGTTCACAAGTTCAACGTTTCAAAGACAGTCCCAAGCAAAAGAAGAACACAGATGATTCCATAGACCAGTTCAAAGGATGGTTCAACCAGACAAAGCAAAGAAATGAATGAACAAATGAAGCAATTGAATTGGGAATTGATAAAGGCCGCCTGAACCGATGAACTAATGAACCAATGAATATTCACAGGTTCAAAGGTTCATGGTTTAATATGGTTCAAATAGCCAATAACCATTGACAGCCCCGCAGACGTCAAATTTAAGGTAATGGAATATCCATTTATTTTTGAATATGGTGCGGAACTTGAAAAATAAACAAAGTGACTAGCTGAAGAAGATAGCCCAAGATCTCCAATTGCTACAGGAAAGAGAGAACAATACAAAAAGATCAGAAATATCTACAAGAGAGTTATTTCCAGTAGGTGAAATAGTCCACCAAGTAGACTTCTGATCATGCCAAATCACGGATGCGGCCTGTTTTTCTTCCATGAAGTAAAGGCAAAGGAGACAGTTGCACAAATGAGAAAAAAAGGACAAGATAGTCTATACTTTGGAGGAGACATATTAGATGAATTGGCACGCCATAGTTAAGGTCGATACACTGTTCTAAGCATGGTCCCTCGACAGAACCGAAAATGCATTTAATGCATTGACCGCAGCATGGGCCATTTCATGAGACAAAGCGCCAAGCCTTTCTTGGCTGCCATATATTGTAAACTCTTGTCTTATGCAAGGGAGACTTTTCCAATATAGAAGCGAAACTCTGCCAAAATTGAGAGGCGATTACTGAGATTTGAGCTTAGATTGTTCATCATATTTATTTGTTGAATGAGAAAACAAGTTACTTTCAGAATTTGTGCTATTATAGATTGTATCATTTAGGAGATTGTTCTTATGTCTATTTTTTGAATGTATTCTTGTCCAGTTATTGAAATAAGCAGAATTAGTGGAAGTAATCAAGAAGGTGTCCTGAAGATAATTGTGGAAAGACTTTGTGCTATCACAGTTATTTTCAGTGTGTGTTTTTAGTTTCTTTCTGTGTAAAGGATCTTGGGATGACTTTGTGCTCCCATTATCCTTTGTTTTTCACTCTTTGGGTAGTTGAAGTGTAGACTTTGTGTTATACTTCATTCTGCTGGTTATTGCGCCCTTGTTACCTATTGGTTACCCACCTGAAAGAACTCCTGCTGTTTCCTACAAGATCACTTCTGAAAGAAGATAAGTACCTTCAGTGTTTTCACCAAGATTTTTTCCTCTTTCTGTAAACATCATCTCTAAAAAAAGAGATATGGATGGTGTAATCCTACCCTTGAGTGTTATTTTCTATTATATATATAGTATATAGCTCCTCATATTTAATAGGGAACCTCCCCTTGATGAGATGAGAGATTTGTCCCCTTTTGATGTGGTAAAACTGCACATCTGGCCGACCAATCTCCCTTGCTGTGGTTGATACGACCTATTTTACTCATCAGTTAGCTGATTGACAAAATATTCACCAACATATTGTAATCTCTTATTTTATGCAAAAGAGATCTCTCTGTTATAGAAACAAAACTCTACCCAAATTGAAAGGCATTTCCTGAGACTTTGAGCTCAGATTGCTAATCATATTCCTTTATTTTAATGAAAAAACAAGTGACCTTTCAGAATTTGTGTTGGAATAGCTTGTGATATTTAGAAAATTATTCTTATTTCTATTTCCTAGATGCGTTCTTGTCCATTTAATTTAACAAACATAACTAGTGGAAGTAATCAGGAAGGTATCCTGAAGCTGACTGTGGAGAGACTTTATGCTGCCATAATTGTCTTTAGTGTGTGTTATTTTCAACTTATTATATATATATATATATATATATATATATATATATATATATATATATATATATATATATATATATATAGTACCTCATAGTTACAGGGAACCTCCCCTTGATGAGAGGAGAGATTTGTCCCCTTTTGATGTGGTAAACCTACACATTTGGCTGATCAATCTCCTTATGCTGTGGTCGAAACAACCTATTTTTCCCATCAGTTAGCTAATGACAAAATATTCACCCAATAATTTTTGGTGACTCCACTGGGAAGAACGCACGGTTTGAAGCCTCAAGCTTCAAATTGAAGCAGTGCTAGTTCTTTTCCATTTTTACTTTATAATATGGCAAATCCACGATATATGCAAAGACAAAGATCTAAAGGTATTGTTGACCCTGTATTCGAGTTGGTACAACAAAGTGATTTTGACCTATTTTCTTCTCCATCTCACCTTCAACAAACCAAGAGTTTTCCCCTACAAAAGTCAGGTCTCCATTACCAGGCAAAGCATCCATTTCTACTGTTAGTAGAGCTTTGTCAATACATACCCCTCAGACATTTGTTATCCCTCCCTTCAGTAGTCAAATCATGGCAGTTCAAGGCCCTTGGAGTAACTCTTTTGGCCCACTCAATTTAACTCCACCTCTACATGAACTGCTTTGAAGTTCCAGGAAGAATTTCCCTAAATTCTATGGCGATGAAAGAGTTCATCTTGATGAACATATTGTAGCCTTCAACATAGCCTGTGGTGTGATAGGCATGGAGTATGAGGACATAGCAGTCAGGCTATTTGTAAAAACATTGCAAGGGACTGCTGCAGACTGATTTTATCATCTACAAGCACAAATGGTGACTGACTGGAACACCCTAAAAGCCAAATTTAAAGCCAGATTCAACCCTGTAGAAGATCCGCATGCCCTATTGGCCCATATCACACAGATGAAGAAGGAGCCTCGTAAGCCTATGATGGATTTCATATCTAATTTTGACAAGCTAAGGAACAAGATTCCCACAATTGCTCATTCAATAGCTAAAAATATCAAAGCTTCTTCATCAACTCTCAGCTACTTGAAGTGAGTTTTCTACTGAGACGTGCTGGCCACATAGACCTTGTTGCAGTGAAATATTTGGCTACTGAGGTTGAAGATGATCTCATCTTAGCAGGGAAGATAAGGAGAGATCATAACAGAGGTAAATCTTCTTCATCCTCTAAATATCCATCCACAGGCACCACCGATCCAATGGTGCAAAAGCTGGCAAATGAGTTGCTAGCTCTTAAAAAGAAAATGGCACAAGGGATGTCTTCTGCTCCTTTGTACAGAGATATACCAATGAGGACATTTCTCAATCAGTCATACCAAGGCAATGCTGCCAAGAATCAAGGGTAGCCAAATCACCTTCCTCCCCCATAAGGGAAACTTGCCATTGAAGCAGCACCAACCAACTCAACAGTTGGATATCTCGAAATAGAATTTGATTTATCCTTTCAGCTTGAGTTGAACCCAGAAGATGACGCTGATATCTTCATAGAAAACCAAAAAAAATTAGCTGGCGACTCCAACATTAGTTTCCTGAATTACCAGGATAAACTTAGAAGTAAAGGTGAATCATTTGATGGATCATACGTTGTATTCACCCGGTCCCTGAAACAGTCAGCCCAACAAGCTGATAAGGAAAAAATAGAGGAGCAATCTCAACCATCAATTTTAATTTCTAAGCAGGGAGCCACTCTGCCTTTTCAATCAAAGGACCCGATGATTGCTAAAAAAGTAAGTACGCCAAACGTTCCTGCAACTTCTGATTCAAATTCACAGACCAATACCACCCCTCCTAAAAACTAGAAGGATGAACTGCCTTTCCCTGTTCCTAATTTGTTTCAGACATTTGATATAATTGACTATGTTAAAAAAACTAAAATTCAAATGTATGAATTTGAATTTTTGTAATCTAACCTTGAGTAGTTGGATAAGTTAGTTCATTGTGTAAAGAATAAAATTGTCCCTACAGGACCAGCTATTCCAAAGGTGACCCCACGTCCACCCGAAATAACCTTGTCATTACTCCTGCTACTCCCAAGAAGACAAAACCATTTTATGTCTTCTTGCTGATAAATAGACACCAGTTGAACAATTGCATCATAGACTCAGGTGTGTCTGACAATGTCATGCCTGCTAAAGTGGCAGAATCTCTTGGACTCACGCTGACCAAGACCTTTGGGAGATGTTTCTCTATGGAGAACAAATAAGTGCCACTATTGGGACACATCAAGGATGCCTAATTTACATTTGTGGTATTTTCAGATAAGAGAATTAAGATGACAGTCTTGGTGGCTGATGTCCCAGCCTCATACGACATTCTTCTTGGGAAATTTTTTTGCAAGGATGTTGGTAGCGAGTTAAGCATTGACCTATCTAAAGCAAAGATCTTGATTAAAGGCGTCATGTAGAGACTACTCCTTGAGAAGAAGGAAAAATATGTTGTCACTCAAACATTAGCGCCTGAAGCTCAAATTCTATTTGAATCTTTAGGCATAGGTAATTACTTCCTGATTACAGAGAATTTTCCTGTCCTAGCTGATGAAACTTCTAAAAATAATAATCTAAAAATTGGTTCAGAAAAAATAGCAGAAGACTTGGTAGAATGCAGTACAAGCGCAAAAGAATCCTCCCCTCCAATTAAAAGAAAATTTGAGGAAAGCATAGTTCCTGATGACGTATGGATACTAGAATTTGATGGCAGATATTCTTTTACTAGCTCTGGAGCTGGGATTGTTCTAATATCTTCTCAAGGAGATATTTTTCCTTCTTCATATAAATTGCAGTTCAGAAACACCAATAATACTGTTGAATATGAATCGCTACTTCTAGGATTGAAGGCCGCTTGAGACATGGGCATCAAACTCCTTCACGCCAAAGGAGATGCTGAGCTAGTAGTTTGTCAAGTAAGGAACTTGTATCAAACTACAAATGGAAGATTGCGTCATTACCACAATCTATTTTAGGATCAAATTGAAAGCTTTGATGCTTTCAGTATCTCTGTAGTACCCAAAGAATTCAATGATCGAGCTTATGCATTCATTATTTCAGTGACTCTCTTGGTTTCTCACCTAGATTTTAAGGAAGACAGGTACACTATCGAATTGGTCTTTCAACCAAGTGTACCTGACAATGCCAATCATTGGCAAGTGTTCAATGGTGACAACCAAATCATTGCCTTTTTGGAATAAAAAGATAACTTTGAATAGCTTCACTTCGAAGGCAGTGAGCCTTAAAAACTTGAATCAGCCCCTGAAATAAGTTCAAACACAGGTGAAGAATTCTTACAGCTAAAAGGGAATAAAATTCCCAAAGGATTGGTTTCCCTTGAGAAACTATTTGACAAGCACGATAGATTCATCAAATAGCAACAAATGGATTCAAGCTCCTCCCAGGAGTTTGATCAAATAAATTTGGGTACCAAGGAAAATCTCAAGATGGTGAACATTGGGAAGTGCTGCACTCTGGAGGAGAAACTCAAATTTACTGACCTGCTTCACCAGTACATGGATGTTCTAGTATACTCCTATTATGATCTAAAATTGCTCAGACCTGAAGAAATTCACCATGAAATTCCTCTCAAGAGTGATTCGGTGCCTTACAAGCAGAAATCTTAGCAGTATAATCTAAAGATATTAGGTACTATTCTATCTGAAATATAGAAAATGCTGAATGCTAGAATAATTTTTTTAATCCATCATTCCACATGGATTGCAAACATAGTCCATGTGAGGAAAAAGAATGGCAAAATTTGCCTCTATGTGGATTTTGAAAACTTGAATCAATCCTCTCTAAAGGATAACTATCCTCTAGCCATCATGGATCAAGTCCTTCAGATAGTGACCGGTTCAGAGATGTTATCAATGTTAGACGACTTTTCAGGATACAATTAAGTAGAAGTTGGCAAAGAAGATCAACATAAGACTGCCTTCACCACACCTTGGGGCACCTTTGCGTATCAAAGAATGCCATTTGGTCTGATAAATGTTGACGCCACCTTTCAGAGAGCAATGGACCTTGATTTTAAAGATGAAATGGGTAAGTTCATTATGGTATACCTTAATGATTTAACAGTGTTTTCCAAGCATCATCCTGATCATGTGTGCCATTTGCAATAAGTGCTGGAACGATGTCACCAGAATGACATTTATCTAAATCCCAAGAAGTCTATTTTTGGAGTAACAAAAGGAAAACTTCTCAGACACATTATATCCTGAGAAGGCATAAAGATTGACTAAAAAAGAGTCAAATCCATCTAAGAGCTTACTCTGCCCACAAGTAAGACTGCAGTTCACTCTTTCTTCGAAAAGGTGAATTTTTTACGAAGGTTCATTCCTGAGTTCGTCGAGAAGACTCACCACATTGTGGACATGATGAAGGTAAAGGCCACTTTCAGCTGGACTGAAGAAGGCAAATTGGCATTTTGAGACATCAAGACAGCTATCGCCCATGCCCCAATTCTAGTTTGTCCAGATTATATCAAAGATTTCACAATGTACAATTATGCTTCTGAGCACACACTTTCAACAATTCTAGTTTAATAGAATAAGGAAGGTGTAGAATTATCCATATCCTTCATGAGTTGTCCTCTCAAAGCTCATAAATTGAAATATTCAAATATGGAGAATCATGCTTATGCAGTGGTAAAGGCAGTAAAACACTTTCATTTTTACAATCTGAATTCACATATTATTGCCCTGGTTCTTGATACCACAGTCAAATCCATATTAACTCAGCAAGAGTTTGAAACCAAAAGGGGTAATTGAATTGCTAAAATCCAAGAGTTTGATCTTGTTATCAAACCAACGAAGCTTGTGCAGGGAAGGGGTCTCTGCCAATTGATTGCTGATAATAGATCAGAAAAAATAGGGCATGAAGAAGCAGAAATTGAAGACACGCCAATAGTCTTCTTTGTCTCCACCACGAATGAGTTGTATTCAAGTATTGCTCATTTCCTTATTTATGGCGAGTGCCCAGCTCACCTATCTCATAAAGAAAAGAGGAATGTCAAGTTAAAAGTTGCCAATTTTGTCCTATGAGACAACAACCTATATAAGAGGAACATCGATGGAGTGTTCCTTCGCTGCGTGGATAAAGAGCAACATAACCAACTTTTGGAGTCCTTACATAATTTAGCTTGTGGAGGACATTTTTCTGCACCTGTAATTTCCCATAAGATTTTGTGAGCTAGGTATTATTGGGCTACTCTGTTTCAAGATGCATATAAATGGGTACGAAGATGTGAACTGTGCCAACAGTTCACTGGAAGACCCAAGTTAGCTGCTTTGCCTCTTAAGCTAGTGGTAATAGAAGAGCCATTTCAGCAATGGGGAATTGATTTCATAGGTGCTGTAAACCCGTCTTCAAGCGCTGGACATGATTATGTCTTCATAGCCACAGATTACTTCAACAAATGGGTGGAAGCTATTCTAGCCAAACATGCTACTTCAAAATTAGTATGAAATTTTCTCAAGGAAAACATCATTTCCAGGTTTGGGCTCCCAACCAAGATTGTGACAGATAATGCATCCTATTTTTCTTCTCATGAGATTACTCAGTTCTGCTTTCATTATGAGATTACCCTCTCCCACTCTTTTAATTAGTTTTTGCAAGGAAATGGCTAAGCAGAATCGAGCAACAAGAACCTGGTGACCATCATCAGGAAGCTGGTGGATGACAACCAACGAACATGGCATAAAGCATTGGTTGATGCTTTATGGGAAGATAGAATTACACCCAAGAGGGAGATATGTATGTCACCATTCCAACTTCTGTATGGTCTCAATGTAGAGATACCAATCACCTTGGAATTACCAACATTGAAATTGGCAAAGACGGTCAAAGATCAGACATATGAAAGTTTCATCGACAAGAGTATCATGTGCTTGATTGAGCTAGATGAGCAACGAACTATGGTGGTGGACTGAATTGTTGTGCATAAAAGTTCTGTGAAGAAGCTCTTCAACCAAAAAGCAAAAACTCATGATTTCCAGATTGGAGACCAAGTCCTGTTATGGGACAAGAGAAGAGAACCAAAGGGAATGCATGGGAAATTCGATTCCCTATGGAGAGGCCCGTTTGCTATTCATCAACTCAATGGTGAAAATAGTTTCCTGTTGAAGTATCAAGATGGCACATCTTTTTCACTGCCTCACAGTGCGTAGCATCTGAAGCACTTCAATTCTTGAAGTATCAGATATGATTAGCTTGTACATTTATATATTTTTATAGTCTTTAGTTCTATTTTGTGTTGTTCATTTTCATTTCTTTTTGGCACCTTTCTTTTTGGGTAGCATGACTTCGTATGCCAATGGCATACTTGAAGGCACTGGAGATTTTGAATTCTACTCCCTTCGATTGTTTTTACAATTGATGGAAATTCCTCCAACTGGAGCCAGCTGTTGTTCTCAAAATCCGTCACTTGTTTTTGGGGACAACATATCAACTATTTTGGTCCTGCAGGCCAAAATTCTCTCTTCCCTTCTCAAAAATTGTTTTGAGCATCCAAGTTCTTCAATTATTCAATATTTTTCAGCTAAGGGACTCGTAGTTTCAACAGGTTTAATGACTTCAACAGGCGAGCTCTCACAAAGAAATAAGTTCCCAACACTTAGGCATTTCAAGGCTAGTTCAACGCTGAAGTTCAATCAAAAGACTTATCGACGGGATTTAAAAAAATGAATGAACCATTGAACCATTGAACCCCACCTCCAAAGGTTCAAAGGTTCAACGACATCGGCAAACTTAAAGAGTTATGCGCTTCGGTAAGTTCAAAGTTCAACCGCTTTAGAAAGTTCAATAAGATCAAAAGACTTAACGAAAAGAAGGCTTCGAAGAGTAAAGGTTGAACGGTTGAACCTTTGAACCTTGAACCAAAATGGTTCAATGAGTTCAATAAGATCAAAAGACTTAAATGAAAGAAGACTTCGAAGAAGAAAGATTGCACCATTGAACTGTTGAACCTTGAACCAAAAGAGTTCAAAGTTCAAAGGTTCAACGAGTTCAATAGAGTTTGAGAGACTTAGAAGAACAAAAGATTCGAAGAGCTAAGAAAGAAAGGTTGAAGTGATTGAACCTTGAACCAAAATGGTTTAAAGTTCAAAAGTTCAATGAGTTTAATAGAAAAGAAAAGGATCCAGAAACTTTGAAGGACCAAAAGATTCTGAGAAAGAGAATGAACCATTGAACTTTGAACCAAAATGGTTCAAAGTTCACAGGTTCAAAGGTTCAAGGAATTTCAAAGTTTGGAAGGGAGCTTCGAGTGAGGAAGTGTAAGATTCCAGAGACAATTTCGAAGAGATGTTTCAACCGAAGAGGAAAGAAAGCGATTGAACCAAGGAGCTGATAGGACCGCCCAAACTATTGAACCATTAAACTGATGCACTTCAAAGGTTTAAGGTTCAATGTGGTCTAAGCGACCAACAACCAGTGACGTCTCTGTAGATGTCAAATTCAAGGTAATGAAATGCCTGTTTATTTTCAAATATGGCATGAAACTTGAAAACAAACTCAGTGACTAGCTGAAGAAGAAGCTGAAAGAGCCAGTAGAAAGGGAAGAGATAGCCCGAGAGCTCAGATCATGAGGAAGAGATAAAATACGTTAAGATAAGAGAGAACAAGAGGGAAAGACCAAAAATATCTGTGCAAGAGTTATTTCTAGTTGGTGAAATAGTCCACTAGGTGAACATTAGAGAACGTGAGCACTCAAGGATGTGGCCTATTTTTCTCTATCGAGTAAAGGCGAAGTGGACAACTGCATAAAAATCAAGAAGAGGACCAGGTGGCCTATAATTTAGAGGAGACATTTGAGATGAATTAACACGCCACAGTTAAGGCCGATGCCTTGTTCTAGCATGACCCCTTTGACAAAACTGAAAATGCATTCAAGGCATTGAATACATCATGGGCCATTCCATGAAACAAAGTGCCAAGTCTTTCTTGGCTGCTATTCATTTTAATATCTTATTTTATGTAAAGGAGATCTCTCTGTTATAGAAATGAAACTCTGCCCAAATTGAAAGGCATTTCCTGAGACTTTGAGCTCAGATTGTTAATCATATTCCTTTATTTGAATGAGAAAACAAGTGACCTTTCAAACTTTGTGCTAGAATAGCTTGTGTTATTTAGGAAATTGTTCTTATGTTTGTTTCCTAGATGTGTTCTTGTCCATTTAATTTAACAAGTAGAACTAGTGGAAGTAATCAGGAAGGTGTCCTGAAGCTGATTGTGAAGAGACTTTGTGCTACCACAATTGTCTTTAGTGTGTGTTATTTTCAGCTTATTTATAGTATATATATATATATATATATATATATATATATATATATATATATATATATATATATATATATATATAGTCCCTCATAGTTATAGGGAACCTCCCACTGATGAGAGGAGAGATTTGTCCCCTTTTGATGTGGTAAACCTGCACATTTGACCGATTAATCTGCTTATGCTGTGGTTGAAACAACCTATTTTGCCCATCAGTTAGCTGGTGACAAAATATTCACCCAAAAAAATTCTCAAATGATATGAACATATCATATGTAACTAAAATATACCCATACTAATCTCATCTTAGGTGCATGACACTTTTATCTTCAATCACCACTTGAAACATGCCATTAGTATTGTTCTCAATCAGGGTCGTGCATACCCAGAAAGTCTGTTTTGAAATACTGAAGATAAAATACTAATTATCTAAACAAACATGGAAAAAAATAACATATTCAAAAACCTCATGACCTGAGGTCATCATAAACTTCATTAGATACTTAAACTTAGGGTATACAGGCTCAAACTCTTCTTTGCAAAATGCTCACTCTAAACTGCCAACTAGCCTTAAAACACAGTCATAGAAACTTGAAATTATGACACTTGAAATAAAAAAATCAAGAAATTTCAATGCATTAAAATGATCATAAAACATACTTATAACAACCTCTAACAAAAATATCATTGACAATTGCAAACCAATTTGTTGACCTTCTCTCACATGGACCTCACTCAGTCGATCAAGGTATTTTGGATTCAACATTTTCACTACTTTCATTGACTACCAAATTTTATATAAAACATGGATAGGACATACAAGTACAAAATATAAACACCATGTACATTATATGCTTCAACTTAGGGCATACAGTCTCAAACTCATCACAACAACTTGCTTGCCTAGAACTGCCAGTTTACCTTAAAGCACAATCATGGTGACAATGACTTCAATCACCTGTATGACCATTTTAAGATACTCCTGATGCATGTGGATGATATTATAAGATCATTATATAATTTTAAAATAGAAATATGGTATGGTCAAATGAAAGCATTAGTCTTTTAGACCAATTTCATAACCTCATTGTACACAGACCTCACTATGCTAGACAAGTCAACTTGTGAGCAACTTTTTGCTATATACAATGATATTCAAAACTTATATTCAATATGAATATTTATTAAAAGTATTGAAAAATGTCTCCATGCACTTGGATTCATCCCTATTCCATGAGAGCACATCCTCAATCATCTTCTTACTTTTGCCTGGGTTTCTCACTATTTCCATTATTAGGCTTGTTAGTGACTAGTCAACTTGGATGACCGGTTTAACACACCTGAGGGATATAAATTCTCTAGAAGCCTTCATGTACATAAAATAAAAATATCAAACTTTTTCATCCATCCATTTATCAACTTTGACTTGGTCAACTCTAACTGCTACAATAAATCTCTAAAAAATAAGGCCTTTATTGTAGGGTCCACTCACTCACCTAAAGATTCAATCACATCTAGAGATGCATGGGAGATTTTAATGCAACCTATAATCACTAAACTAGCCATAACAATCTATTATGAGAACTTTATAACTTATTTCATATTGGGTCACTATTAGAGTTCTTTGAGGGTTTAAACCATCTTCCATTATTAGCAATCGTTCATAAATCTTATCCCCTCATTCTGAAAACCAATGCCTAGAAATTTGAGATATGACCCTTCCCCATCTATGATGAATATCATAGTTTCACATGCAGAGGTTACACATGCCAATGAACACTTGAAAGTCCTCAAGTTGAGAACACTTCATTTTATGCACACGAGAGACCTCAAAGCCACTTTTCATGCCTTATCTTGAAAATAATGACCTTAAAACTTATGAACATGTTTGAAACAAAATATCATACCTATGAAAATTCTCACATACTCATGCTTGTCTTGAAAATTTCCTAATACCCCATTAAGATTACTCTCTCTATTTGCTTGCTTAGACCTTGACCTAGAAATCACATTTGGCCTTGAAACTGACCTTCATGCCTCTTTCTATGTGTTTTCCACCTCACTCACATACTTAGTAATATTATCTCATGCTTGTACATATCCATACATCCTTCTCATGTCTTGAAAATAGACCATGATGCCTCATTAAGCCAGGCAGGGTCTAGAACTAGTCTAGTTACAAATTTGGACTTAAGGTATTATCCTTATAGGCTCACCTTAAAACTCTCCTGAGTGTTCCAATGCCTCATATACATGTTCAAGAAAATTCATATAACCTCTTATACCTATGTTCATCCATCTCACCAATCCACCATGCTCAAACCTTCTCGCTAGGACTTTACATGCTATGACTAGTGGCATGACTAGGATTCTCAAGAACCTAAAACTTAACAACTGATCTTGAAACACTCTTTGATGATTCTACACCTTGATCACATACCTTAAATGTTCATCGGACAATGTCATACCTCTGTACATACATCTTCATACTCACCATGCACATGCTCATGATATGACTATGCTTGTTATTACTAAGCTTCTCAAGACACCTTATACTCAAGGATTAACACTCAAACATGATTACCTTATACTCACCAGACAACATTCTCACACTACTGTAACAATCTCTTTCTGATCAACATGCTCTCATGACCTCATGTAGACCTAAATCCTCATAACCATGCTTAACTGCTTGATCATCAAACCTCTTTGTGACAATACTAACAATCATCAAGATGACCTGAATCATGACATTGAAATTGACATCAACCAATGAAAGAATCATTAGGTTGCCTTCAAATTATTTATCAACGGAGAGATACTAGGTTGCCTTCAAATTCTGTCAAAGACCATTCATCGTACATCTTCACCAGATGTACCTTGACATCAATGACATGAACCTTGACATCAATGACAACATTTATCAATATAATGAACAAAACTTCATTTGAAAACTTCAAAGTGGATTTTTTGATTTTATATTTTTAGGGTGCTATTTTTATAATAATTTATTTTTGTAAATGTAGTAAAGCTTTCAATTCCATAATATGGAAAAAATCATTAAATGACTTATTTTATGACGTTTTGTAACTTTATAAACGTATAATTGACATTTAGACAAATTGACAATCAACAATATCCTACACCTGTCGCTTGCTAGTGGTACATTTACTGCCAGGCCTTTTCTCTTTTTATTCAATAATGATGAAAATAATTCTGCATTCATTGATTGACAACTAGCTCCACTAATGGTACTTGTCAAACCCTTGAAACTAGAAGGGATTGATATCAATGATAATTAAGCAATCCAAACAAACAATTTGCAAAGGCTATACGATAGGCTATGTTCTCATTTCAATAAAAAAACTTTGAGGTTTTGATTATTGCTTGTAGGTCATTTCCTTTCAATTTTGAAGATTTGGGTAATGATCAGTACATTAAAACTACGTGCCTTATTGTCAATTGGGTTCAATTTGGAAATGATTTTTTTTTTTCAATTTGGTGATCCCATTCACCCAAGTATGTTGTTTAAACAATTCAACCTTGTGAAGAGGGAGGGTAACAAGCCAATTAGAAACATTAATTCATGATTTCAAGGTGGTACAACCAAATTTCTCCTAGAGATAACATGATACGTATTTGGATGCTTTTGACTACATGGATTCCATTTTTGCGAGAAGATCTCATGCCAATAACATAATGGATTATTACATTGAGGCCATTCTTATTGAGAGGCAATTATCTCCTGAAAATATGGCTCTTGTGTTTAACCTAACCCCATTTAAAGTAATCATGCTCAATTTTGGAAACAACACATTGAATATGAACAACCATGTTGTTTTGTTGCATGAAAACATTTCAATCCCAAAAATTCAAAAACGTCTAGAACACGAACAATCTCAACAACTTCTAAATTTGAAAACATTTAGAAAGTTTTGTAAAAGGTGAGGTTTCATTATATTAGCCTTCAAATAAAAGTAGGGAGTGGGAACGCTAAGACTACCAATACGAAATACTGTTTCCAAAGGAACAATAGAATATGGTAGAATAAGAAAATTTAAGAATTATGATCAAAGATCATCCTCTAATTCCACCATTATCATTAATTTTTTAGATGTTGCCTTATCTAATTGCTATAGAGTCTATAAAACAACCTAACATGGTGAAACTAATTGCCAATAATTGTGTTCTACATTTCATCTTTTTGTAAAAGAAGTGAAAAATTATGATATTCTTAGAAGATCTAAGGAATTAAGGGCAAGTTCATCTAACAATATTGTGACAACCATAGTCTTGGAAGCATTGCTTTCCTAAGGACGAAGACAATGAACCTTGGGATAACATAGAAGTGGATGCTTACAAATAACAATAGAAAAAGAGTTGAGTTCAGCAGTAAGAGTAAAACTCCCTACACTTCTTTGATAAGTAATGGTAAAACCCCCACACTTCTTTGAGTCCACTTTGTAATAAAGAAACACCTCCCAATCTTCAATCTTTTAACAAACCACCACCACCTCAAGGAATAATTACCCATGAAACATGAAATATAATCACTTACAAAGGATGTTACAAGAGTACAACACTATGAAGGATATGCAATATACCAAAGCTAACATCACGATGCATGAGCTAGATCAACTCACCAATCAAATAGACTTATTGTCGAAATCCCTTGGCGTAAAAGGTAAGACTAATTTGTATCAAAAGGATGGATCCAAAACAAATTTTACCACTAAATGGGGTACCTTAGCTTATATAAACATATGCCTTTTGGTTTGATCAATCCCAGTGCGACTTTTTTAAAGAGTCGTAAATGCCGCATTTAAAGTGTTGATTAAGTAATTTATTGTGATTTACATAGATGATATAACAATGTTTTCCAAAGTTAGGGGTGAACATACAGACCAACTACATGGATTTTTTGAGCACTGTAGGCAACATGGTATTCTATTAATCCTAAGAAGATATTTAGAGTTACTAAAATAAGTCATTGTGGAATGTGGTCTCCAAAGAATCTGATAGAATTGATGCAATATTAAAGATTCAACACCCAAATAGTAAAATATAATTGACATATTTCTTTGGGAACATGGATGTTGTAATAGTTCTTTTTTATAATTTTGTGGAAATAGTAAGATCATTAAATGCTATGTTGAAATAAGGATATAAAATTGAACAGACAACTGAATCCAAGAATGTTTGTGAACACATTAAAAAGGCAATTTATTCAACACACGTGCTCGATAGTTTGGATAATTTAGTGGATTTCCATATTTACTCTCAGTTCAATAGACTCAATTAATATATTATTAAAGAAGAAGCATGGGATAGAAGAGGAAATGCCTATTGCTTTAAGAGTTATAATCTAAAGATAGAAGAACTCAAGTATTCAATACAAGAGAAACAAGCTTATGCATGAGTTAAGGTGGTAGATAAATTTAGGTCATAAATATTTGTAAAATTAGGCACATGTTATCGTTCTTTATCTTATAGTAAAGGCTCTATTTTTCCAAATAAAGTTAGGTGAAATGAGAGGAAACCGAGTCTCTGGGATCTAAGAATATGAAATGGAAATGATGCCATTGAAAATAGTCAAAGGTTAAGGGATCTACCAAATGATCATAGAACATGACTTCACCATCAAATGAGTGTCCTTCGAATTAATGCAAATGTATGTTATCAAGTGGATGAATTGGACAAAGAGGCACATTTGTGATAAAATGAAATTGTGCATTATTTGACCCTCCAAGACTATCATAAACATCTGAATTCCACCAAGTGAAAAGCTCTCACACTGAACACTGCTCTTTACATTTTAAAGAAGACATTTTGTATCAGAAGACTAATGAAGGTATTTACCTCAGCTTCTAGAAAAAAATCGAAGCACAAAAGGCCATGCAAAAATTCCATGAAGGTTTAGGTGGTGGACATTCCTCATGAGACACTATTGCTCATAAAACCTTCAATGCAGGTTATCATTGACTCACTGATTTTAAACATGCCCATCAACATGCGAGGCCCTGTAACTCATGCAAGTCCATGTCGGGAGAGAAAAAAATTCAACTATGTCACTTCATGATGTGGTGTAACTAGAAAATTGTGCTCAATGAAGTTGGAATTTGTGGGAGTTGTTAATTTAAAGTTGAGTTTAGGGCACAAGTTTGTGTTATCTATGATTGATTATTACACAACATTGATTGAAATTGTGGCTACCAAGCACAACATAGCTATAAAAGTATTTAAGTTTTTAAAGAACAATATCTTATTATATTTGGGAATCCATATTCCTTAATGTGCAATAATGGTCCAACATTCAAGTCCAGAGAATTCATAAAATAAGCTTATGATAAATAGATTGTTCTCATTCACCTTGAATTATTAACTCTAGATCAATGATAAAATTGAATAAAAAAATAAAAATAAAAAATCAAAAATAAAAAATAAAAAATAAAAATGAAAATATTGACATTATCAAAAATAAGAATCCGAAAAATTGACATACTTTTTTTGAATATACTTTATGAGTAGATAGACCGAACTTAAAAATGCCATGAAAATATCTCTATGCTTGCTTGTCTATAGACAAGTACACATTTTCCTCACAATTTTGTTAAATTCCAAGAGTATATTAAAAAAAATGACCAAGTCAAAGGAGATTGTTGGATATTTTTAAAATTTGATAAGATTTGGGAATAGGCCATAACTCAATTTAATAAAAAACAGGAGGAAGTGGTTAAAAGACGGTTTGATAAATGAGTGAGTAACTAAGCATTCCAAATTGCAGATCTAATGCTTAAGTGGGACAAAGCTCATTAAAAAAAGGCAACATTGAAAACTAGAAACTCTATGGTTAAGGCCATATAATATATTAGAGATCAAAGCCTATTAAAAAAAGGCAACACGTAAATTAGAAACTCTATGGTTAGGGACATATAAGATATTAGAGATCCTTGAAGATAATACATTTTGATTGCAGACTCTAGATGGAACAAATTTTACTGTTTCAACTACTAGGGGATACTTAAAAGTATTACTTTCAAGGCCACACATCACATAACTCTTGACAAAATATTGGTATGGTAGGTTAGGTTTTATTTTCTTTGTTTGCTTAGTTTGTTTTCCTTTCCTTTCCTTTCTTTTCTTTTTTTTATTAATTTAGATGTTTATTTTATTTCCATTTGATTTTTTATGTTTGATATTTGTGTAGAATTAATTAAAAATTAAAAAGAGAAGAAATAATTTAATTAAATATAAAAGTAAAAGTCAGGTGTTTTGGTAGGAAGAAATGTAGGTTGAGCAAGGTTCACTCTTTAATATTGGTAAAATTTTGATTTAGGCGGAACTCTAATTTTAAATGTACAAACTCTTAAAAACTTAATCTTCTTTAATTTGTATAGCTCTTTTCTCTTATACATCTTTTAAGAAAGTTATTCTTTGAATAAGGTTTGTCCTTCAAAAAATGATTACATTAAGAACACCAAAGAGATAATAAATAGATTAGGAGGGATAGTTGGAAGATAACACCTTCAACTTGTCAATCCTCTTCATGTTAAATGTGGTTCCAACCCCCGACAAATTTTTACTGATCCGAAATTGTATATCAAATTTTACTTTGTAGTGATTCAGAAAATTTAAACTTAAACTATGAAAGTAGGAAAATATATAGATAGAGCGAGAGGTATCTTTATCGGGACTATAGACCCTTGATTAGAAGTACAAAACAATACCCAAGTAAGGAAGCAATATGTCCACTAGAGTTATAAATGTTAGGTTGACTACATACCTATGTTACATTTGGAAAGACTTGTATCTTAATAAGGTTGCAACCCACTTATACTCTACTTAAACCTATAATATTTTGGTTAAAAATACTTACATTATTATGTAGACACTTAACCCTTGTTTAATAGAGGCCTTGCTACATCAAGCACTACTTTTAGAAATTTATTATACTTATTATTTTTTAATTTAATTTTAATAGTTTTTATATTTAAGCTTCGAGTCAAAAACATATTTTAGATTCTATGAAAACTTAGGTGTATTACACTAGAAAGTTACCATTTTTGTCACCAACACAACCAAATTTTGTCAATAAAAATCCACAATAATAATTTCTAGTTTATAATTGTCTCTTCAAACTTCTTTGGTTCATGATTATTATTAGTCTACATGAGATTGTAATTTAAATTTATCTCTTTTTTCTTATTTTTTTTGCCTCTAAGGGTCTTAGTTTCTTTTTCTTCTTTATCTTTCCTTTTTCTCTTTAACAAACTAGATTTTATCATTTGTCATTTGCTCGTGCTTTATTTTCTCCCTATATATATTTATTTTATTGACTTTTATATTATCCAAAGTTAACAAGGATGTGCCAAATAGTATACTCTCATTTTGTTTCATCTTGAGCTTTGTTTTGATCTTAAGGTTGAGTGTTCCCAGAGATTATGAATTTGTAATCTTGTCTCGACCTTGTTCCTCGTTTATCAAGATTTATTTCTTCATAAAGACTCAAATCCTTTTATACTCAATGTTAGATGAGCACACGAGATCATACCGCATGGTGCCATCTCATTTCATCTCACCTCGGAGCCCTCAAAGAGGATCAATATTTTGTTTTTCCTTCATCTAACCCTAGGAGGTAACACATGAACACCAAGTGTCATTCATTCAATGTCCACATGCCTTGTTAGTATATTGTTCCTTCATCTATGTTCGCTTCACCCTGGGTAAATGAGATTAAAACCAATGTCATAATCTCATCCTCTTTCCCTACCATTATTTCCTAAATTTTAGGGTCATAATTCTTGTAATCACATTTAATCTCTATGTGCTTATGGGTTTTGCCTCCATAATTCAAATGGTTTGGTTATATTCACTTTAGAGTGTCATTCAAAGTGTACTTTGAGATCTTTGGTTCCTTAGATTTAATTATGGTGTAGAGTAAGCGTCTGAATGTGTCCCATAATTTGGTACCCTTTTAAAAATTTCACAATTCATCACAATAGTTATTTTAGTGGTAGTAAATGATGTTTGAACAATTAAAGATCGGGTTACACATTCCAAGGAAAGATCTGCATATGGATTTCTATTCAAATAAGAATTACTTAAGTCTTGTTAATGAGAAGCAAATACAAAAATAATCAACCCTTAATTTTTATTTATACACACCTTAACAGTTGGAAATTAAAAAACATGTTAGAGATGAGAAGGAGAACCCATGGAAGAAGAAAATAAGCCCGCCTTATTCCTTAATAGAGAGAGATAACTACACTCACAATCTTTGAGTGTGCAATCACCAATAATGAATGGTAAATGGAAGATAACCTAATCAATATTTCCCCTAGAAGCATCCCAAGTATATGCAAAGGGTGGTGTGGGGAGGGATGATTCACTAATTTTCACCCCTAATGCCCCTCAAGTATGTGCAATGGGTGGTATAGGTAAAGGATGCCTCACCACTTTGCATCCCAAAGGCTCCCCAAATGTAAAAAAATGTTTTGCATCCAAATAGCTCTAAATTTGATGTAGTGAAGAGAGGATCCCATTAGACTAGCCTCAAGCTTGATGACGTGAGAAGGCGGTGCACTATGTTGGTATAAACCTTGGTGGCATGAAGAGAGGAGCATATCATAATGTCTTAAAGGTCAATAATGTGAAGAAGTAACAACTTCTGGTCTTCATGTTCGTTGCTGAAGCATAATTGTTCTCTTTAATTGCCTGTGTTTTTATGTGCATCTTTTTGGTTTTTACACACTCATGATAGTTTGATGTGATGTTTTTTATGTATGGTCATTATTGGCCCTTTGCTGGATTTGATCTTTCTTAAACGTTTCTTACCTTGGTTTGACTATGCTTATGGGATGTGACTTTTTTCTTCCTTTTTTTGAATGACTAACATTATATCATTATTAGTTTATTTTAATATAAGTACACTCTTGAATTAAAAAAAATGAAACAACAATCATATTTCCTTTTGTTTCTATTTCTGAAACCTTCAATGGCTATGTATGTTTTCCCTCAGAGACTCAAACTTTACAACAAAAATATTTTTAATCTTCTCCAAAAAAATACAAATAGTTACTCAAACTAATCATTTCATATTCCTTGAAAAAGGGAAGGGGTTAAAACCTTATAGATTTAGGGAAACTCTTTTAAAGAGAAACATTTTTTTTTTGAATTTTATCTCTACAATATTTATGTGGATATGATTTTATAATATAATATTGATTTGAGCATTTGTTATTTTAATACTATATTATAATTTTTATTTAAATATAAGCACTCTAAGGTTTTGATTAATTCTGGCCAACTCAAATGTTGTTACTTGTATGGAAAATTATTATTTTTCATTTGGATTGTTTAATTTAAATTTATTTCAAACTTATATCACTCAAAGGTACAAGATTGCTTCCCCCCCGTAAAAGATAAAACTCATCTTTTTATTTGATGAGAAAATATGTATGCCAAGTGTCTTCTTCTACTCCACTACTTAGCACTTGTTTGATTTTTATTTTTCAAAATTTAGTGAACTACATTTTATTCACATAGACAAAAAAATGAGCCCAAAGACACTCAAATATGTGTTGAATGCCTCTACCCAACATGGACATTTTATTGTCACACATATGTCATATTACATCACTTTACAAACTTCCATCCTAATAAATTATCATTCATGTGGCACCATTATAGGTTTTTACGTCCTTGGATCCACATGGAGTATGACCCTGTATAGATGCACCACGTGTTACCCTTTGATATTACCCTACCTAATTGTAACACATTGACCTACCACCACCTTAGTTATTTGCAAATTGCCCATTAGTTAACAAATAGGCACCAAAATTGACCTTAGTCACCATGAAAACCACATGTGACATATAATTCTTATGCTCCATCTATTCACACATCATTTCAATATCATGGTCTGTTCAAGGTCTAAGTTAATTGAGACATCTAGTGTTTCAAGGAATGATCAACACCACAAGATTGGATATGAAAATTAGAGGCCTAATTCTATATCAACCGCTTCAACTATTTCATTGGGACTAATAAAATGACCTTTGAATAATTAGAGATGTCTAAATTGGTCTTACACTTCTAGAAATATTACATCTCTTAATGCAAGAAAGACTAAGGCTCCATTAAAATGTGGGACAAGTTTATCAATGCTGTCTTAGAGGATAACATCCCCATATTGATTATGAGGATGATTACATAAAATTTAAATATTTGTGCCAACTTAAGGATTAGTTGGTTCAATAATACCCTAATGAGTTCTATGAATACTTTATGCACATGCGAATAGAAACAAAAAAGCAAATTAGGGTGTTGAAGAACATCAATAAACTGTCTTCTTATATATGTGCCAAGATTGATTTATTGATATTTAAAAATTGGGAAAATCATATCACAATGTTGGATATAAGATGGAGGCCAAAGGTAAAATGAAATATATTTTTTTCCTTTTCATCTAGCACCACGAGCCCAAGAAAAACTTATAGTTGGTGTGTCAAAAACTCGAACATGTAAGTTAAAATCCTAGTGCCAAGGAGACCAAGCAAATTAGTCTTCGAAAAAATAGAAGGCCAACAAAACTATTTGTGTCAGACAAAACAAAATGGATGCAATGGGAAATATGATATTATTGACATTGTACAAGCACCCACAATGATTTTGAATGCCATGCCTAATAATCATTGATTACACAATCTATATCAAGTCTTGCGTATGAAGAAGACATTGTTACAAATGCTACTTATTTGGTTACTGACACCTCTACTATTAAAACAATATGAGGAAACATAACTCATCTTCCACACCAAGTGTTAGATCAAAGGTTAACCCTTCCATGTAATCATATAAAGTGGGAGCTAGAAGAACATTATTGCATAATACAAAATTAAATGCTTAGGAATTACCGCTGAAGTGAATCCTCAATGATACTCATCGAGATGGATGTAAAAAGGTAAAGATATTCAAATACAAATACAATACATATTTGAGTATGATATGAAACCTATGATTCAATTAGTCATCTATGATGTAGTGCTATTGGAGGTATGTGATATTATACTAAAAAAATACACATCTAGTATCATGATGGCGTTGTAGACATCAAAGTTTGGTACAAGACTTGTAATTGTAATGTTATTATTATTTTTTGTACATATGGATCATTGGTTCAAATTGAGCTCTTACTGGCACATTTTCTTGTGTGGATATTTATAGAGTCTTTTATGATCAATGTTTATGTTATTATTCATACTTGAAAACTTCCATATCTGTCATGTGTTTGCCTTGGGATACTCATTCATATTCTTGCAATCTAATTGATCTCTATTTTATGTGTTTTGGTCTATTTGATCTTTATCAAATCAATCAAATAGTGGTTTTACCATTGCCAGAATAGTTTGATAGTGGTATGACCATTATTGCAACATTCCCAAAATGGTCATGTTGGTCAAACTTTGTTGGGCTCATTTAACACATTGAACCATATTTTATTGTGTCTTGATTTTCAACTCTTTGGAATCCACAATGTCAACTTACATACTAATAAAGTCTTAACTCGAATTGAGAAGTCTATAAATATACAAATACTCAATACCATTTAAACATCACAAAATTACATCACATGCTTATACATCACAAAAATTATATCTAGATATTACATCTATAGATTTCCTTTTACTGTATTGAAGAATGATTTGTTCATACTCGACATGAGAAATCTAATTAATGGTGATATCTGTCGTTATTATGATACGATAAGATGGATTGGATTAGGAGGGTTAATCCAAAATTATGTGAACAATCTCCTTGATTGCTATTTTTTGCTTTTATTTATTTATAATGATTTATGTTGATCTCAATGAATCTTTGGTACTAACAACCACTCGTGAGTGGTATTGGGAGTCTCTACCAATGGTGACAATTTTTTCTGCGTGTTAGATCATTTGGGCACCTGTCATTCTCCTAGTATTTTTCTAGAATGTCAACGATGGATTTTGAGGACATTGAAGATCCAGAAGTGAGGAAGTTGGTCAAGTAGGTGAAATGCCCACTTCTTCGTGGGTGCACACTAAAGAATCTAGTCTTGGTAGGGATCTGAGTGTTGGTTTCAAAAGTAGCTGGGAACATGAAAACTTTTCTATTAACATTTGGTCAAAGGAATCTGCATCTTTATATGTCCCTGATATTAGTGGTCTTTTGGTTAATTTTCTCCCAGTTAATGTCTCTCTGTCAATTTGATGATAGGTTTTTGTGAAAGCTTTGGTGGTACCTAGTTTTTTGGCAGCTGGGTTTAGTGGTTTGGAAATATTTGGTATCTAGTGGTATTGGTGTTTTGGTTGGTTGGACATATCCATTTTTTTTCCAAAATTGTCTGGTTTAAATTTATCTTTGGCCTTGGTGGCGTAATGGTAGTTTTCAGGTAATATGGGTTTTTTTTAATTTTCTGGCTGTTGGTGACATTATGATCCCTTTGTAAAAATTGATTCAATTTTATATCTATTATATTGTATACAAGTTAGGGCAGTTCCCTCATCAGTGAATCAAAAGAGAATAAAGATCTAGTGAAAGATCATATAGATTGAACTACTCACTTGCACATCATGTCATTTGGATGAGTGTTGAGACTATTCATATGCACTAGATTAGCTGATGACATGCATCATTGCTGATTTCCAAACTTGTTATAAATTTTGGGGTTGAAGAGTTCAAAGATTGAAAATCAGCATATAAGAAAAAAAACCATGCATTTTTTTTTAATTGGGTAGGGGTCCTTGTAAGGCTATTTGGTGAAGGATTAGGGTTGGAGAGAAAAAAAAGAACATTATAATAGTTTCATGTACCAATTCACTTATCTAAGAAAGGTTTTTATCAGGGAAATGTAGATAAAGGATTTTGTAAAGTTTTAAATACATTAGATATGTATAACCAATGTTAGAATCAAATTGCCATTATTAAGTAGATTGTCATTATCAGAGCACTTCGATTCTAGTATTCCTTTATTAGAACAATTCAATACTAGTCAATGCATCATATTTAGATAATCTTCTCAAGTTATATTATGCTTTGTTGCCATATCTATTTCTTGCATTATAGTGACTATCAAAATATAGGCATTTTAAAGATCAGGGATGTGATTATAAAATTTCTAGTTCATTCAATCATTTTTTTGGATTCTCAATTTATATGTCCCCTTTTACAAACTTCAGATATTTGTTTACTATTTTACTATATTTAGATCAGATTTTGATTTGTGCTCATGTTTTATGGGTTAGTATACTTTTACTTATTGTAATATCTCTGGTGAACTTATTTATCAAAACATTTTGGTGAATCTGTATTATTTTACACTCAACTTTAGCATTTTATGCTCTCTTTCCCTCTAAGGTCTGATTTTGCTATGATTAATTTAGATCTGATTATTCTAGGCTTGTGCTTATTTCCTTTATCATTAGCCCTAGCTCCTTTTTTGTTGTACATGTTCCTCAATTTTTCCGTCTAAGGAGGTTATATCTAAGACATGCCTACTAGGCAAAGTGAGAGACGGTTTAGTAAAGTTTTTTTTTTCAAAAATCCCTTTGATTAGTATTCTTGTTCATTTGAAGTAGAAAATGGAAACTATTGACGAGATTAATTATTTTCTATTGATGTTAGGCCCCAAAATCATCTAAGTCTATCAAGTGAAGACATAATAGTGCCAATAGTCAAGGAGTGGCACACAAAATCTGAACTAATAACTTGCACACACATCCAAAACAAACTACTAACATGACATGTGCAAACTATCAGAAACCATGTTGATGTGTGCTAAATGACAAAAAAATAAGATTCATAGATACAACCACGTGGAACTATGAACCACAACAAATATTTTAGGGGAAGGACAATGGAAGTAAAGTCTGACAATGGACCCTGATAGATAATTGTGAAGCAACAATGGAAGATGACAATAGATGGCATTGAAAAACATAACACATTAGACTACCAGGTGGGAAGAACAACATAATAAATACAAATTAGTTGTAGATGGTGGCATAAAGGGCTCTAAGGAGTCTATAAAATATAGAGGTTGAGAAGAGGAATGAGTTCACTGGTTGGCTTGTCAATTGGCCAGTTAGTTAGTTGCTAAATTTGTTAGTTGGCTAGACGAAAGATGTAGTAACATTGATGTTGAAGAAGCTACTAGTTTAAAAATATCGAAACATTCCAAATAGATTACCAAATTGTATAAAGTTAAACTAAGTACTATGTCATTAGCTTTGGTTAGAGATAGGACTAAGGCTGAGAGCAATAACATTTTAAGTGCTGAAGTGCCTTGTAAAGCATGAACATTTGTGTAATATTGAGAATATAATCAAGAAAGTTGTATGAATAACTAAATGGTGATTGTCTAAGTATACTAGAGCTAATATTTAGTATGACATAAAGGCAATGTGAATGTGTCAAAGTGTCTCTAGGCTATGCTCCAACCTACTCACCGTTGCATGTAACTAACCTCGACCTACCTCAGTTTCCCCTCTGTTTGTGCCTTAGGTGAGTGCACAAGGTCCCTCTTGTGTGATATGTCAGTGTGAGGGTAGATTTTTTAAAATTTGGAGGGCACATAATCGGGTTAGTGTTGGACTACTGCTAGATTTATAATGCCCAAAATTTTGGTTTCGTTGTTGAGACAGGTCAAGTTTTATTGCTGCATGGTAGGTAGTGGAGTAGAGAGTGTGATAATGTAGCCAACCAAGTCCCTACACATATGAGCTATGTGTAGGGTAGAAGGTGAAAGGGGCATGACTTATTAAACGTAGAGAGAAAAATTTCAGCATGGCAGGACCAAATGAGCATGAGCTCAGCAGGCATGAGAATATTGATATTCGACAGAAACTGATGATCGAAAAGGACCCCAAGCAAAAGGGAGAGTGAAAATTTAGAAATGTCATGAGGGCCTGCACAATATGGGGATGGTATGAGGGATACTCTAGCATATAGGATGTGTGCTCCATTGATACATAAATACACACCGTTGAGTTAGAGCAAGTGTTGAAAGTTGAAGCTAAAACACCCAAAGCAAAGGAGATCTGAGAAGAGACTACTGAAGGCATGCCCATTTTCCAATCTTCCTAAAGTGCATGCTCATGTGCACAGATCTTATTGTAATAAGGATTATGCCATTTATTTTCAAAATTTCTTGTTTTGTAGGTTAGATTAGTATAATGTAGCTTTTAGGAACAATAGTTGTGTACCTTCAATATAATAATACGGGCATGCCTCTTATGTCCAATCGAGCGAGTCAAGTGAGGGATTTATTTTGGAAGCCTTATGATAGACGTCTAAGTTTATGGGTTAGTGTTGATGCACCACTTTTGTTATGACCACTCTCTTAGTGAATGATAATTTTCTAGACTCAATAGCTTGAGGTATTAAACTGATACCCTTGTGACCATTACAATAAAGGAAGATTGAGCTTTGCATATACAACCAAGATGAAGACAATAAAAAGAAAATTACTACATTGAAGGACTAGGTGTAGGAGTTAATGTGGACTCGAAAAGTTCCAAGTGGAAGGATAATAAAATATTAGATGTGCATGAAGGACATAGACCAAGAGATACATGGTAAATTCTAGCGCAACGAAGTGTCCCAGTAGAGTGCAGTGCCCAAGAACACATGATGAAGAATTGTAAGGAAAGGAAACACATTGGTAGAGTGTAGTGCCCAATAATGGATGATGAAGAAATATAGGGCAAGGAAGCATACTATTGGAGTGCAACACCTAAGAACACATGACAAAGAATTACATTGAAATAAAGCGTACTCATAGAGTGAAGTGCCCAAGAATGCATGATGGAGGATTGCTGGGTAAGGAAGTACATAAATAGAGTGCATCACTTAGGAATACATGACAAAAAATTATAGGGTAAGGAATCACACTAGTGGAGTGCAGTGCCCAAGCATGCAAGTATCCAGATGCATGAAAAATGATTACAAAGTATAGCACCTAGGAACACTGAAACCTGAACCAAGGAGAAGGTCACACCAAAATTAAAGTTGTGCAATATAACATCATTGATTTAAAATAATTTTGAGTATTAGGAGTTGAAGTGAAGGTCATCACAAAAATGAACCTAAGGCAAGGGAAGTGCAAAGAGAGAGCAAGGCACTAGATGGGAATAAATGAATGGGTTATTTAAGGATGAAATACTAAGTTAATGTGGGGTAATGTTGACCCTATGCATGCCCAAAGTTCGTGCAAGATAAAGGCATCAAGGCACATAGAAGACAATTGTGACCATGACCAATTTATATGTGAAACATGCCTAACAAGGATAGGAAGAGGGCACAATATACGCCAACCAAGACATCACATGCACACACCCTAGTAAAATATGCCATCAAGGTAGGTATGATCCTGACTAGACAGTCATAAAGTTGGTAGAAGTGACAACTTGATAGTGATAAACCTGTTAGAGTCAAGTTGATTTATGGGAGGTAAATGATGAAAGTTAAGACTGATAGTGTTGTAGTAAAGTGTCACTTAAGTAGGCACGGTGCTCGATCATACATGCAACTCTGGTTATCAAGTATTTTTATGGTTAAAAGAGTTAGGTGCAATTGAATCAAGGTCTGACACATAATATTTAAGCACATTGATGCATTGGAATTAGTTTCACATAAGGTGTGAACCTTATATGCTCACTTGAACTGCGACAGTGAAGGGGCCAAGTACTCATTGGGTTAGTTGCATCATGTTAGCATCCAAGGGGTTATATAGGGATTAAGGGGTACATGGGATAGTCTAGCGTAAGCTTGAGTAGAGGAGGGTCAGAGCCTTATCGATGTATACAGGCCAAGGAGTCCACATGGGGATGTCCATTCATCCTAAGGTTGTTAGTTGGTGATGTGTTTAGCATGAGATCTCTTAACAATGGTTAAGAGATCTAAGTGGCATGAAGATGCCACTTACTACCAGGGTGGGATCCCAACTCATCAACATGATATATAGGGAAAGAACATCACAACCATTATACAAAAATTTATCATAAATCAACCATAATTTATATTCATTCATTGATTTTTTATTCTATTACAATAACCAGTAATAACCTTCACTAATCAATTCTAATTCTACTTATGCCAGAGGCTCACAGATGAGTATGGCTTACACTTTCCATTTGCCATTCAAAGGGATTATTCTTAGCATTACTCTTCAATTCACTAGGGATTCACTATAAAACTCAATCATCCCCTTTCACTCTTGGAGGTCACCTTTAAATAGGCACTGGCCACTCCTCTTGTTGAATAGATAGACACGTACTAAAGGATAAGTAGGTGAGAGCTTGTCGACTCCATTACACCATATAAGATAACCAGGTGCATGTTGGGTTGTTGGTCATGGAAGTTTTCCTATTCACTCCACTACTTAAACCTTCATGCTCATTGAGGCTCAATATATCATGTGTAGTATTGGTCAGGTATGCCTCGAGGCTTGCAATGCTCTTCAATCATCGACTAGTTGGCATGGGGACTCTGAGAGTTGATCTAGTCAGTGCCAAGGTGTACAAAAAGGGGTCCTTAACTTCCTCCAAGGGTCTCCATACTCTAGGATGTGTCTTAGCTAGCACAAGACCAAGTCTTACCAAAAAGGGGCCTACCAAAAAGGGGCCCCAACATCACCCCACAAAAAATTTCTAGTCCACCCTGGACTAGCCCTGAAGTGCCTTAGGTGCACAGAATTCAGGTACACCTTGATGTAAATCCTCCTTAAAATTATCAAAGCCTTGGATGGTGCCCCTCAAATCTTAAATGGCACCATCCAATTTTATATATGCTACCTCTAAAGTAAGTACATCCATACTTTCCAATTCCTTTTTGAAGGCTTTTAGCCTTTCCTTTTCTCTTCTCACCCCTCCATCCAGGAGTTTGCCCTGCTCACTGGATTTTGTCTGGAAGGCATAAAATACTACCTCTAGGTCTTGATATTTTGTTTTTATTTGGGTCCTACGGGACTTGACTTATGCCATCACCTTTATGCACTCAGTCCTTGAAACCATGAAGGAACACTGGAGCAAGGCATCCTTCTCCCCCTTTATTTCCTTGAGGTGTGCATTGATGTTCTCTACCTGTCACATGAAGTTGTAGAAAATGGTGTCTACTTATTCATACCTCCTTTAAGATTAGTGAAGAGGTCTTCAATCTCTTCCATTTTCTTCATTATCTCACTCCTTATAGCTTCACATGGGTCTTCCCTTTCTTCTAGCACTAGCTTCAGCTTGGGGATCATCTACTTAATGAGCATGCAGGCATAGTTAACCTCCTTCATGTCAGAGTAATAAATTTCATCTTGGAGGGAAGGCTCTACTTCCTCAATGCACTCGATGAGTTCTCATAGCTTGAGTTTGGTTTCCTCAAGATCCTTCTCTGTGTTCTTAGAAATTTTCCTCCAACTATTGGCATGAACATCATTGAGGATGTTCTTGCCCACCATAGAGGTTACCTTTTTGATCAAAGCATTGGCCAATCACATGGGGTTTAGGTCATGGGGGTTCATCAGGTGATAGTCATGGCCCTCTTCTAGTCTTTTGGTGTATTAGATGGCCCTTGTAGGGACTTAAAACTCTAGCTCATCCATGTAGCAACTCATGACCCATGAGATTTAGTGGCACATAAGGGTTGTGGCAGTTCTTGGAGGCATACACTCCATCATGTAGAAGTAACCATCCTCTTTGAATCCCATTTGTGATTTTTCATGATTCTTGGGTTCAACCTCTAATCCTTCCCTGAGCTATTCTTCTTTGCTAGTGATGGTGTTAGTCCCCATTTCTTCAACCATCTCCTCTTCCTCCCTTTCCTCTTCAGTTCTAGGCTTGTCATCTTGCTATTCTTGTGAGGGTTCTTCAGTGGAATTTTCCCCCTCATCCTCCTCTTAGTACACTGCCTCTTCCTCCACTTATTTTTTTAATGTGCCAGTATTGCCCTTTTGTTCCTTAGGTGCCTTCTCAAAATTGGGTCCTACTTTTTGTGTGGTTTCTTCCAATGTTTGGGTGTCACTGTCGAGTGCTACCTCAATTTTTTATTCCTTGGGATCTATGCTAGTATAACCTTTATTTATTTCTTGTTCCTCTAACATGCGTGCCTTTTCCTCTTGGGCCACCTTTGCTTCCCATTCCTTCTTCTAGGTGCATTCTATCTGTGCCTTCTCCATATGTTATTCTTTCTTGGATTTCCCTTCCTTGAAATTTTTCTATGTTGCTTGCATAAGAAATTTTCCTTCACTCCTTTTAACTTCTTTGGCCTCAAGTTGGTTAATATCAGCTTGGATTAGGCCCGAGGACCTCAACTCCTTATGTTTCTAGTGTAAGGTGAGTGCTGCATCGATGTGGCCTTGATCTAGGCCCATTCCTCTCCATTTATTTAGTATCTCCTCATCTTCATTATCTATACCAGAGGGAGTTACTTCTTCAGGCACTTCACCTTCCCTACTCATTTCTTCCCTCCACACCCTATGCATTACTTCAATTTTCTGCTCCTCTACCTATACTATTTGGATGACCCCAATGGGTACCCATAATTTGTCCATCTCTCTCTTATGCTCCCTTAGCTCTCACACCCTTTTAGTCTCAAACTCATAGGAGCCAAGTATCCTTAGCCTGCACCTTGGTTTTCTGGTTGCGCATGAGGAGGTGAAGGGGATTGTTCGCTAGGGGATGACTATATGTCCTCAAGTGAAATATAGGTACCTTGCCCCCATTATTACTCTTTTTATCCCTCCTATGATGTGTCTTATTATGGTTTAGGGGAAGGGGCCTTCTCTTTATTTTTCCCCTTTGGCCTTGTGGGGGCTTGAGATGCAAAGCACACATACTTCTGGTGTGATTCTATCACTGAGGCTTCCCCTTCTAAAGCTATCTTCAGCTTCAACCTCTCATATATCTCTTCTAATGTATCCCCCATATTATTTATGGGGAGATTCTTCTTTTCCTAGGGCACAAGGGTTCCTTCCTTCCCAACTAGGACTGGGGGGTTTCCTTATTTTTTGGTGCTAGACCTCGCACCATCATCCTTTCTTCTAGGCTTCATCACATAGTACAGTCTATGGATGAAGATGAAGATCATTACCTCCTACATAATATTTATATCCATCTGATTTGAGGCATCCTCTTCATCTTCTATCATTCCTCCATTTGTGCAAGGAAATCTAGGCCTCATTCACTAGCTTTCTACATCCAACTCTTAGATTGGGATGTCAAGGCTTTGCACGTTGGGGATTCTACTAAGCGCATCCTTGAAGAACTTGATCGATAAGGTGAACAAGAGATTCAACCATCCTAACTTATTCCCATCCTTGAGTGCTATATGGATGATGTAGTAGTGCTACATCACGGTGAAGGTCTCCATTCCAAACATGCTCATTGGGAGCCCTTACAGGATGCACTACTCTAGCTCAAAGGTCTCCATGTATTTATCGCACCACTTTAGCATGCAGGTATTGTACTTGGAATTAAAGGCCATGGGTTAGGTGAAGTATTTGTACTTATTGCTAGGATTTTTTGGTGTTTTGAGAACACCCACAAGTTGTCTCTTGCACCATCGGGGATCTCAATTTCTTCCATGACTATCAAGATAAGGATGGAGCCCCATATAAATGTCCCCTTCACACTGTGGCACTCCAACACATTCTTGGTCATCTATATGGTGATGAACTATGTCACATTGAAATTTACCCCTACACCACATGATATCTTGGATACATTGGTCCATCTTCTTCCTGGGCATAGTTTTGAGCTTACCAATCGCATTATTACCCTTATGCCTAGGTTTTCACACTTGACGATGGGGAAAGTGTATCCCCCTTGAATTAATTGAGGAGATTTATGATGTGCTCCACCTCTTCATCATCAATCATTAATTGATTGATGTCTTTTTTGGATTTTGGTAGTTTAGTTATCTTGTTGATCTGGTGCACATATATCTATATACGTCACCCTATGAAGTACATGCAATCTTCATGTATGCACAAGAGAAGGAACTGAACAAGATACTCTAACTTTTTGAAATATGGAAACTCATAGATTTAAGTTGCACCTAAATCTTTCAATCTTTCTCTAATTAAGACATCAAAAATTTCATCTCCCTCTGGGGTTTTACGCCCAATGTACACCATCCAGTCTTGTGTCAAGTCTTGATAGTGACTTGACATTTGGTGGTTGTAATCCCACATCTAGAATACATGTGTGAATGAGTGCCAAGGTTTTCCCACCAATACTTCAGGTGGGAACTGTATGTGTTGGTAGGACATCTTGGTTAGTGCTTCAGCTTCCATCGATGTAACACTGACCGCTTCTACTGCCTGTGCCTTTATCTTGGTAGCAGCTGCTTTCTCTACTATTCAAACATACTTGGGTTTGAGTCACATATCTTTTTATCTAGATTCTTTTTTCTTCTTTATCATTTTGAATCTGATGGTGTTGAAGCATGGGAGGTGTGACTTGATAAAACCCATAATTTTGGCTTGGTGTAAGTTGCTTGTCTGAGCTTCTCTAGCCATTAATGGTGACCAATGTCTATTTTGGTTCAATTTCTTTGATCTAGTTTTGATTCACCCCTTCACTCATGATGTGATTCCCATTTTGGTTTGTTGCACCAATTATACACTTGATGTGCTATCTAATTTGTGATACTTCCCTCTTTTAGGGTCATTTGGCTCTGGTTCTTTGTTAATTTAACATGCATTTGTAATCCTGCTCATTCATGATTCACCCTATTTATAGCTAGGTATGTCACCCACCATAATTTATGCTACCAGTATGAATTGATTGATGGGTTTCTCAAGGGATTGTGAGATCTTTGAGAATTTCATGTCCCATCTGCATTAACTGTGTATCTTTGTTCCACCATCACATTAATTATTTCCACCAACTTTTTAGTGATGTGACATCTTTTTTCAAATGGTCACTTCCCACTTTTCTTGGGTGGATGCCAGCTATCTTCGATGATCTCTTTCTGCATGTTTTTTTGGTGTGACCTTCACCTCTCTTATGACAACCTGGGTGCATCACCTCGTATGCATGCAATTAAACCTCCTTGGTTCCACTTCTTCTAGATGTGCTCATCTTTCAGTGTGCTCCTTTGTTTTGGTCGATTTCTCATAAGTTGTTTTGCCTTGGCCTATCCCCACCCATATAAATTCCTTGTATTGGCCCCCTAACCCTTGGTATCTTCATCTAATTTGCACATGTTATAGGGAGTACATCTTCTTGCCTATCTCACACTTAATAGATTTGAGTGTCTTCTCTGCTTATCTTGCATCTAGCCTTGTTGAACATCATCTTATTTGGGTTTGTGCCTAATATATTTAAACATCTTCTCTTTTGCTAGTCCTATGGTGGTTCAACGTATTCAAGGGTTCCTCTTACCATCTCACCACGTGCCTCTTACACAAATGTTTCTTTTTTTGTGAGTACTTTATTTATAGGGTTCACATGACCACAACTTAGGTGTCTAGCCTCATGCACTTATGGCACAAGTGCTTGACTCATCTAATTGGATTTATGCATAGAGAGATAAAATATAGGGATCTCTGTGGCCTTCTCGCACTGCCTATTGCCTAATTGTACAACAAGAACCAAAGAAAAATTAAATAATCACATGGTTTCACTCATGCCAAACCTTATTTTGATTAGCTTAATTCAAACTAACTGTTGACCAAATATTTGGAGTATCCTTGGCATGAGTTCCACCCTACTGTCGATAAGGCTTTAATCAATTACCATTAAAATGCCATTGAAGCATCTCACCGACCAACATGAACAGTTTACATGTGCCTATTTCTAAAATGTGATCGATGACATAGGGACCCATCCATTGAATCTATCACTTGCTTAGGTACTGAAAGTATTTGGATTCATAAAATAAAACTAAGGCTCCTTTGGTCAGCACCTTGCACTTGATATACTTGTCATGCCACCTATTTTGACAAGCCTTCTTAATTTGCTGACCCCACCTGGCCTGGTTGTTCATCTCATTCAAACATTCTAATTATTCCAACCTTGCACTTAAATATTATTGGTCATCAAGGTAGCCAATTCATGTGATGGAAAAGGAAGGTACTAAAAACTCCATGGGTATAACCGCTTCCATACCAAACACCAGTTGGAATGTTGTAGCCTTGTTCAGGCACTTGTATGTTGTTCAGTAGGCCCATAGCACTACATAGACATGATCATCCCAATCCTTGTGGCCTACATCACATATCTTAGTGAGGCACATTCTAAGGATATTATTGAAGGCCTCAACTATGTTATTAGCTTGGGGATGATATGGGGTGGTCTTGTGGTGCACCACCATGTATTCTGTTAGAAGGATGCACACTGTCTCATTGATGAAATAAGTTCCCCTATCACTAGTCAAACTTATTGGCACCCATATCGACTGATGATGTTCTCCCAGATGAATCATGTAGCTATTGTAGCTATGAAGTTTTTGGTCAGTACTACCTCAACCCACTTAGTGAAATAGTTAGTTTTCATGAGGATATATCTGGCCCCTATGCACTATGTCATAGGGTTGACTAGTCTTAAAAAGTCAATGGACCTTTTCTCGAATGGTGCCTAGGCCAGAATAGGGATGAGAGGCATCTTATCTTATTGGTTTGGCTTTCCAATGCACTAGCATACATCACATGCCTGTGCGTATTCCTTAGCATCACTAAATAGGCTTGGCCACCACAACCTTGATTGTAGGATCTTGTGCGTCGTTACATCTCTAGTACAATATCCTCTAGCTATCTTTTCATGTGATTCTTGAAGGAAAGAGTCCCACTTATGTTCCAAAACACACCAGTATAAGACCTCATCCCTACTCATCTTGTATAGCTCCCCCTCAATGAGTTGGAAGGGGGAGGCATGGACAACAACTTGGTTCTTCTCTTTGGAAGGAAGTGTTTGTGGTGCCAACCCTGAGGTTAGGAAAGTGGAAATCTCTACCAAGTCTTTAGGAATGCAATAAATTTGGTATATCTATGTGTCTATCATATCATCCTCAATTGGCACCATCATATTGCTAGAATCAATGTAGGACAAGTGGTCTGGCCCTAAATTCTATTTTTTAGGTTTAACAATAACTAAAAATTAAAACTCTTGGAAGAGGACAACCCATATACAAATACACCAATGCAAAATAGGTTTTTTTATGAGGTAATTCAATGCCTCATGATCATTGAAGAAATTGAATGGGGTTGCTTGCAAATACTATCTAAAATTTTGTAGGGTGTAGACCATTGCTAGCACTTCATGCTCGATGGTGGTATAGTTCTGCTTAGCCTACGTCAAATTTATACTTATGAAATAAATGGAGTGATCCTTGTTACCTTCACTTGGCTATGCTAAAATAACATTGATGGTTGATCTTTATGCATTGACATGGATGTGAAAATGAGTCATCCAATCAAGAAATTGAAGTATTGGTACACTTGCTAACTTTAACTTCAAAGTGTCAAATTACTCCTCTTGTACCTCATCCTAATAAAATAGGCCATCCTTGTGCAAGAGCTCCTCCAGAGGCATGGTGATTGTTGATGCAAGAAATTGCACCCTTTGGCAGGAAGTCAAACTCTTGCCTTCTCCTCGCAACATGGAAACTCCCCTCTCGCCTGTGGGACTGGAAAACCTGGAGGGGAGTCTCTAGATAAGGGCTAGCTCCCTTTGATGCATCATGTTTATTATAGTAAGTGCAAATACATACATATATAGATATATAAACTGGGGGGGGATGAAAAGGGAGGAAGATTGTAGGAATACAAACTACTCTAAGGAGGTGATACACCAAAATGAAATGACCTTCTCACATCCACACTTAAAACCAGACAAATGCATTCATACACTTCAGTATTGGTAGAAGGACCAAGCTGTAAGGAAATGGCAGGGAGGCTCTAATGAAAACACAAAAATATAGAGACTCACCAAGGCGCTATGGAATGCACACTGTAAGTAACCTTATCTGTTCTGAACTTCTCAAAAACATTTCTCTCCTCCTTTCAGTTGCAAAATGGTGCCTTGTAGATAACTATTGTGTTGGTGTTGAACCTGTGAGAGCATCAAAAGACAATGAATAAACATAAATTAACACTCAAGACATACATAGAATATCTATCCAAGAAGAGGTAAAACTGCGTTTATAGATTTAGGTGGAAATTTTAGCAGGGCTGCGCCTTGTAAAAAATGAAGAAGATCTTTTTACAAATGACAAGTTCGCAATATATATGAGAAGCAAGGAGGCCATTTGGCACTCCTTGTTTTTATGAGTGGCCATCATATCCCTTCATTAGGAAGAACAAGTCACTCAAAACATTAATGAGCTGTGCACTTTGTCTATTTGAAGCCTGCCCTTTCAAGGTCAATACACGGTTTGTCCACCCATTAAATGTAAAATGGAGAAACCAGTTGCTTTATTAGCTGCTTGTGTCCTCTCATGATCAATTCACAAGAACTATTTCACCTGCTGGGGTCACTTCTCAAATTGGTGCCACTTGGACTAACTACTTACTCGCTTTGTCTTTTCTCCATTTTGTCTGTTCTGGCTCCTTCGGCCCTTGAGGGTGGACATTTTGGTGGGTCGCTACATCCTGGGCTTCCTTTTCCATGGTTAACACTCTCTCAGTTTGAAAACAAATGACCATTTCACTTTGTTAATTTTAACATTCGTATGGCCATCATTGGTTTGAAAACCAACAAATAAACTATTTTGTTAAATTTGACGTCCTTCGAGACGTCATCATTCCTGTCACAACGTCATCAGGACTTCATTGGCTTTCTGCAACCTTGCTTCCTTGAAAACTATCTTAACATTTCCCCAAAGGGAAAGTGACCCTCTACCCCTTTGAAAGTGTTCCTTTTGGATTTGGGCCGGAAGTCCCCCGCAAGGGCACCTACCCTTCAGGGTCCTTCGGCGGGTCCTTTGTATATGCGAATGGTCTCCCGGGCTCCCACAGACAAATTGTCCACAGACAATTTCCCTGGGTCAATTTCCCCAGGTCTGTGTGGCCTTGCTTTGTTTTCCACAGAATTTTTTGTTTGCAGACATTTTCCCGCAGACAAATTGTTCACAGAAATTCTGTCTGCCTTTTGAAAAGTCCTTTGTGTATGTGGCCCAAATTCCTTCAGACTTTTTGTTTGAAGGAATTCCTTCAGACAAAAAGTCTGAAGGAATTCGAGACTTAGCCAATTTCAACAAACTTGAACTTTGAACCTTGAACTGAACTTGCGCGATCCTTTGCTTGAAGTACCTACCCTTCAGAAGGGTACTAAACTTTTGGACTGCCCCTTTCGGCCAGGGGCATACCCTTGAACCAAGCCGTTGAACCAAAATTGGTTCAACGGTTCAATGGGTTCAACCATTGCGTGCTGATGACAAATGAAAGAAAGCTGATGAACTATTTGCTTTGAACCAAAATCATTGAACCAAACCTGTTGAACCAAAAAATGGTTCAACGGTTCAATGGTTCAACCATTGCGCACCGATGAACTGTTTAACCAAACTGACTGATTGAATTAGGCTGATGAACCAAGTGTTGAACCAAAATGATGAACTTATTCATTGAACCAAGCCTATTAAACCAAGCTCGTTGAACCAAAATGGTTCAACGGTTCAATGGGACGATGGTTCAATGCCGTTGAACTGAGATGCTTAAACTGAGCGATGGATGAACCAAGTGCCGATTGAACCGCCACATTGAACCAAAAGATTGAACCATGCATTTTGAACCATGTTCGTTGAACCAAGCCCGTTGAACCACTTGAACCAGGCCATGAACTGAACTCATTGAACCTGAAAATGACTGGCATTGAAAAGTAGGGGAAGAAGGTGACTGAAATTTTTCCTGTGGGCAAAAATTGGTCAACAGATGGTGACTCACAGGGGAAGCATGCCTGCTATGCTTAAAGACCAGTGCTGCCTTAAAAATCCATTCAACATGGAGTCGGATGGTAGCTTTAAAAACAATGATATCCCCAATTAACCAATCATGCAGATCCACCTCTGGGGAAATGGAAACAGACACAAGATTAAGAAAACTACTACTTGTGCAACAACACTTAGGAAAAAATAAGAAAGAAAATAAGGGAAAATATGTACACGTGAACTAAAACTCAGTGGCAATGCTTCAGATGTATCCCATTAACTAGGATACACAGTTCTTCACCATCCAACCTAGAGAGTTGGAACACATTATGCTGCTTGCACTGAGTGATTATGTAAGGACCGCTCCATAGGGCATCAAATTTTGCATGCTTTCCAGGCTTAGCTCGATCTTCATCCCATTTCAGGACAATGTCTCCTTCAGAGAAATATTTTGATGAAGATTTCTTGTTGAAGTGTCTTTTTACTTTCTATTGGTGACTGGTCACAGAAGCCATAACCCAGTCCCTTACCTCTTGGAGTTCCATTAGCTCACACAGCCTGACTTCCATGCTGGTTCCTTCTTCTAACTGTAGCTGGCAAGCGAGATCCAATGATGGAAATTCAAGTGAGATGGGAAGCCTAGCTTCCCTTCCATATACGAGCGTATATGGAGAATTTTTGATTGCTCTCTTCAAAGTGATTCGATCAGCCCATAGAGCTATCTTCAGCTTGGCATGCCAAGTCCTCTGATTTTCTTCCATGGTCCTCTTTATGATTCTGATCAAATTTTTGTTGGTGGAATTAGCCAGCCCATTCCCCTTTGGGTAATAATTTGATGAAGTGCTGAGATATATTTCATACCTTAGCGCCCATTCGCTAGTTTTGGTTCCCAAAAAAGCCAAGGCGTTATCTGAGATTATGGTGGCCGGGACCCCAAATCTTGTTACCAGGTCCTCATAAAACTCTAGGACTGCGCTTTCAGTTACCTCTTTCAGAGCAACAGCCTCCACCCACCTGATGAAATAATATGTAGCAGTTAGGACCCATTTGTGTCCAGCACTAGAGGGATGATTGTTCATCCCTATGAAATCCAGGCCCCACTGCATGAATGGTTGCTCCATCTGAACAGGCTGTAGAGGCATGACAGCCAACCATTGTTTCCCATCAAAAAGTGTACACTTTTGGCACTTTCTTACCCAAGCATGGGTGTATTTGAAAAGAGTAGGCCATAAATATCTAGCTCTCATTATCTTTGCTGCAATAGCTCTAGGAGTGAAATGACTACCTGCTGGCCCATCATGGAACTCAGCCAGTACCTTATCATCTTGGTTTGGGTCAATGCATCTTAGAAGGACCCCAAAGAGATCCTTACTAAGCAATACTTCATCAACCAAGACATAAGGGAGGGATTGGAGTTTGAAATAACTTCTTCCAGTCTTATCAAGACCTTGTGGGCACTCACCAGTGAGAAGGAAATGCCTCAAGTCCAATGTCTAATCCTTTATGACAACTGGTTCCTCTATCGTGGCTACATCATGAATTAACAAGCTTTCTTCCCCTTTTTACTTGAAGTCTACAGCAAGCTGTTTGCACAGGCCTCTTCCCCTCACCAGCTTGGTTATCTTGATGTCTACATCATACTCCATCACTCTGGTAATCCACCCTACCCTCTTCTCATTCAGGTCTCGATTGGTCAAGAAAACCTTGACGCCAAGATGTGGGACCATGAGGTGAATCCTGCTGTTAGACAACATATGCTTGAATTTCTTCAGGCCCCACACTACTGCCAGGACTTGCTTCTCTACATACATGTACCTAACTTCAAAATCCTCTAATCCTTGGCTAAAAAAAGCCAGTGGTTGCTCGAGGTCCTCACCATTTGCTTGGGTAAGCATGGCGGAAATCACCTCTTTGTTGCTGAAAGTGTAGAGGTTGAAGTCTTTATTGAAGTCAAGGCTGATCAAAGTGGGATCCTAGGTTATGGCCTACTTGATGGCCTCAAAGCTATCTTTTCTTTGAGCTATCCACTTTAATTCTTCACCCTTCAGCATAGGGGTCAGGGGCTTGACTATCTCAATGAAATTTAGAATTAACCTCCGAATGAAGTTTATCCTGCCAAAGAAACTCTGTAGGCCTTTCTTGTGCTTTGGTAGGGACATCTCCAGGATAGAGAGAACTCTCTCAGGGTCAATGGACAAGCCTTCCTTGGACATGATGTGGCCAAGGATTTTCCCCTCATGAACATCAAACATGCACTTCTTTGGATTAAGAGAGATGTTGAATTCCCTACACCTCTCAAAAATCTGCCTGAGGTGCTCTATGTGTCAGCTCGCTTTCTTGGAAAATACCATCACATCATCGAGGTAAGCCAACACGTTGTTGTTTATCAAGCCTCCAAAAGCCATGTCCATGGCTCGCTAAAAAGTAGCACCATCATTAGATAGCCCAAATGGCATCTTCTTGTAGGCAAACATTCCCCATTTAGTGGTGAAGGCCATTTTGTGTTGGTCACAGCCTTGCACTAGAATCTAGTTATACCCTAAATAACCATCCAGGAGGGAGAAGCACTTGATACCAATTACCTTTTGAAGGATCCACTCCATGCTTGGAAGGGGATAGTTGTTAGGTTGTGGAGCTAAAAGCTTCACTGATGTAGACATGGAGGAGGTTGCTGAGAGGTTGCTGAGTTGCAGAGCAACCGACGTTGGTCTGATCAGCTGACGTCGGTCATATACAGTGAGAAGAACAACCAACATCGGTTAGATATTGACTGACGTCAGTCATCTTCAGCGTGACAGGGACCGATGTCGGTCACCTGTGTGGTTCCAAAACTGTCGGTTGCATGAACAGTTTGTTAACGTACTGAGTGTTTGCATGTTAAGAGCCAATTATAGACTTGAAGCTGTGGATCTAATTATTGTAATTAGATGTCTAATTATTGTTTGCATGGGAGCTATATAATAGACCCATGGGCTGTATTGTAATTTGTGCTAGAGAGTAAGAGAGCAAATATTAGCTCCTTCTGTGTGTGAAGAAATCAAGGTGTGTTCCTCCTAGTGCCACAGTGCCAAGTATGGGTGCTGGTTTGGAGAATAAGAAGGATTCTTCATGTATGTAGGATCTTGGTCAGCAGGTGTGCAAGGCCACGTTTGGAGATCTACATGGTAAGTAAGATCATTGATCTGCAGGTGTATGTGTGTGTGAGGTCTAGGTTTGCAGGTGTGTAGAACCAGGTTGATCTGCAGGTGGTAGCAGGATCAAGGTGACAACAACACAATAGGGAGCAAGATCAGGTGGGATCTACTTGGAGTATGGTGTGTACTCAGTTGGATATCAAAGAGGAAGGCAAGGTAGTTCCTTCCATAATTAAGATCATTTAAGTTGCAAGTTGTTGCAAGTTCATGGGAGATCTACTTGGAGTGCGTTGTGTACTCGGTTGAGTATGTTTGTATACTCGGTGTACTAGCAGTAGTGGATACTGACTGGTTGGAGGTGAACACCAACTCTGTGTTTGAATTGTGTGTTAGGACCATAAGAGAGAGAGTGAGCTCTTGAAGGTGAATTAATGAACACTTTGTGTGGCAAACCTGTAAGGTGGAAGAGTGTGGCGTCTCTTTGTTGCAATTCTTTTTTGAAAGAGTATTAATACAAGTTGTGTATTGTCTCTCATATTCTGTGTTATTTATAAATTCTAGTTACTTGTGATTCTGGTTATTTCCACATGTTTAGTTGCTTGGTAATCAATGGTGCTTCCGTGGGTTCCTGACAGTTGGTATCAGAGCATGTTTGTTGTTCTAGATTGCCTAACAATAATGATCTTTTAAAGAGACTTTATTAAGGTCTCTAAATTTGACACACAGCCTGATCTCCCCATTCTTCTTTCTAACAGGAACAAGGTTGGCCAGCCAAGAGGAATGCTTGATTGGAAATATAATTCTGGACTCAATCAATTTGGCTAGTTCCCTTTGCATGAGGGGCTCAATTTTTGGATTGACAGGTCTTTGCTTCTACATGACTAGCCTGACACCTTCTTCTAATTCAATGGTGTGCTGGGTGTGTCTTGGGTCGAAGCCCTTTAAGTCACTGTAATCCCATGCAAAAACATCTATGAATTCCTGACAGAGCAAAATGAAAGCTGACCTTTCTTGAGTTGTGCAGACTTTTCCAAGCGCAAGTAGCTTGTCCTTGAAGATCTCAACCCTTTCGTAATTCTCCTCTTTGGTTGTGATGCATGCCTTGTCATTTCTCAATTGATCATCTCTGTTGAAGATGATCTCAAGCATGACCAGGCCCTTGGGGAGCTTATTGTTCTTCAACTGAACAATCTGATTGCCATATTGTTGCTACAATTTTGACTGATTCTATGTTGTGAACTCAGCTTCCTCATGGAGGAAGAAAGCTATTTGCTAGTCACTTTTGAAAACTTGCCAATTTGCAATGTTGTTTGGGACAGAGGGCCAAACCACCACCTTCAAGTGGTGTGAACCATAGTCTTGACTTATTTCCCTTGAAACGTCAAACTGAGCACCAATCGCTGCCAGCCTATCTGTTTGTTTGTTTTGCTCTCTGGAAATGGAGGCGATATTAAAAGCAAAAAAATATTCCACCAAGTCCTAGACTCTATGCTTGTAAGACTTCAACAAAGAATTCTTGGTCAGATTCAGGTCTCTCACCTAATTTACAATCAGCTCGCTGTCTCCCAAAACTTGCAACTCCTTAATCCCTCTTTTTCTTGCCCATTCAAGGCCATGTATAAGAGACTCATATTTTGCAACATTACTTGTGCAAGAAAAATGGAAATGAAAAGCTGAAAAGTACCTATCCTTTGAAGGGGAGATCAGCATCGCCCCACCACAAGCGCCCAGCTTACTTCTAAAACTGTCAAAATACAGCTGCCATAGACCAAGGTCCTCTTGGCTTGCCTTCATTATATTTGATATGAAGGCACCCTCTTCGTGCATGGAGTAGACTCCAAGGTCTGCCTCCTCAATGAAATTATAAGGATCATGTTTGAAGTTATCATTTCCCCACTCATCCAAGAGTAGGTCTACGACTCCTTCAAGAGCAGAGGATGGAGATTGGTCTATCTGGGATTCTTCTGGGTCGATGATGGTGTAACTAACATTTCCTACCTTGGGCGAGTATGGTTCTAGATGGTCCTTGTAGAGTGGCTCAGATTCAATTTTTACCTTGGTCCCATATTTGGTTCTAAAAACCAGATATGACCAATTCACTGCTAGATAGCCACCTATCTTTGATGTGAAGTCTTTGGACAAGCAAATTGTGAAATAAGGAGGAATGTACGCTACCACTATATCATGGGGAATTGAGAAGGTTGGGCAAGCATGAAATGTCAAGCCTAAACCCTTCACAATCCTAACTATTTTTGCAGGTGTCCCATCTAGCTGCAGGACTCCTTTGTTCATCTCTTCATACTTCAGTCCCATCTTGTCAGCTATACATTTAGGCATCACTGAAGTACTAGCCCCACTGTTAGTTATGCAGTTATGTACCAAGAAATCCCCTATGACCAAGGATACATAGAAAGGAGGAATTTTCTCTTCCTTCTTTACCTGACCTGAAGTGGAAGGCTGTCCATTTGTCATCAAGACATTATCAGTGCTAGCTGGGATAGCTTGACAATCCAGCTCATGCAATTCCTTTTTCAATACGTCCTTCTATCCTGGAAGAGACAATGAATCCCATAAAGAGATGTTCATATGCAGCTTCTTCATCTGGTCCACTATATTGACCTAGGGACTGCCTCCCTTCAAGTTTTCTTTGGGTTTGATTCCAAGCTGGACTGCAGGCTGAGGGGCTGAAGGTGCAGATGGCGGTCTAAAAATTGGGGCTTTCTAATTTGCATGTGATGGAGAAGGTGCTGCTACCGGGAAACCTGGGCTTCTCCCATTGCTCTTCTCTTAAACCTTGTGTTGGCTGCAACATAATAAGCTTGATTATCTGTAACGCCCACATAATTCACTGAATAAAATTCCCCTTCCAAATGATTCATCAGGGTAGAATCAAGTTGGGCCTGATTGCTACTCGTGCTGGGTGGCATTGGAATATCAAAGACCTAGGGCTGAGCGGCCGCTTGATTGTCTAAATTCTAGAAATAATTCATCATCTCATTTGTGTAAATGGCCTGTTCTTGACCATATCCCATGGTCGAACAGCTTGGCTGCTCTTGTACTAGATTGTTTTGAACTGGCACCATGACTTTAGATGATGAAGGGTGGCCTGAGTTGTAATTTTGAAAAGGCCTAGTCTAAGTGAGCTGACCTTGTCCTTTATTATATCCTTGAAAAGGGGGTCTAGGTGCTTGACCATAGTGCTGATATCCCTGGTTTGGCCTGTTGCTTTGAGCTTGCTGCCTTTTAAGAGCTACAAGTTCATTTGACATGTTTTGCAATAGACTTTTAACCTCATGAAGTTCATTGGACAGAACAACAACTGGTTTCTCTATAGTAGGTAGAGGAGCCAATGTGGGAGCAACGGTTTGAATTGGGGGTAGCATTTCTAGGAAGAGTGGCATGTGAGGTCTAGGGGCTATTTTCCCAGCCTACACTAAGTAGTTTTCAGCTACTATGGCTATGTCATAAGTAGCTGGCAGTATATGCCCTCCCATAGATTGGATCATCACAACAATATCACTATTTAATGCCTTTAAATAGTACAAGAAAGCATAGCTGGGAGTCGGTCTTACCAGGATGGGAATTCTATCCCAAGTCTTTTGAAAATACGTGTTGAAGTCCTGCATATACTCGTGTGGAGCTCTCTTTATGGTCATCAGTTGATCAACAAGCAAGAGGTCATCGCTCTTTTCCCCAAAACGGTCTGTCAACTGAGTTCCCAATTCATTCCAAGAATGTATTGAATTCATAAGCAAGGTCCCGTACCAGTCAAGAGCCTTGCCTTTGAGAGACAATGCTAGCAATCTGATGGTGATATTTTCCTTTGTTACATTATGAATATTGTATAGGTTGGCAATATTCCTAATATGCTTAATGACTGTAATGGGCCCCTCTCCATCAAAAGAAGGCACATTTTTTAGAGCTGTTCTCGAAATTGGATCATAGCGTGGGAGATTCAAGGGGCTCTCACCATGAAAAGCCATAAAAGGCAATGCCATGGCTGGGATTGGTTGTAACTGGGGTTCTACTGTGTCTCTTACAATAGGTTGAGGAGGATCACTTGTTAGATAAGGATGGGTCCTCCCAAATCATAGTCTTTTAGCAAAGTTTAAAGGTAATTCAATGAAATCGAAAGGAACCCCTTTTGAAGCAGACCTTGTGGTGAATTTAGGCATAAAAAGTTAAGAAACTGGTCTTAATTAGAGAATTGAAGCTCTTATCAGTGGAGTCGCCAGATGTTGGAAAACTTACAAATGTTGTGACAGGACCAACATCAATCATGAAACCTTATTGAGTTGTCAAATTGTGTGTCCCACCGGGCGTGCCAAAATTGTTGATGCAGCAAATTGCTCCCTTTGGCAGGAAGTCAAACTCCTTCCTTCTCCTCGCAACATGGAAACTCCCCTCTCACCTGTGGGACTGGTGAATCTGGAGGTGAGAGTCTCTAGATAAGGGCTAGCTCCCTTTGATGCATCATGTTTGTTCTAGTAAGTGCAAATACATACATATATAGATATATAAACTGGGGGGGATGAAAAGGGAGGAATATTGTAGGAATACAAACTACTCTAAGGAGGTGATACACCAAAATGAAATGACCTTCTCACATCCACACTTAAAATGAGACAAATGCATTCATACACTTCAATCTTGGCAGAAGGACCAGGCTGCAAGGAAATGGCAGGGAGGCTCTAAAGAAAACACAAAAAAATAGAGACTCACCAAGGTGCTGTGGAATGCACACTGTAAGTAACCTTCTCTATTCTAAACTTCTCAAAAAAAATGCTCTCCTCCTGTCAGCTACAAAATGGCACCTTATAGATAACTGGTGTGTTGGTGTTGAATCTGTGAGAGCATCAAAAGACAATGACTAAACACAAATTAACACTCAAGACATACACATAATATCTATCTAAGAAGAGGTAAAACTGAGTTTATAGATTCAAGTGGAAATTTTAGCAGGGCTGTGCCTTGTAAAAAATGAAGAAGATCTTTTTACAAATGACAAGTTCACAATATATATGAGAAGCAAGGAGGCCATTTGGTGCTCCTTGTTTTTACAAGTGGCCATCGCATCCCTTCATTGGGAAGAACAAGTTGCTCAAAACATTAATGAGCTATGCACTTTGTCTATTTGAAGCCTGCCCTTTCAAGGTCAATACACAGTTTGTCCACCCATTAAATGTAAAATGGAGAAACCAGTTACTTTATTAGCTGCTTGCATCCTCTCATGATCAATTCACAGGAACTATTTCACCTGCTAGGGTCACTTCTCAAATTGGCACCACTTGGACTAACTGCTTACTCGCTTTGTCTTTTCTCCATTTTGTCTCTTCTAGCTCTTTTGGCCCTTGAGGGTGGACATTCTGGTGGGTCACTCCATCCTGGGCTTCTTTTTCCATGGTTAGCGGTCTCTCAGTTTGAAAACAAATGGCCATTTCACTTTGTTAATTTTGACATTTGTATGGCCGTCATTGGTTTGAAAACCAATGGCTAAACTGTTCTATTAAATTTGACGTCCTCCGGGTCGTCACCATCCCCATCACAATGTCATCGAGCCTTCATTGGCTTTTTGCGGCCTTGCTTCCTTGAAAATTGTCTTAACATTTCCCCAAAGGGAAAGTGACCCTCCGCCCCTTTGAAAGTGTTCCTTTTGGATTTGGGCCAGAAGTCCCCTGCAAGGGCACCTGCCCTTCGGGGTCCTTCGGCGGGTGATTTGTATATGTGGACGGTCTCCCGGGCTCCTGCGGACAAATTGTCCATGAACAATTTCCCTGGGTCAATTTCCTCGGGTCTGTGTGGCCTTGCTTTATTTTCCATAGACTTTTTGTCTGCAGACATTTTCCCTCAGACAAATTGTCTACGGAAATTCTGTCTGCCTTTTGAAAAGTCCTTTGTGTAAGCAGCCCGAATTCCTTTAGACTTTTTGTTTGAAGGAATTAGGGACTTAGCCAATTTCAACAAACTTGAACTTTGAACCTTGAACTTAACCTGCCTGATCCTTTGCTTGAAGCGCCTGCCCTTGGGAAGGGTACTAAACTTTTGGACAGCCCCTTTCGGCCAAGGGCATACCCTTGAACCAAGCCATTGAACCAAAATTGGTTCAACGGTTTAATGGGTTCAACTATTGCGCACCGATGACAAATGAAAGAAAGCTGATGAACTGTTTGCTTTGAACCAAAACCATTGAACCAAAAAATGGTTCAATGGTTCAACCATTGTATGCCGATGTACTGTTGAACCAAACCGACTGATTGAACCGAGCTGATGAACCAAGTGTTGAACCAAAATGATGAACTTCTTCATTGAACCAAGCCCGTTGAACCAAAATGGTTCAACAGTTCAATGGGATGATGGTTCAACATCATTGAACCAAGATGCTTGAACTGAGAAATGGATGAACCAAGTGCCGATTGAACTGCCATGTTGAACCAAAATATTGAACCATGCATTTTGAACCATGTTCATGGAACCAAACCTGTTGAACCACTTGAACCAGGCCATGAACTGAACTCATTGAACCTGCTGAACCCGTAAATGACTGGCATTGAAAAGTAGGGGAAGAAGGTGACTGAAATTTTGCCTGTGGGCAAAAATTGGTCAACAATGATTTTTGTGTTGCTCCTTATAAACTTACTATAGTAACCGCAATGGCCTAGAAAGGTGTGAAGATCCTTCTGCATGGAAGGGGTCTAGAGCTAGATGATTATTGTGATCTTTGGATGGATCAATGAACAATTCATCCTTGCAGATGATGTACTCGAGCAATGTATAAAATGGGGTTGTAAAGATGCACTTCTTCAAAGTCAATGATATCTAGAGCTGTCTGTACCTTTTGCACATAAAGCAAAGGTTGTCATGATGGTCCCATATAAGACCATACATGGTTTAGTCATTGAGATATACTTGGAGAAACTTGTGAATGAAGTCATTGAAAGCAGTGATCACCACCCTGGACAACATGGCTGGTGCATTTTTAAGGCCAAAGGGAATCACATTGTAAGTGAAAAAACCCCATTTAGTTTGGAAGGTGGTTTTGGGCCTTTCCTCCTCCTTTATTTGCACTTGATGGTAACCTGAGAACCCATGGTGAAGGTGTAGATTTTGCACCCTATGACCCCATCTAGGACTTCATCAATGAAAGGTGTTGGGAAAGGGTCATTGACATAGGTGGAATTTAGCATACTATAATCAACACAAATTATACATGTCCATCCTTCTTGATGCTGATGACCATTAGACTCACCCACTCAGATTCTTGCACTAGATAGATGACACTAATGGCTAACGTCTCATTGATCTCCACTTTCACCCTGGTGTAGAGATTGGGGTTCATTTGATAGGGTCACTTCTTAATTGGTCTTTCACTATCTACCAGTTTGATGCTCATCTTTACTAATGAAAGGTGGGTTCCCTTCATTTCCTTGTAGCTGTGTGGGAAGAGATCTTGAAATTCCCTCAGGACATCGATGATGCACACGATCTTTACCTTGAACTAGTATGTGCCTATGGTGGCCATCTTGAGCTCGCTTTCAGTGCTAATGTCTACTTGGGTGGTCTTTAGGGGTGCACAATAGGGTTCATTTATCTCTTGGTGGGAGTTTTCCACCTGCCTCATTCCATCTATCATCTCAACCTGGAGGTGCATTGGGTCTCCATCATCTAGAGAGTTGTCATCAGTGAGGTGTACTAGATTTTGCTTTCCTACCAGAGCCCTTTAATTGCACTCCTTCTAAGTCTCATTGTCTTATTTATAGGAGTCATTATGGAGCATCATTTATTTAAAAAAAGTCAGGAGTGCTAGTCCTTTTTCACTGAGCATCTCTTTTAAATGCTCCTCTAAGATAACTGTGTCCTAAAAAATATCTCAACAGAGGACTTATAACAACTTTAGTAATTTGAGGTTCTACGAAGAGAAGGAGAAAGTGTGCACAAACCTCTCCTTTAGTGCATCCTAATTTCCTATTTCTCAATGCATCTCATTTATGATGTACCATGCTCACACCCATGTCTTTAAAGTTCTATAGAAGGCATGTACCCATAGGCCTTGTGGTGCATTTTTTTTGTAGATAACCCAAGTCTCTTCATAAAGCCAAATGTGCATAATTAGGTCAAAATTTCCATTATAGGGGGTTATGTCCAGATTCTCATTTCTCCTACTAAATTTGGTGCACATAGCTACCTTCACATCCTTTCAATTGGGAAAGCCAGGTTTCTATGTGGCCCACTAGCATGTTGTAGTACTCTTCAGTGTGCACATTAATGTGCCCAATCGATGAACTTCTTTTGGGATGTAAGCTTTGATATCTTGCACATAATTTTAAATAGGCTAGCTTCCTTCATACTTTGGAAGTACTGTGAGCTTTCCCTTGTTGAGCTGGAGCACTCACTTTCCTATCTGCTTGGCACAAGGGGTCAAGTTCTTCTGGGGTCACACAATTCTTATCAAACCTGTGCCAAACAGTCTAGGTCCAACCTTGTGCACTAGGTGGCATCTGTGCCCAGTGACCTCATAAGCTTCTTTGACGCAATGTTTGTAAGCTATGTCTCTTATATCCAAGGTTGATTGGCCATCTTCCCTAGTGAGCACCCCTTGTTCACTGGGATTGAGAGTCTCGACACCCTGTGTTGTGATGTTATAAATGTGGTTAACCTCATCCTCAATGTTAACACTCTCAATGTAAGGTTGCCCTTGGTCACTTGAGAGAGGTATCACCACCCTCTACTTACCATTTTTGAAGGTCATATAACACTTCTTAAAGCACATACAAGATTTGTTTGCATAACACCATGGCCTTCCTAAAAGTGCTAGGTAGTTTTCCTCCTCTGCTAGCACTATGACCTCAAAGTTAGCTTGGAACTCGGTGTCCATGATATCCACTATGGTACTCTTTGAGATTCCTATGGGTTACACTCAGGTCTTATTCACTATGAATAAAATGTGTGGTGATGGCCTTAAGGGTGGATTCCCCATATTCTCCCAGGCATTCTTGGTCAGGATATTGACCTCTACACTTGTGTCAACCAGTACTTCACAAATTGACCACCTATTGATAGTGGCATCTATTAGAAATTCCTGGTCATACTCAGTATTCTAAGTATGCCTTGCTTCTCAAGTCCACTCCATATATGGTGCTGTAATATCTATTACTTGAGGGATGGCTTCTCACACTAGTTCTTTCTCTGCATGCCTTAGAAGTAAGTCCTTCATTAGGGGTAGTACCCCTTCCATCTGTAGGAGGCACAAGATCTCAATCAACTCCTAGACTTCAACCTCCTACCAGTCTTTCCTTTTGCACGTCATGGTGGCCTGTGCCTCCAAATCTCTGGCCAACTAGAGTTTGCCCTACAGGTCTTGTATCATGATCATCACTTGATGTAGGACATATTTTTAGCATATAGGATTAGGATATGGTACTACTTTTGGATCAGGCCACATTATGCACTCAGTGTAGCTTGACTCACCATATTCTAGGTGTAGATCCTAGTTTGGCATGGTGGGTGGCTGAGTGGTGTGCCTACTCCACATCATGATCTACCCTTTTGGAGGCCCTTTGGGATTATATTATGGCTTGGCTACCCATATTCCTTCTTTAGACTTGTGTTGTACCATAATGACTCCTCTATCTACCCCAGGCTAACCTTGTATTAGCTTCTTGTAGAGATTTGGGCATTTTTTCACTGTGTGTGGGCCTTGATAGTACCCACATGTTGGGTGTGTGGGGTAGTCATGATGATAATGCTTAGTTAACCCACACTTATAAAAATATCATGGTGGGAACCGCCCTCTACCACGTCCACCTCCTTATCCTCACGCTCCTCTTTGGTTTCCATAACCCATGTTGTTTTAGTCATAACCCTCATTTCCTTCACCTACTTGGCCCCCTCTTGAAGTTGTGGCTTACCTTGCACCTCTCTCTATGTTTTGGTGTATCTAATCAATGAATCTACAGTCCATCATCACGTGCATGTAGGCATCACACATATTTTAGTAAACTATAGTATTTACTTGACTAGTGCATTGCAATAGGGGACAATTTTGGGAGTCATGTGCTCCATGGCAGACTTTAAAACTTGAGAGTATTACACAAACATTATTATAGGGGAAATTATTGTTGTGCCCCTTTATCTTGCAGTTAGTACACCATATCCCACTATGAGAGTCATGTGTCTGTCTAGCAATAAGCTTTTGTAATTGAGACGCCATTGATGCAATTTGTGCTTCCATGAAGGGACTAATCCCAGTGTTTGTGCTTCCTATAGCCTTGGCCCATAACATAACCTCAAGCACTTTGTGAAGTTTCATGAAAGTCTTCATGGCCCTTCAAAATGGTACCAATAGGCCCTCAATAAACCATTATGCATGCTAAGAGGGGTGGATATCATAAGGAATCTTGCATAGGAGAGCCTTAAACCATGCATCATACAAGCACACACTTTCGGTTAACCCTTGAATGATCTCCTTGAGCACCATGATGCTCTGTTGTTCAAACTCAAGAATGTAAAAATAATTTAGGAATGCTTTCTTTAACACATCATAATCAACCATAGCCTAGTTCAGGTCAAACTTTTGATACCAAGTATGAGCATGATCCAGTAGGGTTGTTACAAACTATGTTGCCTTGAATTCAGGCTGAGTAATGCCCCGAGTGCACCACTGTTACTCACATTTTAGCACATACTTTGTGGCATTCTCAACTCTATGATATTTAGATAGATGCATGACCATCTCATATTATATCTACTTTGGTAGTGGCATGGGATTATATAGTGCTTGACCTCCTCATGTCTGCATAGGGGGTGGTCCCCCAATACCCCCACTAATAGGTTGACTATTGACCTTAATGGAGGAAGTTACACCATATAGATTGATGGTACAACTCTGCTCACTGGTGACATTGTACCACTTGCTATGAGCTATTGCCTGATTGACACAACTGACATTCCTTGCATGAGAATATTTGTACTTATGTTCATGGTACTTAGACTAGCGCCCACTTGGTCAACCATCCCGTTGCTCAGCTCTTCATATGATATCACTTATTAAATCAAAAATTCTTGATCCAAATTCTTGGTCCAATCACTTTTGATTAGGGTAATAGGTTCAGTTATAGTTCTTCTATTATCAAGGGGGGATCTAGTGCATGGGCTTGTATTTTAGTTTGAAAGGGGTAGGTGCTTTTAACACATCTCCAAGTGCCTCATCTTCTAGGAACTCACTGCATCCTACACCCGTCTATAGAGTCTGACCATTTTTTTCCTCCTATGTATCAACATGCTATGGTATTTCAAAATATCCTTCCCCATGCCCTTCTACTTGCTACAGGTCTTTTCGGCACTTCTAGGTTCCAGGTCTTCCATCAGCACTTCTAGGTTCTAGGTCTTCCATCAGCCTTCATCTGCAATTATTGTAGTTCAACCTTCAGAGCTCTTAGGTGTTAAGTTGCTATTCCTCTTCCATGGCACCCTTCCTACACTTCCCCCTTCTTCCCCTCATGCTTGCCCATACATGAAAGGAATTTTAGCCTTCCATCCTTATGGTCTCTATCCCATAATCGACCATGAGCTACTTTAGCTCGGTGCAGAGTCCTCTAATTAATGAACCCCTCAATTCTCAAAGAAACTCGTGCTCTACTTCTTTTGGTCATGAAAATGTTGACACTATAAACTATAAAATGTAGGTATTCAAAGTGCTATCCCACCACTTGTCTACGACGTGTATCCACACCTCATCTAAGATTTCCAACCTCTCTACGTGCTCTATGTTCCACTCGAGCTGCTATCCATAATTTCTTCATTAAGTATCAACATATGTAGCCAACCATTTATATACATGCTCAGGTAGCTCACAAAAGAACACTTCATATAATGGGTCATACAGATAAGTCCACACCCATTTCTATGGTTTTTCTCCTTGACACGTGGGATGCATTTGCATGAAGCAATTTTCAACTTGCTCTAGCCAGCACTCGATATTCTCGAGTGATAGTCAGAGCATTGATCTATTGTAACATCTTAGCAATGAAATTCAATGACTCTCAGTAATAAAACTAAAATTTTGTAGTAAAGTGTCACTTAAGTACGTGCAGTGCTTGATCATGTGTATAACTCTAATTATCAGGTATTTTTAGGGTCAAAGGAGATTAGGCACAATAGGAGCAAGGTCTGACACATAATATTTAAGCACACTGACATGCTAACATCAGTTTCACATAAGGTGTGAACCTTATGCACTTATCCAAAGCATTGTACTGAATGGACCAAGTCCTCTTGGGGTTAGTTACATCATGTTAGCAGCCAAGGGGTTATATAAGGATTATGGGGTTCACAGGATAGTCTGGTGCAAGATCGAGTAGAGGAGGGTTAGAGACTTATCAATGCATGCAGGCCAAAGAGTCCACATGGGGATGTCCATTCATATTGAGGTTGTTAGTTGGTGCTATGTTTAACATGAGATCTCTTCATGGTGGTTAAGAGAGTTAAGTGGCATGAAGATGCCACTTACTACCAGGGTGGGATCCTAGCTCATCAACATGCTATATAGGGAAAGAACATCACAACCATTCTACAACAATTTATTAGAAAGCAATAGCAATTTATATTCATTCATTGATGTTTTAATCTATTAAAATAACTAGTAATATCCTTCACTAATTGATTCTAATTTTACTTATGCCAGAGGCTCACAGACAAGCGTGGCTTACACTTTCCATTTGCCATTCAAAAGGCTTATTCCTATCATTGATCCTTAATTTGTTAGGGCTTCACTGTAAAACTCAATCATCCCCTTTCACTCTTAGAGGTCACCTTTAAATAGGTGCTAGCCACTCCTCTTGCTGACTGGATAGGCGTGTTTCGAAGGATGAGTAGGTGAGATCTTGTCGGCTCCATTATGCCATATAAGACAATTAGGTGCATGCCGGGTTATTGGTCATGGTAGTTTTCCTATTTACTCCACTACTTAAACCTTCATGCTTCTCGATCCCTGAGCCACCATGTGTAGTACTGGTTAGGTATGCCTCGAGGCTTGAGATGTTCTTCAACTATTGGATAGATGGCATGGGGACTCTAGGAGTTGATCTAGTTAGTGCCAAGGTATACAAAAAGGGGTCCTTCACTTCCTCCAAGAGTCTCTGCGCTCTAGGATGTGTTTTAACTAGTGTGGGACCAAGTCTTACCAAAAAGGGGCCTACCAAAAAGGGGCCTCAACAGATGGTTTGGTCTTGCCAGATAACTAAGAAATGGTAGAAAACAATGTAGTAGTTAGCATTGAATATATTTCCACATTAACTATTACAAAGATGATGAGAATTAACTAAAGATAAATTTTCCAAGTGACATGCAAGGTTGTGGAATGCCTATAAAAGGAAAAGATCTAAGAAGAGAAGAAGGGGTCAACAAGTGATAACAATGTGACTCAAAATTGTTAGGATTCTTCAAGGGAGTAGATATGTTACCATTTATTTAAGTGCATTTGAGAATATTTTAATTCAAGTAACCTTAAGTTGATAAGTAATGGAATGATGTGGCTTTCCTTGTTATGACTGTAGAATGCATTTACTACAGATAAATTTTCCAAGTGACACGCAAGGTTGTGGAATGCCTATAAAAGGAAAAGACCTAAGAAGAGAAGAAGGGGTCGGCAAGTGATAACAATGTGATTTAGAATTGTTATTAGTCTTAGAGGGAGTAGATATGTTATGATTGATTTAAGTTCATTTGAGCACATTTTAATCCATGTAGCCTTAAGCTGAAAAATAATGGAATGATGTGGCTTTCCTTGTTATGACTGTAAAATGCTATTAGACACTACCCCTATTGGCTAGATGATTTAGTTATATTAAATGATGTGTTTGGGACTTTTTTGTATAAGTAAATACTTTTTGCTATGCATTTTTAGGGAAATATAGTAAATGTTCTAAGTTCTAGCGCACACAACACTAGCGTAGATTTCATCACCACTACAAAAAACTACCCATGACCTACCCCGATTAGCCTCTTTGCACTTTAGGTGAGTATGCAAGGTTCCCTTGTATGGTTATTGACATGAATCAGTTAACTATTAGTATCCTAAAATGGGTGCATGGGAGAATTGGTGAGCATTTGATTCAAAACTAGACCTAAACCTAAGCTAATGACACAATACTTAGTCTAACTTTATACAATTTAGTAGGCTAGCTAGAATGTCTAGAGGTTTATAAACTAGTAGATTCTTCAACATCCATTTTAATGCATCCTCCATCTAGACAACTTGCCAACTCACTCATTATCCAACTAACTAACCAGTTGACCATCCAACTGACTAGTTATTCTTATCAAACTATACCTTTTTCCACTAACTGTAGCCAACTTTTAGTTATTTCATCATCCTTCCCACCTATAATTTTAATGCATTGTGCTACTCAATGCTATCTACCACAATTAATTCACACCTATCTATCAAGATCTGCTGTCAAACTTTACTTTCACCATATTTATACTGTAATCTCCATTGCGGTTCTTGGGTCCACATGATTGCATGTTTGGATCCCACTATTTTTTCATTTAACGCATGTTGACATAGTTTTATAATAGTTTTCACTTATCATGCTGGTAATATGTTTTGGGCACATACATAGGTTATTGCTTTAGATTACACATACCACTCTTCAACTTTTTTCACTATTATGTCTTCACCTAATGTGTGCTTGTGTGCATTATCCTTTTGGGACTTAACCAATTACGGGGGCCAAAATCACCCCATACTAAACCAGTTGTCCTTCCTCGAACAACTAGTCTATCTCTTGAATGCTTTTTTTGTGCAATCCATCTACCAGTGAAGCTACACCGTAAGTAACTACTTCATATGAATTAAAACTTCTGGCAAGATTATTTCTATGAAAATCATCATGAGATGATTTTAATTATCTTTGTGGCAAGTAAAAACTTGCATGATCTTCCTCGACGTTCTTACCTTCAATTTCAGCTGGTCTAACTCACACCCCCTATGTGGAATGACTTGGGTTCAACTGTATGTTGCCTTCTGTATTTTGAAGTACATGTTCCTTCTTTGCCTTCTTGGATAACTAGTATATGTCTTGATGAGACTGGTCACATTTTATTGCGGTGATGATGAGTGAATTTGATCAGAGGAACATAGAGATGGTTGGCTAAGTCCTCACACACGTGAACTCAAATTACGTAGATACAATGAAAATCGACAGAAGGTAATTGTCGAGGTGGATCTTAGGGAGAGTAGGGAATCTGACTCAGGAGATTCTATAAGGACTCATAGAAAATAAGAAAGGCATGAGGAAGACTCTTACACAAAGGAGTTGTGATCTAGTGATGAGGAAATGAGTGCCTATGAGCAAGATCAAGACCTGGAAGAAGATGCTGAAGGATCCCAAGGTGGGGATATTTATGAGGAATATACTAAGGGAGTGCCTGGATCTCCTTAACCTGACACACATGCTCATACACCTCATTCTGAATCATAGGAATAATATCAGGACACTACAAAGGTGGGAGGCGTAGGAAGGTTCATCGCATAAGCGAGGGAAGGGAACCCCCTAGAGTAGTTAACCCCGTATCCATCAATGCACCCAGTGGATACATATCCATCACATCAAGTGGATACCATTTAGTATGGCATTGTATGCATCATAATTTTCTCACCTTCTCTAGCTTGTTAATTTCATCACTAATCTTATCTAATTTCATTTAATTTATATTTACTAACCCCCTCCTAGTCAATAGTCTAGTCTCCCCTTTTATATTTCCTAAACCATCCTAACCTTCATATACCCCACATATTATTAATCATATTATCTCACCTCATATTAATATTCCATTAATCTAATAATTCCATCCGTGTCCACTTGCCAATTTTAAATTTCTAAAATCCCATTAATCTAATAATTCCATCCGTATCCACTTGCCAATTTTAAATTTCTAAAATCCCACCTAGACACCTATTAATAGGTTTTCTTACAAGCCTCCCTAGTCATGACATCACCATCTTTTTAACCCACCGAATCACATCTCATTAACACCTAAAATTCATCTAATCTTCATTAAGTCCCTAAGATAATATAGAATTCTCCAATTCTAAAATTCTCTTCTAAGTTCTTTTTCCTCTCTAGAAACCTCTAACTCTAAAGGTTTCTTGAGAATTTGTAATTCCCTTTAATCTCCCTCCTATTTAAACCAATTCATCCCTCCATTACAAACCATGATGAATCAATCACCCAAGAAATCCATTGCTATCAAGTATTCCATTGTCATCTAGTCAACAACAAGAAATCCATTGCTATTAATTAGTAAATTGTCATCTAACCAACAACAAGCTGTCAAAAAATTGAGTCTATAAGCAATCGGTTGAGCATTAATTTTTTGGTCTTGGAGCATGATATTGATCCACTTGGGAGTCAAATGCTTGCTATAATTTTGGTATAATTTATCTAATTTTAATTGTTATTGTTGGCATTTTCTTTTATTTCCCAAGTCTTTGATCTAGAATTTGAGTTGATTTCAATAACAAATTGTGCTTGTTTAATCCATTTGCTCAAATTATCGATCATATATTTAGCAACCACAATGGGATCCTTCTTTTTTGAATTAACCTTGTGCGTGTGAAGTGTGATAATTCAACTTGCAGGTCTGGTTAGGAAAAATTTGGGCTCAAAATTTTAAAAATCTTGATCTCCAGGTAAATCGTAATTTTGCTATGCAAATAGGGATTTTGCACTTGTGATTTCGCACCCAACATTTGTGACTTTGAACTTGACCGTATCCATTCACCATTATCTGTTAGTTTATCTAACTGTTTTGTTGTGGTTATGCAAAATTATTTATTGGCAGTCATGATTTTTATTCTCATTTGCGATTTTGAGGACTGGAGTTGCGATTTTGATTTTAGACTAAAACTGTTTCTAATCAGATTGTTAGATGTTATAATCTGGTTTACTAGCTTTTTTACCATGACTGACTGTGCATGTTTTCAAGAATAATAGAAGGTTATGATGGTTTTAAACTGATAAGATCCCAAATCTTATGCAAAATTGCCTTGACCTTGTTGTGATTTTCATTCTTATGTGCGGTTTTGATTCCTATAGTTACGATTTTGCCATCTCATAAACTATTTTCAGTCAGACTATTAGGCATTATAATCTGGTCTTTCTGGCCTTTTCTCTCTTTGACTGATCTGGTTTATTTCAGTGAACAATCAAGAGATTTGTCAGATTGAAATTATCAGATTTTGGGTTTTCATGCAATGTCTCTTCTGGCTAGTTGCGATCTTGATTTGTAGTTGAGATTTGACAACTTGACTTACGATTTTGACTAATAATAGTTTTACATGGTGTTTAATCTGAAATCTATTTTATTTCTGGTTGTATATATTTACTTACTACTTTTCAAGCCTTATTATCTATTTCTAACCTATGTTTTGCAGCATTAAATTAAAAATCTTACATCGAGCAAAACCGGAATTCATGAGTTGTGATTCTAACTTTGTTTTTAGTCTTGAAAACTTCTGTAAATAATTTAATTCGATAAAATCATAATTTAACACCTCCTATTAGTAGATTTGATTTTAGTAAAATCTGTAAAATATGTTAGTTTTTGTACAATTTGTAAAACCACTTATAGTGAATTCTAGTTACGATTTTGAAGCTGGTAGTTGTGGTTTTGACTGACATATAATTGATCCTTTTTAATTAATCATATCTGATATTGTTTTGCATAATCTATTTAAAAACACACTGCGATCTGGTAATTGTACATATTAGGCTTGGTAGTACATTTAACCTTAGCATATTTTATTTTACTAAGCGTTCCAAAATCACACTTGTGTTTCTACGATTGTTCCGCCTGGTTATGATTTTGCCAAAGCTATAAGCGATTTGAATTGATTAACCATGTGGTCATACTGACTGTCTGAGAGTTGTTTTGTAATATCAGTTGTCCACGTCTGTGATTTTGACTTGCTATCTACAATTTTGACTCTCCGGAAGTGATTTTGAACTAACATTGATTTTTTTTGGATGTGATTATGCAAGAAGCGATTTTGACACAGGGAAAGATGATTTTGACTCTAAGGAGTTTATTTTAAACTACTAACTATGTGATTGCAGGGCAAACGGTCGAAAGCCACAATACAAACCATTAATTTGTTTGCTTGCAAGCCATTAGTTGAATGCATGGTATAAAACTTGATTTTTATCATTTTTCATCATCATCATCATCATCATCATCATCATCATCATCATCATGATCATCATCCCTTATCCTAGTCAAAACCTCATCATCTTGACCGTGTCTTCATTATATGCCCTTGTCCTAATTTCGTCTAATCCTAGTCATCTTATTTTGACCTGATCACACCATAGTCATACTTTAGTCTTATCATATCCTAGTCCATCTTGTCTTCACATCCCCACTTCTTATCCTAATTCAAACCCGCTACTCACCTTGTCTTAGTCAAAACCATGTCATTCATCTTGACCTTGTCTCGCTAAATCATCTTATCCCGATTCCACATTATCACACATCTTATTCCATGCCTATACATTCTTAGTGTAGACCTAGCCTAGTCATAATATAACCCATACTTTCCCTATCATACCCTTGTCCCATAGTCTAAAAATTTGTCAAAGTTTTCAATCCCATGCTTCCATTAATCCACATTGGCAATAACTCTTTACCACATTAGGGTCCTCATTATAAGCTTGTTTATGTCCAAATCAACTCAAGTTTGAGTCATACACACATCATGCTCTCATCCTATTAACCAATTCATCTCATTCCATTTGAGTTGATCATACAAGTCTTGAGCTAGTCTAAACCAAGTCAACCCTAGTTAAAATCACCTCTCTTGGGCTAGTCTAGCCCCCTGTCGAGTCCTAGAGCTTGTCGTCATTCACTAAATTGAATCAAGTCTAAAAATTCAAAATTCTAGCTCATGTACTAATTTGGTCTACTTAATCTTGTCCTATCCCATCGAATGTCTCACATCATAATCATGTCAAACATCCAATCAAACTTGACATCGTATCCTAAATCAAGCCTTTGTCCAAATTTATTCTACACATCCTATCTCCATCCCTCAATATTTTCATTCAAACCCCTACACTACCAATTTAGGTCGATGAGTCACCACATCCATCCCTTATCCCATTGTAATCCATGGCTTTCAAAACAAAATTGTATAACACCCGGATTTAGAAATATATCTTTGCCAACAAAGATTCACTCCTTTTGAGACTCCTTGAAATGGACACCCCGCTTATTGTAGACTTTGACCCCATCGGATTGACATTGTCTCTAGTCCATATCCATTCATGTCCATCTACACCTAGCCTTCAAATTATCCAATCACATTCAAAACCTCTATGTACTACTCGTAGTCAGTCACCTACCCCTTCTTATACTAGCAAAGGGAATCCTATCTTGGCCACTCCTTCTACTACTAGTTGGACTCCTCAATTACAACAACAATCATATGATCTAAAGTCCAACACTTCCACATCAAAGTCAAGAAGTGAAGAGAGCCCCCATACTCCTCTTCCTATATCCTTATAATCCCTCTTCCACAAACTTGTTTTTGCTGACATGATGGTATATCCACCAGTAAGGCATCTTGATCCAACCAAGCCTAAGCCTTCTCGGTACAAAATAAACTGATACTATCTATACCACCAAACCTGGGGGCATACCATTAATCGATGCTTAAATTTCTAAAAGTTTATCCAAGACCTTATCAACTGTGGTGACCTTGAAATCAATGGAAAACTAGATGACTTTATGTCCAAGGGTGACCAAGAAGGGGTATGCCAAGATTCCTTTCCTGATCATGATCAAATCCTTCCAATTTCAAGCTAGGTGAATATATCGAGCCCATATTCTATGGTCCACCTATCTGTGACAAACCCCTTTTTGATGATGAGTCCATTTGCAATGAGCCTAATGCTCCCTCCTCTAATGTGTCTTTCTTCCATTAGTCTATCTTTGACGAGCCCATTTTTTCTCCATCATATTCCTTACACCCATTCGGCCAAGTCCACCATTTACACAAGTCCCTTCATCCTAAAGCCTCTATTACCAAAAATAAAGTGTGGAAGGTACTTGCAAGAAATAATGTCATGCAAGAGGCCCCCTCTATGGCCTCAATAAAAATTTCATCTTTTAGCTACATCACATAATTTACATAAGAGTCAATGCCAATCTTATCTGCATCAAGATCATGTTCATCACCAACAATCGAGTCAAATTTATTTTCAGAAGCATCATCCTTAATTAATGTTGTAGATCATGACTATACCTATCTATTTGAGGATGTCTCTAATTCAAATGTCAACCAGTCACAAAACATGTTCCTTGATCTAAGCCAAGATGATGTGGTCATAATAGAGTTCTTATGAGTTTTATGAGTTTATGATTATCAGAGTGAATTTGTTCCCATTATGGATGTGTCCTACATCTAGTCTTAGTGATCCTTTTGCAAATCTTGAAGTTATTTTCTATGATGTCAAAGCTAGGTCTCCTAGACACCTCTATGAGGACCATGCTGTACAACCACCACTCATTGATCTCATTGAACCATCTCCCCTGCCTTCCTACATCATAAACCCTTTCCTTCTCATCAATAATAATTTAATCACCTCCCTCCATAAGGAAAAATAAGGACATAAATCATTAGAATCTTCCTCACACAATGTATCATGTGAAGGAGATACAAGGGACTAAGACAATAATATTCAAATAATCAATCCTAATCATGAAGACAATATGGATCCATCAATAATTCAAACACTCGACTAAGTAAAAAATTAGAATCTTCCCCTAGTGAAGACCTCTTTGAGGCACTAAGGGACTTTCAAAGTTGAAATAATAATCATCTATCAAGTCTAAAGTTAAATACCCCTAGTGAAACCCAATTTTAGGCACTAGGGGGAAGTCAAAGTCAAATCTAATGAACAAATCAAAATAATGTCAAAATAAATAATAATATGGCCAATTATATTCTAAATAGTCAAATTAAAGAAGGATAATAAAGTCAAAGTGTCTTGGATCTATTACAATCTTTTGTCATATGACACAAATCAACTGTGGAATATCTAACCTCTCCAATGGTGTGTGCGACTACTAGGCCTAATCTTCACTCACCCATCACACCTCCCCATCAAGATCCTATCATCCATTTAAGTCCAATACACTCCCATCAACATGAATATTTAATCCAATCCATATCTCACATCACCTTGCTGAAAACCATTACCTCTCATAGGGGTGACAAAGACACATGGTCTAGACGTTTGGAAAGATATCACTAAAGGGTCAACAAAGGTCACAAATACATCAATACATCCAATATAGACAACATGGTCTTAACATCACATCTATATAGAATAGGTGTTGGCTGAAGATCAGTAATTTTTTTATATCATTGTATCTCGCCTACCTCTAATAAATCAAGTGCCATCAATACAAATCAAAAGTAAAAAAAAAGTCATTCATCTAATGGTGAAAACCAGTTTTTTGGTGCCTTGGGCAAGTACCATGATGGAAAATAATATTCAACATCATGTTAAAACAATCTGTTGTCTATAGATACCTTAACACTTGGGGGAGAAATTCTATTTCATCCACATCATATCCCTTGTCAACCCTATCTACATCACCTTCCAAGCATCCTTGTCTATCCATCTGCTATCCTAAACATCCTAATCCATCATGTTTTACATCCTCTTATTGTTTCCATAATTTATTTCTATCTTCACCTTTTTAAGGGAGTGAAATATGCCTTGAGAAATGTTCTAGAATCAGCTTGGCATATCCTCCACTTGACACTTAGGCAACTAGACATCTAGTTCTTTCACAATAAGGTCATTGGTGATCTCAAGTCCATTATTCCTTGGTCCTCATCTCATTTTTGGCATTACCCATATCCTTTTATCATCCCATCCAAAATTCAATCCATTTTTATCCTAGTTTCTAAGCTTGGTATTCCCTTTGCTAGTAACCCCCTTTTTATGGTGTACACACATATCCCAAAATACCTAGAAATTAAAATATTTCAAAAAACCTAAAAATCATAAAATCTAGAAAAATCCAAAAAAATCTAAGTAGTCTTGTCTTATTGTTTTATCCTATGTCCTACATATCCTAGTCTTCTTTTCCTATGTACCAACTCATCTTATTTCATGTCCTAACCTTATTATCATCTTTTATTTTTTCCTTGTCTTATGTCCTAGTCATCCATATCATTGTCTTACATCCCAGTCATCTTGTTTCATGACTTAAATAACCTTATCCTAATCCCTAGTCCACTCCAAGTCCTTATCCATAGCCTTATCATAACTTACATTACAACCAAATTAGTCCAACTCATCACTTAATCATCGATCTTGTCATCTTTCATTAGGACAACAAACAAGATATTGATGTATTGTACATCTATATGTAGATCCTTGTGTGTGTTACTGATATGCTCTTCATTATTTTAATTATTTTCATGTATTTTATCATGTATATATCTGCATATGTTTGTCTGATTAGTCTCTTAATTAGTCTAGCATCATGTCCCTTTTATCAAGGGTGCAATGAATAATGATGCTATAATGACACCAAAGCCACATTAAGGCCTTTGGGTGCCCTCTATAGAGTCCATCCTTTGACCCTTTTTATACTAATACACTATGGTATGAAATTATCATGGTCATACATATATCATGGTGCATACTTCCTAGTGTTATATTTAAATATATTGTGTAGACTATAATGAGACTTATCACAATAATAATGGCTTGACAATAGACATAATTCATCATTTATCCTAACCCCTTTGTTATTTGTCTAATCATCATAGTCCCATCATCAATTCGATCATCTAAGTCCAATCATTCCTCCAATAACATCTAATCTCTAAGTCCAATCATCTATCTACTATCTAACATATCTAACCACTTGTCACCATCATCTTCTAGTTTGAACTACATTGGCATGAGGTCTTTGCAGACTATGTAAGAAGCGCTTAGTCACATAGTGTGTTTGAGGTCAACTCGTCCACTCTCTTATCTTTCCCCATCATTTGTCATCATATCTATCTTATCTTTTTATCATCATCAAGTCTTGCATCAATAAAAATTTGAACTATAATATCATCAATCAAAACATCAATGAAATTGATTAGTCAACATCCACATAATCATTTATCTAGTCTTTTGATCAATTTACCACACTTGTTGATTGGGACTGACAACCCATGACATACATATTTTCTTCTAGTAGTTATCCATTCTTAATGATTAATCAATTTATCATTTAGGGATGTGTTTATCCCTATATATCATAAATCTAAGATGCGTATCCCTCCCAGGCATGCATCCTTGCTTAGGATACATCAAAATTTCATGGCTCTCCTTGTCACTCTTTTGTTATAATTGGTTTCCATTTGGGGCATGTTGACAACCATGACATCATCATCATCTTTCTCTCCCTAGAATGTGTCCTTACTAAGGGCATCATCAAAATCATCATGTCATAGCTAATTTATTGGAAAAATTTCATCACATTAATAATCTCTTTCATTTGTTCATCATAGCTTCTCTCACCCATCATATCATTCTTCCTTATTTAGGAAGCATTACATCAACTTGAGGTCCTTTTAGACTATGTAGGCAACACTCAACCACATGGAATGTCTAAAGACAACTTAGTCATACTAAACCAATTATTCCCCTTCATCCTTTGGTCACTCAATCATATAATATCTTCTCCCTCATCTCCTTCAACTTATCAATTAACTTCATTTTTGAGCTATGCACATCAAATCATTGTCTTATTTTGGCTTAATGCATCTTGTGTCCTTGCTGGGGATATGTTGAAATATCATAGCCTTTATCATATTAGTCTGTATATATATATGGCATGCATCCTTGCTTGGGATGAATCTAAAATTGTAGTAATTTATCTTTTCATCATCCTATTACAATTGGTTCCCATGTGAGACATGTCAACAATCGTGAAACCATCATTTTCACTCCCTTGCATGTGTTCTTGCTCATGGCATTATCCATTTGTAGCTCATTACTAACATTCATATTATTATTCATCATCTATCCCCTTTCTTTATTCACAACATCCCACCCCTTGATCTTCTTTTGAGTGACCATCCAGTTCATTCCTCCCTGCATGTCCCCTCAAGGGGGAATCATGTATCTCCAGTGAACTAACTCTCTGTACATTAATATTTCTACTTAGTTCATTCACAATTTATTTTCAAAGAGGGGTAAATGTATGCATCATTTTTTACTCACCTTATTTGACTTGTTAATTTCATCACTAATCTTTTCTAATCCATCTAATTTATATCTACTAACCCTCCTAGTTAATAGTCTAGTCCCCTTTTTTATATTTCCTACACCATCCTAACCTTAATATGTCCCACATATTATTAATAATCTTATCCCACCTTGTATTAATATCCAATTAATACAATAATCCCATCCATGTCCACTTACCAATTTAAAATTTCTAAAATCCCACCTACACACCAATTACTTAGGATTTTTTACAAGCCTACTCCCTAGTCATGACATCACCACCCTTTTAGCCCACCTAATCACATCTAATTAACACCTAAACTAAATCTAATCTTAATTAAGTCCCTAAGAGAATCTAGAATTCTCTAATTCTCTAATTATCCTCTAACTTCTTCCTCCTCTTTAGAATCCTCTAATTCTAGAGGTTTATTGAGAATTTTTAATTCCCTTCAATCTCCCTCCTCCTATTTAAACCATCTCATCCTTCCATTCCAAACCATGATGAATCAATCACCCAATAAATCCATTGCTATCAACAAGTCCATTATCATCTAGCCAACAACAAGCTGTTAAAAATTTGAGTTTATAAGCAATTTATATACATATAATATTTTCAAACTTTATAAATTACTCATGCTTTCTATCTTTCAGGAACCCATCATGTCTTAATCTCTCTAAGTGCATGCCTTAAGGGGTGCACTGGGAGAGGGGTGTGCAAACCATTGATTCATAGATTACATAATTTATTTGGAGATACAGATCTTGTCTTATGTAGAAATATTTTGGATGCATTGATAGGTTGTGTAGCCTAGAGATGATTTATCCTTGTCATCCTTACATATCTTAATAGCTTCTTATGAAGCACCTTGGCCAAGGTAGAGATTGAGGCTCAATAGGTTCATCTTCAAAGGTAAGTATTCCCAACTTTGTTCCTCCTTTGCCAGAGTGGATAAATTTGCATTTGTACTTCTCACCCATGTATTAGGATTTCGTATACATTGAAGTGAGTATATGTATTCTGTGTATGCTTAATTTTTATGTTTATTACCCCCTCTTTGTGCCACATGCTTTGGTGAGCACTAGATTAGATTTTATTTTAATTGTTATTAATTTAGTGAATATAAAAACATAGGACTTGGTTGGGATTATTGCATAGTTTTACTTGAATGGAGACTTTGAAACCCTCCCTAGTAATATTATTATGGTAAAATATCCCTTGTCTAGGTCTAGTGGATCCATCTTGGTCATATTATTAAATATCTAATGTCTCCCCAAATAGAGGTGTAGTTTGAATCCATCTTCTTCAAGCTAGGATTGATTATATAGGTTAAGCTGCATTTCTTTTTACATACATTCTAGTGAACCTGATGTGAATCTAACCCTTGTAGGTTTTCTTTCATGCCATTATTTTTTATCATCTTATTATATTTTTTCTATATTTATAGTATTGTATCAATCTGATCGATATAGTTCTAAATCTCTGTGCATAATTTAACACACAATCACATCAGAATGAATCTATTTTATCTTTGCAAGTCTTCATCATATACATATTATTGGATTGAACAAGTTGACATAATACTCCTTTTTAGTTCTAGATAAGCATACAAAGTCAAATAGGTCAACTTTGTCATCTTATTCTCTCTACAAACATACAGTTAAAAAACCACTATTGAACAGGTCAACTTTGTCATCTTATTCTTCTTTAGCACATAGGGTCTTACAAAATTGGGTCGAACCAATTGAATTAGTTTGTATAACTTAAAAGCAATAATTAAGACACTTCAACATAAAATTTGTAATCTTAACCATATTTAAACCCATCAAGGTTCCTCTCTTTCCCCTTTTTGTCATTTTAGTACTTTCTTCAATTTTATTTTTCACAAGTTACCAGTCTTTAAAACTACAACTTTACAACCAAATAACCAACTAGGTCAACCCGATTGATGTAGTTCTATAGTCTACCTTCTATTTGAGAGACATAGTCGACCTATTTGAATCTATTTTTAAATACCTTGCTTCTGTATAACATTAGTGACTTAGTCAACTCTGTTCTATACTATTTGCATATAGTGTCACCTAAATTGAATCTTTATTATTATCAATAAAAAAATTAACTATTTGATAGTAATTAATTCACATTTCCTTTTTCAACTGTTTGCATGCTTAGAGTAACTCACATAGTCTAAATAGGTGTTTTTTTGAATTACCATTTAGTTACACTATTTTACTCTTTTTCACACACTACCAAATCACCTAACATTCAAAATGCATTTAAATACTTATCTTCCCAAGGCCTACCTACTTAAATTTCATCACTACGGGATTATGAAGTGAGTGGGTAGGACCTAATACCAAGCTAATACTATTGCCAACATAGATCCATTTCAACCCAAACATATTGAAAACACCCATAAACTACTTTCTAGTTTTCTATTTCAACCAACTTCCTATCACATTTAGATCAATACTTTCTAATAATTTAATAACACTCAGGATGACCACTTAGCATTTGATTTTCAATTGATTGATTGATCTTTGATCATTATGTTTTGTATTGAAAAAAATTGCATTAGATAGTGTTGGTGAAAGGTTTTTTGATGTGTGCCCCAATCGGATCAATCATATTGATTCAATTATTTATGTGTTTACTTTCATTATTGCTTCACTTATCTTGCAAAAATTTCCCCTTATTTTAACGCATTGACATTCTGGTCGATATAGTCTCTTACAGACTATATTTCCCCTACCAATAATACACAATTGACCTGTACAATTATGTATCCTTTTTATCCTATTTTATATCCTAGTTATCAATACTAAGTTGATTTTAACAAATTTGTAGTCTTCTCTACTATTTAGGTTAGCAATACATAATCGACCTGCATGACTCTATATCCTTTTTAGCCTATTTTATCCACCTATTTTTAATACAAAGTTGACCTGTATGACTTTGTATTATTTTATGCTTGCTAGGTTATAGTACAAAGTTGACCTGTATGACTCTAAATCCTTTTTTTTGACCTTTGTCTTTGCATCTTATTTATTTTTCTTAACCTTTCTCTCTTATTAAGAACTTCTTATTTGAGGACAACACTGAGTTAAATGCCACAAATATGATGAGCCTTATCCACCCCCAATAGGTTCATACTCTAGATGAAATTAATGTGCATGTAACCACTTTCACTATAAACTATGGAACCCCTCCAAACACATCTTCTATTTAGAATCCTCTTTTATCCCTATAAGATCAAATTGAATTAGAGTTGTTAAGCATGGGATATACTGAGAGGAGGGATTGAATCAGTCTATCATATATCTTATAAATCTTTTACTTAAACAAATTCCACTTAACTATTCATTTAAGATATACAATAAAACTAAAAGTAATATGCACCACACAAGATAGAGAGAGACACTAGATTTTTACGTGGAAATCCAAAATGAAAAAAACCATAGAGAATAATCTCAAGTATATGACAGATCACCAACTCAAATTACAAAGTTCACAAGCACCAACTTGTAGGAGCACCAACCCCTTTACTGAGCACCAACACAACAATTATTTGTGAGCACCAACCCACAGGAGCACCAACCCCTCTTGTGTATAAAACATAACTATCTCTCAATGTTGTTTACTCAACAAATGATATAACTGTACAATATCTCTTTCTATTCTCTCCTCTTTTCTTATATAAAATAAATACAAACCATACACTTTCTTGCATATTACAAATGACTTCTCAATACTTTATTTATAGCTTTTCAAATTACCTTTGGCATTCACCCTTTGTGTCCCTTCAATCCTCATGGAAAATGGTGCCAAACTTGCATGAACCTTCGTATCCTTTCATTTGAAAAGTCACATGGTGACCCTTCATGAGAAAATTCATCATTTCCCCTTTTGTCTTTGTCTTGGTGACCTTTCAAATTCTTTAAGATGACTCTTCATCGAAAAATGTACCATACCCTCTTTTGTCTTCACTTGGTGACTCTTGGAATTCCTCAAGATGACTCTTCATGAGAAAATGTATTTCATTCCTCTTTTGTCTTTATTCTATGACTCTTTGACTTCTTTATGGACCCTTTTTTGACTTTGATGCAACCAAAAATATATTTTTTAATATTAAATAAATATCAACACACATTATCCAAGATATGAATATTAAAAACACCATTAAATGCTATGGGGCCTTTATCACCAATGCTAGACCTTTGACATCAATGAAAATATTTCCAACAATCTCTCCTTTTATCATTGATGGCAACCTCAAACTGAAACTACCATATCTTGAAACCTACATTATACATTCCAACCTACACATACTGCAATCTAAAATACATATAGTAATTTCCCTTTATTGTAACACCCTGTACCTATTTCTTGTACCTATTTATACACCTATTTCTTCACTTGTACCTATTGTTGTACCTATTTTTATTCTTCTCCCCTTTGACATCAATGGAAAAGGGCCTATCCTGGAGCTAACACTTAGCTCCCCCTCAACTGATGTTGATCCTCAATGGTAGGAATTAAAAGACATTACTCCCAACGTCTCCTGTAGATACTCAAATGTGTATTTTGGTAGTGCCTTTGTGAAAATATTTACAATCTATTTTGTAGTACTAATATATTCTATCTTAACCTGTTGATCTGCAACTTGCTCTCTCAAGAAGTGATATCTGATAGAAATGTTTTATTCTTGAATACATCACTAGATTCTTAGAAATATTAATAACACTTATGTTTTCACAAAAAATAGAAATAGGTTTATCATATTTTGCCTTGATATCTTCCAAAGTTTGCTTCATCCAAAACACTTAAGTACAACACAATACCACTGCAATATATTTTGCTTCAGATGTAGAAAATGATACTAAATTCTAATTTTGCTTAGCCATGATACTAAGCTATCATCAAGACAGAAAGTTCCTCCACTTGTACTCTTTCTATTATTTAAGTAACCTACCCAATTTTAATTCGTATAAGCAACCAAAGTGAAATATCTACCTGCGAGATACCACAATCCATAATCCAATGTTCCCTTGATATATCTAAATATTCTCTTCACCAACTGAACATGACTCTCCTTTGGAGTTGCCTGATATCTTGTAACCATGCCTATTGCATGCATAATGTCTGGCCTCGATGATGTCAAATATAAAATACTACCAATCATATATCTATATAAAGATTGATCTATAATGGGTGAATCTTCATCCTTACTTAACTTATTCCCTGTATCCATTGGTGTACCAACTGGTGCACAATCCTTAAAACCAAAATTTTTCAACATTTCTTTGGCATATTTACTTTGAGATATGAAAATTCTTTTATCTGATTGAAAAATTTGCAACCCTAAGAAAAATGACCCTAAGAAAAATGATAATTCTCTAAGCATAGACATCTTAAATTTTTTTTGCATATTGTCAAAAAATTATTTTGTAATCTTTTCAATGTTACCTCTGAATATTATGTTATCAACATATACCACAACAATCAACTGATGCTCACCTTCTATTTTGATGTATAGATTATTGTTAGCAAATCCTCTCTTGAAACCTTGATCCTATAGTCATTTATCAAGTCTTGCATACCAAGTTCGGGGAGCTTATTTCAATCCATACAGTGCTTTCTTCAATTTGCATACATGACTACTATCATTTGAGAGAAGAAATCCCTTTGGCTGCTCAGTGTAGACTTCCTCTTCTAGATTCTTGTTTAGGAAAGAAAACTTAACATCCATCTGAAATATTTTGAAAAATTTAAACACTATATATGCAAGAAACATTATAATTACCTCTAGCCTTACCATTGGTCCAAAATTTTCTTCAAAATATATTTACTCAATCTGATCATATCCTTTACATACTAATCTTGCTTTATTCCTGGTCACTTCTCTATTTTCATTCAACTTATTTTTGTAAACCCATTTTATTCCTATTGCATTGTGATATTTTGGTCTAGGAACTAATTCCAAAGTATCATTATTTTCTATCTAATTTAATTCTTCATCCATTACCTTAACCCAATATTTATCATGTCTAGCTTCTGAAAAAGTTCTAGGCTGAATTTCGTATAATAGAGAGAAATTAACTTTCTCAGATTCACTTATCATCATTCTTCTGGTGTGAATTTCTTCATTTATGTCCCTGATGATGTCACTTTAATTATAATTTCTCCAGACATATTTGGATAGGGTTTTGGTGTCCTTTTTCTCCTTCTCATCTTCATCTGGTTCTTCGAAATCCTCCTCTTCAATGATTTCATGAATGTCTATTGAACAACTAATTCTTTGTGCTCCATCTTTTTATATCATGACACTTGTCCTTTAAAATATTTTTTTTGGTTATTTTTTTATAACATTTATAAGCTTTAATTTTTCAAGAATAACCAAGAAATATACCTTCATCTACTCTAGATTCAAACTTACCTAATTTTTCATCATTTTCATTATGAAGAATTTACTGTCAAAAACTCTAAAATAATAAACTATAGTTGGTTTGTCTTTCCATATCTCATAAGGAGTCTTATCACTATTAAATATCAATAATGATCTATTCTAGATATGCACTGATGTACAAACTACCTCTCTCTAATATTTATATGATATCTTAGATTCATTTAACATTGTCCTTGCCATCTTTTGAATTGTTCTATTTCTCTGTTCAACTACTCCATTTTGCTATGGAGTTATGACTACTAAATAATGTCTCTTTATTCCATGGTATTCACAATACTAAATAAATTGATTTGACATGAATTATCCTCCTCGATCTAATCTTAGGCACTTAATCTTCAAACTAGTTTTATTTTCAACTAATACTTTGAATGCTTTGAAATATCTAAAAGCTTTTGATTTTTTTATTTAAAAACATTATCCAAGTCATACATGAAAAATAATCAATAAGCAACATGAAATATTTCTCACTTTGAGTACTTTGAGTTCTCATAAGTCCACACAAATTAGTGTGAATAATATCTAACATCTGAGTGGTCGAGTACTTTTTTGTTTTAAACTATCTTCTAGCCTGCTTCCCATGTTGACAAGGTTCACAAAGCGTGTTGGATGGCTTTATAATCTTTAGAAGATTTTTGAATATTTGTTTCTTATTGATGTTGAAAATATTATCAAAATTTATGTGTCCCATTCTCTTATGTCATATCCAAATTTATTCAGTCTAAATTAAATAACATCTTTGACCTTTGATGTCTGATAACATATACAAATTATTCCCTGTTCTCTGAGCATCTTCAACCAACACATCTGAATCTTTTCTCCTAATTTCAAAAACTTCTGCATAAAAATTTAGTGTGTGCCCTTGATCACATGTTTGACTTACACTCAAAATATTATGCTTAAGACCTTCTACATATAGAACATTTTTAGTTTTTGTTCTACCATTATCCAAACTTAGTGTACCTTTTTCAACAATTTTGACAATAGTATTATCTCTGAATTTCACTATGCCTCCATTGATCTTCTTCAAGGTTATGAATTTGATCTTGTCTCTTGTCATGTGCCTTGAACATCCACTATCAGTGAACCATTTCTTTTCTTCACTTCTTATATGCAAAGCTGTCTATACCAACATAGACTTTTCAGGTTGTTTCTTCTGCATTAAACCTATCTAAAATTTCTTCTTGATGAAAGGAGCCTTGAAACTTTGGTCCTTCTTGACTGACTCAAACACACTTCTATAGTACCAGGCTATGTGTTTGAAGTTGTTTCACTTGTAACATATTATGGCCTCTTCATTAAATCCTGATAGAGGAGCAAAAGAGTTGTGGCTTTTGCTTGACTCTACATGATTTTCCTTCTCTTTATTTCTAAAATTCTTATCCCTTTTCTAACATTCTATTTTATTATGACCATATCCATTACAATTAAAAAAATAACCATAAAAATAAAACTTGTTTGTGTATCTCTGACTTGATTGCCTTTTGTAGCTCTGTCCCTTCTAGCCTTCATTGTTTAAGATGTCCTCTGTGTTCTTAACTTCTTATTTTTTTTCCCTCTTATGTAAGAGATTCAACATAGCTCTTTTTCTTTTCAAATCTGATATCTATCTTATCTGATATTGATTTTTGTCTTTCTAATACTTATTCAATATATCAATGCTTTTCTTAAATTTTAAATTATTGGTTTCTTTATCATTGCTTACTTTATTTATTTTCTCAAGATCTACTTTTAAAGAAGTAATTTAAATAACACACCTTTCACATTATTCACTTACTTTTTTTTAACTATGTCATTAGATATTTTTCATTCTTCTTGGCTTCTTCAAAGTATGCTTGTAGATCTTCAATTATTTCCTTTGACTCTTTTTCATTTTTCTCGATCTAGAGCTTCAATCTTCGATTCTTCTTCTCAAGAGATTTTAACTCTTCTAAGACACAAATGAGTTCTCCTTCTAGATTCACTTTGGCTTCATTCTATTCTTCTTATTGATCATCTGTATTTTTGCTTGTGGAGGCATCTTCATGTATGGCCATGAATATAATCTCTTCTTCTTTTGAATCATTGACTCCACTATCTTCGACTGAGCTAGGATCTTTAGAATATAAAATATTTTTCTTGAATTCCTTCTTGAATTTTCCTTTGAAATTATTATTGTATGTAGACTTTCCTTATTCATTGTCACCATTACCCTTATCTAGGAATTTAGCTACAAAATATCCAATCTTTCCATAATTAAAACATTTGAAAGGTAATTTTCCTTGATATTTACCTGTGCATTTTTTTGACTTGTAGATGACTAGAGCTCCATTGTTATTTTCATCATCGCTAGAGTTATCACTCGATTCTTGAATCTTAGCCTTCTCTTTCTTTGATGTCTTGAAAGCAACTTCTCTCTTTGAGGGTTTTTCTTATTCGGTCTGCATCTCATATGCTGTAAGAATACCATGTATCTCATCCATCTTTAGCTTAGCTAAATTATTCATCTCTTCAATTACTAAAACTTTTGCATCATATCTCAATGGTAGAGATCTCAAAACTTTTTGTACCATGATTGATTCTTCTAACTTTTCTCTAAGACCTTGAATCTGATTAACTATTTGATCAACCCGCAAAAGGTAACTCACTATATTTTATTTCTCTTCCATCTTCAAACCCTCAAAATATCTTCTAAAAGTCTAAAGCTTAGCTTGATGAACCTTTCCATCACCTTTGTAAATATTCTCAAGCTTTACCCAAGTTTCATGAGCAAATTTACATTGTATAACTTTAACAAATTTTGATTCACATAAACCACATAAAATAACATTTAAATCTTTAGCATTATTTTCATTTTCCTTTTTTTTTTTGTCAAAGTAGTTACAAGTGTTTGTGGCTCTTCATATTTCTCCAACACTGCTTTCCAAATGTCGAATCCAAGGGCCATCAAATAAGTCCTCATCCTTATGCTCCAAAAAACATAATTTGTCCCATCAAACAAAGGTGCCTTATTTGTAGAAAAACCTTCATGTGATCTAGCCATCATGCTTTCCCTGATCTACCTTCAAGTTGTAAAACTTTTTCAAAAGGAACCTGCTTTGATACTGTTAGGTTGTGGAGCTAAAATCTTCAATGATGCAAACAGGGGAGGAGGTTGCTGAAGGTTGCTGAGTTGCAGAGCAATCGACGTCGATCTGATCAGCTGACGTTGGTTAGGTTAGTGAAGAGAAGCAACTGACATCGGTCAGTGATCGGCCGATGTTGGTTACCTCCAGGCAGACAGGGACCGATGTCGGTCACCTGTACGGTTCAGAACTACAAGTTTTATGGGCAGTTAGTTAACGAACCAAGTGTTTGCATGTCAAGAGCCAAATTTAGACTAGAAGCTGTGGATCTAATTATTGTTTGGATGAGATCTATATAATAGACTCATGGGCTGTATTGTAAAAGTGTTCTATTTTGAGTTGAGTAAAGTTAGCTCCTTCAGTGTGTGAAGTGAGCAAGGGTGTTCCTCCTAGTTCCACATCAGTGCCAAGTGTGGGTGTTAGTTTTGGAGAATTAGAAGGGTTCTTCAGGTGTGTAGGATCTTGGTCAGTAGGGGTGCATGGCTATATTAGGAGATCTACATGGTAAGTAAGATCATTGATCTATAGGTGTATGTGTGTGCATGATCCAGGTTTACAAGTGTGTAGAACCAGATTGATTTGTAGGTGTGCAAGATCAGGGAGGACATCAACACAATAGGGAGCAGGATCAGGCATGATCTACTTGGAGTACAATGTGTACTCAAAAAGAGAGCAAAGAGGAAGGAAAGGAAGATCCTTCCATAAGTGAGATCATTTGGGTTACAGGTTGTTGCAGTTCAGGGGAGATCTACTTGAAGTACGTTTGTGTACTTGGAGTGCATGGAGCATTGGTGTACTGGCAGTAGTGGATACTGACTGGTTGGAGGTGAACACCAACTCTGTGTTTGAGTTGTGTGTTGGGACCATAAGAGAGAGAGCTTTGAGGGAAGATTTAATGTTTATGCCCTAGAGGAGTGGGAGCCCTAGAGGTGTGTAAGGAAGAAGAACTGTGGCAATCTTCTTTGTTGTATTTCCTTCTGGAAGAGTATTAATACAAGTTGTGTATTGTCTCTCATTTTTTGTGTTGTTTTTTGAATTCTAGTTACTTGTGATTCTGGTTTAATTCTGCATGTAAGTTGCTTGTATTTGGTAATCAATTATGTGCTTTCGTATTTCCCAACAAGTGGTATCAGATCTAAGGTTGTAGAGAGCAGGTTTGTGTTTGGTTACAGATCACTCTCAGGGGTTTCTGATTGAGTGGGAGTATAGCAACAATAGAAGAAAGTAAGCTAAGAATGGAGGAATTGAAAAGCATGAATGGTCACTTACGGTGTTATGGAAAGAAAGAGCAGGTAAATAAAGATTATTGGTTGGTAGCAGATCAGCATGAAGAAGTAGATGTTGCAGGTGTTGTTGCATAGGATGCTCTAGATAAAGTAGAATCTTGTTTTATAGATTATGTTGCCTCTTTCCATGTAGTCTGAAATAGAGTATCTTTTCATGGTAAGGTATTTGGAGACTTTGAAAAGATTTATTTAGGGGCTGGTGTGCCTTGCCAAAGAATTGGCAAAGGGGAAGTGAAGCTGAAATTGCAGGCGGCCAACACACGGGTGTTGAAGGAGGTCATGCAGGTCCCGGTCTTGAAGATGTGGCTAATTGCTTCAGAAAAGTTGGGTGATGAGAGATGCACAAGAACTCTCACAACGGATGCACTTGAATTAGCTGGTGGTAAGAAAATAGGTACCCTTTATCTACTTTCTTATATTACTGATTCTTCTTCTATTACGAAGACGTGGCTTTGTAGGCTTGGTCACATGAGCAAGAAGGAGATGCATGTTCTTAAGAGGAAGTCAGATGTGTTTGACAGGCTTAAGAACTGGAAAGCCTTGGTGTTTATGGAGGAGATGGCAGACAGAGGTCAGTGGAGAAGGTTGAGTAACTCTAAGCAGATAAATTTGGACAGGGATTTGATTCAAAAAAATCTCGCGGGTAAAAAGTCATCACTCACAGGAAAACATAGGTACCAGCGTCGGTCAGGAGGAACTGGTGTTGAACAGATAGGTGCCAATGTCAGTCATGTGCAGACTGAAGCCGGTGATGTCGAGTAGGGTAAGACCAACGTCGGTCAGGAGGATCGACATCAACAATAGGTAAGACCGACGTCGGTCAGGAGGACTGATGTCGGCAACAGGGACACTGACGTCGGTAGAGTTGGTAGTTAGGATAGATGCATGGAAACTGATGTCGGTCAGATGAAGACTGTGTAGTGACTGAGGTCGGTCACTGTAATAGATTTTGGGTGGACATCAAGCTGTCAAGGAGTCTCAAATGCCCATATGGAGGACTGAAAGTGGTAAGTAAGCCTCAAATTCATTATTCCTCTTCTTTATACTAGTTGCTGACTGCAGAGCAGGAAGGATCCAGGAAACAGTGGGAGCATGGCATGAACAGGATGCAAGACCAAATAGGAGATTTGGTAGGGTTGCCAGCCGGTATGAAAGCACATAGATGAATGGATACCTTAGTTAAAGAATAGAGAGAATGGACACATGAGATGGAAGGCCAGGTCATATAGTCTTGAGGAAGCTACAGGACAGTGGTACAGGGTTGACAGGTGGAGGACAAAGCATGGCTTTAGTCAATGTCAGGGTAACTACTATGGGCTACTTTACCAGGTGGATGATGAGTTGCAACATCATCCTGTTACTATATGTTGTGTGTTTTCATGCAGGATTACACATACAGGGTTTTGCTGAACTAAAGGTAAAGTTAGTTCAGTAGTATGTCATGAGGAATTTTGAGTAGAAAAATTCTTTGGCATGAGTGGGTTCTAGAGACATGGAGATCATAGGTTGATTTTGTCTTCGGATGATTATGTGAAGCCAGTGAGCATGCCGATGGGTTGGACAGTTTTATGAGCAATATCTTGATTCACATGATGATGTTAAGTACATGAGTACTGGACCTGGGTTTCCCATGTAGTGGGAGCTGTCAAAAAGTTTGGAGCCAATTCAGGAAAGAAGCACTAGAGGGCAGTTTAGTGGATTCTCAGGTATTTGAGAGGGACCAGTAGCAGGTGCACATGCTATACAGGGTCAAGTTATTTTCTACATGTGTTTGTAGATGTGGATGCGGTAGGTTACTTGGATGATAGGAGGTGCACCACGGGTTGTGTGGTGGTTGGTCTTCAGGATTCATCTTGAAGAGGGATACAAGCTAGGAAATAGATTAGATGGGGTACAGGTATAGGTACAATGCAACTATTTATCTCCAAGTGGGAGATTGTTAGGTTATGGAGCTAAAAGCTTCACTGATGTAAACATGGGAGGAGGTTGCTGAAGGTTGCTGAGTTGCAGAGCAACTGGCGTCAGTCTGATCAGCTGACGTCAATCAAGTTAGTGAAGAGAAGCAACTGATGTCAGTTAGTGATCAGCCGACGTCGGTTACCTCCAGGCAGACAGGGACCGATGTCAATCGTCTGTGCGGTTCAGAACTGCAAGTTTTACGGGTAGTTAGTTAACGAACCAAGTGTTTGCATGTCAAGAGCCAAATTTAGACTAGAAGCTACAGATCTAATTATTGTAATTAGATGTCTAATTATTGTTTGGATGAGATCTATATAATAGAATCATGGGCTTTATTGTAAAAGTGTTCTAGTTTGAGTTGAGCAAAGTTAGCTCCTTCTGTGTGTGAAGTGAGCAAGGGTGTTCCTCCTAGTTCCATAGCAGTGCCAAGTGTGGGTGCTAGTTTTGGAGAATCAGAAGGGTTCTTCAAGTGTGTAGGATCTTGGTCAGTAGGGGTGCATGGCTACGTTAGGAGATCTACATGGTAAGTAAGATCATTGATCTGCAGGTGTATGTGTGTGCATGATCCAGGTTTGCAAGTGTGCAGAACTAGATTGATTTGTAGGTGTGCAAGATCAGGGAGGACAACAACACAATAGGGAGTAGGATCAGGTAGGATCTACTTGGAGTACAGTGTGTACTCAAAAAGAGAGCAAAGAGGAAGGCAAGGAAGATCCTTCCATAAGTGAGATCATTTGGGTTGCAGGTTGTTGTAGTTTAGGGGAGATCTACTTGAAGTACGTTTGTGTACTTGGAGTGCATGGAGCACTTGTGGAGTGCGTGGAGCACTAGTGTACTGGTAGTAGTGGATACTGACTGGTTGGAGGTGAACACCAACTTTGTGTTTGAGTTGTGTGTTGGGACCGTAAGAGAGAGAGATTTGAGGGAGGATTTACTGTTTATGCCCTAGAGGAGTGGGAGCCCTAGAGGTGTGTAAGGAAGAAGAACTGTGGCAATATTCTTTATTGTATTTCCTTCTGGAAGAGTATTAATACAAGTTATGTATTATCTCTCATATTTTGTGTTGTTTTCTGAATTCTAGTTACTTGTGATTCTGGTTTAATTTCGCATGTAAGTTGCTTGTATTTGGTAATCAATTGTGTGCTTCCGTATTTCCCAACAGATACCAATTATTAAGCATGGGATATAATAAGAGGGGGGTGATCAATATATCATATATCTTATAAATATTTTACTTAAACAAATTCCACTTAACCATTCATTCAAGATATGCAATAAAACTAAAAGCAATATGCACCACATAAGAGAGAGAGAGAGAGAGAGAGAGAGAGAGAGAGAGAGAGAGAGAGAGAGAGAGAGAGAGAGAGAGAGAGAGAGAGAGAGAGAGAGAGAGAGAGAGAGAGAGAGAGAGAGAGAGAGACCATATTTTTACATGGAAACCCAAAATAGAAAAAACCATGGAGAACAATCTCAAGTATATGAAAGCACCAACTCAAATTACAAAGTCTTCTTTTGTCTTTACCCCATGACTCTTTGACTTCTCCTTGGGCCCTCTTTTTATTTTTATTAAACTAAAAATATATTCATTAATATTAAATAAGTATCAACACACATTATCCAAGATATGAATATTAAAAAACACCATTAAATGCTATGGGCCTTTATCACCAATGTTAGACCTTTGACATCAATGACAATATTTCCAATAAGAGTATACTCCAAAAATGCTTTTCTTCATTAATGAATTTTATCAACATCAAGGAAAAGACCTTTCCACTATTTATCACCTTATGATAAGTGGTCAAATAGAGGAACCCTACTCACCTTCCCCTACATTCTCACATGGATTTGAGGATAATAACTATGACCTCATCTTCCTTGATTTATTCTACCTCCATGCCAAGTATATATACTAACATGTTAGATTCAACCTTGAGTGGGCCTTTTCCAAGAACCACTCTTCTCAATTCTTCCACTAGTGCATCATTTGTTACCTAGGGTAATCATGCAACTAGTGATTCTTCTTATAATCCTTCTACTCATGAATCTTTTGTAACCTAAGAAAATCATTCTACTAGTGCCTCATGTGATACAAATTCCTCTCAATATACTAATAACATTCATTCCACCACTCATAATTATACCCAAACCACTAATACCAATGCTAATGCTTCTCATACTGTAAATAACACCACTCAAACCCATCAACTTTTATTACAAACTCTTAACCAAATGACCACTTTCCAAGATATTAATGCCAACCAAATGATGTAAATGAAAATTCATAATATCCATCTCTAAAATCATCCTCAATAGGTTTCATGGGGAGCACACAACCAAAATCCCCGCCACCCCCTTAGCGATTCCCATCGCAATCTTATCACTCAACCTCCTTTTGTTAACAAAATAACCAAACACCTTTAAAATTAACCTCTTACACCTCAAAATTCTAACATAGATATAAGAGGTATCACCCCTACCATTAGTTATAGTGGGTCAACTAATCCTACCCTAAACTTAAAAATATTTGGAAATCTATACAATGATTGGGTCAAGTTAAACACTTTTGCCGCTACCAAGATCTTAAAAAAAGTCTCTCTAGAGATGCTTTAGATTGGTATAACCAACTCAAATCTCATTCCATCACTAGTTTATAATATTTAGTTAATGCTCTGATACAATAATTTCAAACTAGTGATCTCCTTAAAAATACCTTGGCTCATTTTATTAATTGCAAATAACTTGAAACAAAAATCACACAAACTTTCATAAAATAATGGAAAACCTTATCTAATAAGTGTGAACACAACATGGTCGATGATAACCTATTTCATTTGTTCACCAATTCTCTTTATCCTAAGTTACAATATCGAGTCCAAACTCTCTCCACTAACTTTGGAAGAAGCCATCGATCAAGCCAAGTGCCAATATTTCCCAATGTGTCAATTTGAGTCATCTCAACCTTCTATGAACACTAGTATGCTTCTTAAAAATAAAAGTAATCATGCTAATAATGATGGCATCACTGATTATTATGATACCATTCATAATATTCAAGCTATTATTCCTAACGAGGTTCTGGAATAAGCTTCCCCTCCCAACCACATCCCTAATCCTCATTTTTATTCAACAAGTATAATCAATGTTCATAAGCCATTATCCTTAGTGAAATTATAAAAAATTCTACCAAGGCCTCTTTCATGAGAGCTTGATCCCACTCTCCCTATGAAATCATGGTATGATCCAAATAATATTTGTTTGTTTGATTCTAGTTGGGGTCATTCTCATGAGACTTATAGGAAATTATGTAAATTAGCTATAGATTTCCTCTTTGGTCCCAATTCGACCCTAATTCTATCCTTCATAAATATCAACAAACCTATGAAATTGCCTTCAAATCTAATGAAACATAAATTAAAAATCAAGCTTTGAACTAGGCTAATGCTCATATGGCCATCTACAAAGACCTTCTTCCTAGTCACCAAAATAATAATGATATGCCTACTCCTTCTACCAATAACATTTACAATCTTATAGAGCCAAATCCTGAAGATAATGTGATCAACATGAATAATATGTGAAGGGTAGTTTTCTTCATTTATTCTCATCCCACCCATACTCACCAATTGTGTCACACTTTTTATGTTATCCAAGATTCTTCCCCAACTCACTTAAAAGAGTTAGGCCAAGAAGACCTTATCTCTTTTGATGAACCAATTTTAACACCTCTATTAGATAACACTTCTCAAACCATTTCTATAACTTCTCCAACCTCTGTACCCATCACTAATGATACTCAGCCTTATAATACCACTTATTCAAATTTATCTCAAACCAAACGTGCATCAATTACCTCATCTTCTCATGATAGTCAACTAACTTGTCCCCCAATTAAACTTCTTACATCCTATCAACACAAATTTACATGCACTTCTACTCCTCCTTCCAAGGAACTCTTACAAAACTATGCACTTCATTCTAGCAGTCCCCTTATGGGTTATGATGAATGGGGTGATATCATATAACTTACCAATATCCCTTCTCAAATCCCATTTATCAAACTCATACAAAATTATTTGCATCATCATAATCATCTTTTGAAGCTCTTGTTTGAAATGAACATCCCTCATCTTCCCCTAGTAGGACTTGAAGCTCCTTTATCTGGGTCAAAAGATAGAATTTTATAATAATGTGAAGAGATGTCTATACATGTTGATTAAACAATGGACACTTCACTCTCTCTCAAATTCCCTATTACTTCTATGATTCTTGATGATATTCTACTTCATGTAGATGATCCTCCCTTCTTTATCAATGTCTAAATTGGTGATATCCAAGTCAAGTGTGCCTTGATTGATGAGGGTTCAGGTACTTGTGTTTCCTATCTTGACTTTATTAAAACCCTTGGATACTTTTAATGAAATCTTAAGTCCACATGCAACACATGTCAAGGCTATGACTGAAGCTAAATGCCTCCTTTAAGTTTTGTGTGGCTCATTATCACCATTCCATCTGTCACTATTTGAGTGAAGGTTACAATCTTCAATTGTCATTTATCTTATAACATCTTGCTTGGTAGGCCATAAAATCATCATATGAGGGTTGTTGCCTCTTCTGCCTACCAATGTGTCAAGTTAGTTCATAATGGGGCAATCTATAGGATTCGAGGTGACACTAATCCTTAGAATTTTGAATAATTCTAAGACCATGGTGTATTTAAAATTCCAACCCTTGAACCCTTGCTGAGTGTTCCATTCTATGAATCCCAATGGTTTAAATTCCCTATCAACTCTATATGAGGTTACCATAGTGATCCATAGTTATCCAATTATCAAAATACTTAGAATAATTTGAATAACCTAGAAAATGGATGTTTTAAATAGTAAGCTCATTTTTCCATAACTTAAAAAAAAAACACTATTCAAATATAATTTTTACTAAAAATATGTGATTAGAAAGGAATTAATATTCACATGCAACATCAAAGAAAAATACAACACATTTTGTTATGGTGTTTGATAATTTGTCGATGTCCCTAGGTCTGCTATAAGCTTGACCGATCTATTAATAATTGGTGTGAATTTTACAATTCAAGAGTACACCAAATGAATTTACAAACAACTTATACCTACATCTCAAATTAATTCTCTTAAATATCTCTTTCTTGCTAAAATATTCCTACACATTTTTCCAAACCTCTTCATTGAACTACAAAAGCTTATTAAAGCTTTATATATCTATAATGCTTTGTTGAAAATGCTTCATGCTTTCCAAATGAACCACTAACCTTTTATAGCCTTCCCAAATCCATGGAATGCCTTGTTGGCTTTATCAACATACTTAAAATAAAGGTAATGGGATAAAACCCCTTCCCACGCCTTTGGTTGTGGGATATTCAATGCATTTCCCATGTTTAAAGGCCACATACCACATAGGGGTGGGTGTTTTACCAATGAAAACAAAAAAAGGTAATTTGATGGGTTCCATGTTACTATTTAAATGGCCCTATTTACATTTATCATCACATTTAATTCCCCACGAATGGAATTTAAAAAATGTGAAAGTATATAATAGGGAAAATATGAAAAATAATTAAATAATAAAATATATATGGGTGGTTTGGTGGCTTATTGATCCCCCCTCATATTTAATTTTGTTTTGAAATTCCTTTTATTTATTTTTTTCATTTTTGCACCTTAAATTTATTTGATGCTAGGTAAGAGATTATTTTGGATTAGTTTTCCTCAGTGACGATCCTCACAGATCACTCCTCCCCACTGAGGTGATTTTGGACCTCCAAAAGTGATTTATTTTGGAATAAGGTGAGGGTATATATCCCTCACTTTTATGGTTTCCATCCACTTAACCTTCCCTAGATGTGTCCCTTTTAGACCCACATAAAGATATTCAACATCACCTCTTTGCGAAGTCCTCATTTTCCAATCAAGAATGGTATGTTCTTATAACTTGTTTAGATAATCAGGAGTAAAATCATCAACAGAAGGTACAAAAACACTGTCATCATAATCCAAAATCATAGAGGCTCATACAATTTCAGATTTTCAACATTCAAAATAGAATAAATTTGCATATATGGTGGTAAATCTAACTAAAAATCATTATTACCAATATTTTCCAAAATTATAAATGGGCCATATTGAATTGGTTTAAACTTTTGCCTTCACATATAAGCCTCCCATTACTGATATGAATCCATACTTGATCACCTAATTGAACATGTTGATTAATTCGATGTTTATCATGACTAGACTTGTATTTTGCTTGACTTTTCTTCAATTACTCCCTGATAGTCTATTGAACCAATTGCATCTTCTGAATGAAATTCTTGGCCTTTTCAACATCAACTTATCCATCTGCAACTGATTCCTTCTCAAATGTGAAGTCCAATGGTGACTTAGGCAGATAACTAAAACAAGTCTCAAAAGGAGATTTTTGTGTGGAAGAATGTAGTGCTCCATTATAAGCATGTTGCACATAGCATATATGTTCATCACATAATTTAGGATGTTTTATATAATAAATTTGGAGTAGATGCACCACTATACGATTAACCACCTCTATCTATCCATCAATTTTTGGATGAAATGCAGTACTTTTCTTTAGCTTAGTGTCCATCAAGTCCCACAAAGTTGACCAAAACTCTCTAAGAAATAGATAATCCTGATCAGAGATAATAGATGTGGGCAATCCAAAATGAACCCAAACATGCTGTAAAAATAAGTGTGCTACCCCTTTACCAGTAATATGTTTAGTACAAGGAACTAATACACACATTTTACTAAATCTATCCTTAATGACTTAGAGATACTCATGTTTCCTTCGTGTCATAGGTAAACCTAATATAAAATCCATATAAATACTTTCACAAGGTCTATTAGGAATAGGGAGAGGTGTATATAAACCCAATTTCCTATTACTAGGCTTACTTTTAGCACAAAAAACACAAATCCTTATATATTTTATAACAAATTTTTGCGTATGAGGCCAATAAAAATACCTATGTAATTGTGCAACTATCTTACCAACACTGAAGTGATCTAAAATAAGATAAGTGTGAGATTATCTGACCATATGCACTCATCCATCTTGTGGAATACAAAGTTTACCAAGATGATATAAGAGTCGATCATGCACATGATAGTCAACTTATCCCACCTATTTACCACTCATCAAATCTTCATAAACTTCCTTAAAGCCAAGATCATAGATATATTATTCTTTATATCTTTCATGCATTAAAGAATTATTATATAAAATAACTGATGCAAAAATAGAAGGTATAGAAATCATGTTAGCAACCTTATTTTGTGTACCTTTCTTATACCTTATCACAAGGTGAAACTGCTAAAAGAATCCCATCCATTGAAAATGTCTTTATTGTTGTAGCTTGGTTTGTGATTGAAGATACTATAGTAGCTAATGATCAGTGTGAATAAATATCTCTTTGACCATCAAATAGCACTTATATTTCTTCACACTCTGCACCAAAGGATATAATTCTTTATCATAAGTAGGATAGTTTCTGACTACATTGTGAAGGTTTTTGAATGGTAACAAAGTGGTTTCCTTTTCTGCATCAAAACTACCCCCATAGTGTAATTGCTTGCATCTATCTTAATTTCAAATGGCTATTATAGTTATAAAAGTGCTGAGGTAGGAGTGGTACTTATTTTCTCTTTCAGTTTATCAAAATATCTTTGATGTTTACCTCCCCATTAAAAGACCTACTTAATTCTAGTCAAAGAATGTAAAGGAGATGCAATAAATGAGAAGTTAGAAATAAATTTTCTCTAGTAATGAACTACGCTAAGAAAGATCCTAACCTCTGTTACATTATTGGGTTTAGTCCAGTTAACAATGAACTCAAAATTTTTAGGATCAATTTTCAATTTACCATGCCCCACAACATAACCCAAATAAACTAAAGATTATTTCCCAAATTCACATTTAGACATCTTCAGATATAGTTCCTCCTTTCTCAAAGCATCTAAGACTTTTTGAATATGAATGACATGATCATCCCATGATTAACTAAAAATAAAAATATCATCTAAGGAGACTATCACAAAATCATCAATGAATGGACTAAGACATGATTCATCACACACATCAATGTAACCGATGCATTACATAATCTAAAAGGCATAACAACCCATTCAAATAAACCCTATTTTGTTTTAAAAGCAATTTTCCAAATATCACCTTCATTGATTCTCACATGATGATAACCAATTCTTAAGTCTAACTTAGTGAAATAAATAACATTTTTCAAATGATCTAATAAATCATCAATACAAGGAAGAAAGTAATAATTTTTCACCATGATTTTATTCATGGAACGATAATCAACAGACATCTACCATGTACCATCTTTCTTGGGCACCAAAATGATAGGCAAACCACAAGGGGATGAACTTGGGTGGATAATTCCTTTTGTCAACAGTTCCATCACCTGCTTCTTGATATCCTCATTTCCAACCATGAAAAATCTATACATACCAATGTTAGGAAGAGGTGCATCTTAAAATAATTATATCTCATGTTGAATCCCTCTTTTAGGAGGTAGACCCTGTAGATCCTAAAAAGCATCATCATAGTTAGAAACAATTTTAACCAATTCATTAAGACATTTAGGATCACAATTCTCAAAAGCCTTTTCATGATATTTATCTTTGGCTTTGACCACCATGTGTACAAAATTCTTTCTTGAATTTACAAGCCTTTTTATCTGCCCTATAATAACCAAATAAAGACTTATTTTCACATGATGAGCTCTAACAATATATTCAATCCCATCTTTAACAAGCAAGTACTTATTCTCTTCCCTGTAGTAGATTTATTTATGATCATAAAGATAAGGACTTCCCAAAACCACACCACAAATGTCTAATAGAACAACATCCAAATCAAGCTCATCAATGAACTTGTTAGTAATGGCAAATCCGAGTCTACAAGTTCTTGTTACCTATAATTTTGCATCATCATAAACCCAACCCAAAGTATAAGGCTTAGGACATGGTTTGGTTTGGAGTCCTAATTTCTTCACAACCTCCTTTGAAATTAGATTAGCTTGAGATCCACTATCAAATAGAGTGTCTATTTTAGTATGTTTAGAAACAACTCTAAGGTGGAAAAGCTCATTTCTTTTCTTCTCATCATGTATAGATTGTTGTTTAGAGGAAAATGACACATTATATGAAATAGTACTAGAATAAGAAGAAGAATTAGAACCTTGTAAACTCATGGCTGTGATATTGGTCTCATCGCCAGAATTAGATGCAAGATCATGCACCATAGTATTGGTTTTCTTCTCTTTTCCTTTCTTATTGTTAAGCCATTTAGGTTTTAGTTTCCGATGTAATTTCCAACACTTATATTTATCATGATTTTTCTTGCAATGGTTACAAAATGGATTTTCATCTTCCTTTTTAACTATATAAGTCATTTCATGATTACATTTTACTTTTGAACCTTTGTCCTTGCTTTCAAATTTCTTGGGTTTTTTCTTAGGAAACTATCTTTAGGCATTTTACCCTAGCTTCCAAGTGAGTAGCTTGTACACAAATAGAATCCAGATTAGTAGGATTTAAAACTAATATCATATGTCATAGATAATTATGTAACCCACAAATATACTTCATCAAAGTCTCTTGTGTGTGTAAGGGAATATTCAAATGAAAAGATTGCTTCCTAAACTCATGTATAATCTTGTACACTTTGGCCCTTAGCTTGCCTAAGAGTTTTCCAATCCATCATGGCTTGTTGCATATAGACTAAAGGATAAAATTGCTTACGCAAATAAAAAATGAATTCATTCCAAGAATAAGTCACATTACCTTGTTTGACCAAATCCTATTATCACTTTCTTTCCCATCAGATAAGTGTTGTAGCACCCATTCAAAGCATATCTAACTAAATTTTGCTCTTTTGTCTACAATATTCTGAATCCTACAATATACATCAATCTGCTTAATCTACTTATCCAATTTATTTGTATTTAACTCTCTATTATATATAGGTAACTCAAACTTAATATCAAGCTTTAAATAGGGAAGAGGCTCATATATTTTTAATGATTTATCATCACCTGCACTGGGAGTTTGAGGAGACCAAGAAATTTCATCTTCATCTTTACTTTTATTTTTCCACTCAATTCGACTTTGATTTTCACAATAGAGCTCTTCTATCATGATTTTCATTTACTCAAAAAATTGATGAAAGTTTCATTCCTGATATGATTCCCCTTCTATTGGTATCTCTTGACTTGTATGTCGAGTACGTATATTAGGATTGTACTCTTCTAATTCACCTTCACCACATCTAGATCTTGACCTCATTAACATAAACAATCCATTTATAATCCAAAAATATTATTATCTAGCACAGATCACTGGATCTGATACCAAATTGATCCATAGTTATCCAATTATCAAAATACTTAGAATAATTTGAATAACCCATAAAATTGATGTTTTAAATATTAATCTCACTTTTACATAACTTTTAAAAAAACACTATTCAAATATAATTTTTATTGAAAATACGTGATTAGAAAGGAAGTAATATTCACATGCAAAAGAAGAACCAAATCAAAGAGTTTGTTTACGGGGTTTGGAAATTTGTCTACGTTCTCGAGTCCACTATAATCATGACCGATCCATTAATAATTGGTGAAAATTTTACAATTCAAGAGTACACTAGATGAATTTGTAAACAAATTATGCCTGCATCCCAAAATAATTCTCTCCAATATCTCTTTCCTACTAAAATCTTGTTTTACGCATTTCCAAACCTCTTCATTGAACTACAAAATATTATCAAAGCTTTATCTATCAACAATGCTTTGTTGAAAATTCTTCATGCTCTCCAAATGAATCACCAACCTTTTATGCCTTCCCAAGCACATGGAATCTGTTGGTGGATTTATCAAAATACTTAAAATAAAGGTAAGGGGATAAAACTAATACCCATGGCTTTGGTTGTGGGATATTCAATACATTTCCTATGTGTAAAGGCCACATACCATGTGGGGGTGGGTGTTTTACCAATACAAATAAAAAAGGTAATTCAATGGGTGCCATGTTAATATTTAAATAGACCCATTTACATTTATCATGACCTTTAATTCCTTATGAATGGAATTTAAAAAATGTGAAAGTATATAATGGGGAAAATATGCAAAATAATTAAATAATGAAATATATATGGGTGGTTTGGTTGCTTACTGATCCCCCCTCATATATAATTTTGTTTTGAACTTTTTTTTTTTCATTTTTTCACCTTAAATTTATTTGACACTAGGTAAGAGGTTATTTAAAATCGGTTTTCCTTAGTGATGATCCTTCCAGATCACATAGTCACCCCAAACTGATTGGGAGTATACCCCCAAACCTCTTAGATTTAGATGATGATGAGCTTGACAAGATCAATCTCAAGATTAAAATTTTTGATCTCTTTCCTCATCTCATTTATCAACTTTTACCTTCTTTGAAACCGCATTCCCATTAACCACCTAGTGATGATATACTCGTAGTCTTAACCAAGACTCAACACTCCATTCATTACACCACCTTCAATGACAAGGTCATTCCTACCTATGTAATTGATCTTCATACACTAACTACAATGATGGTTATACCTTAAATGACCTATTTTTAGGAGGTCTTGTTTAGGCTTGAAATGATGAAATTATTTGTTATCGTTCTTATTTACTTTAGTCTTTACATATATATTATCACATAATATCTTATATAGTTCTTATTTTTATCATTATTCCTCTTGTTTATATGATAGAGATGGTGCACACACCTACAATTTTATAAAAACCTCATAGGAGCATGCTTATGGATCATGCTATGATTGGTCCCTATCACTTTGATAGATACCAGGTTCCCTATAGATGGCTTTCCCCTAAGATTATTGATACTATCCTTCAACCTTAAGTGCATCCCACCCCTCCCTCAGGTGAGCCTAGTTTGGATCCTTTTCCCACTCCCTCTCTAGCTGAGTCTCTTCCTGCTTCCATTGCTCCTTCAGTCATGCCTCATCTATTCTCTCCACTAACCCCACCTTTCCTTGGTGATGGTTTTCCCCCTTTATTGCATATCACTCCTTTGCCAACCAAATGGGCTGATCAATCATACTTTGATATTCATAGAGTTGTTCGTCACTGGACTAGAGATTTTTCACTATGCTAGCCATCCCCAACTTTTATTTCCATTCCCTCTGTTAGTACACATGCAAAGTATACTAATAAATGTATCTATTGATTAAATGACACATATAATCATTCATCCACACATTGTCAAAATATTCAATAATATATAGACACCTTGCATCCCACTCTTCCTCAACCCACAAATAAGGATATACCTCCCTCAAAAGTATTTCCTAAGCATATTAAAAAACATGGAGAGGTATATTATCTATGGCACCAATGTGGTACTCATCACATTGATCATTGATGATCCCTTAGTAACATCTCATAGATCACCTTATGACCATTCCCACACCTATTACCCCTCCTCCCACAAGTCACCCTCACAAGAAGGCTCCCCCTTCTTCACTCATGGCTCCTTCACATGTGGCCCCTTTTCTACCTATAGTTTCTCCATAAGTTAATCCTTCACCTCTGGCTCATTCTCTCTCAGTGACCCATTCACCTCCAATAGATTCCACTCTTACTCCTTCCCATGAGTATCCCATACATGATAGTCCTCATGAGCATGATATTTTAGGCATGCCAATATTTTCTATCGACAAGATTCGATGAGAAGTTTTTTCTCAGCTTTATGTGAAGATCAATAAGACCCTCACTATAGTTAGAGTTCAGCTTCATAGATACTTATCAAATTTTATGGGTAATGTTTATGGACAAATCTACCATTATTTATGAACAAAACATGGTGTTATTTCATTTCTTTCTTCATTTTGGATTGTACTTGTGCTCCAAATTTACCATTTATATCATTTGACATAGTATTTATCTTACATGATTATTCATATGGTGTTATTTAATTTCTTCTATTTTGTTATGTATTCCTTTTCATGATTACATGTTTTTTATCTATGAGTTCATTTTTTATGGATATCTTATTCTAACTCATGATTGTTTGATATCTTATTTCTATAATATGAATAATCATTATTATGACTTGGTTATATGAATCTTGCTCCCCTTAGTAATTCTTTATTTACCATGTGATCAATTAGAAAATGATGCAAAGCATATGTATGCCAAGTCTATCTCTTTCTAGGAGTGATCTCAAACATGCACTCTTAAAACTATGTTTCACCACTTTTTTTCTAAAGTTTCCTCATTTAATTTGCATATAAGAAATTGAAGATCCCTTGATCACTTATGAGGTTCAACTGTCTATATCCTGCTTATAAGGGCTCATTAATTCTATTTCCTCAATAAATCTACCAACATTCTCCCATTCTCAATTCCTTTCATTTGAAACTTTGCATACATAATTTATTCACAAGACTCAATGGATTCAATACCTATTTTGGAAACACTTAAAACATGTTCATCACAATCATTTAACAATCTTTATTCAATCTCTACACTTGTCCTCTACCGTCTTTCTATTCTCATCATATTTTAATGCTTTGCTTCTCATCTTATATCACTTTTCAAGGTAAATTTTACCACCTGCATGTAAATATTAATTCACAGTCCTTTATACATAAATGAAAACATAAAATTTCAAATTATAAACTTGAAAATGCTTAATGATAAATTTCTTGCACCGCTGGCTTTAGCTTTTGCTTTTAAGCCTAACATTTCACCACAATCCTGACCAACATTTACAATTTAACATACAACTTCACAATCATAGTTTTCCCTCAACCAAATAATAATAATTGATGTATCTAGCCTACCACTATAGGCCAAAACCACTTGATTTCATTTACCACAGAGTCCTCCACTTCCTTTGATGTTTTTGTCTTTATAAAATTTAAGTCCCATCACCTTAACACCCCTATTATAACTTTAAATCACATTTGGGTATAACATAGTGAAAACAAGACAAAATATTAAATTAATGGGTTTTGTTATGAAATCCATGAAATCATGCAAAATTAAGAAGACTCGAGACAATATACTTGTTCTTTCTTGCTCGATAGGATCATCAATGGCATGTAATTTATTTTTAGGCCTTGTAGGACCTTCATGCAACTCAAGTCTAACTGCCAGATGGATTCAACAACTAATTAACTCACCCAACACAATGAATTCTTAGTTATAACTAGCACACCATTATTTTTATTGATTCATGATGCCCACATATCCTCTCCACCAATCTGGATAATCCAAAAGCTCAACTTCATGCTTATTCTAGGTCTAGAGTTGTTTGGGCTTTCTAACACATTGGGACACAAATATCATAGTCTTTCACTAATCAACCAGATAAGATAAATTATTTAAGATCATTAGAACTTGTTATCATCAAGACTTCATGCACTAGCCTTTCTTGCACCGTCAACCTTTGCTGTCAACTCCCAAGGACAAAATATATAAATCCATCTATTATCTTCAAAGGTGTTATCAAATAAAAATGGGGTATGATAAATAGTATTTCAAGTTCATTTATACTTTCTTGAATAGGGGTCCGCAATATTTATGCTTTACCAAAACATCACAAAAATAGCATATATTTGATATCTTATTTAAAATGTTCATCATCTTATCAAAGATATAGAGTTATCAAATCTATATAATCAATAGTCCTCCCATCATTGATTATTTGTAATTACTATCATCATTTGAATATGCACAGAACAAAAGGGTCCTTTCTCCCACATTTTAGAACCTTCCTTCATTATTTTTTGGGTTGAATTCCCATGTTACATCCAATATGTTATGGATACTAGTTTTGAATTCAAAGTGACAAGTTTAAATACCAAAGTAACTACCCAAAACTAATTCTTGTAACCTCCAACCCATTTTTTAAAACTGCCTACTATGGGTATTCAGATGATTTTACAAATAAAGCATCATATTAGACATATTATTAGACTAACTTAAGACAAAATTAAATCACATTTTGGGTCATCATGGGATGCCCCTACATCAGCAAACAAATCATGTCATTATAAGTCTCCTATTACCAGTCCATTTTGGATCTCCCTTAATTCCACTTATCTCCTTTCACAAACTAAGCATATACATGGTTGAAATTTGAGATAACATGCTAGTTCATATGTAAGCCTAAGTGTTTTAGTCAGTCATGTCTTTGGATACTTAGCTTACTTTAGCCAAAGCCTAAAGCTCATATGTGCGTATCACTTTGTCTCTCATGATTGGTCATTCCAAGTCTGTATGGAGGAAGAATCTTAAAACCCATAAATATTCAAAATCCAAATCATTTAAAGAAAAAACAATGATACAAAAGGTGAAATAAATAAATTTTCAAACTTTAAATCACACTAAAAAATATGATTCTAAGCACATATCCTTTTTATAATCGAATCTCAAACTCCACAATTAGCCTCTTGATAGAGTCGAGGTCCATTGGGATGAGGTAGGCTAGTAGATTGGGAAAGTAGAATAAAAAAAATGATTTAGTGCTACCTAATTTCTCACTCAAGTACCCAATCTTCGTAGTAGATTGATGGTTCTATAAGAGGTCCTAAGGAATGGGGAACACATTATGGGAAGGTAGGTCCATTTTAATTTATTTATTCAAATTAACCAAAATGTTTTGATCTTAGTATCTCATTTATCTACCTATATAACTTTGTGCTTATTATGAATGGGTATCCTTTGTATATTTATTGTTACTAGTCACTTAGTGTCTTTCTATGTCCTTAGTGTGCCTCATGTTTCCTAATGTCTTCTTATCGATGGCTATGTTGTGATTTTTACATTCCCTTTTTCATTTGCAACAATCCTACTATTTCACCTTAAGAAATATTACTTTGTTCACTGATCACTCCCCCTAACTGATCCCATTTGTGAGTTGCTATGTAAAACCATAGATAGGACCAAGCCTTCCTCACAAATTACCAAATTACCAGATTACCAGATTATCAACTTACCATTCCAAACATACCCTTTAACATATTTGCACCTCATTGGTGTTCCCTTTCTAATTTGTAGTGTAAGATCATGGATAGGACCTAACCTTTTCAATTTTTTTTCCAATACCCAAGTTATAATGAAATTACATGTGTCAAATTTGAGATAAGTTGTGATTGATTATGATTTCCACGTCATTGACATGATTTCCATCTAATATAATACATTTTATTCTTACTTCATTGATATTTCACTTTTATATTCTTATTTTTTGATTGCATGTAAGAATATAACCATTTTTATTAAGTTTTTTAGACTTACAAATTGAATTAGTGTGATCAATTTAAGTTCATTTTTTCAATTTTGTTTATCTTTTATAATTCCTAATGTAATTTAGTATGATTGATTGACTTAATTATTTTATTTTTATACCATTTATATTTCATGTGATTTCTATTTTATTACATTACTTTCATACTTACTAATGTGATATAGTGTGATTTTACTTGTTTTAATTTAGTACAAATCTTTTTCATGGTTTAAAAACATTTTGTTATCTTGTTTAATATTTTTGGTTTATTATACTTAGTCATATTTTGTTCTTACACACTTTCCATTGTTTGATAATTATACTTTTTTAAGTCATTTTTGAATTTTTATTTCTTTTACCATGCATGTGTATCAAAATAATGCTAGAAAAGAAAACAATCCACATATATTTCTTATAAAATACATAACACAAGAAAAATACATGTGCTAGAAAGAAATATATCCATGTGTCAAAAACCACAACCAAATATAACTCATGAGATCAAATCCAACTATTAAAATAAATATCTATATATCTTGTGTTTTATACAATACAATGGTAAAAAATACAAAATACATAGCTCTAGCTCTATGATTGGAATCCATCATGCCTATCCTGTGGCCTAGACACACTTCCCATAGATGCTTGGGAATATCCCATCTTCATCATGCACTATAATGAGGTAGTCTAGGATATAAATCCTTCCACCTATCCCTATAGGTTGGCCACCTAGGCCTGTACCTATCCAAGTTGGACTATGGTAACCATATGTGCAGATTTCTCTTAATCTAAGGCCTACTAAGCCTATACCTCTCCTAATCCCACCATTGTCAGTGGCTGCAATCCATCCCCACATGTCTGTAGCTACCTTGTAGCCTCCCCCACTATTCTAAACCAACCTACCTAAGCTGGGGTAGATGGTACCATAGGATCATCTAGTATGGTGGGGTTGTGTGGCACCAACACCCTGTTCAAAATGCAATGGTGCATAATAATGACCAAGGATACCCATATGACCTCATTAATCTTAGGATTTGAAAAACCAAAACTAGATAGATATTAAATCACACATATGTATCTAAAAATCTATCTGCCTACTACAATCACATAAAATTAGTATCCTATACCAAAAACTTAAATATAAATTATAATTATAACATTTATTACTAGTCTTGGTGTCACCAACCACCATCTCCCCATCTACTCTCCCATTGAGTATGATCTCTCCATATAACCATCCCTTGAGAACCTCATCTATCACTCACCTCTATATCAATATGAATCTAGTATTTAACATTCATGTATGCCTTAAATCTCTCCTTAGAGGTGCCTACATCAATTGGGTCTCTCTTGGGTTAACTATCGAGTCATCCTATGTGACCACCCTTGTCTGTGCTCAATATTAATTATGGTGCCTCCATCTATGGTGTATCTAAGGTGGTCACTAATCCTCCTATTATGGTGCCTATTTTGGTACCTGGTGCACCCTATATCTAAATCCATGCCCTCTACACTTTTGGCTACTTTTTATCATGCTTAACCAGTCCATGATCTCACATGCCATGACCCGATCATCGATATCTTGATTGGTGATCCTCTTCCTCTCCCCTTTAAATTTATATCATGTTATGCCAAAAAAAAGGCACTACTAGAGGAATCACTGGGTGGGGAAGACCAAACTACCCTAGCAAATGTGCCACTAGCTGTGACTCTACCCACTAGGTATAATAGACTATAATTCACACTCGAGCTAACCCTAACACTATGGTTACCTAATTAGGCCAAAAATTAGCAATATGTGTGTATGGATACCACATTATCTCCCATCAAATGATCATTTTTAGTGATGACATGTGGGGAATGAATCATTCTACTTGATCTTGCCTCTATCTAGTCACCTATGATAACCTATCATTGACCACATGGGTCAACCCAATTGGCTGATACATAAGAAACCTCTCATATATCCATGCACTAATAAAAATCACTAGTCCCATGGTATTCTACCCCCTAGATAAAATCTCATACATATCATATATGAGATGGACCTAAATGACATACCCAAAATCATACATTGCCCCTTAATCTAAAATAGACTGGCACAAGGCTATCACATATAATGATACCTTACCATTTGACTTGTGACATAGAACCTGTGTTTTCATAAGTACTATCATGACCTTATGGATGTCTAAAATATATATGATATACACATAAAATAAACTGACCCTCAACCCTGGGTATATCCTATTTAAGCATGTCGCCCACATGAATAGTGCTTGTCTCTCCTCCAGATCATCTAGTTCCTTGTGATCACCAATGTTCCTCCTATCGATAGTCCAAGTAATGTATGGATATCCTCCAATGTGATACCCAAATCTATATTATCCACATCCACCATGAATTGAAACATGTTTGTCAACCCTTCCCATGCTTTGAGGAACATGACAAACTTAATGGGATAAGCCTCATCTCCATGATACCTCTTAGACCCATTGTAACTGGTTTCACTCTATCCACATCTATCAAATGCTCTATCAAATATGGTAACCATGATGCATTGATCAATCACCAACATATATGGTGTCTCTACAAAATATCAAATAATAAAGGATGTATTATATCTCCTTGTCATTTATAATTAAAGTATATTATTAAAAATTTCATAAAACTCAGCTAGTTTTATTTAGTTTTTCCATTTTTTATTGAATTGACCTATTAAATACTAAATCAACCCTATACTTCATTTGGTATACTATATCAACCTCTTTAGTACTAAGTTGGCTACCTTTGGGCTTGTAGTACCAAGTCAGACACCTTTTTATCATGTAGTACTATATCATCCACTTTAGAAATAATTAACTCGACCCACTGCTACATAGTCTCCCCTACCTTAGCCAATCAAATCAACCTATTGCTATGTAGTTGGCCTATTGGTTATCTCTCCCCTTGAAAACTTAGTCAACTTAGTTGACTCTGTTCATCCATAAGGATTACTTTTTGACCAATTATCATAAATGACTTGAGCATTTATTGGTCTAACTCCTTACCTAAAATCTTATTTTACCCCTAGTGTCCCTAAAAATTTACTAGGATTCATTCTGGTGCTTATATTTTGTCTACCAATAAATTTTAGATAAATCACTTAATTTCAAATAAAAATATTCAAAAATTTAAAATTTACAGTTGTTTAGTTATGTTGCACTTGCTGTGGCTGTTATGCATCCTCCCCATATCAGATATCATATCTTCACTATCCTGGATCTTTGATCTCTCACTAGGTCTCTCCAAGCTCTATTTTATTAGAATAGTAAAAATACCAAATGAATTATTTGCCACCCTATTTATATTTAGTATTCAAAAATATTTACCTTTCAAATATTTACCACTAGATTTCTTATTTTGATCATATCTTTATCTCTACTAGCTCTTTTTCCAAACCATAAAATGTTCTATAATCCTGACATCATAGAGAATATTTTAAACTATTCTATGTTTATATTGCAAAAAATTCAAAATTTTGCTCTTTTTTGCTAACTTATACAGGTTCACCTAATGTTTTATACATTGGACACCTTCACATTTCTTGCATCTCATTTTTATCTACAACACTAAAGTAAGTAAATGTATGTGTTTTTTAATTCTATAATTTCATTTATCTTATTTACTCCTTACTACACTTTATTCAGCTTCAACATTGTGTGTTGCTATGTTCTTTTTACAAAGCACCATATTGTGTTACACCTATGTGACACATGATGAGTTTCAAGTGGGGAATATGTGTACACATAATATTTTAAATTTTTATCAATTACTAATTATTTCTATCTTTCAATAACCCTTCGAGTCTGAATCTCTCTAAGTGCATGCCTTAAGGGGTACACTAAGAAAGGAGTGGGTAGACCATTAGTGCTTTACAAGATTATTATCCCTTATTTCCACTTGGTATCTACACACCCATCTCCTAAAAACATTCCCTTAATATTTGCCTTCCATTTTACACCCTCCTCTAGTCATTTTCTACCTTCAATATCCCTTCCCTATCTTAAAACCCTTTTTGATAGTTTACACTACAGAGTCAACTGGACCATCCTAGTATTCTAAATGTATGTACTTTTTAATTCTATCATCATTTAGGAATAAAAGATAGTAAGAAGATATATATATATATATTGTGCATCTGAATATCTACCATTCTACTTGAGGATTAGGCTTAGGGTTCCATACTTTCTTTGGAGATACGAATCTTGTCTTATGAAGAAGTATTTTAGATGCATTGATAGGTTGTGTTGCCTAGAGTTGATTTATCCTTATTATATTTACATAAAACAACAACCTCTTATAAATCACCTTGGCTAAGGGAGAGATTGAGGCTCATCAAGTTCGTATTTAATGGTAAGTATTTCTAACTTTATTCCTCCCTTATAAGAGTAGATAGATTTGCATTTATACTTCTTTCCCAAGAATTAGGATTACATATCATTGACATTATTATATGTCTTATATGCATGTTTAATTTTTATGTTTATTACACCCAATTTATACCACAAGCTTTGGTGAGTACTAGATTAGACTTTACTTGTTATTAATTTAGTGAATATGAAAACATAGGACTTGGTTAGGGTTATTGCATAGTTTTGCTTGACTGGAGGCTTTGGAACCCTCCCTAATAATATTATTATGTTAAGAGATACCTTGGGTAGGTCTAGCAAATCCATCTTGGTCATGTTCCCTAATATGTAATATATCTCAAAATAGAGGTGTAGTTTGGATTTATCTTTTTTGATCTAGGATTGATTATATAGGTTAAGTTGCATTTCATTTTGCATACACAATCCATCAAACATTAATATTTTGGTCTTAGAGCATGATCTTGATCCAATTGGGATTCAAATGCCTGCTATAATTTTGTTTTAATTTCTCTAATTTTAATTGTTATTGCTGGAATTTTATTTTATTTCCCAAGTTTTTGATGATCTAGAATTTGAGTTGATTTCAACAACATATTGTGCTTGTTTAATCCATTTACTCAATTTTTTGATCATATAGGTATTCCACCCTCAAAATGAGATATAGGCCCCTAAATGAGTGGTTAAAATAAGAGTGTAATGGTAGGAATTAAAGGACTGTTGGTGGCCTAACAAGTACTCCAATCAATTGAAGAAGTTATTGTGAAACCAAACATAGTAGTTGGTAGGGACATACCACCAATTGGAGGTGTGAGATGATAAATTTGAGTAGTTGATTTAGATATGTAAATTATATTTAAAATACCCAAATCTATAATTTACCATGAAAATTGGAAACCATTGGATCAAAATATAATAAAATGGACATTTAAAATAGCATTCTAATCTAAAGACAAATGTTCCCAATCAATATTCTAACAAAAATACCAAAGATTATATAAGGAGATTGCTTACAAATAAACTCAAAATTTTAGCATGATATGAGATTGATCAAAAGACTTGGATGGTATTTTGATAGATTTAGTTGATATAATATTTTATCATGAAGGATCATGGATTTTATAGTTAGTTTGAAAATGGAGGGGTGGTTGATTTAAATATAGGAAGGAGGGAAATCAATAGATAAAATTCAAATTTAGGTATAGGAAGATCAATGGTGAAAAATTCTTCAAGTAATTAAAAATTCCTTGGATGATTCTAGAGGAGAGATTGTTCTATATGTATAAGCCTCTAGAGTATTTTTGGATGTTTAATCATGATTAGTGGGTAATTAATCATGTGATTAGGGGGTTCTAGAGAATCTAGGGGTGTAGGAGAGGCTACTCATAGGCTAGGGTAGGTGGGATTAAAATTTTTAAATTCCAATATAATGGATAGGTGGGGTTAGATTAAGATTAGATGATAAATGACATATTAGAAGAATGATTAATTAGATTGTGGGCTAGGAATAAGGTTATCATGATGAATAAGAATGATGAAATATTAGAGAAATAATTAGAAGGAGATTAGTAATGATGAATTAGATGAATTTGGACAAGATTAGTGGTTATTAGATGAAATTAGAGATGTTAGTATCAACTAATAATAATATTAGTGATGATAAATAAAGCGAGAAAATTTAAGTGCATATATTTTTCCCCTCTTTGAAATGACATTACGAGTGGAGGAAGTGAAAGGAATAATGGTATTTCAAAGAAGAAAGATAGTCATGGATGAATTTTAGTAAATGATGCCCCTAGCAAGGATACATCTAAGGAACTAAGAGATGATAATAAAGTTATGGTCCCAGTCATGCCCCAATTAAGGGAGGAAACCATAAACTTTAAATGATGAATTAACTAATTAGTTATAATGGATGACTAATGGAAGAAAAGATGGATGTTGTGATTTTTCAGGCCCAATTGATAGGTATGGGTGATTGACAAAAATATTAAGGGGATGATTATGAAAATAAATATTGATCAATAGACTAATTGATTAATAATTAATATTATAGCTTAAGGATTTGATTGATGCAAGACTTGAGGATGATGAGGAACAAGAGAGATGTGATGACTAAAGATGGTAAAAGAGAAAAGAGTGGCTGAGTTGACCTTAAACACATTTTGTGAGTAAGTGTTACATAGTTTGAAAAGACCTCAGAATAATGTAGTTCATATTAGATGGTAGATGAAAAGATAGAATAAATAAGGAAGATGACAATGACTGTTAGACATGTTAATTGCTAGATAGATGTTAGTTATGATGATGATTAAATTGAGAGTTGAGTTGAGATGTTAGATGTTGACGACTAGAGAGATGATATATGATTGGTTAGAAGATATAGACCTATGTTTCAGTAATTTTTTTGCTTCTTTCAATGTGATCTAATTAACTACTAAAGATAAAGTATAAGCAAGATTTTTAAGATTAGCTGGAGATAGGGAAGGTTACTTGTGCACTGTGGATCAAGCTTGATTGTGATAACTCCTCTTTGGTTGGGGAGGAATGACTTGTAACACACCACACTTAAACAAAAAATTGATTAATAGATAGATGGGTGGGCTGCCTAGTTACAAACCAGTCTTGAGAAATGACACACTTTCTCAAATGAATGTCAACCCATGATCAAACATTCAAGTTTATTTTAAACATGAAATTACAAAGGTAGATATGGATAGAAGTAAACAATGTTGAAGATAATCAATTAATGAGAAGATTTATATGATCAAAATATACATCTCAAAATTCATTAGCAATGTCTATCTTCTTGAATTATGGCCAACAACTCATTGATATAGGTGAAATCACGTATTAAAATCATAAGACAAAGTCTTAGCTCAAAAGCTATATCACTCTGATCTGAAAAGAGAGGTTGAGGGACTAAACCAGGCAAGGTCATCTACATGAACAAAATAGTATTTAGGAAATAGATAGAAGATTTATAAGATGTTTTAAAGATATAATAGGGATTAATGTCAATATTATAGGATTGACGTCGATTCAGATGGATCGACGTTGATCTTCTAAATATTGTTAAATTTATAAAATAGACTATAATGACACTTTTTATTTTTAATAAATTGATGAAAATAAAATTTGAAAATAGATAGAAATAGAGACTTATAGATAGAACACATTTTGGACATAGAAAATAAGATATTTAAAACCACTTAATTAAAGAGATAAGGATCAATGTTGATTCAACACAATTGACATCAATTTAGATGAATCGATATAAATTCTATGAAAGATAATTGAATATTGATTATACTATAATAATAGCCTACAAAATAGATAAAATAAATAAAACTAAATGCCTATCAGACATAAAAGATGATAAATATGAGAAACTAAACAAAAATGGATTTAAATACTAACCTTTTTGATAGAAAATAAAACTTGACGGGATGAGAGAAGAAATTTCATAAAATCCTCATGATGATGCTTTAAATGGAGATTCTTCAAGATAACAACACTTTCACAATGTCTGTATGTGAGATACAGTGAGATTTTGGTAGAGTTTTGAAGGAAAAAGTGTAACCACCATCCTCCTGAGCAATGGAGGTCTACTGGATATTTATGGATCGATGATGATCCTAACCGATCGACATCGATCGTGGAGGATTGATGTTGATTTACCTAGAATAGGAGAATTCAAATGAAAAGCTATTCTAATGGGTTGAAATGGGGTAAAATAAAGTTAAAATGACTTTCAAAGTCATTTGGGTTGTTTTAACCATGGAACAAGGTTGGGTAAAAGGAGTAATAAGGACAAAAGGGAGGTTTTTTAGATTTTATGTGATTTTATGGTTTTAATGGTAAGGTAAAAAGGAGGTAATTACTATTTCACCATAGTAATTAACTTATTAACCTATGTGGTAAATGGTAAAGTGATGGTAAAGTGTAATTATAAAAATAATTACACATGGGGGGACATTATGACACAATGCTATATAAATTTAATACAAGGTGTATAAATTTAGTGTCTACATTTTGCCCCTTTTTGCAGAGTGGTATAAAATGGTGCACCATGAGACAAAAACTATAAAAAATCCAAAATGCCCAACGTTTTTGTGAGGAGGTATCCCCCCTCAAACTGGGTGACGAAAAGTGAAATGGAACAGATGATAGTTTTAAACAAGATGGAATGAAAAAAAGAAAATAGATGAGATGGTATGGATAAAAATGAAAGATAGCTAAAGGATTCTAAAAGTAGATGGTGGACAACAACAAAGGAAGGCCACATTTTCATGAAATGGAATAAAAAGTAATGCAAGCAGGAATGCTCAAAAGACCAGATCAAAAGTGAAATATCACAGCTAAAATAAGTAAGCATATAAGAGGCAAATCAAGAGCACAAGAGATAGGAATAGCAAACCAAAAGCATCTAGTGTGTGCGTACTTATATGAAAATGTACTAAAGAAAAAGACACCATTGGGATCTTAAATGGGGTAAGGTTCTAAAAAACAAGGGTATGCCAAAAGAGATTAGGGAACTGACAAGGGGCTAAAATTTACCAATCTAAAGGGTAATAAGAGAGACAAAAATGGGATAGCTATGACAAAAAGTAAGAAAATATGGGTCCAAAAGAAAATTGAAAATAGGAAAAACAATCCAAAATGTAAATAGTAATCAAGCCAGGGAATTGACATCGATCAAAACTAATCGATGTCGATTAAAGCTAATCGACATTAATCCATATGGATCAACATTGATCTCAATAATGACTATAAATAGCCCACTGACAAACAATAGGGCTCAATTAGCTATCGAGTGCATGAGAGTTTTATAAGTGAAAATTGATGGGTTACTAATGTGAGGACACACAAATGAGATGATGGAGGCTAGAGAGAGTGGATGATGATGACGATGAGTACACTATGAGGTAGGTGACATGCTTTTTTATGTATTTTATATTTTTAATGTTTTTGGCATTTATAGCTTAAGAGGAGGGGTTAGGAGAGGAAAAGTAAGGGAAATAAGATAAGGAGAGGGTAAATTAGGAATATAAAAGGGATGGGGGAGAAAAATTAGGATTTTTCTAGAAGGAGAGATCGACATTGATTCATACGGATCGATCGCGATCTAAAATATATCAATATCAATCCCTAAGGATCACCATCGATCTAAAAAGATCAGTGTCAATTGATAAGGATATGGTAAAAAGGAAAGGAAAAGGATAAATTAATTAATAAAAGATTGCTTATGATAGGATTGCGAGCTATTGACTATCAGGGATAGAGTGCCACCATTACTAGAGGAGCTATAGGAGTTACTAGATGATGAGGATTGGGTGCACTTAGAGGTGGTGGGCTTTGGAGGGATTTGATACTACCATAGCATCCATTGAGACATTAGCATGATAGTGGTACTGTTAGAGTGGTGGGATTATACCACCAACACCTTTTGGCTTCCTACAAGTGAGATGACCATTATGACTGAGGATATTTACCAAATCTTAAGGTTACCTATCTAGGGAGATCTAGTATACATTATGGAGGAGGTTGGATGTGTGATAACACTAGAATGAATATACGATGAGGATGCTACATATATATAATTTTTTGTTGGAGGGATTTCATTTTAGCCCCTATTCAAGTAGGCACCATTAAAGAGGCTATTATTAAACATGTTCATGCTATCTCTGACTTGCTATGTATTACGTAATTCTAGTGGATGATGGTTACCATGGAGCTTCTCTTTAGTTATAGCAGATATGATTGAGCACATGATTATATTTACTTGAGTGCCCACATTACTATGGAAGATCTATAGGGAGTTATGGAGCTATCATACCAAATGCTAGCTAGGGCTTGATATTACATTCATGCTACACTACAGGGCTTATAAGCATATTTGAGTGATTTACCCTCTTGAGACCCTAGGGGTTGAGCTCAAAGATAGGGTACATAATGCAGGCTTTCTTCGATGGGATGATGACCTAGTAATACCATATCTAGATATGGTAGTGCATGATCTATCATACTATAGATAGATTTTTGAGAGCCTCCAAATTAGAGACATTATATAGAGACAATATCTATGTTTTCTAGCATGGCCTGACATAGAGGTAGAGCTGAGGGATAAAACATGAGAGAGATGGGTATACGGGTGATGGATGGACCACATGAAGTTATTTTATTTTAATAGGGTTTGTTGCCAGTTTGGCTTGCTATAGGATATACCATTAGCCCCACAATTATATAAGTGAGAGGATACAGAGTTGGACTAGCTAGCACCTGACACTAAAGTCATCTTGATGGGAGCACTAGAGGAGTCGAAAACATTAAATGTGGATGATGTAGGATATATAGATGACTATGCCACTTAGTTTATGAGAGAGATGGTGAGACAACAATAAATAACAATGAGGCATTGACATGAGGTGGCATAGGAGGTGCCAGCATAGGATAAGCATATGGATGAGGCACCAACACAAGATGACCTAGATCAGGATGAGCCCATAGATGAGGCCCCTGTACAAGATTCCCCAAGAAAATATGAGTAGGGCATATCATAGGTTGAGCTATAAAGTTTATGGGATGATCTTGATAAGGTTATACAATAGTGAGACCAAGCCATTTAGGAGAGGGACAACTACAGGGCCGAGCTAGAGTAGATGAGAGCTTCTATGGTCAAGAGGCCAACTCAGGATACTATAGGTCTAAGCTCTACTCCCATAGATATAGTACAACTATAAAGATATAGGGATGTACAAGCTAAGATATGATACTATGAGAGGATTATATAGGATCAGCTACCAGAGGTACCTCAATTTTTAGCCTATATGGCCAACCATAGTAGATCTTGGAGGACCCCAAGTGCCGCTATCAGTATAGGGAGAATTGTAGGAGGGAGAGGAGGAGCTGATAGGGGAGATGACAAGGGAGATGATATATTTCATCTCAATAGGATAGATTTTACACAGTAGACATACATACCATATGGACCACGATCCCTTTATTACATTTGTACAAACTTTTAAGATATATATATATATATATATATATATATATAGACCTGTGTTTATGTTTTATGGATGGATTATGCTTTATATTTAGAGATTCATTGATTATTTAGATAGGTGGATTATGATTAATAATGTTTAGAGATTTATGGATTATTGGGATGGATGGATTATGATTAATAATGTTTATATATTTATGGATTATTTAGATGGATGGATTATGATTAATAATGTTTAGAGATTTATGGATTATTGAGATGGATTATGTTTAATTAATGAGATAAAAATTATGGTTTATGCTTATGGATGTTATGTTCTTATGGATTATGGATTTAGGGATTACTTGACATTATGATGGATAAATTAATCTCACATTGACTTGGAGCACAACCAAAAGGAGGACCTCACATCTACATGCATGTACATCCTTAACGTAAAGGATAATAAACATCAACACAACTTGGAGTGATCAGAGATAAGATTATTGGGATTAGATGATTTTGATGGGATAAGGGATGGATAATAGTGTCACCCATATTTCAAAAATCAAGAGTTTTTCTTTCGAGAATCATTTTATGCTAGCATGTAGACTGATCAATATGAGAGGCCTAATATTAGAAAGCTAATTGATGTGGGAGGATTTATTGAGATTTCGCTTTTGATAACATTTTTATATGATTTGCTAATTTTAGGGCTCTTTGAAAATGGTAAAAATTTGAAAACTGATCAATGTGATAAGTTTTTTGCTTAGTAACCATCCTTTGAGGGAGTGGTCTATATTTTTATACTTTTGCATAGATGTCCTTTTAGGGATCCGTCTATTTATTGTTTCCATTTTTGGATTTAATTATATCTATCCTTCAAGGGATCAGTCTATTGATTTTCCCCACCTTTTTTTTACTATTGATACTAATACTGGCATAAAAGATCCATGTAAGATAATTTTCCTAATTCCATCATATGAAATGATTATGCTATCATGGAAAATAAGGGCACATAGGAGATAAATGAAATAATGATTAGGGGTTTTTCCCAATATAGGGGAAACTTATCCAAGAGAGAATGTTATGAATAGAGCTATGGTATTCATATTCAAGGCAAGGATTACAACAACTACCAAGTAACCACATAACTCTCATGTCATTATTAGGTATAAAGGGAGATGATAAAACTAACCACTCTAGATGAGCCAATATTTACTAACTATAGAAAGGATGTAAATGCAAGGTATTAAGAGGTCCACATTTTGGTTTACAATAAAGAGAGGCTAAAAGATATGCCCTAGATCCATATTTATGAGATATGATGTATGGTCCAAGATAATTAGGAGAAAACTTACCCATCTTATTTCATTCCATATTAGTGACATGTTGATTTTATTTAAGCACAATATCTCTGATATTAAATTCACACTCTCTTATATGTTGATTACATGGTAATTTTAACCATTATTGATATATACGAATGTGGTCAAGGGTTACTGTTCGATGCTCATCTAAGAACTCAAGCTGGGATAAACACTCTTGATAAAAATCCTCATCGAAAACTATGTCTCAAAGAGAGACTCAAAGGGAGGGAATGTATACTTCCAAAGGAAGTACCACTTCTGTACCATAGACTAGAGAAAAAGGAGAAGCACATGTAGGGGTTCAAATACTAGTTTGATATGCCCATAAGGTGAAAGGGACATGAAGATGCCAATCTTTATAAGCTTCATTAATGACTTTAGTTAAGATTTTGACTAAGGTTTTATTAGATGCTTCAAATTGACCATTGGCTTGAGTATAGTAAGGTGAGGAAAAACTTAATTTGATTTTAAATGAGTCACATAATGCCTGGACTTTCTTATTTTTAAAACATTTGCCATTGTCTATTATAATTTTATAAGGAATCCCAAAATGATAAATAATGTGATTATCGATAAATTCCAAAATATTTTTTGCCTTGGTTAAGATAATCAACATATCTTCCACCCACTTAGTGAAGTACTCTGTGGCGATGATGATAAAGCCATAATGCTATGAGGATTTAGGATTAATCTGCCCAATGAGATCGAGCCCCCATTAGGAAAATACCCAAAAGTCTCTTGCTACCTGCAAAGCTTTACTAGGGACATGGGATAAGTTTTCATGCTACTAAAATTTTACACACCTCTTAACATAGGCACAATAATATTTATTCAAAGTAGGCCAATAATAACCTAGGCATAAGATTTTCTTGGTGATTGTATGTCCATTAAAATATCCACCACACAAGCCATCATGGAGCTCCTGGATAGCTAAGGTAGCTTCACACTTTTAGAGACAATGAAGGAGAATAATATCAAAACCATGTTTATAAAGAATTACCCCTAGATTGACATAACAAGCAGCCTTTTTTATAGAAGATGCACTTAGCACCCTTGGATAGATGAGGGGGAGACAATCCTATAGACAAATAATTAAATATTTGTACATACCATGGCTCCCCATGATTTTTTTTTGACATCATATATGGATGGGAGATCCATCCTTGGATAAGAGGGCTGATTAAGGTGATAGATTAGAACAAATGACTTAGACTCCTGAGGTGAAGCCAAGATAGAAGAAGTAAGAGAGGCCATAGTATCGATAAAATTATTAGTAGACCTAGGAGTAACTTGAATAACATAACGTTCAAATGTAGATAAAATATGATCAACCAAAGTCTTATATCTTTGGAAGACATCATTCTTAAATTGATAAAAATCAATGATTTGATTGATCACCAACTAAGAATCCCCATAGATGTAAAGGGATCTGACTCTTAGTGCAAGAGTAGTTTGGAGTCCTATAATCAATGCTTCATACTCAGCCATGTTATTGGTGCAATAAAAGTCTAGTTTAAAAGACAAAGGCATGGGGATATTGTGAGGAGGGATTAATACAATCCTTGTACCACTTCCATGCTCACACTTAAACCCATCAAAGAATAGAGTCATTTGATATTTTGAGATGGACTGGGAAGTGGATGTGATAGACTCATCAGGGAATTCATAATTAATGGGTTGATTATTACTAAGAGGTGCTTCATATAATTTATCAACAATGATTTGACCTTTGATAAAATTTTAATGAAGAAACTCTAGATCAAATTATGATAACAACATGACCCATCTAGCCATTCACTGATTTTGATATGGTTTAGAATGCATGAACTTAAGGGGATCAATAGTCATAATGACATACATCTTATGGTTGAGGAGATAATGATGGAGCTTAGAAGGTACTAAAACTAATGCCAAGCATAATGTTTTAGTATGCAAGTAAAATGTCTCATATTCTATGAGAGTATGACTTATATAATAAACAACCTACTCTTTGTGATGTTCATCTCGATGAGCAAGCATAACACCTAGAGCTTGGTCTGTAGCTAAGATATAAAGGAAGAAAGGTTGCCCTTCCTTAGGGTAAGTAAGGACATGAGGTGATAAAAAATAGTATTTAAGTGCATTAAAGGCTTCTTGATAATTATAATCCCATAAAAAGTGACTACCCTTCTTTAATAAATGGTGGAAGGGTTGACAATAGTCAAAAAGCTGGGAAATAAAATGACGAATAGATTGGAGCTTACCTTGCAAACTATGAAGCTGCTTAAGATTTGAAGGAGGCATTTATAGAATATCCTTGATTTTAGTGAGATCCACTTCTATTCTATGAATGGAAATAATGAAACCCAAAATTTTACCCATTAAGACACTGAAAATGCACTTTTTAGGATTTAGACGCACACGATAATGAAGTAAATGATCAACGATGACCTTCAAGATAGATAGGTGATCTATGTGAAATTTAGATTTTCCAAGGAGCTCATCTACATATTCTTCAACAATTTTATGGATAATGTCATGAAATATATAAGTCATGATCCACTAATAAGTAGTTCCTACATTCTTAAGGCCGAAGGGCATAACACGATAGCAGAAGGTTCCCAAGGGAGTAATAGATACCATTTTATGTTGATATTTTGGTGCAATAAGTATCTGATTATAACCAAAGAAACCATCCATAAGGGACAACACTTCATGGCTATCTATTATTTCCACCAACTTGTCTATATTAGGAAGGGGAAAATCATCTTTTAGACAAGCAATATTTAAGTCAATACAAAGGTGAAGTCCCCTTGCGGGTTTAGTGACTGGAATAATGTTAGACATCCATTGAGGATAATCAATGGATTAAATAAAGTTAATGGATAAAAGGCATTGTAACTCTTCTTTCACAAGGAGTACAACATGAGGATGCATCTTTTGAAGCTTTTACTTTACCAACTTAGCATCAGGAAAAGTTACGATGTTGTGAATAATGATCGAGGGATCAATGTCAGGCATATCACTATAAGACTAGGCAAAGGCTTTACTATGATTTGATAAGAAGGCATAAAAATCTTGAATTTCTTGTAGATATAAGGATTTGCTAATTTTAATAATCCTTGGGACTTAATATTAATATCAGTAGTAGCTTTATTTAACAACCTAGACGTTTCAAATGGAAAAGAATTATGTAAATAAGAGTTTTCAACACCTAGATGGGTCAAGATTGACTCATAAACCTGACACTAAAAAATAGGAATGGTTGGCATATCAAATCCTATTAACTAAGGATATACTATGGGAATGGTTTGGATTTCTCCATCATAATAGAAGACAAGAGGTTCTAAGGAGATAAAATTGACTAAAAAAAAGGTTAGATGGAATAGATACAATGTTGCTAGTTGAAGAAGAGGTATCAAATGAGGAAGATGGCTCTTATTCTTCCAAAGATGGTAGAAGAATGGGTTCAGGGACATACTTTGAATTCTTCTTAAAACCTAAGCCATGTTTTTTGTACTACTTTTTGAAGTCTCCTAATGCGATATCATGAGGACCATGCTCATACTTACCCATGCTGAATCCTTTCCATGCACAATAATGAAGATAGGTTTGAAAAAACTAAGGGTTGGTAAAAAAAGAGAAATTAGATGTAAATAGTTTCACATAAACATTATCATCATGATTTGAGATAGCTTGATTGATCCCACCATATGTTAAGTACACAATAAAGGTTGTCCAAAAGGAATGGTCTCACCTAGACTGGGTGAATACTAGGGCTGATTATTAGGATGACCATATTCTTTAGGAGTGGGTAAAGTATTAAGAGTTAATAACTGATATTATCCTATTGAAAGTTGTTGCATCATAAATCCAATAGACTCTAGAGGAGCTAATTTTGAAGCAGGGATGGTCATGCTTGTCAAGGCTTGATTGGAAGAGGGAGATGGAATTATGTCAGTGAGGGAATTATGACATCATTTGGCCCAAATGTAAAGTTGCATGACTTAAAGGGTTGAAGATCAGTATGGATGATGTGTACCTAACCTTCATTTTCATATTTAAGGCATCGATCAATGGTGGAAGGTACATATCACATTGCATGAATCCATGGACATCCTAATATAATGTTGTATTGAAAGGTCCCTTATATAACATAAAAGAGCTCATAAATGGTATGAGGACCCACACAAATGGGGAGGATGACTATTCTTATAGTGGGTGCTACCATGTCATTAAATGCATAAAGGATTGCTGTAGACTAGGAGATAATGGTTTTTGGTAGTTGTAATTACTAAAAAGCATTAGAGGAGATAATATTAATGCTCACCCCATTATCAATCATAACCCTTTTAATTTGACTTTGATTTATTTGGGCTATAATAAAAAGGGTGGGATCGTGGTCTTCAGGTGATAAAGGAACAATTTTAGAATCAGTAAAACTAAGCGTTGAGACCATTCAAAGGGTTCCTATAAAGGTTGACAAAGGTTGAGGTTCATCTAGTTGGAATTAAATAGCTTGGAGAGCTTCTATCATTGCCTATCAATGTTGTGGAGAATTCTTGATAAGCTCATATAGTGACATTTTAATAGGTGCTTGGTGGAGCTATTTTAGTACAAAGATCTGAACCAATTGCTTAGCTTTAGCAGAGGTAGTTCTTGTAATAGAAAATTTAGGCCTTTGGTTAGGTGGTTTAGGAATATTAGGCATAGAGGCTCCTATAATTGCAACCTTATCTTTATTAATATTGTGGTTTTGAGAGCAGGTAGTTACATGCATGACATTTATGTAGAATAGGGTTGGATCTGAAGAAGCTACTGACTCTTTATCACTTATGAGATTAGTAAGATTATGAATGAGGGGAACTAAATGAAGAATAATTTTTAAATTAGGGGTTTGATCATTGATATCATCAATTAAGATGTTATCACCCTGGATTATCTGGAACGCACAGGTGATCGATGTCGGTCCTTGTCTGCCTGCATATGACCGACGTCGGCCGATCCATAACCAACGTCGATAGCCTCCAGTCGATCCCTGACCGATGTCGGTGACTGTGTAAATACAAAAACCTTTGAACTCGCTCATTGGTAAAGCTTTTAGCTCCACACCTCAAAAATATCCCACTTGGAGATAAACAACTACACCTGTACCTGTATAGCAACATCTTCTAGCTTCTCCCTTCTTAGTTTACTTTCTTCAACCATTGCTATACTCCCAATCAAACATAAACCCCTGTGAGTGACCTGTAATCAACACACACTAAATAGATCTGAAACCACTTGTTAGTGAACCTAAGCTCTGATACCACTTGTTAGTTGGTATCACTTGGTGAACCTAGCTCTGATACCACTTGTCAGGATCGTAACAATAACAATTGATTACTTTTGTATGCAACTAAACACAGAATTGAAACTAGAATTGAAAGCAACTAGAAATCAGAATCAGTAAAGAATAAGAGATACAAGAAACAATGAAAACTTGTATTAAACTCTTCCAGAAGGAAATACAATTGAAGAAAATCTCTCTTTCTTCCACACCTCTCAGATGTACAGATCTCTTTCCCTCAAGAGTTCTCTCTCAAAATTACAAACATAATTCAGCTACTTGAATTGTCTACAATTACATCTTACAAGCTATTAAGATCTATCCATATTATATAGAATTAGGGATCATGAGCTAAGCATTCTCCACCATTAGATACACCTCCTTGTATAAGCAACTAAACACGTAATTAAACTAGAATCACAAGTAACTAGAATTCAGAAATAACACAAAATATGAGAGACAATACCCAATTATATTAATACTCTTTCAGAAGGAAATACAATAAATAAGATGCCACAATCTTCTTCACACTCCTCTAGGGCTCCCACACCTCTAGGGTGTACAAATAGTAAATCTCTTCAAGAGTTCTCTCTCTCAATCACAGTCACAACAAACAACTCAAGCACAGATATGTTGTTCACCTCCAACCAGTCAGTATCACTACTGTCAGTACCATCGAGTATACACACATACTCAACCGAGTACATAACACACTCCAAGTAGATCTCCCATGAACTTGCAATAACGTACAAATCAAATTGATCTTACTTACACATGTAGATCTCACCTGATCTTGCTATATCGCAGATCAACCTGACCTTGCACACCTACCAACCGAGATCTTACACACATGAAGAACCCTTCTGATTATCCAAACCAGCACCCCTATGGATCTTATACTAGATCTTGCTCTCTCGTAGATCTACCTGATCATACACACTTGGCACTTTGGTACTATGAGGAGCCAAACTTGCTCTCTCTATCTAGCACACTTTACAATACAGCCCATGAGTCTCTTAAATAGATCCCATGCAAACAATAATTAGACTTTTTTAATTACAATAATTTTAACCATAGCTCAAGACTAAAATTAGGCTTTAACATGAAAACAACTGGTTCATTAACAAATTGTTTATGAAACTGACAGTTTCGAAACCGTACAGGCGATCGACGTCGATCCCTATCTGTCTGGGGATGACCGACGTCAGCCGATCCCTGACCGATGTCGGCAGCTTCCTGTCTCCACCTGACTGATGTCAGTTGGCTTGACCGACGTCAGTTACTGTGACTTTTAGCAACCTCCTCTATTTGCATCTGGGTGAAGCTTTTAGCTCCATAACCTAACAGGTAGTTACATGCATGACATTTATGTAGAATAGGGTTGGATCTGAAGAAGCTACTGACTCTTTATCACTTATGGGATTAGTAAGATTATGAATGAGGGGAACTAAATGAAGAATAATTTTTAAATTAGGGGTTTTATCATTGATATCATCAATTAAGATGTTGTCACCCTGGATTAACTGCTATATTAAAGTCTTAAGGGCTTTACAACTTCCTATATCATGCCTAGGTACTCTATGATATGTGCATATTTATTGAGTTTTATACCATGCAGGCCTTTTAGGGTGAAGGTTAATAGTTCATATAGGTGGTAACATAATAAGGGAGGTATCTAATAATTGCTTCAAAATAACAGCATAAGATCCTTTCAAAGGGTCATGCCATAGTTTTATAGGGTTTTGATAATGGGGTCTCATGGTAGGGTATTACTTGTCTAGTTTTGTTATTTACCCTTTAAAATAGGGACAACTTTAGGCTCTTTTATTTTAGGCTTTTCTAATGGTCCCTTAGTGGAGGAAGAGGGATATCAAAAGGGAGGTGCACTAAATGGAAAAGGATTTTGTATCCTTCTATATGCTTGGATACAAGACCCTACGACTGAGGTAGAAGATGGATGAGCTCCTCAAATGGATGATGAGGATGACATAAAAGGTATAGGCCCTTTTTTATTTTGGGTGTTAACAATGGGGGGAGTATTTAGACTATGAATTTCTCCTTTCGACATTTGAAAAAGATCCACTTTAACCTGAGAATGAGATATGACTTTCTACGATAGAATGCCAAGACAATTATCCCAACTATTGATATTGGAGACTTTACTCTTTCCTTTGGTATCTTTAGGATAGAGAGGTATTATAATAGAAGATGGTTTCAAAGGGCCAAGGTTTTAGACAAAAGGATCAGCTTGCAATATATGTTTGCCATGATAAGACTTTCTAGGGATTAAAGGGGTAACATGAGTAACTTTATAAATGTCAAGATGTTTATTTGTAACATCTTGAGGAGTAATTTCATTTTCCTTTTTAGGAGATTCAATATGAGAGGGTGAAGGGGATGGTTCACATGAATAGTCCCATGTAATGAGATCAGGGAATTCTAAAGGAATTAAGGGACTATGTTTAATGACTTCTGGTTGAATTAAATCAAAATGATATCCTGTAAGGAGATCCAAGACCATAGGTTCTTTCAAGATTTATCTAAGTAGTAACTGGTCATGGATCATATTAATCAAGTGTTGGATTTGATTTTGCATTTCCCCAGGGTTAGTTTGGATGGTGTTCAATGTGGATGGATGGTTAGGAAATGGTTACTTAAAAATATCTAAAGACTGGTTAGGAGGAGCATTGGTATTGTCCAATTAAAGGTCCCCCTTGTCAATAAGGTTCTGCACTAATCGTTTAAAGGATTGGCACCATTAAATGTCATGTCCTATTACCCTATGGTAAGCACAAAATTCATCTTCTTTGTACCAAGTGGGTTTAGGATGCGTATCATCAATCATTTTAATTAGAGGGAGTTAAATGACATTTGATTGTAAGAGTTTATCTAATACTAAAGCATAAGGCTCTCATATAGGGGTACATTTCTTAGGAGGAAAACTTTTAGAAGGAAAATGAGTAAGACCCCTAGGTTTCAGTGTCTGAGAGGTAGAATCTCCAGATTGGTTGGATGCTAGATGGGAAGAAGTTTTTATACTAACTACATTTGTTGCCCCTTTTAGTTGAGGATTATTTCTATTGCTTTTGGATGGGTCAGACTTAAAGTTCTTACTACACAACTTAACTTTCCCTTCTTCAATGACACAAAGTTCAAGCTTATAGGCCATGGTAAAATATTCATCAAATTTCTTAAAAGTTTGAATTTGTAACATAAATAATATATGTTTTGCATAAGAACATGAATACAATTCAATTAATTCTGTCTATGGCAAGGGAAAGGTTATCTAGTTGATTAAGTTACACCATCGAGCTACAAAGTCTAATAAGGATTCATCCTCAAACTGTCTAATAGAATAAATATCAGTGATATTCACCTTTTGAGAAATATTAATTAAGAAGTGTTTTAGAAAAACTTGGGCCAACTATCCAAAGGAGAAGAGGGAATGCTGTGGAATGGAATTGTACTAATCTAATGTAGATCCTACTAATGATATGGGAAAAGTCCTAAGTAGGAGGGCATCATCATGTTCTATAAGATAAAATGCATGTTGAAAGGCTCTAAGATGCTATTAGGGATCTTATTTATTCTAAAATTTAGTGAATTTAGGAAGCTCCCACTGTGTTGGGTATGGTCAAATAGGGACAAAGGGATGGATTAGATCATTACAAATTTGGTCATATGTGAGCATATTGTTATGTCTAGAGGTAGAGGCTTCCAAAATAGCCATCATATTCATAAGGATGTTCATGAGATCTAAGTATTACCCTGAGGCATACCTCCTAAGACATTCTACTGAAGGGGTTGATATTTCAGTAAAGTGGTGGATATGGGATACGAGGGAAAATATCTTGCTATGGTAGACATAATGGGTTGAGATGCCACCATGTACTAAGGAATTTGCAATGGAACATTCTATTGTGGGAAAGACTATAATTGAGTCGCTATGGCTGGTTGTGACAAGGCCACATACCTGGCAACTAAGGAGACATAATTTTGGAAAAGTTGAGCGCATGAGATTTGTTGTGAGGTATGTGTTAAAGTTATTCTAATGGGAGGGAGACTTATAGGAATTGACCCTAGTAATTTTTGTGAAGGTATAGTAGGTATAGGCTGAGTGATATTTTGGACTTGAGTAATGGTTGGAGAACTAAAAGATACCATGAATGGTTGGTTCTCTAAAGGTTGTGATATCTGAGCATTAGAGCCAGGTGGAGGAGATTCGATAAAAAAGTTTACCATGGCTATGGTAATCTCTCCAATTCTCTCAAAAGGCATCCCAAACCTATGTGGAAAGTTTTGGGCATGGGGGGAAGGAGAAATATGTATTGCTTGACTATTCAAATAATGATTAAGAGAAAGAGGGTTATTGTCTAATATTTTTGTAAAGGAGGGATCTCCTTGAGGGTAATATTGTGGAAACACTAGATTTTCAAAGGATTCAGGGGAAGAAACATGACTAGGTGTATGCTCCATAGGAAAAGGTGTAACAATCTCCTCAGATTCTCACCTTTTTGATTATTGTCAAGTCAACACCATGAAATAAAAAAATAAAAGCAAAAATAAGACAAACAAATAAATAAAAAAATTCCTTTTGAATTATATTATTTTTAAGTGTGAATGAAAGATACACACACTTAAAGTCATTCCAAAGAAGTTTTTAAACACTTTTTTAACTTTTAAGATGTGAAAAAGAAGGTAAAAAATAAATGGATAACAAAGGTCCTAAGAAATGGCAATCTAAGGATAGTTTTAGGTAGTTTGTTTTATCACTCAAAGAATTCTATACTGGTAGTGATACGTGGCCTGGTACTTAGGGCTTTCTCCCCTCACTTCACAATCCCATAGCTAGTGTGGGTGTTTAGCCAATGGTGTATCAATGGTCCATAGATTATACTCAGTTAGAGAACTGAGTTGGTCCTCCTCTTGGTGGTGCAATCCAAGTAGGATCACCAGGAAAAAGGTTGATGTGAGGTGATGAAATCCCTGTTAGTTTCCTTATGTCAAGTGTTTATATGTGTTAATTATGATAGTGATTTGATTTGTGTGTGGATAAAGTGATGACTATGATAGATTACTGCCTAAAAGAAGAATGGATGGAATTTATTTAACCTTAAAAAGAAAGAAAATGCAAATTCTAAATTTCTTTGAATGAATACAACAAACAAAGAAAGGGAAAAGAGAGTTTAAAATTCAATAATGAATTTCTAATAAATAAAAATGAGACCTTATGGGTCCCACCAGACATGCCATAATGTTTCAATAAATTTTTTGCTTCTTTCAATGTGATCTAATTAACTATTAAAGACAAAGTATAAGTATGATTTTTAAGATTATCTAGAGATAGGGATGGTTGGTTGCACACAGTGGATCAAGCTTGATTATGAGAAATCCTCTTTAGCTGGGGAAGCATGACCTATAATACACCACACTTAAACAAAAAATTGATTAATAGATAGATGGGTGGGCTGCTTGGTTACAAACCAATCTCGGGAAATGGCACACTTTCTCAAATGGATGTCAGCCCACGTTCAAACATTCAAGTTTATTTTAAACATGAAATTACAAAGATAGATATGGATAGAAGTAAAAAATGTCAAAGATAATCAATTAATGAGAAGATTTATATGATCAAAATATGCATCCCAAAATTCATTAGCAATGTCTATGTCTTCTTGAATTATGGCCAATAGCTTATCAATATAGGTGAAATCACGTATTGAAATCACAAGACAAAGTCCTATCTCAAAAGTTATATCACTCTGATCTGCAAAGAGAGGTTGAGGGACTATTTGAAGATCAAATATGCTAACTGAATCATGAACTAAACAAGGCAAGGTCATCTACATGACCAAAACAATATTTTAGAAAATAGATAGTAGATTTACAAGATGTTTTAAAGATGTAACATGATCGATGTCAATCTTATGGGATCAATGTCAATCTTATGGGATCGATGTCAATCTTATGGGATCGATGTCAATCTTATGGGATCGATGTCAATCTTCTAAATACTATTAAATTTGTAAAATAAACTATAATAACACTTTGTATTTTTGATAAATTGATGAAAATATAATATGAAAATAGATAGAAATAGAGAGTTACAGACAAAACACAGTTTTGACATAGAAGATAAGATATTTAAAACCACTTAATTAAATAGACAAGGATTGATGTCGATTCAAAATAATTGACATCAATTTAGATGAATTGATATCGATTATGTGCAAGATAATTGAATACTGATTAGACTATAATAACAACCTAGAAAAATGATAAAATAAATAAAATTGAATGCCTATCAAACATAGAAGATGATAAATATGAGAAACTAAATAAAAATGGATTTAATTACTAACATTTTTGATGGAAAATAGAAATTGACACGATGAGAGAAGAAATTTCATAAAATCCTCTTAATGATTCTTTAAATGGAGATTCTTCAAGATAAAAACACTTTCACAATGTCTGTATGCGAGCTGTAGTGAGATTTTGGTAGAGTTTTGAAGGCAAAAGAGTAATCACCATCCTCCTAAGCAATGGAGGTCTAATGGGTATTTATAGATTGATGGTGATCCTAACTGATCAATGTCGATTATGGAGGATAGACATCGATTTACCCAAAATAGGAGAAGTCAAACAAAAAGCTGTTCTAATGGGTTGGAATGGGGCAAAAGAAGGTTAAAATGACTTTCAAAGTTGTTTGGGTTGTTTTAACCATGGAATAAGGTTGGGTAAAAGGAGTAATAAGGACAAAAGGGATGTTTTTTAGATTTTATGTGATTTGTTTGATTTTATGGTTTTAAGGGTAAGGTAAAAATGGGGTAATTACTATTAAACCATAGTAATTAACTTATTAACCTAAGTGGGAAATGGTAAAGTGTATTTATAAAAATAATTATGCATGGGGGGACATTATGACACAACACTATATAAATTTAATACAAGCCGTATAAATTTAGCATCTACAACATGATGATAAAGGGCTCAAAGGAATGATTAGATATTAGACAAGTGGAATTAGATGATCGGCTTGAACACAAAATGACTAGGATAAATGATTGGATATGGATTGTTACACATTATGAAAAGTGATAGAGGATAGGATAAATGATGAGTGTTTCTATTATCAATCCTTCATTACTATAATAAGGCTCATCATAGACTAAGCAATCTGATGTAAAATGTAACACTAGGTAATATGACCCATGGCATACGTTTTACCAAGAGGAAATTGTGCCAAAGTGCATGATCACAAAAGGGGCAAATGATGAACTCTACACAGAGCACCCAAAATCATTATTATAGAATTTTTGGCTCAATCATAACATCCTCATTCATTGATTCCTAAAAAAAAATATTTATACCATAAGAAAGAATAAAATAAAGATAAAATAAACATAAATAGGCAAACATTTATAGATAAGAAAACATAGACAAAAATACAAATAAAGATATATAAATCATACAAATGACACACAAATATATACATCATGCAAATGATATGATACACTTATTTACATGTGATCAGTGTCTTATCTACCTGATGAGATTTGAAGAGATAAATGATCAGGTGATGACTTGGACAAAGTCAGTTGTGATGAACATGATGTGAATTTGGATTAAGGATAGGATCTTGAACAAGGTATGGACTTGGATTAGGCTAGGGATTAAAATTAGGATAAGGCTATGGAAGATAAGATGACTAGCTTGTTTAGACAAGGAAAGATGATAAAATGATAAGACTATTAAGACATAAGACAAGGTATGATGATAGTGAGATAGACAACTTAGGACATAGGATAAGATGACTGGGATACTCAAGACATAAGACAAGACAACTTAGAAGTTTTGGGATTTTGTGGATTTTATAGTTTTTAGGGTTTTATGGAATATTTCAATTTTTAGGTCTTTTGGGATATATATGTACATTGTACAAAGGGGGTTACTAGCAAATAGAATACCAAGCCTAGAAACTAGGATAAGTACAAATGAAATGTTTGATGGGATAAAAAAAGCATGTAGATGATGTTAAAAAGGGGATAAGGAGTAAGTGTATGTAATCAAAATTGCGTGATGTGCATGAATTAATCTTGGATTATATAAGATAGAGCACACATACACTTCTGATTGGGTATACACTTGTTAAGCGAGAGCATGATCAATATGGGGATCAATTAGACTCATTGAGGGGATCAATTGTATCACCTCTCACAACATATCATGCTAGGTAGGGTTCTAAAGCCTACAGTCTAAAACAATCACACTACAACCCTAAAAGAGTCATATGATTTGATATTTCACTTATGCTAATAAATAAGAAAGTAAACTATTCTAATAACAAGAAAAGTAAACTAATCTAGTGCACACCAAATATTGTGGCACAAATTGGAGGTTAAAACAAAACAAATAAAAAATAACTAAACTAAACATATATAGGAAACATATACTCACGTCAATATATACGAAATCCTAATACATAAGAGAGAATAATACATACTGCATTATCTATCTACTCTTACAAAGGAGAAAGAAAGTTAAGAATACTTACCTATGAAGATAAACCTATCAAGTCTCAACCTCTCCTTTGGCCAATGGTGCTTTGAAAGAGATTATTGTGGCTTGTAAGGACAACCAAGATAAATCAGCTCTAGGCTATACGACCTACCTAACCATCCAAAAGACTTCTCCACAAGACAAGATCAAAGCTATAAAAAAAATTTTTAACCCTAAAGCTTTATTCCTCAAGTAGAATGGTCAATAATTAGATGTTCATTCACATTTATTTTCTTAATTCAACTTTCATATGAAATGGTAAGGAATGACCTTGTATATATAGTAGTAACTTACCCTAAAAACTTTTGGACGTGTTGACTGTGCTAGGTTGATTGGGTTGACCTAGCACATTCTCAAGATAATGCCTTAAGTATATGTTAGGTTGGCCAGTATGATAATAAACCAAGAAAGCTAAAGAATCCACATAGCAAGATAGGTTGACCTAGCTTACTAAACAAGTAGCTTGAAAATCCATATGGCTGACATAGTAGAGTAAATCAACAAAAAGGGAGATAAAACAAGGAAAATAAGGATAAAGCAAGGAAAAGAGGGATAAATCATGGAAAATTATATGAATGATTAGGAAAGAGATAAATAATCTTAGGGTTTATGGTTTTAGGAGGAAAGAGTGTAGATGGCAAGTGGAAAAAGGAATAACAATCTTATAAAGCACTGATGGTTTGCCCACCCCTTTCCCGGTGTACCACTTAAGGTATGTACTCAGAGAAATTGAGACTCAATAGGTTTTTGAAAGATACAAAGTGTCAATAATTGATAAAAGTTTGAAAATATTATGGGTATACATATGCTCCAGTAGAAGCTCATCACGTTTCACGTAAGTACAACACATGATGGTGCTTCAGGATAGAACATGAGAACTCACAAAGTTGATGCTAAGTAAATGCAATAAGAAGAAAAAAAGATAAATGAAAGGAAATAATTGAAAAATGCATACCTTTAACTTACCTTAATGTTGTAGATAAAGAAGAAGACTACAAGAAAGTGAAGGCATCCAATGTAAATCACACTAAGAGAACCTATAGAAGTTAGTGCAAAACATAGCCAAAATTCATTTTTTTTGGAATAGAGGCATACGATAGTTAATAGAGACAAATATTTTTAGTAAAATTTAGCAAATTATTATTGTTAAGGCAAGTTTAGAATATTAAAGGCAAATAAATGACAAAAGGATGGAAAATGAATGATTAATGATGGAAATTGAATGACAAATGATGGGAAATAAATGACAAATAATTGAAAAATATGTAGAACATAAATGGTAAAAAGGAATGTAGAACATAATAACTCAAATAGAAGAAGCATGTAAAACATGAATGACAAAGGAAATATGAAATGCCAAAAAAATTGAACAAAGATATGTAAGAAAGTGAAAAGTAAGCTCATGTAAGATAGGTAAAAAGAAAAACATAAAAGACTGAAAATAAAATGTAAATCAAATGAAATATAAGTCAAATGTAAGATAAATATGAAAAAGGAATACATAAAGAGAATCATGTAATAATGGAAAAATGGTTCAGACTCAACTATTTGCAATAGAAGAGTAGTACAACAATGACAAATGAAATAAAAGAGTGATCCATAGTTACTCGAACATGTTGTTTTGCTCTAAGGATAGATAAAACTAAAACAAAGTAGTGTTATCATGTTTTTTAAAAGATAAAGAAGAAGGAATAAAAAAAGAGGGAAAATATATTTATAATCACAATTTGGCTATCAAGAGGGGAATTGAAATGGGTGGAGGGGATAATGAAGGAAAAACCAAGGTATAAAAACTTTTTACCGACGTCAAGACACTCAAATTAGGTTTGTCAAAATAAGAGGACTGTCGACCTTAGGGACTCTGAAGAACTTCTCTTAGCTACACAAGTCTTAAGTTAAAAAATGGAGTATATATATCATCCCATGAAGGCTATATGCATGAAAATTAAAATGGACCTACTTCCCCATGATGTGTTCCCCATTCCTTGTGTGAGAAAGTATCTACTACGAAGATTAGGTAAATGTGTGAGAAAGTAGGTACCACCATAGATTTTTTTTGAAACCCCATATTATAATCTACTAGCCTATCGCACCCTAAAGGACCTCATCTCTATTTGAAGCCAACTGTGGAGATTGATCTTTGATTAGAGATAGGATATGTGCTTATAAATCATGTCTTTTAGTGTTAATTTGAATTTTAAGATGTGTATGTTGCCTTTTAGATATCATTGCCTTTTGTTTCAAATGATTTAGATTTTAACTTTTTTTTTTATATTCTTCCTCCATATATATTTGGAAGACCAATAATGGGTGATAAAGATGAATTTCATTTGAAAAATTGGGACAAGGTTGTTAAGAGAGAGAACATCAAAGAGCATGGGGTCTAAGAGTCTCATAAATCTAGGTAAAATAAAAGTGCTATCTTGACTTCGACATTGTTTTATCCAATGTGGAGGTGAAAGAAAGGGAGAAATCAAGAGGAAATGACACATGAAACAAACTTGTATTTATTCAAATTGTAAAAAGTGTGACAAATGGAAAAAAAGGGATATGATAATAACAAAGATGTGATTCCTTATCATAAGAAGAAAGGAAATGGAGAAAAACATGCTAACTTAGATTGTTATGCAAAATTCATCTAGCAAAAGAAGTAAAAGCTAATGTCTAATAACAAGGATCACAAGTAACATAAAAAAATGGTAATTTTGTGAGGAATTACCGGGTCTCATCTATGGTCTTATTATGTAACTCACAAAAGAGAAACTCATAGGGGGTGCCAAAACAACAAAGGAAACATAAAGCAAAAGAAGATGGTGGTTTTGTGAGGAACTACCGGGTCCTATCCACGGTCTTATTTTGTAACTCACAAAATAAAAACCCATGAGGGATGCCAAAACAACATTGGAAAACAAAAGGAAAATGAAAAGGAATGAGAAAATAAAAATAATGGTAATTTTGTGAGGATCACCGGGTCTTATCCATTGTCTTATAAAGCATCTCATAAAAGATAAACCCATGAGGGTGCCAAAAGAGAAATGACAAAATAAAAAGAAGACTATGGTACATCAAGAGGTAAATGCTAAAGAAAGGGAAAAAAATTATCATAAGGCTAATAAGGCAAAGAATGGTATAAAAAGACAAAGAATAAAAGAGATATATAAGTGAAAAAATAAAAGCAAATGCCAAATGTAATGTGTAAGAAAGCTAAAAGAACATAATGGAAAATGATGATGCTTAGGAA